>LT934122.1:430638101-430662599 GCA_900231445.1 Triticum turgidum subsp. durum
CATAGTGTGCCATTACTAGTTTAAACTAGTAATGGCGCACTGTGCCACGGTGCGCCATTAGTAGTTTTGCAAAAAATAGAATAAAAAAACAACAGTAGTGGAGCATTTTATGGCCGGTGCGCCATTACTAGTTAGCACTAGTAGTGGCACACTGTGCCAAGATGCGCCATTAGTATGTTTGGAAAAATAATAAAAATTGTTACTAGTGGCACACCATGTGCCTGGTGCGCCATTAGTATCTTCCATACTAATGGCGCACCAGCACATGGTGCGCCACTGCTATATAGTAGTGGCGCACCACATGACAGGTGCGCCACTAGTATCCATTTCATCTATAGCCATTTTCCTAGTAGTGTATGTTTGAACAGGAAGCCCCCTAATGACCTTGAGAGTTTTTTAACGACTCTGATTTGAATACGATCAAAGTCGGTTCCCAAATGGGGTTTAAGCTATGATTCGAATACGATCAAGAAGCCCCCAAGTGAGCTCGGCAGTGTGCCAATCAAAAGGGTATCGACAGCTATGTTCTCTTTGGTTCGAATACGACCTATGTTTGAACAGGAAGCCCCCTAGTGACCATAATTTTGAACAGCTAGATTCGAATAGAATCGTAAGCTGGATCATAATAGGCTGAGCCAGATCAAATATGACCCGCCCCCGAACGATCATGTGATAAAAAGATGATAATAATAATGACAATTTTACCTTGTGAGAAGGGAAAAAGGACAGAGGTCCTGCTTTATTATTTATCATAATATATACATTGGCAAAATATGTACATCAGTGGAGCCTATGGCTCAAGTGTAGTAGGGCCGGAGATGAGCAATATTCCACGGCCTCCGGGTCTCCTCCTCTGACTTACATGAGTCTTTGTGCTCTCGAACGTCAATAAGGTAGTATGACCCGTTATTTAAGTTCTTGCTGACCACAAATAGTCCTTCCAAAGGTGGGGATAACTTATGAGCATCAGTTTGATCCTGGATGAGCCGGAGCACTAGGTCACCTTCCTGAAAAGATATGGACTTAACTTGGCGGCTGTGGTAATGGCGCAAATCCTGTTGATAAATCGCCGAACGGGCGGCTGCCAAGTCCCAATGTTCATCTAACACATCAAGAGCATCCTGGCGTGCTTGTTCATTGTCTTCCTCCACATAAGCCGCCACACGAGGTGAATCATGACAGATGTCACTAGGGAGAACCGCCTCAGCTCCGTAGACCATGAAGAATGGCATATAGCCCGTAGATCTATTAGGAGTAGTGTTGATGCTCCATAACACTAAAGGTAACTCCTCAACCCAACAACCCAACGTCCGTTGCAAAGGGACAAAGAGCCAGGGCTTAATGCCTTTCAGGATCTCTTGATTGACTCTCTCGGCTTTACCATTGGACTGAGGGTGAACCACTGATGAAACATCAAGCCGGATATGCTCACGTTGACAGAACTCCTCCATGGCGCCTTTAGGCAGATTAGTGCCATTGTCAGTTATAATGTTGTGTGGAAAACAAAAACGAAATATCACCTTCTTCATGAATTGAACTGCCGTGGCTGCATCACACTTACTGACCGGCTCTGCCTCGACCCACTTTGTAAACTTATCAACTGCCACCAAGAGGTGAGTCTTTTTATCTTTGGATCTCTTGAAAGGCCCAACCATGTCAAGCCCCCAGACTGCAAACGGCCAAGTAATTGGAATCATCCTCAACTCTTGAGCCGGCACATGAGCCCGTCTTGAGAACTTCTGACAACCGTCACATTTACTGACCAGATCTTCTGCGTCTGCATGAGCCATCAGCCAATAAAACCCATGATGAAAAGCCTTAGCCACAAGAGATTTTGACACGGCGTGATGACCGCAATCTCCTTCATGAATTTCACGTAGAATTTCTTGGCCTTCTTCAGGAGAGATGCAACGCTGAAAAGCCCCTGTAATACTGCAATGATGTAACTCACCATTGATGATCGTCATGGACTTAGATCGCCGAGTTATCTGCCTGGCCAAGGTTTCATCCTCAGGCAACTCGCCACATGTCATATAAGTCAGATACGGCACCGTCCAATCTGGGATGACATGAAGATATGCCACCAATTGTGCCTCAGGGTCAGGAACAGCCAAATCTTCCTCTGTAGGTAGCTTGACAGAAGGGTTATACAAAACATCCAAGAAAGTATTAGGCGGCACCGGCTTACGCTGAGATCCCAGCCGGCTTAAGGCGTCAGCCGCCTTGTTCTTTCTACGGTCAATGTGTTCCACCTGATAACCCTTGAAGTGCCCCGCAATTGCATCAACCTCCCGGCGATAAGCCACCATGAGAGGGTCCTTTGAGTCCCACTTGCCTGACACTTGCTGAGCCACGAGATCTGAGTCGCCGAAGCACCTTACCCGGCTTAAATTCATCTCTTTAGCCATCCGGAGACCATGGAGCAAGGTTTCATACTCAGTTGCATTGTTAGTACAAGGAAATATCAACCGGAGTACATAACAAAACTTATCACCCCGAGGGGAAGCCAAAATAATTCCAGCCCCCGAGCCTTCCAATTGCCTAGACCCGTCAAAATGAATTATCCAACAGGTATTGTCCGGCTTTCCCTCAGGCATCCGCAATTCCGTCCAGTCATTGATGAAATCCACCAATGCTTGAGATTTAATAGCTGTGCGTGGCTCATATTTTAAACCATGAGGCCCAAGCTCAATGGCCCATTTGGCGACTCGCCCTGTGGCCTCTCTGTTCTGAATAATATCCCCAAAGGGGGCAGAACTAACCACAGTGATGGGATGGCCCAAGAAGTATTTCTTAAGCTTTCGGCTGGCCATAAACACCCCATAGACAAGCTTCTACCAGTGCGGATATCGCTGCTTGGACTCAATTAGTACCTCACTGATGTAGTAAACCGGCCGCTGAACCGGGTACTCCTTGCCAGCCTCCTTGCGTTCCACCACAATAGCCACACTGACAGCACGTGTGTTATTAGCCACATATAGGAACAAGGGCTCCTTATCAATGGGAGCAGCAAGAACCGGCAGCTCAGCCAACTGTCTTTTCAGATCTTCAAAGGCAGTATTGGTGGCGTTATTCCAAGTAAAGCTATCTGTCTTCTTCATCATCTGATACAGCAGCATAGTCTTCTCCCCTAACCGGCTTATGAACCGGCTTAAGGCGGCGATATGGCCCGCCAAACGCTGGACATCATTAATACACGCCGGCTTGGCCAGGGAGGTGATGGCTTTGATCTTCTCCGGGTTAGCTTCAATACCTCAGTTAGAAACCAGAAAGCCCAAAAGCTTGCCTGCAGGCACACTAAAAACACACTTGGACGGGTTAAGCATCATCTTGTAAACCCAGAGATTATCAAAGGTTTCCTTGAGATCATCGATCAAGGTCTCTTTCTCTGTGGACTTAACCACTATGTCATCCACGTAAGCATGAACATTGTGTCCAATCTGATCATGGAGACAATTCTGTATGCATCGCTGGTGTCACATCCCTAGTTCTGGTATGCACTAGACTAGCCCTTCATGTGTGCATCATGTTTAAATTTTATTTAAGTTGAATTGGGGATGACAGAACCCCCAGCACCCCCCCTAAACTAACTAGGGTTTACTAAAAATCATTTTCAATGAACCCAAAATGCCCTACTAAATTGTTCATCATCTTTGCCTTGGTCTAGAACCTCTGACAAAAATGGTGCACATTTTTCTAGGACAACAGAGGGTCACTGGATTAAATCATTAGTTATTTGCATTTGGGCATTTAAATGCTAGCAAATATTTTAAACGTCCAAATAATCCCAAACCAAAATGTTCCATGTTGGATATATTCTAAACATTGGGCATACACAGTTTGGTGATTTTTGAAAGTGCCTAGATATTTTTAGTAATGCCACAAACTTACAGAACAAAAAGGAAAATAGAAATAAAAGAGAGAGAGAGACAGAGAAGGACCCACCTGGGCCACCTACCTGGCCAGCCCAGGCCACTGGCGCGGTGCCAGTCATCGCCTACCTCTCACAGTAGGCAGAGGAGGGACAACGCACGGCGCGCGCGTGGGCGCCACGCCACCAGGCTGCCTGCCTGCGTCGCCTGGCCACCACGACGCCTCACGTCTTCTCCTCGGCGCCGCCCGACCCCATGGACCCCCTCGCCCTCTCCCTCTTCCTCATTCCCCTCCTCTGTCCCGATCTCTCACGCGCCACCGAACACGCCCACCGCCATCCCGACGATGCCCCGAGCCGCTCCTGCGCCTCGTCACCACCCCCCTCATCGAGCCACGCGACTGGAAGACCCCTGAAGCGCCGTCCTCGACCCCTTCTTCCTCCTCGGGTCACCGGAGATCGTCGCCGCCGATTCGTCGTTCACATGGCCTCCCCGAGCTAGCTGACTCCCTCTCCAACCCCGCTGTGAGCTCCTCTTCCTCTCCCCCTAGCTCCCGTGCTCGTTTGGCCTCTGTAGCCGCCGTCTCCACCGCGCCCGAGAGCTCGGCTCCGCCAGCCATGTCGCCGTCGTGGCCACAGATGCATAAGCTCGAAACTGAGTGCGTAACCGTGCTCAGCACATCACCAGGAGGCTGTAGCACCCGGCCGTTTGCCCCATCGTGCCCCGTAGCACCAAAACCGCGAGCACCCGAACTCCGGCCGCCGCCGATTTGGTTGCCGCCGTCGATCCCAACCACCGCAGCTCCTACCACCGCCACCAATGGATGCGCCTCACTCCCAGGAACCCATAGGTGCAACCCACGCATCGAATGGTGCCCTATAGAGCATTTCCGAGCCGCCCCGCCGTCTCTGGCCTCGCCGGCGGCTAAACGCCGGCGACCGCTGACCCGTTGACCGACGTGGTTTGACCCCACTGCCCAGTTTGACTTCCCCCTCTCTCTCACTAACTAGCGGGCCCCGCCCGACGAATTACTCTAGTTAGCACTAATCAACTAGCTAGGTTAGTATTAGTTTAACGCTAACTAAACTTAGTTAGTCTATTTGACACTGACAGATGGGACCTACAGGTCAGGGTTGATCTGGACCGTCTCAGTTGACCGCTGACGTCACACTGACGCCAGGCTGACGCAGTAAATCCTTTTCTGGATTTATTCTTATATAGGAAATTCCAGAAAATGCCCAAAACTTCTAAAATTCATATAAATTCAACCGTAACTCCAAATGAAATAAATTATATATGAAAAATTATCAGAAAAATCCAATCTATCCATTTGTACCGTTTTTATGCATGTTAGAACAACTTATGACTACTGTTTAGGACAATTCAATTAAATGGCATTTAAGAAATCACATATGGAGTTTGAATTTGAACCTAGTGTTCAAACCAACTCCATTTAACTTGTTGTTAGTTGCATTAGCTCAATCAACAGCATGTTGCCATGTCATGATCATGCATCATATTGTGCATTGCATTGATTGTGCTCTTCCTTGTTTGCCGGTGTTTGTCCCCTCTCGATAGACGTGGTTCCGACGATGAGTTCGATGACACCGATGAAGAACTTTACTATCTTCAGAAGTGCCAGGCAAGCAAAACCCCCTTGTTCATTTCGATACGATCCCACTCTCTCGCTCCTGCTCTCTTTTACTGCATTAGGACAACAATCATTCAACTGTTACATGCTGCGGTAGTTGAACCCCTTTCCTCTGCATGACCTGTCATTGCCACAGTAAATAGATGAAACCCACTAGCATGAGTAGGAGTTGTTTGAGCCCTGATGTGCCTACTCATTCATGCTTGTTTGTCATGCCTGCTATTGCTTAGAGTTGTGTCAGGTCTGATTCATCAGGGATGAATTGGAGGTGTGTGAACATGTCCTACTGTGTGTGAGCTAAGTGTGTGAACACGATTTGGTAAAGGTAGCGGTGAGAGGCCATGTAGGAGTACACGGTGGGTTGTCTCATTGAAACCGTCCTCAGGAACTGAGTTCTGTGTTTGTGATCCATGAACAGTAACTACCACACATTGGGTTCCGGTAACTCGACCCCTCTCGGCTTATTAATCAACTCGATCTCTGTCCAGGAGTTGCAACTAGTTTCTGGTGTTTGTAGGTAGTGTTAGTAGTCTACCAAGTGGCACCCGGTACAGGTGGGCTTGGGACAGACTAGGCACAGTGGCCCGGTGTACCAAGTGGCACCCGGATGGTGGACTTGGGAACCCTGCACGCATCATTTGGGGCCATGAGAGACACCCCGGCCGGATCTCCTTGCGGATGGAACCCGAATAGGCGATAAACCTGGACTAGAGACTTGTTTGGTTAGTCAGGTCGTGGCCGACACCCTCACTGGGCTTCCGCTTGAAGGTTGCCGAGTACATGTCGTGTAAACAACGGTAAGTGGTGAGAGCGTGTGTGAAGAAGTACACCCCTGCAGGGTTAATATGATCTATTCGAATAGCCGTGTCCGCGGAAAAGGACTTCTGGGTTGCCTGTACAGTTCATAGACAAGTGAAAGTGGATACTCTAAAATGCACAAGATAAGTGTGAGTGCTATGGATGGCGTTCTTGTAGGGAGACGGGAGCGGATCCATAGTGGTGTATTGATATGGTGAATATGTGGACTCGTGTGCGCCACCTCAAAAGAGTTACTTGCAGTCGTAGTTCAAGTTAGCCACCGAGTCAAAGCTGGCTTGCTGTAGTTAAACTCCACCACCCCCTTTGTTGATAATGATGCATATGTAGATAGTTCTGATGTAAGTCTTGCTGGGTACATTTGTACTCACGTTTGCCTATTTTATGTTTTTGCAGAGAGACTTCCGTCTCACTAGTAGTACCGTGTGGACTTCGACGTTTAGCTTGTTACCTCAGCTACGATCTTGTGCCCTCGTCAGGATCTGGTAGATAGTCAGGCTTCTCAGCCTTTTTCATTTCTAGATGTCTGTACTCAAACATGTTAAGCTTTCGCATGTGCTTTGACTTGTATGCTCTGATTGTTGGGTCATGAGACCCATGTTTGTAATATTTCGCTCCTCGGAGCCTATTGAATAAAATACTTGAGTTGTAGAGTCATGTTGTGATGCCATGTTGTATTTGCACATATCGAGCATATTGTGTGTATGTTATTGTAATGCTTGGTATGTGTGGGATCTGACTATCTAGTTGTTTATCCTTAGTAGCCCCTCTTACCGGGAAATGTCTCCTAGTGCTTCCACTGAGCCATGGTAGTTCGCTACTGCTCCGGAACACTTAGGCTGGCCGGCATGTGTCCTTCTTCGTTCCTGTGTCTGTCCCTTCAGGGAAATGTCACGCAATGAATACCGGAGTCCTGTTAGCCCGCTACAGCCCGTTTCACCAGAGTCCTGTTAGCCTAGTGCTACAGCCTGGATTCACTCGCTGATGACCGACACGTTCGATGCTGGGTCATGTAGGACTGTCCTTGTAAGTTTGTGCCACTTTGGGTTTACGACTAGCCATGTCAGCCCGGGCTCCTTATCATATGGATGCTAGCGACACTATCATATACGTGTGCCAAAAGGCGCAAACGGTCCCGGGCAAAGGTAAGGCGACACCCGTGGGGATACCGTGCGTGAGGCCGCAAAGTGATATGAGGTGTTACATGCTAGATCAATGTGGTATTGAGTCGGGGTCCTGACAGCTTTGGTATCAGAGCTTGACTGCCTGTAGGATTACCAAGCCAAACTGGTCGAAGTTGAGTCTAGAAATGCTTTAGTTATATAAGGGAATTGATTGTGGGATGGAACGTAAGGCTCTTTTTACTCCTTATACCTTATGCCCTTCTGATCTGAGTCATCTTATCTTTCCTACGGGGTTAAGAAACTAGGCTTTCTCTTCTTTCTATCAGGATCACGTGTTACTAATCCGTAGACTTATAAGATTGTTGGATTTAAGTCTCAGTTTAGTTCCTACTACTTCTGTATGTTAACTGTTGATCCCGAAACCTTGATATTGTGCTTCTGAGTGGTTATGCCACCATTTTTGTAGCATGTCTCCAATCTTTTTGAGCATTTACAGCCATTATGCTGTCCGAGTCATCCCAGGTTTCTGAATAGTCTGATGCATTTGCAAATCCTTTCCCTCTGATTTCGTTGTTCTTTTGGGCCAGGTTAATCACACTAATTGCTGAGTTGAGGTATTCTTCTGTCTCGGCCTTTATGTTGGAGCTATTATTATGACCCTAGATGTCTAAAGTACCACCTAGTAATCTAGCCATGTTCTGTGTCCGAGTGTGATGATTCTGGCCATCATTCCCGAAGGCATCCCATGATGCCACATAGTTAGTAGGCATTCTACCCCTGGGTCTCCGAACCCGAGATTCACCCTACTTACTTCATGTTGATAGTTTTTGCTAGTCCCTTTAGGATACTAGTAACCTTTGCGATAGTCCTCAAGGTCCGTGGTATTTCCTTCTTCCAAATACTATGAACCACTTATGGAAGAAGTTTGTTGGAACAAAAGATCACAACCAGAGTGCTCTTGATGAGTTCTCCATTCTATATTGTGAATCTGCCAGTTCTACCTTCTGCATGGGTTATCCGGAAGATATGTTGAACTCGTTCGACATTCTAATCCATGCGTCCACAACTCAGAAAATCGTATGTTCTTTTGAGTTGTCCCCCCCTAGTCGTCTTCTGACCCTCGTCTATCAATTGATGGTCAGGAGTAATTGTGCATTCGTGTTATCGATGCTTATTATTCTTGTGGTCCGTCAAGCCATTCTATTCCGGAATGACTAGGAGAAACAAACTCCAGAACCTCATCCATATCCAGGATTGGGTCAAAGTAGTTGTACTCCACAGATCAAAATGCCAACTCTGTTCATTTTTCTGTTCTACCTTGGAGTATTACCATCTTTATATTAAGAATATCATGGGAATTGCACACCATCCTATGAACTCTTGATATAGTGATACTTCTCGACATCATTATTCATCCCTCAGTTCCGTGTTATTGTAACTGGAATGCTGACAAGTGAATCGTGATGTGTGAAATATATGCTCCTAGCAACTCCGTTGCTTGGTAGTAAATGGATAATATCCTCATTCTTAGCGAGTTGGTTATTAAATCTTCATCCTAAGGTTGATTGTGCTACCTAGTCCTTATTTCTGGTGCACTCTTCGATCAATGAGTTTGGATTTTTTTCGGTCCCTTGCTTATTTGATCATATCATCTTGCTCTGAAAGCAAGATTGTTCTCGAGCTTAGTAACATATCGGTGGTTCGTCATGTTTCGAATATCTTCTCGGAAATATTACCAGGTTGTCACCTGATCGCTATGTTGAGTTCGTGATCAAGTTAGTTTTTGAAACCACCCTTTCTCCAAGAATCCGTGTTGGATACCCTGAGCTAGTTGGTTATGCTAAACAACAACTTGGAGAGTTCGAAGATAAAGACTTGTCCGACTTAGTTCATTTTTTATGGGATATCTTGTATGTAAGTTGAAGAAAGATGATATCCTCATTAATTGATCCTCGAGACCAGTTGTTGGAGCTATTGTCTTGCCAAAACTTTGATTTGAGTGTGGGGTATTCTCAAATCAAATCAGAACCAACGATGTTCGTAATGTTGTCTTACTCGTGGATTTTCCTCGAGCATACACAATTATGTCTTTTGGGTCTGACCAATACTATCACCTTGATCACATAGTTATGGAATTCCATCTCCATGGGAACCTGGATGAATTGTTGTTGAGCCCATCAGCAACATTGTTATCTTCTCCATGATTTGTGTTGAACATTAAGCTAGTGTTGGAAACTTTTGAAAGCATTTCCTTCATACTATCTCATGAAGGATATGTTTGGATGAAAGGAGTGACTTTCTTTAATTCACGTGCACTTGATGTAAGTTGTCCCCGTGGATCCGAGAAAGATTGTTTTTGCTTCCTCTAGAATCGTCCCAAGTTGGTCATGCACATGTGCGAAGTACTCTATGGGTTGGTAGGTTGGCCGCCTCCATTCTATATGTGTTCCTAGCACACCAAGCCACTGATTGACTTGTTCAAGGAAGAGAAGTCTATGCTTGAGATCTAATCCATGGACTTGCGTAAAGACTTCGATATCCTCGATGATGGTTCCCCACCTGAACTCGGTAGTGTTTTATCATAAGACTACTATGTGGTTATGTTTGTCTTGGACATCATGTTCACATGTATGTAGCAGAACTAGCTCATGTTTTGGAGCTTGCTATCGTAGTTCATCTCCCGAGAATCTTGCAACGTCATCTCGTCGATTTGTGTTGCAAACTTTCATTTTTTTTCTTTCTAGACTCGATGAGTCTGGATTATCCTGACACCAACCAGATCTGAATCTCTGGCAGATACGATGGTTGGAACGTTTCCCAAGAACTAGAATAATGGTCTCTCTGTAACCCGGTAAAGTGGATGTCGTGGCCAACACACCCAGCCAGAAGACCTCTTGTTGTAGTATCTTGATTTGAGGAAGTTGGCCACCTCCCCATAAGGATTTCGTCGGGTTTTACTCCAATAGGTTACTCCTTATGGATTCTTGAGCTCCCGAAGTCCGACCTTTTACTTGATGTTCTAGTTATCAAACCATGTCTATGAATGGTATACACTAGCACATCAAGGAGAACATTAGAAGCGGAGTGCTAAGTGTCTCTCGGTCGATCATCTAGATTTTGTTTCCTTGGCTTTGCTAGGGTGAAATCTGAGAAAGTGTTGTCTTCCTTTCCATCTGCATCCTCCATCGTTAGTCATCATGGTAGTATGTAGATGTATTAACATTCTTTTCATAGATGTTAGTAGAACCATGATGATTATGGAATTTCTCGAGTTCTTGAAAGCACGCACAAGCACTAGGTGTTATCATCGGCACTAATTGGGATTGCTCTCAGTTTCCTCGGTTATGCTATAACTTTTCAAACATTGGACTCACTCTCTACTGTTGAGCTTCTCCCCAGTTACTAAAATCATCCCTTGTGTTGTTTTCAACAAGGTAATCCACATCATCCATTCTAGACTTGGTATGCCATTCTAACGAACCCTTTCAAACGATTATTGGTGAATTGCCTTAGGCTGGTATAAAGAGTTTCAATGATCTCTGAATCAAAGGTAATTCTTTTTGCCACCTAAGGGGATATATCTACGAGTCACCTTCCCTAAGGTGCCCTGTTATGGTATCATGGCAACTCAACTCCTCGCTACGTTGACAGCCGTCCACCACCCTCTTAGGTATGGAAATGTTGTCTACCTAGTGAACCCTCGTCATTTGTTCCACTCCATCCCTCTAGATGTGTGTTTCGTGTCCCAGCTCGAGAGATTTGCTATGTTTTACTCCGTGAGTTGATCCTGAGTTGTTCGATCTTCGAGAAGATCAATCCTTCTAGAGTGTCCTTCTTCTCTCCATGTCATGTTAGCTAGAGTTCTCAAAGCAAGACGACAAGACAATGATGGTGACTGAATCAACGCCCCTATGAAGTGCAACCTGGATCGTGAAGATTGTGTGAGTTTGCGTCCCCCCTTCATCTTACCCTACGCTTGAATCTCGGGACGAGATTTTTGCTTAGTGGGGGTGAGTTGTCACATCCCTAGTTCTGGTATGCACTAGACTAGCCCTTCATGTGTGCATCATGTTTAAATTTTATTTAAGTTGAATTGGGGATGACAGAACCCCCAACACCCCCCCTTAAACTAACTAGGGTTTACTAAAAATCATTTTCAATGAACCCAAAATGCCCTACTAAATTGTTCATCATCTTTGCCTTGGTCTAGAACCTCTGACAAAAATGGTGCACATTTTTCTAGGATAACAGAGGGTCACTGGATTAAATCATTAGTTATTTGCATTTGGGCATTTAAATGCTAGCAAATATTTTAAACGTCCAAATAATCCCAAACCAAAATGTTCCATGTTGGATATATTCTAAACATTGGGCATGCACAGTTTGGTGATTTTTGAAAGTGCCTAGATATTTTTAGTAATGCCACAAACTTACAGAACAAAAAGGAAAATAGAAATAAAAGAGAGAGAGAGAGAGAAGGACCCACCTGGGCCACCTACCTGGCCAGCCCAGCCCACTGGCGCGGTGCCAGTCATCGCCTACCTCTGCCAGTAGGTAGAGGAGGGACAACGCACGGCGCGCGCGCGGGCACCACGCCACCAGGCTGCCTGCCTGTGTCGACTGGCCACCGCGATGCCTCGCGTCTTCTCCTTGGCGCCGCGCGACCCCCTGGACCCCCTCGCCCTCTCCCTCTCCCTTGTTCCCCTCCTCTGTCCTGATATCTCACGCGCCACCGAACATGCCCACCGCTGCCGTTCGCCATTGCCGCGACCACCGCCGCCCCGACGATGCCCCGAGCCGCACCCGAGCTCCTGCGCCTCGTCACCACCCCCCTCACCGAGCCACGCGACTAGAAGACCCCCGAAGCACCGTCCCCGACCCCTTCTTCCTCCTCGGGTCACCAGAGATCGTCGCCGCCGATTCGTCGTTCATAGGGCCTCCCCAAGCTAGCTGACCCCCTCTCCGACCCCGCTGTGAGCTTCTCTTCCTCTCCCCCTAGCTCCCGTACTCGTTTGGCCTCTGTAGCCGCCGTCTCCACCGCGCCCGACAGCTCGGCTCCGCCGGCCATGTCGCCATCGTGGCCACAGACGCATAAGCTCGAAACTGAGCGCGTAACCGTGCTCAGCACATCACCAGGAGGCCGTAGCACTCGGCCGTTTGCCCCGCCGTGCCCCGTAGCACCAAAACCGCGAGCACCCGAACTCCGGCCGGCGCCGATTTGGTCGCCGCCGTTGATCCCGACCACCGCAGCTCCTACCACCGCCACCAATGGATGCGCCTCACTCCCAGGAACCCATAGGTGCAACCCGCGCATCGAATGGTGCCTTGTAGAGCATTTCCGAGCCGCCCCGCCATCTCTGTCGTCGGCGGCGGCTAAACGCCGGCGACCGCTGACCCGTTGACCGGCGTGGTTTGCCCCCACTGCCCGGGTTGACTTCCCCCTCTCTCTCACTGACTTGCGGGCCCCGCCCGACTAATTACTCTAGTTAGCACTAATCAACTAGCTAGGTTAGTATTAGTTTAACGCTAACTAAACTTAGTTAGTCTATTTGACACTGACAGATGGGACCTACAGGTCAGGGTTGACCTGGACCGTCTCATTTGACCGCTGATGTCACACTGACGCTAGGCTGACACAGTAAATCCTTTTCTGGATTTATTCTTATATAGGAAATTCCAGAAAATGCCCAAAACTTCTAAAATTCATATAAATTCAACCGTAACTCCAAATGAAATAAATTATATATGAAAAATTATCAGAAAAATCCAATCTATCCATTTGTACCATTTTCATGCATCTTAGAACAACTTATGACTACTGTTTAGGACAATTCAATTAAATGGCATTTAAGAAATCACATATGGAGTTTGAATTTGAACCTAGTGTTCAAACCAACTCCATTTAACTTGTTGTTAGTTGCATTAGCTCAATCAACAGCATGTTGCCATGTCATGATCATGCATCATATTGTGCATTGCATTGATTGTGCTCTTCCTTGTTTGCCGGTGTTTGTCCCCTCTCGATAGACGTGGTTCCGACGATGAGTTCGATGACACCAATGAAGAACTTTACTATCTTCAGAAGTGCCAGGCAAGCAAAACCCCCTTGTTCATTCCGATACAATCCCACTCTCTCGCTCCTGCTCTCTTTTACTGCACTAGGACAACAACAATTCAACTGTTACATGCTGCGGTAGTTGAACATCTTTCCTCTGCATGACCTGTCATTGCCACAGTAAATAGATGAAACCCACTAGCATGAGTAGGAGTTGTTTGAGCCCTGATGTGCCTACTCATTCATGCTTGTTTGTCATGCCTGCTATTGCTTAGAGTTGTGTCAGGTCTGATTCATCAGGGATGAATTGGAGGTGTGTGAACATGTCCTACTGTGTGTGAGCTAAGTGTGTGAACACGATTTGGTAAAGGTAGCGGTGAGAGGCCATGTAGGAGTACATGGTGGGTTGTCTCATTGAAACCGTCCTCAGGAACTGAGTTCTGTGTTTGTGATCCATGAACAGTTACTACCACACATTGGGTTCCGGTAACTCGACCCCTCTCGGCTTATTAATCAACTCGATCTCTGTCCAGGAGTTGCAACTAGTTTCTGGTGTTTGTAGGTAGTGTTAGTAGTCTACCAAGTGGCACCCGGTACAGGTGGGCTTGGGACAGACTAGGCACAGTCGCCCAGTGTACCAAGTGGCACCCGGATGGTGGACTTGGGAACCCTGCACACATCGTTTGGGGCCGTGAGCGACACCCCTGCCGGATCTCCTTGCGGATGGAACCCGAATAGGCGATAAACCTGGACTAGAGACTTGTTTGGTTAGTCAGGTCGTGGCCGACACCCTCGCTGGGCTTCCGCTTGAGGTTGCCGAGTACATGTCGTGTAAACGGCGGTAAGTGGTGAGAGCATGTGTGAAGAAGTACACTCCTGCAGGGTTAATATGATCTATTCAAATAGCCGTGTTCGCGGAAAAGGACTTCTGGGTTGCCTGTACAGTTCATAGACAAGTGAAAGTGGATACTCTAAAATGCGCAAGATAAGTGTGAGTGCTATGTATGGCGTTCTTGTAGGGAGACGGGAGTGGATCCATAGTGATGTATTGATATGGTGAATATGTGGACTCGTGTGCGCCACCTCAAAAGAGTTACTTGCAGTCGTAGTTCAAGTTAGCCACCGAGTCAAAGCTGGCTTGCTGCAGTTAAACTCCACCACCCCCTTTGTTGATAATGATGCATATGTAGATAGTTCTGATGTAAGTCTTGCTGGGTACATTTGTACTCACGTTTGCCTATTTTATGTTTTTGCAGAGAGACTTCCGTCTCACTAGTAGTACCGTGTGGACTTCGACGTTTAGCTTGTTACCTCAGCTACGATCTTGTGCCCTCGTCATGATCTGGTAGATAGTCAGGCTTCTCAGCCTTTTTCATTTCTAGATGTTTGTACTCAGACATGTTAAGCTTCCGCATGTGCTTTGACTTGTATGCTCTGATTGTTGGGTCATGAGACCCATGTTTGTAATATTTCGCTCCTCGGAGCCTATTGAATAAAATACTTGAGTTGTAGGGTCATGTTGTGATGCCATGTTGTATTTGCACATATCGAGCATATTGTGTGTATGTTATTGTAATGCTTGGTATGTGTCTGATCTGACTATCTAGTTGTTTATCCTTAGTAGCCCCTCTTACCGGGAAATGTCTCCTAGTGCTTCCACTGAGCCATGGTAGCTCGCTACTGCTCTAGAACACTTAGGCTGGCCGGCATGTGTCCTTCTTCGTTCCTGTGTTTGTCCCTGCGGGGAAATGTCACGCGATGAATACCGGAGTCCTGTTAGCCCGCTACAGCCCGGTTCATCGGAGTTCTGTTAGCCCAGTGCTACAGCCTGGATTCACTCGCTGATGACTGACACGTTCGATGCTGGGTCATGGATGCCTGTCCTTGTAAGTTTGTGCCACTTTGGGTTTACGACTAGCCATGTCAGCCCGGGCTCCTTATCATATGGATGCTAGTGACACTATCATATACGTGTGCCAAAAGGCGCAAACGGTCTCGGGCAAAGGTAAGGCAACACCCGTGGGGATACCGTGCGTGAGGCCGCAAAGTGATATGAGGTGTTACATGCTAGATCGATGTGGTATTGAGTCGGGGTCCTAACAGCTGGTAATTCGCTTGGGCACTCTTGAGCCCAAAAGGCATTGAAACATAGCAGAAGGCTCCAAACGGAGTGATGAACACCGTCTTCTCCTGGTCCTTAATAGCCATCTTGATCTGATGATAACCAGAGTAAGCATCCAAAAAGCTCAAACGCTCACAACCCGCCATAGCATCGATGATCTGATCAATACGAGGGAGAGCAAAAGGATCAGCAGGACAAGCTTTGTTTAAGTCTGTGTAATCCACACACATACGCCAAGTGCCGTTTTTCTTAAGAACAAGCACCGGGTTAGCCGGCCACTCTGGATGAAACACCTCAATGATAAATCCAGCCGCCAAGAGCCGGGCCACTTCCTCACCGATAGCTTTCCTTCTCTCCTCATTAAACCGCCGAAGAAATTGCTTGACCGGCTTAAACTTTGGATCAATATTAAGAGTGTGCTCAGCGAGTTCTCTCGGTACACCCGGCATGTCAGATGGCTTCCATGCAAAAATGTCCCGATTCTCACCGATGAACTCGATGAGCGTGCCTTCCTATTTGGGATCCAAATTAGCACTGATACTGAACTGCTTGGATGAATCGTCTGGGACAAAATTGACAAGCTTAGTCTCCGCCGACTGAAATTTCATGACCGGATCATGCTCTGTAGTTGGCTTCTTCAAAGATGTCATATCCGTCGGGTCAACATTGTCCTTGTAGAACTTTAACTCTTCCGTCGCACATGCCGACTCAGCATAAGCCACGTCACCTTCTTCACATTCCAGAGCCACCTTGCGGCTCCCGTGCACCGTAATGGTTCCCTTATAACCCAACATCTTAAGCTGCAAGTACACATAACACGGTCGTGCCATGAACTTGGCATAAGCCGGCCACCCAAACAGAGCATGATATGGGATCTTGATCTGAACTACTTCAAATGTTAATTTCTCGGCTCTGGAATCATATTCATCCCCAAATGCTACCTCCAACTCTATCTTGCCGACCGGATACGCTGATTTACCGGGTACAACTCCATGGAAAATAGTGTTGGACTTCTTAAGGCTCTTATCAGTCAGCCCCATGCGACGAAAGGTCTCATAATAAAGAATATTGATGCTGTTGCCTGCATCCATCAGCACCTTGGTGAACTTGTATCCACCCACTTGGGGGGCTACGACGAAGGCTAAGTGACTCGGATTGTCAACCCGGGGAGGGTGATCCTCTGTACTCCATATGATAGGCTACTCAGACCACCTCAAATAACAAGGAATTTCCGGCTCAACCGCATTCACGGCCCTCTTATGAAGCTTCTGGTCCCGTTTACACAAGCTGGTGGTAAATACATGATATTGCCCACTATTCAGCTGCTTTGGATTGCTCTGGTATCCACCTTGTTGCTGCTGCTGACTGCCTGGCCAGCATGTTGGTTATACCCACCCTGGTTTCCCTGGGAATTTTGAAAATTGGGATTTGACCCGCCGCCCGAGCCATGAAAGTCGCCGCCACCTGAGCCGCCCGGGCCATTGTTACCGTCAAACATGTTGGAGTTCTTGAACGTCTTCATAATCGTGCAGTCCTTCGACAAATGTGTAGCCGGCTTCTCCTTAGAACCGTGTCTCGGACAAGGTTCATTCAACAACTGCTCAAGTGTGGGACCTGACCCGCCGGATTGAGGAGGTGGCCTTCCCTTGCGCCGCTGGTTATGACCATGCGCATTGGTGTTAGCCACAAAATCCAAACTACCGTCAGCCTTACATTTGTTACCTCCTTGACTTGCCGGGTTGTGCTGAGAGCCCTTGCCGTTGCCGTTCCTCTTTCCCTTCCCTGCCTTCTCATCATCAGACTCGGGATCCTTGGTACTATCAGAATCGGCATACTTGACCAGAGCCGCCATCAGCGTGCCCATATCATTGCACTCACGTTTGAGCCGCCCCATCTTTTGTTTTAAACGTAAGAAACAACAATTTTTCTCCAACATTAAGACTACAGAGTCGGCATCCATCTTATCAGATGAATGTATTATGGCCTTAACCCGGCATACCCAATGGGTTGTAGACTCACCCTCTTCCTGCTTACAATTCATCAGGTCCACGATCGACATGGGCTGCTTGCACGTGTCTTTGAAGTTCTGGATGAACCGGGCCTTTAACTCTGCCCATGAACCGATTGAATTAGGTGGCAGGCCTTTCAACCAGGTGCGGGTAGTTCCATCCAACATCATTGTGAAGTACTTAGCCATTTCTACGTCAGAAACCTCCAATAGCTCCATAGCCATCTCGTAGCTCTCAATCCATGCCCCAGGCTGTAAGTCGGCTGTGTAATTTGGCACCTTCCTCGGCCCCTTAAAATCTTTAGGCAACCGCTCGTTACGTAGAGCCGGCACCAGACACGGGACTCCTCCAGTCCGGGTGGCTATACCTGCCTCAACAGAAGTCGCTGGGTAAACCGGATATGGCTGATAAGCCGTCAACTGAGCCGCTTGCTCAGCCGCCCGTTTGGCCTCTTGCCGTAGTCTCTCTTGCTCCACCAAGTTAACGGCCTCATGACGTGGCGGGTTACCGCCACCTGGCTGGTCACGGCGTCTAACATTGCTTGATATGGCCGCTGAATCCATGTGCCTGCTATAACTCGGGCTCCGGCTTGGACGAGGGGTCGAATGGATCCGGTCTCGGCTATATGAGTACGCCTCCTGCTGTACCAAAGCCGTTTGAAGAAGTTCCCTGACCCGGTGGGTTTCAACTGTAGTCGGAGAGTCGCCATCAATTGGGAGAGCCGCCAATCGGGTTGCCGCTGCTATCATGTTTTCCGATGGGTTCGAGTAATGACCCGGAGGGGTCGGTACGTACTGAGGTGGCGCCATGTTTACACAGGGAGGTCCCATCACCGGTGACTGAAATGGTGCTCTGTCTCGGGTGTCGTGACATGGTCTGGCCCCGTGCACGGAGGGAGCCATGGCGGGTTGCCTGTCTGCGGGATGAGCCACGGCGTGTTACTGGGCCCTGCTCCTGGCGTGTTAAAAAGGTTCCGAGGTTCATAAACCAGGGGAAGTCGAGACTGGGTCTTCTGATGCCTTCTCCTCATGACCTCATTAGCCGTGTTCTGGTCTTGCGTAAGCCAAAAGGCGTGCGCCTGGATCTGCTGAGCCTGAACGTCCAGAGTCGCCCGCTCCGCAGTTATCCTAACATCTTCTGCTGCCAGGTCCTCCTTATCTTGTGCCATATCCAACTTTAACTGTGCCACCTCCGCATCATGACTGGCTTGATCCGCCGGGCTCACTATGGCGGTTAACAGGGTAGTCAATTTGTCGGTGACATCCATTAACGCCTGGGCCGGTGAACGCACAGGACCTCTTGCCCTGGCTGCCACTGACCCAGAGGTTACCGCTGCTACATTTGTGGAGTCTTGGATTGGTTGGATGCCAGCTATGAAGATCCCGACCCTGCATGATGGCTCAAGACAATCCGGAATATTGCTGCCATCAGAATAGCCGCCGAGCCCGCCATCTTGCAGTTGGTACAGTGAATCCATCTCACCTGTGGACGACTCACCGTCAGAGTAGATGGCCGCCTCACCACCAGAGGCAGATCCTTCAGAGAGCCCTTCGTGGATGCATCCCACGAAGGTACACTTCACAACTGGAAGAGCTCGGGCGGGTCTCGCACGCAGAGCCGTTTCGACAAGGTCGATGCAGATGTCCGGCTAGCCGATCTTGCCGATGAAGACGTGGATTCCGCCGAAGGGGACCCCGTACCCGTACTCAATTGAGCCGGCCTGCCCCAGCCTACGTCGTCGATGTAGAGCTTGCCGTGACGACTCTTTGTCATCCGGCCCACAGCGTATCCCTTAAGCCCTTCGAAGCTGCCCTTCAAGAACTCAAATCCACCGTGCGCTGGCCCCACGGTGGGCGCCAACTATCATGGAATTGTCACATCAGATGTCCTAGTGAAAGGACTTAGTTGTGGAGCCATCACAAGTAGGAAGCTTGAAGGGGTTAATCAGGACAAGAGACACGAGAGGTTTATACTAGTTCGGCCCCTTAGGATGAAGGTAAAAGCCCACGTCTAGTTGTGATTGGGATTATGTATGTCTCGGGAACCAAGAAGCAGAATCGCTTGACCTAGCTCTCGGGTTGTTGTTTCATATCCTGAACCGCCGCCGGGTCGTCCCCTTATATACTAAGGTCAACGCCCAGCGGCTCTACAGAGTCCCGGCCGGCTTATAGATTGTATCCGTCTCAGTCTCTTAATCTTTCTTGCCTTACAGTACAAGTTACATGACCAAGGTGGTTTAACACTACGGGCCTTAGGTCACCTCTGGGCCGTTGGGCCTTTACTAAGCCGCCATCTTCAAGCTTGAGCTTCTGTCTTCAAGAATGCTTGTAAGTATAACCCGGCTCCTTTTGGCGGGTCATACTAATAGTTATATCCCCAACAGGACTGGTCATCTGTCTCTGAATCCATCTTTGAGGAGATATCGGGACCCAACAATAGATCTGCTTCGACAGGTAGCAATGTCTGCTCTGAAGGCCTTGTTTTCACTCCAAATTTTTCCATCTCCCACCTAAATGGCTGATTCACAGGAAGAGTAGTTTAATGTACAAACATTGTTGACAAATGGAAATGTAATGAAGAAAAGGATGAGCAAGATATCATTCAAATATATGATGCCTGGTTAAACAGGATGGCATTGCACATCTCACATATATTATGGCTGGCTAAAAGACATGAGACTGCATAATTCCCATATATGATATAGAAACTAAATAGATGGCATTACGGAACATGTCTAAACTAAGCAGATGACATATCTGATGTCAAAAGTAGGCACTGCAAGGCAACATATGCATGATATGACTAACATCATCATGCCAAGGTAGAGCAAACACCTATAGGAGTGGTCAGCGGCGTCTGAATCTGCCTTAGAACAGATATCTTCCTCTAGATTTCAATCTGGAGAGGGGTGGGGAGGGTTTGCTATTGAACCCACCATAGAGCAATGTCTGCATGACATTGTATTACCGCACAAAACTATTCCCTTTTTCTCTACATGTTCAGCATGACTGTGTACAATATCTGACATGCATACGAAGAAAATATGCTGAGATTATGTAAGGAGAGCATGCAGAAATCTAGAGTGATGGTAACAACCAGTGGATGGATCCAAAAATAATGATAGCAGGCTGATGATTGCTTTAAATTAATAAAAAGATAGATGATGATTGCTTTACTATTTGTTTCCCACCCAAGATGAACAACATAGGCATACCCTAGGTGAACCAGATATTAGATAGACATACTATTAATTGATGCCTTGATATGTGCCCCACAACTAATTTAGAACTCAAGTTTGAACATTAATTTGGACCTGACTTGGGAGTCCAAGAGCTGAACAGGACGATAAAGTAGTAGGTAAGTTTAAGCAATGCATAACATAAGCAGAAACAAAAGAGTGCGACCTCTCTTGTGGACCCGTGTGCTCCTCAGGTTCATCTACTGAGTCGATGATGGTGATGCCATTGCGGTGGGTGCCGGCAGCAGGGAGGGAGATCTGAGGTGGCGAAAGACGGTCAGGAGTCGTGATGTCTGGTTTGGTGGATGCTTCTATCGATGGAGCATCTCAGGTGAGGTGGATGACATCGCGGCAGGAGCAGGACAAACCACACAAAGTTCCCTTCGACACGTACCTGTAACTAAAGTAATTTTGTAAGGGCTCATTTGGCTTGCATGATTCTTAAAATGCAGGGATAGGAAAAACACCGGAATACGATAGGAAAATGCACATGGCAAATAGAGCATTTGTAAACACAGGATTTCTGTCAACTTGGGTGTTTGGTTTACAGGAATTGGAAGAGCAGAGGAATGCAAAGAAACATGGCCAAAATAAAGTGAAACCATATGAAAGCGTGTATAGTTAGAATGTTATTCTGGCACTAATGCACTTGGTCTTGTTTTCATGCATAGGATTTTGAAAAGTAGGTCCAGGTGGATGTTTTGCTTCATTCCTTTCAACAAAATGCATGAATAATTGGGTTGGTCGCTGAAGCAGTTGAGGCAGAGGTGGCTGTCGGAGTTGTGGTGGAAGATCTGAGGAATCTGTAGACGGCGTCCAGGGCACTGCTCTGTTATGATGGATCGTTCTGTCGTTGGAGCAGCTCCGGTGAGCCATAAGACGTCAAGGCTGAAGCAGCACAAGACAAACATCATCAATCTCAAGTGGGATTCTAATAGCATCTTCAATAGGTGATGTAAAATGGATGTAAAATTTACATCACCAAAAACCACCTGACTACAGCAGATGAGGTAAAAACTGTTGACTCTGAACTTAACTGTTGAAACTGAAATTTACTGTGGAATCTGAATGCTACTGTCGAAACTGAACGCAATGGTAGCAGAGAGGCACTTGAATTTTAGTTTAGGTAGGGCCTGCAGTTCATCTTCAACCTGCACCCACCTGAGCCGCCAGCCACCACCGGTCGAACCGCCGGCCCCAGCGCCACCTCGCCGCCCTGAAACAACTCCCCACTGCCGCCCCGGCCAGCCCTCTAGCCCCCCCACCCTGAACCCTAAGATAGATAGTGGGGTACATCTCCGGCGAGCCCCCGTCCCCGCTGCGGGTGGTTCTTCCTTAACTCCGGAGAGCCCCCCCCCAACCCCTGAAAATTGACTGACCCAAAAGTCGATTCAGTCGACTGAAGTGTGGCTAAATCAGAGCAGAGCAGCAGCACGAGCGAGGGGGAGAGCAGCAGCAGCAGCTGGGCGAGCGAGCGATCGAGCGAGAGCCGGAGCAGCAACAGCTGCGCGAGCGAGCGAGTGAGAGCCAGAGCAGCAGCAGCAGATCCGGCTGGTATGGACGTCGCCGCCGAAGGGGCCTCGCACTGGGGGAGAGCCGCCATGGAGATGTCGCCCGCGGCGCCGGCTTCAAGGTAGCCGCTCCATGGGGGTGCGGGATGGAGCATCGTCATCGCCGGGAAGTCGAGTTAAGGAGAAGGTGTGATGCGATGAGTATACAACCTCTTTGGTGGCGCCGAGTAGGCCTTGGCTTCGTCCGAGGAGTCGGTGCGGATGCTGCGGTTCCGGTGGAGCAGGTTAAGGCGGCGTTGGGGGATGGAGCAGCCGTGATAGACAAGGCGATCATCGGAGCAGCTCCTTGGAGGTGGAGGACGGGGCGGCTGAACAGGCGGGACGGCGAGATGGATGACGGATCCTCATCCGAGGAGGTGGACGTGGGACGTCGAACTTTTGCGGTGGACGACGTCGTCGGGGAAGAGGCTCCGGTTGGGCAGTGGTGAAGTGGCAGACGGAGGAGGGTGGGGTTTCGCCGCTGGAGCGGAGAGGTTATGGCGGCCTGGGATTTCGAATGGCGAAAAGGGGGCGATGGGAGGGGGTGAAGCATGACTTAGGGACGCGGGGACGCGCTTGTCCAAAATGTAGGGTGTGTTACAAAAGTACCCCCACTGATTTGAACTAGCGGCCCTTTCGACTCAAAGTTAGAAGGGGGATTTCGCGTGTCGGGATTTGGCAGCTGGAGGGAGTTTTCGCGCGCGTTGTAAATTCGGGATAGCAAGGCGCGGGTTGTGAAGGCGCCAATTTTGGGAGCACGATATCGGAATTTTTGGGATATAACAAGACGCAGGTTGACTTTTAGGGACAAGCCTAACGTGTAGTAATATTGTACTTGTACGTACCAAATCAATTCGCAGTTCCCTCAACCAAAAAACGAAAAAATAAAACTATTCACACCACACAAAGAGAGAGTCTTGCCCCGTTTTACTATACAAATGCTATTCAAAGCTACTCCCTCCTTCCATCTATATAGGGCCTAATGCGTTTTTCGATGCTAACTTTGACCAAATATTAGAGCAATAATATATGACATGCAACTTACACGAAGCACACCGTTAAATTCGTTTGTGAAAGGTTCTTTCAATGATATAATTTTCACATTGTGCATGTCATGTACTATTAATCTTGTCAATAGTCAAAGGCGGTCTTAAAAATCTCATTACGCCCTATATAGATGGAAGGAGGGAGTATAAATCCATGTTATGTCCGATTAAATTTTTTCGCTTGCTGTATAATGCATGTAAACTACTCATGCCAACATTTTAGTGCATTCCAAATGTCTATACTACCGCTGCAATTCGAACTAAATTTGAATTCATTTCTCTATTTCAATAAGAATCTACAATCATTATTGTTCCCAACTTCAACCATCATTCGTGCATTACCTTAATAACAAACCACATGATTACTATAGAGATAGATATGAACTATGTGTACTACATGAACTCGAATTCTATTTTTTGAATACACTTGATGTTGATTCCAAATATTAGTACATTTGATGTACTAACTATATATTCATAATCTAAACCATGTTCCATACGTGCATCGTGTTTATCACACAAAGTATAGTGCCCCGCCCCCTACATTATGACAAGTATTTAGACCTGAGTTGCAAAAGCCACACATTAGCCCAAATTATAATCAATGTTCTACATTATGATATCTTCTTCAAGTATCCGTATCCACTTTTTTATAATGAATCATGATCTTTGTTCGTATTTTACACCTTCACGATCCTCTTCTATTTGTAGCTATCTAGCGCTAACTTTCTATTGTGCATGCACACGCCCGCCCCCCCTCTCACCCACCCTTAGCGTCCCCTCCATCGCGCACGTTCATTATTTCTCTTTAGGTTGTCCACCAGCGGTGTGTGTAGGCCCCCGGCTCCTTCTTTCCGGCACACACCGGTCGATATACCTCTCTAGCCAAGTGTGACTACAACAAACACATATATACTTCCCCTCTTCTCTTCTCACCATCCATGCCCCCCTATGTCCAATACGATTCCACGCAGGTGCACACTCCCGCCCCTCTCTTCATCGATCACATACTCGC
>LT934122.1:430662794-430712942 GCA_900231445.1 Triticum turgidum subsp. durum
CCCCTGTCTGCCTCTCCGGACCTTATTTGCTTCTAACACATGCAGGCGTGTATATGAACTGATATCCCTACATATAGCCAGGTCGACTATAATTCGTTTTCACCAAGCACCGATACACTTACCTCGCTAGTTATATCTCTCCTTTTCTCGGACACACGACGGTTGATCTTCCTATGTAGTTACGTATGCTTACCACAACCATATCTTCTCCCCTCATCATCCTTGAATACCTCGCGACCGGTCTCTCACACGCACGTGCATAGACAGACAGACATCCCCCGCCCTCTCTTATTGATATTGCACTCATACCCTCCATTTGTCTAGCAGGCCTCTCCCACCATTTGTGAGATGCCACTCCACCACCAACCCTCCGACGCTCTACCTTTGTCTTTTTGCCAACCTTATTCCTCTACTACACATATCCATGGATGTCGATCGATCTCCCTTAATACATAGCTAGGTCTCTCTCCTTCCGCACACATATACTATTCGATCGGTCTCTACCCCCTCCCCCCCCCACACCAATAGTCGAACGTTGTAGGTAGGTATCCATGCCACGGAGAAAAACTGCACCTCTGCCCTCTGAAATTCTAGTAGGCCAGCCGCCCTGTATCTTTGACATGGGCAAACACAAATTCAATGGCACTCTTTATCGATCGCGCAGCCACACACTTCATCCCTGTTTTCAATTCTATCGATATCTCACGTCCATGACTCAGTTTCACACACATTGCATATGTTACATTTTTCTGATTGAGATATCATCAACACATTGCCTCTGGTTCGCACAAACCATCTCTCTCACACCCACCCATGTATGTACCTGCACCTAAAGAAGAAGTGCACGCAGGACGCACACACTCATGTCTCGTTCCCGGCCACACCCGCGCGGGTACATGGTGGAGTTCGTTTCTGTATGAAAAGGCAGCCCACGTGATAATTTGACGCGTGTAGCAGTTTTTTACTCGAAGGAGGGTCGGGTACCACGCCTAGACGGAACAAAGTTCGACTTGACGTGTTAGCGTTAAATAAAGTTATATATTCCTCAATGACACGTACAGAATATAAAACGATTGCCGTGGGGAAAATGGAAAAATGGGTTTGTCTCTCGTCACACCATCTCACACAAGGCCGCCGTGGCCTCTCCCTCTCTCAGCGTTGGTCAGTGATCCGGCCGCATCCCGTCCGCCGGCGGAAAGGGAGGATGTGCATCGTCTCTCTGTTCGACGGTGTTGAGGCAGCACGTCCCGATCTGCGGTACCCGCCGTTCTCTCTGACCAAGCTCTGGCGCGGTAGGGCCTTTGCCACTTGCTTGCTGCTGCAATATGGGCAGATCCCGACCGCCGGCGCCCTCCTAGTAACATCCCGACGACCCTCAGGTACAGCTTCCTCCGGCCTTGCTCCACTCTGCATGTGCATCTTCTTGAGTTGTTTGCTTAAATCATATCTCGGCCGGCGTACTTTCCATCTTGCAATCTCGTCCTCAAACCATTTTTGATAAACCACCATGTGCTATCTTTCCCTTATTACATGGAACATGCTTCTTTTTCGTTGGCGTATGTGTCTTCAACTCGTGTTATTGGGCAGTAATTGTTTCCTTTTGACCTCCTTTTGCAAACAGGGCTATCCATTTTCACCTAGTTGCTATTACGACCTTTTGGTGAACTGCACAAATCACTTTTTTCTTAAGAGTGATTTGTGCAGTTCCGCCAAAATGTCACACGGGCAACATTTTTTACATTTCTGTGGGACTGCAGAAAGGGAGATTGGTTTTGCTATCCTCCCCATCCAACTCCGTGCCTAATCTTCTCCAACAAGAAGTTAGTCCTAAAGAGAGATCATAGAGGTGATCGGCTTCTATTTATGTGTGTTATGTTTCATCATCTAGTTCCATTATTATTGTAATCACACTGACTGGATATCTTTGCAAACAGGGATGGTCTGCTCGATTAGTGGAGCTACACAAAATGATCGGATTGTGGTGTCCTTCATACACCTCTTTTTTGGCTACAGAGCTGGATGAAACTAGCTGTCAAGCAATGAACACTGTGCCAAGGAAATGGAGCCATGCCTACAAACAACATCGATCAATTATTTTTTTTCTTTATTTGTACACCTTCTCACAACTTTATCTTCAGTTGTGATGTGAATATTGGCGCTGATCTGCGAACCATTGAGATGCATTAGCCATGGTAGTTTCATTTGTATTTGATGGAATGTTGTAACAAGATAATCTCGAGGCAAGACAGATGAATCCTAAGTTGAACCCTTTTTTTCCTGTGGGAACAAAAGTTGAAACCTTCATAGCATCACAGTACAATTTCATCAACATTATGCGTACATATAAAAAAATCCTGAAGGATTGATAGTAATGCCAGAAACAATTCAACTTCGTTTCGCCAACATGTTGGACATCCTTCATCCGGCTCCACTTGCCATGCAGCAATATTGAGTGCACAACACAACTTCAGGGAAAGATTCACCCCGATCGTTGCGCCGCAGTAGTAATGACCAGTGAGCAGTCAAATCACAAAGCCCCACCTTCGCCACAGTAAGTTGCTCGGATGAAGCAACCATCATTTCTCTGTTCCTTGAATCCACTGGTACTCCCATATTCGCATAGTAATAAGTTGCTCGGGCGAATCAACCATGACTATATCCGCTCATGTGTGATGACTACAGGAGCTATCCATTCAGATTGCATGTTAAAAAAATAAAGGTCGATAACTAATGCGGTAAACTTCCAAGAAAAACTAATGCGGCACCTCGGGCCAACGTGGCCAGATCGCATTTTGCACGAGAAATTACACACCATATTTCATTGACATGTGGTCCTGTTCCAACATATCAGTGAGACGACGGCGAGTCCTTTTCTACTAGTATTTCTGAACGGACGTGTAGGCCGGGGCGCCTCTTCGTGAACCGTGGCAAACTGGCAACCGTCCACTGACTCTTCGCCTTTCCCTCTCGATTTGGAACTGCTGTCGCACGCTCTTTCTGTCCCTCCTCCATTTTCCTTCAGCCCTTCACCCTTTCTTCTGCCATTGTTCGATCGTCTACTCCATGGAGGGAACAGGCCGGAAACGACCCTGTTTTTCTTGCCCCGATCTGAAAGATGACGTGGTGGAGGAACTCATTGATCGGTGCGACGTCATCAGCTCGGCTAGCATGGAAGGTTCTTTCAAGCCCAATCTCGAATCAACTAATAACATCATTACAAGGAACCCAAGAGTCAAGGAGCGGTTTGATCTCCCCTATCTTCTTCACCGTGACCATGATGACTACTGGCGCGGGGACAACGGAGGCCTCGCCTTGTGCAAGTTGATGCCACTTGATAATGATATGTATGATGTTAAGATGCCATCACTTGAGGGCAAGGATTGGGCAAGCGCAAATGGAGAATGGGTTGTTTACATTGGGTCCAACTGCGAGTGGGAACTTGTGAATGTGTACACTCGTGACTGGGTTCCACTTCCAAAAATCTCAGCAGACTGCCCAGAGGTTGAGCACACCGGTATTGTACGCACATTCAATTACGATCATGGTGATTGTCTTCTACGGAAGATAGCAATTTGTCGAGTTCCCAACCGCTCTTGGAATTACAACAACTATGAAGTTGTTGTTATATTCGACAAGCTTGTTGCCGTCCTTCATGGTTCGACTGGATGGATATTGCTCAAAAATCAGTTTCTATACACGGATGTGTACTGTGATGCAATTCAATATGAGGGCCTTGTGTTTGCTGCCACCACTCGTGGCACTGTTTTTGCATGGAATCCTTATGCTTTCGGTATGTTTGTCTTCCACCGTAATTATAATTGTTTCATCCACATGCATGTGGGTTAGCAAGTTTCCCTTTACTAATTAACCTTCTTATTGTGTTTCCAATGTCCTGTGAACATTCCACCACCTATACTTGAAAATTTTTATAACCAAGGGGGAGATGACGATGGTGATGATCACGAGCATGAGGACGAGCAGAACGTATATACTTAGTGGTGCCTGGCAACTAATTCCGATGGATCACCTCTTCTTGTGTGTATACAGTGCACTGAGTTAGTTACTACTGAGGGAGCACGTGTTGTCTCCCATGGTCGCACTCTCCTGACCTATTCCAACACCCGTTGCATGGTATTCGGGATGGATACTAGTGTGCTAGCGCCAACTCCTTCTCCCTGGTACAGAATTGATAGTCTTGGAGAAAACTCGCTCTTCCTTGGACAAAACTATCTGATGATGGTGAAAGGCGATCCAACTGCTGTTTACACAATGTTACTAGTACCATTTATGAGAAGCAACTGTGTCTATACCTCGGACATTTGGGTGGTTCCCTACCCTGGTACTGATATAGTAGGCCGCTTCAGCCTGGATGATCAGTCCTGCGTTGGTCTCGAGATCGACAATAGATGGCCCGTGCCAGAGAATCATTTGTGGTTCAAAGCAAGCGTTTCCAACGCCGAGGATTGGTTAAGTTGAAGTTCATTTCATTGCTTGTTATTTGTTGTGTGATCAAAACTTTAGTATTTATAATGTATCCTCGTTGTCGATGTGGGTTGATGACCTATTGTATGTAATAAAATGATATGCCTGTGATAAACTTACTAAATTTATGACTGGCTTTCGAGGTTGCTTCTCTGAGTGAGTGGTGCGACGAGGCAAAAAAATATTTTCTGAATACATAATTGTACGTGCATTGCAACAGGTTATCGGATGAAGGCCAATCAACAATAGTAGTACACTATTTGTACTAGCTTCACATGCTTTGGGCATCGGGCGGGTGTTCTTACTGTAGCCATACTGTACGTAACCAGCACCTCGAATCCTCGATACTAGTACTATATAGTAAGTAGTAGGAGTAGTAGGGTGGCATGGGCCAGAACAAGCATTCATGTCCAGGAGTACATCACACACCACCAGCACGACTTCCATATGACACCATATTTCTTGGAGGCCATGCTAGAGCAATCTCTTCAACCTCATCGTTTCTCTAACTCAGCCATCACGCGGCGGGCGAGGTGGGGGTTTGCCGATAGTCGGTTTCCTCAACTGTGGTCCCACTTGTAAGGCCAACTCCAACACTCTATCAATGTATGGATGTACTCTTCTTCCCAATACCAAAACTTGCATCCATTTTACTCCCTCCGTTCCACAATACGTGCCTTCTATTTGTCAAAATATAGATGTATCTAGACATGTTTTAGTATATAGGTACATCCATTTTTCGACAAATGGAAGTCAAGTATTTTGGAACGGAGGGAGTACACAATAAAAAATTTAAGTTAGCAAAACTAGTCTAATCCGAGAGCACAACCGAAGATTTGGTCGGGTTCTTCCTCCTTTTGCCGACACGTGGGACATCCAGCATCCAGGTCGTGTCATGCAAGAAAATAGAGTGGTAGTTGAAGCCATGTGATGTGCATCTTGGGTTAAACTGTAAATACAATCTTACTACTCTTGAATAACTCCAAAAGCGGCCACTGAAGAACTTCATTGGATTTGTTTTTCATCACCAAGACGTCGAGGTAAAAGATGTGCAGGTTCAGTGGGTCCTCTTGCGTTTTCACTGACATGTGGGACCGCATGTGAGCAAACAGACGATGGGCTCCGCGTGTTCGCTGGCTGGCTGAGAAGAGAGATAGAGGAGGGCTGATCACGGACTCCAGGAAATTTGTTCTACATAACCAGCACCTTGATATTCGCGTGTGGTTGTTTCTAGAATAAAAAAAGGAGGTACCCCTACTTATGTTACTCCCACTACGCCTAGACTAAGGTTAGTAGGTGACCTTGCGCTTGGCTCTTCGCCTCTTCCGGAAGTCGATGGTTCTACAATAGTGCTTCTGGCAATCTGACACCAAATGAACTGTTGCACGTCCATCGCTTGTAAGCAAAAGTTTCTCCTCGTGCTGCGAGCCACTGCGCACGCATTGGCGAGGGAGAAGGCGTAATCAAGCTTCTCGCCGTTCTGCGAGTTGACGGGACACATCAAAGTTATTTACTAGTAGTACATACTCTCTCCAAAAAGGGCTGACCATGTTATTGCTACCATCCCGTGCTCCATCGTTGAGTACATGCACTATTCACGTGCCATCGAGGACAAAAAAATTGCGTAGGTGCCATCGAAGTGCACGACTCACTTACGAAAAAGGGTTTCCTCCCCCGCTTTTCCCCAGGCACGACTCACTTACGCACTGCTTATCTGATTATCTCCATTTTCTTGCATGACACGTGCACCTTGATGCTAGATGTCTCGCGTGTTGGTAAAAGGATGAACAAAGCTCATGTAAAAGAAAAGAGTTGAAGAGCATAGATTCCCGACGACCGAGAAGGAGCAAGGAACCTCGCGGTGGAGCATTTGCAAGGAACCTTGCGTGTTTTCCCCTGTTTTTTGCCGCCTGCCCACCTATAAACAAATAAAAGAACATGAACTTTTCGCTAACCACTAGAAATGGTACATCAGGATGCTAAGTTGAAGATGTTTTATACTCCCTCCGTTCCCAAATATAAGTCTTTTTAGAGATTTCAATAAGGGACTACATACAAAACAAAATTAGTGAATCTACACTCTAAAATATGTCTACATACATCCGTATGTTCTAGTCTATTTGAAATGGCTAGAAAGACTTATATTTAGGAATGGAGGGAGTAGTTTATATTGAATTATTAATAACCACGCAACAAGCCACGCATGTACAGGACGCATGCAGCCATGCATGTACACAAGCCAACGCACTAACTCCATCTGATCCAACTCATGCACATACGCGCACAGCATGGAGCACACAACGCACGTACACAACACATGCATGCACACACTCTCAGTCGCAGAATGCACGTGAATAACACATGCATGCGCACACACTCGGCTGCATGGAGGCATGCGCCATCCACGGCGACGTCCGATTCGTCATGCTACGGCGAAGCTCACACGCAACAGTGCATACGCATCTCTTGCAGCACCTCTTTGTCATCGTTGCTCAACTACTAGTCGGAGACGAAGATGACCGCAGCCTCGGCCTTAGAGCTAGCACCAATGGAAAAACACGCATGCTGCACGCACACGAGCACATATGGAGTGCCCACGACATGGTGGTGGTGCGTCCCCAGTCGCCTCTACTCCTTCGGCACACGTTGTCTATCAAGGCGGCTGCATGCTAATGATGATGTGGGTGAGATCTTCTAGGACTCAGATGATGACGAGGAAAATTATGAGACACAAGGTGACGTACACCGTCAATGTCCACGGTCAAGGGGGTGCTAGTAAGTGCTTAGATGTGCTTAGAGCAAGTAAAATAGAGTTGAGTCAGTGGGCTATAAGGAATAAACTAGTATATTTCTGCTTAGTTGGAGGAAAGAGAAGAGGAGAGAGAAGGTAAGCGGGCTCTTCGTGAAGACCCAGCTCTAGCACGTGCTCCTAGGCACTTTGTAAGAATGAAAGGTGGGCCACATAATAAAAAAGTAGTACACTATTTTGATCTACTATTGTACATGTTGACTACTCCCTCCGTTCCTAAATATTTATCTTTTTAGGATTTCAAATGAACTACCACATACGGATGTACATATACACATTTTAGAGTGTACATTCACTCATTTTGCTCCGTATGTAGTCATTTGTTGAAATCTCTAGAAAGACAAATATTTAGGAACGGAGGGAGTATAAGATGGGTTGTAGATGACATGGCACTGGCTTATTGCCAGCAGCTGGCTATACTATTAACCATGCTCTTTAGATAAGGTGCTAAGTGCATTAAATGGCTTAGTAACTCAAGTCTTCAATGCATAGGTTCTTAGTTTATTGGTGCCACATCAAATTTTATGCCTACGTGGCAGGCTTAGCAGCTATACATGGTGGAGCACTGGGAGAGGCCAAGGCTGGTCATAGTGGGGAGTAACTTATACTGTAACATATTACTATGTTACTCTAAACATCTCTATAAACCGAAAAGGAGGGAGTAGTAACATAGAATAGTGTCATATGCAGAGTATGGGAGCACACGATATTTCCCCATCCGACCGATCCCAAGTTGGCTTCTCACCTTCTTGGCACAACAAAAACCCCTCCCCCCTCCCGCGTGCGCTTCCCACCCGGCGCCAGCTGAGCCCGCCGCTCCACATTGATGGCAAGTTAGGGCGACGCGACCTCTCACTGCTTCCGCCGTTGAAGTGGCGCACCGATCGAGGGCACCGCCCGCTGCACTCCCGGCATTTCAGACTACAAAGTGGAGAGTAACTTTAGAGCAAGTACTACAATTAGATCACATAAGCAGGCTATAAGGATTTAAATATAGTATTTGTGCTTAGTTGAAGGAGAGAGAAGAGGAGAGAGAAGAGAAGCGGATTGTAAACGTGTAGCCGGTTGTACTCCAACATACTTTGTGAGACAAAAGGTGGGGCCATTATTAATGATATACTCCCTCCTTTTCGGTTTATAGTGCTCAATTCAAAAATCTCACCAATCAAGGTAGATGGCGAGTGGTGGAATACTTTTTGTAGTTTTGCAAAAGCACCTAATTAATGCTCTTGTTATCCTGAAAAAAATATGTTTACCAATGCATTAATTGCAATGCATGCATGCATGCATAAAGTACATGCATTGGTCAATTTTCTCTTAATAATTGCATGCAACGATTTAATGCACCTTGGAATCTGAACATGTGATGGAAAACAACCAAATTGAGCCTTATAAAATGGAAAAACTAAAATTTTGAGATAAGCCCTATAAACAGGAAAGGAGGGAGTAGTATTTATACTAAAGGGACTAACGGACGCCTTAATTACTCCAGTTTTTTTAGACAAACCTTGGTGGGGCTATTATTGACTTCTTCTTTTTGAGCTATTATTGACTTGGACGTGGGGTTTGGGGGCCAAAGGCCTACTATTATACTCGCACGACCGACCTAACATGCTCCACCCTAGCCGTCGTTGACATGCTCTACATCTTCGCACGCAAGGAAGTGCGTTCGGGAAAAAATGATTCACCCCCCTGACTGTTGGGACCCACCAGGTACATCTTCGCACGTAAGGAAGTGCGTCCAGAAAAAAAATGATTCACCCCCCTGACTGCTGTGACCCACCAGCTACACCTTCGCACGCAAGGAAGTGCGTCCGGGAAAAAATGATTTGCCCCCCTGACTGCTGGGACCCACCAGCTACATCTTCGGACGCAAGTAAGTGCCTGACAGTCAGGACCCACCTGGTCGAAGCGTACGTAGCGTTGTCATTCTGGTCGCGAACGTGTACGTACATACTGGTCGATGTAGAGGCGCGCGCGCGTCGTAGTAGAGGCACGCACGTGTCGTAGTAGAGGCACGCACGTAGCATGTACACATATGTACAACGACCAGTGTGCAAGAAAGAAAATACGGCCACGTACGTACATACGGGCGGGGTCTCGAACGCCTACTCACGCATACGTACGGCCAGGGCTCGTGTACATGGCTGGGTCGGAACGGATAAACAACATCGTCGTCGTGTTCATGGGGAGCCAACCGGCTGGGTCGAAATAGAATGCGTCGCTGTGTTCATCGGGAGGGCTTGGACGGAATAGGCGATGGAAATGAGGCCTGGTGTACCGCATAACGGAGGAAACGACCTTGTGTTCGACCGGCCACGTTCAAAACGGGATCATGTTCATCGGGAGGGGTGTGGCGTACCGCAAAACGGAGGAAATAGACCTCCTACGGTTGAAACGAGGGTCCTGTTGATCGAGAGGGGTGTGGCATACCGCAAAACGGACGAAACGGACTTTTCTTGGAGCGCTACAGTCGAAACGGGGGTCCTGTTGATCGGGAGGGGTGTGGCGTACCTCAAAATGGATGAAACGGACTTGTGTTGGAGCGCTATGGTCGAAACGGGGGTCCTGTTCATCGGGAGGGGTGTGGCGTACCGCAAAATGGGACTCCACGGGATACTGTTCATCTCCACCGTCGACCTCCTCCAGCCTCCACGGGCTACCGTCGACCTCCTCCAGCCTCCACGGGCTCCTGTTCATCCAGCCTCCACCGCGCACTACTCCATCGGCTACTGTTCAACAACCCCTCCATGGGCACCCCTCCATCGTCTACTATTCATCCAGCCCTCCACACCACGGGGTCCTGTTCATCCAGAGGCAACGCCACCACTCACTGTTCATCCACCCCCCTCCCGCAACGCTCACTGTTCATCCAGAGAGGCAGCATTGATCGGCTTCAGTTAGCAGTAGTAGCGAAGGAATCGCTCGATCGGGTTCAGTTAACAGCCATCGATAGATCGCTCAGGTTCAGTACCGCGTAGCCTGCAGTGCAATCGCTCGGGTTCAGTTAGAGCCCAACACCTCGCTTGGGTTTAGTTAGAGCCAACGCCTCGCACACACGCGCGTACGTGTACAGAGAAATGCGCATCGCTCGGCCCCCGATCGCCCACCGTAATCGGGCACTCCCCGAAATTTTCCTCACCCTCGCTTCTACCACGGTTTTTTGCATCATGGACGGCCCAAAGAATGTCATGCAGCTGCGTCTCCGGCCCGCCCAGGATGAAAAGCCCATTATATATCATGATTTTTTGTCATAGAAGTAGGAGCCCACCACATCTATGATGATACCGGGTTTTGTCACAATTATAGTCATATAAGTGTCATATGTATGACAGAAAAAAGTTTCGTTCGGCCCAAAATGTCACGGATGTGTCTTTTTTTGTAGTGCCGCCCAGGCCCGAGCAGGGCCCTCGAAGCCAATCATAGCTTGTCGAGCCCATCTGGGCCCGGATCGAGCCACCCTGTGCCTCGAGCTCCTCGCCCCTGCCTCCCCACTGGACTTCTCCGGAGCGTCGCCTGAGCTCCCTTGCGCCTTGTTCTCCCCGCGCCTCCCCGCGCCCTTGGCCTCCAGCCCCGCAACCATGTCTCCACGCCACCCCACCACCGTTGTACCTCAAGCGACCCTGCCGCCGAGCACCGTTGCCCTTCTTCTCCCCATCGACCTAACTGTCACGTCCTCTGGCCTCGAAGTGGTCGGCGACCAATCCAGTCGAAGCCCCACCGCCCGGATTCGGCGACCCCGAGGTTCGGGTCCCCAGATCCACCGTCCCGTGCATTTCCCCGTCGCTAGATGCCTCCCAAGTGTCGGGCCAGCCATGGCCTCCTCTGCCCCGCGCCGGACAAGTCCACACGTGGTCGGATGCGTCCGCTTCGTCCACTGTCCTCGAGGGTATATTTTCTTCTAAGTCCCTAGGAAAAACAGCATCATGTTGCATTTTGTGAGGCTCGTAACTTTGTGCATGTTGATCTGATTGGTGTGTATGATATATCAAAATGTTCAGCTCTTCATGTTCTACATGATGGTGTGCTTTGTATTCATATTAGAGTTCATATTTTTTTATTAATCTCTATTGCAAAAGTACTAAGTGTTATAATCTGCTGAAAACTGTTATAACTTGTCAACTTGTCATTCTCTTTTCTTTTTTTGCGATTTTCTTTTGAGCATCATGTCTACATGTTTTAGGATCTTAATCATGTCATATTTGGATTGGTAACACACATATCATGGTATGCCCTGAGATGACTAGCACAAGCTTGTAAAGTGGGCTACTTGTTGTTAGTGTTCTGCTAAGTCTGAATCTGTTATATTGTGATGCCATGTTTACTTGGTGCTACCATCAAATCTATGCATAATCTAGAGATGTTGAGTAAGCATGTTTTGAATAACATGTTGTGCTATATCCATCCATGCCATTTTTGGCAATTATAGACTACCATAGCTTGTTCTTTTCATGCTCTCAATTTTCTTAATAATATAATCTGTCAGCCTTTTAACAGAGAGTTCAATTTTGTGAGATGCATAGTTAATGTTCTGTGCATCCTATGGGCAATTTCTTAACATGAGTAGGTGGAAAAACATGCCATCTTACTTCTAGTGTTATTTGCATGCCATGATATCCTTTGTGGTGAGTTAAACAAGCTTGCAAACATGCCTACTTAATTCTGTTTCTGGCATGTTCAGTAATTTTTCACCGTCTGAGAGTCAGCTATTTCATGTTTGCTTCTTGTCTTTATGAATGCCATGAACTTGTTACTCCAATGTATATGCCATGTTGCATTATTTGAGCTCCATGATATGTACTAGCATTCTGTACCTTTTGATGCCATATTCATGCACTGTAGCATACTTCTGTTTCATGCCTCCAACATGCCATCATATTAACTCTGCTCACATGTATGCCCAGTTTTTCACCAAGTCCTAATGTCAGGACCCCGACTCAATGCCACATCGATCTAGCATGTAACACCTCATATCACTTTGCGGCCTCACGCACGGTATCCCATGGGTGTCGCCTTACCTTTGCCCAGGACCATTTGCGCCTTTTGGCACACGTATATGATAGTGTCGCTAGCATCCATATGATAAGGAGCCCGGGCTGACATGGCTAGTCATAAACCCAAAGGGGCATAAACTTACAGGGACAGGCATCCATGACCCAGCATCGAACGTGTCGGTCATCAGCGAGTGAATCCAGGCTGTAGCACTGGGCTAGCAGGACTCCGGTGAACCGGGCTGTAGCGGGCTAGCAGGACTCCGGTATTCATCGCGTGACATTTCCCCGAAGGGACAGACACAGGAACGAAGAAGGACACATGCCGGCCAGCCTAAGTGTTCTGGAGCGGTAGCAAGCTACCATGCCTCAGTGGAAGCACTAGGAGACATTTCCCGGTAAGAGAGGCTACTAAGGATAAACAACTAGATAGTCAGATCCCACACATACCAAGCATTTCAATAACATACACACAATATGCTCGATATGTGCAAATACAACGTGGCATCACAACATGATTCTACAACTCAAGTATTTTATTCAATAGGCTCCGAGGAGCGAGATATTACAAACATGGGTCTCACGACCCAACATTCAGAGCATACAAGTCAAAGCACATGCGGAAGCTCAACACGTCTGAGTACAGACAACTACAAATGAAAAAGGCTGAGAAGCCTGACTAACTACTAGATCCTGCCGAGGGCACAAGATCGTAGCTGAGGTAACAAGCTAAACGTTGAAGTCCACACGGAACTACTAGTGAGACGGAAGTCTCTGCAAAAACATAAAATAAGCAAACGTGAGTACAAATGTACCCAGCAAGACTTACAGCAGAACTACCTACATATGCATCATTATCCACAAAGGGTGGTGGGGTTTAACTGCAGCAAGCCAGCTTTGACTCGGTGGTTATCCTGAACTACGACTGCAAGTAACTCTTCTGAGGTGGCGCACACGAGTCCACATATTCACCATATCAATACACCACTATGGATCCGCTCCCATCTCCCTACGAGAACGTCGTCCATAGCACTCACGCTTATCTTGCGCATTTTAGAGTATCCACTTTCACTTGTCTATGAACTGTACAGGCAACCCAGAAGTCCTTTTCGGCGGACACGGCTATTCGAATAGATAATGTTAACCCTGCAGGGGTGTACTTCTTCACACATGCTCTCGCCACTTACCACCATGTACACCTCGTGTATCTCGGCAACCTTCAAGCGGAAGCCTAGCGAGGGAGTCGGCCACGACCTGACTAACCACACAAGTCTCTAGTCCAGGTTTATCGCCTATTCGGGTTCCATCCGCAAGGAGATCCGGCCGGGGTGTCGCTCACGGCACCAAACGATGTGAGCAGGGTTCCCAAGCCCACCATCCGGGTGCCACTTGGTACACCGTGCCACTATGCCTAGTCTGTCCCAAGCCCACCTGTACCGGGTGCCACTTGGTAGACTACTAACACTACCTACAAACACCAGAAACTAGTTGCAACTCCTAGACAGAGATCATGTTGATTAATAAGTCGAGAGGGGTCGAGTTACCGGAACCCAATGTGTGGTAGTAACTGTTCATGGATCACAAACACAGAACTCAGTTCCTGAGGACGGCTGCAATGAGACAACCCACCATGTACTCCTACATGGCCTCTCACCGCTACCTTTACCAAATCGTGTTCACACACTTAGCTCTCAACAGTAGGACATATTCACCACATTCCAATTCATCCCCGATGAATCAGACCTGACACAACTCTAAGCAATAGCAGGCATGACAAACAAGCATGAATGAGTAGGCACATCAGGGCTCAAACAACTCCTACTCATGCTAGTGGGTTTCATCTATTTACTGTGGCAATGACAGGTCATGCAGAGGAAAGGGGTTCAACTACCGCAGCAAGTAACACATGAGTCGTTGTTGTCCTAATGCAGTAAAAGATAACAGGAGCGAGAGAGTGGGATTGTATCGGAATGAACAAGGGGGTTTTGCTTGCCTGGCACTTCTGAAGATAGTATAGTTCTTCATCCGTGTCATCGAACTCATTGTCGGAACCATGTCTACTGAGAGGGGACAATTACCGGAAATAGAGAAGGAACACAATCAATGCAATGCACAATATGATGCATGATCATGACATGGCAATATGCTGTGGTTTGAGCTAATGCAACAGAAAGTCATTTTGATTGAAGTGGAATTCAAAGCTACATCAAATTCCAACTCCAAAACTATTATCAAATTTTTCCTAATCATGTTTCATCCTAAACAGTGAGGTTAACTTGCTCAAACATGCATGAAAATAGTACAGATGGATAGATTGGATTTTTTTGATCATTTTTCATATATAAGTTATTTCATTCTGAGTTACGGTTGAATTTCTATGATTTCTAGAAGTTAGCACTATTTTCTGGAATTTTCTGAATAAAAATAAATCCAGAAAAGGCATTACTGCGTCAGCACTACGTCACTGTGTCGTCAGCAGGGTCAACAGGGCTGGTCCAGGTCAAACCTGACCAGTGGGGTCAACTGGTCAGTGACTCAGGGCTAGTTAGAGTCGCTGACATGTGGGCCAGGTCAAAGTCCACGTCAGCTTGGTCAAAGCTGACGCGTGGGCCTACTGTTTTAAATAACTAATCTAATTATTTTTGTTAAGTAGTAAACTAACAAGTGGGTCCCACTGTCAGTGTCTAGTGTTAGACTAACAGGGTTAGTTAGCCCTAATATAATGACTCCCACGCGATCTAACCGGCGATTAGCCGCCGGTGCTAAGCAGGATGCGGTGACGCTCCTCGTCCGGCCATCTCCGGCGACGAGAGCTCACGCGGCTGGGCTCTACGGATGCAGCGCGTCGAGGCGCATCGGTTGGTGGCCGTGGGTGGTGCCGGGGTGGACTACAGCGGCGACAGCAAGGACGACAGCGGCGGCCGGAGCTCGGCTAAGCGCGGGCGCGGTGCTGCAGCTCGTAGGCGAGTGAACGAAGGTGCTAGGCAGCACCTAAAGGGCAGCAGGAGCACGTCGGAGCTACTATGCGAGGCGGAGGTGCTCGGGGGCACGGAGCTCGGCGGTCATGGCGGACTGCGGCTTCGGGTGCTCATGGGGCAGCGGCTACGGGGCACGCGCGAGAGAGATAGGTGAGGTGAAAGGAAGAGGGGCTCACGGCAGACTTGCAGAGCAGCTCAATGGGCTCGGGGAAGCTTTGGTTTCCGCGAATACGACGGCGGCGATCCACGGCGGCCGAGGCCGAAGACGGCGATGGTGGCGTCGCTTCGGGCGTCCCACAGGAGCGAGCTTCGTCTTGGGGCTCCGTGGCGTCTAGGTCGAGCCTCTGGACAGCACGGAGAGGCGAGGGAGAGGCGATGGCCGCGGTTGTGCTCGGCGGCGGCAACGACATCGCTCGGTGGTTGCGTGCGAGAGAGCCAGAGGAGAAGAGGGAGAATGGCAAGTGAGAGAGAGGGAACAGGGGCTTCGAGGCGTCTCCGTGGCGTCGCTAGAAGGGGCCGGGGAAGCAGGAGGTGGCCAGAGCAGCGTCGGCGCTCGCCACGCACCTGGTTGTCCTCCTAGCAGAGGAGGAAGATGCCAAGGGGGCGCTGGTGGGCTGGGCCGCCAGCAAGCTACAGTAGCGGGCCGCAGGTGGGTGCTGGTACGTCCTTCTGCTCTATTTTATATTTCCTGTTTTGTTTTCTATTTTCTGTAATTTGTTTTTGATTGAGTTTTCAAACTAAATCAAATTTACTACTTCTAATAAATATTGTGTGGGCTAGTTGAGCTATTCCAGAGCCCCACACAAATTTACTGAATTATTGGACATATAGCAAATATAAATCCAATGCAAATAGTTGTTGCATTAACTCCAAATGCCCAAAATAAATATTTATGAGATCCTAAAAATATTGGTTTGAATTTTACCTCTGGCCAAAATTTTCAGGGAGAAACATGAACATTTTCTTGGACCTATTTGAAGAAATTTTTATCTTGGTCATTTTCAGAAATGATTTCTGAGGCTTTCACATGTCCCCTTTTAAAATTCATTGAAATTTAAACATGATGCACACATGACTAGCTAGTCTAGGTCATACCAGAACTAGGGATGTGACAACTCACCCCCACTAAACAAGACTCTCGTCCCGAGATTCCAGACATGAGGCAAGAAGAAGATGAAACACAAAGTTAACACAATCTTCACGATCCAGGGTACATTCATAAGAACGTTGATTCGATCACCATCATTGTCTTGAAGTCTTTCTCCGAGAACTCCAACTAACATGACAAGAGAGGAAAAGGAAAACTCTAGAGGGATCGATCTTATCGAAGGTCGAACAACTCAGGATCAACTCACGGAGTGAGACATTGAAACATCTCTCGAGCTGAGACACGAAGCACACATCTAGAGGGAGGGAGTGAAACAGATAAAGGAGGTTCAAATTGGTAGGCAACCATTCCACGCTTAAGAGGGTGGTGAATGGTTTCAAGATAGCGATGAAATGATTGCCATGATTCCATAACGGGGCACCTTAGAGAAGGTGACTCGTAGAATATTCCCTTAAGTGGCAAAAAGAATTACTTTTGATACCTAGATCATTGAAACTCCTTGTGCCAGCCTAAGGCAAATCACAATTGATCGTTTGAACGAATTCGAAAGAATGGCATACTCAGTTTGGAAAGGAAGCTAGAGTTATAAGATAACTCGACAAACAGAAGGCACGTTCCAATTGATACCGAGGATATAACCTAGTGACTGAGTGTGCCCTCAAGAACTTGAGCATTTCCATACTCATCAAGGTCTTACCAAAATCCGTGCCGTGGATCCTGGCAACACATCTTGCTACCACGATGAATACCGGTGGAGGATGCAGAAGCAAAGGAAGATAACACTTTCTCAGATTTCACCTTGGCGGGGCCAAGCAAACAAAATCTGGATGATCTACCGAGAGACACTTAGCACTTCGCTTCTAATGTTCTCCTTGATTCTAGCTACCACGATCATGCTTTAAAGCATCGACATGGCCATCAAGTAAAGGTCGGACTTCGGGAGCACAAAATCCATAAGGATCAACTTTTAGAATAAGTCATGCAAGATCCTCATGGGAGGTGACCAAATTGCTTTATCAAGATACTACAATAATAGTTTTTTTCCGGCTAGCTGCGTCCACTTTACCAGAACCTACATCATAGTTCTTGGGAGAAGTGCCAACCGTCACACCTGCCTGAGATTCAGGTCTAGTTGGTAACAGGATATTTTCAGACAACATGTCTGGAAAAGAAAGTTTGCAACACAAATCGACGAGATGACGTTGCGAGATTCTTGGGAAATGAACTACGATAGCAAGCTCCAAAACATGAGCTGGTTCTGCTACACACATGTGAACATGTTGTCCAAGACAAGCATGACCACGTAGAAGTCTTATAATAAAACACTATCGAGTTCAGGTTAGGATCCATCATCAAGGATTATGAAGTCCTAACATAAGTCATGATTCTTAAGAAGGAGCTTCTTCTCCTTGAACAAATCAATTAGTGGCTTGGTGTGCAAGGAAATACCGACGGATTGGAGGTAGCTAGTCTCTCAAGCCATGGTATACTTCACACACGCATGACTGACTTGGGATGGTACCAGAGGAAATAAAACAATCTTTCTCAAACTCACGGCGGCAATTTGCACCAAATGCACATGAATCAGAGAAAGTCGCTTCTTTCATCCAACATATGCTTCATGAACGGGACATGAAGATAATGCTTTTAGAAGTTTCCAACACTAGCGGGATGTTCAGCACGAACCATGGAGGGATAAAAATGTTGTCGATGGGCTCAACAATAATTCATCTAGGTTTCCATATAATTGGAATTCCACAATTATGTGAACAAGGTGATAGCATTGGTCAGACCCAAAAGATATAATGGTGTATGCTCGAAGAAACAACCATGAGTAAGACAACATTACGAATATCATTAGTTCTGATTTTATTTGAGGATAACCCATACTCAAATCAAAGGTTTGGGTAAGATAATAGATCGAACAATTGACCACGAGGATCAATCAATGAAGATATCATCTTTCTTCAACACACATACACAAAAAGATATCCCTTTAAATGAACTAAGCCGGACAAGCTTTTATCTTCCAGCTCTCCAAGTTGATGTTCAGCTTAACCAACTAGCTCAGGGGTATCCAACACGGATTCTTGAAGAAGGGGTGGTTTACAAGAAACCATCTTGATCACGAGCTCAACATAGTGGTCAGGTGACAATCTGGTAATACTTCCGAGAAGATATACGGAAAATCACGAACCACCAACATGTCACTAAGCTCGAGAACAATCTTGCTTTTCAGGGCAAGACGATATGGTCAAATAAGCAAGGAATTGGACAATCCTAACTCATTGATCAAGAGTGCAGCAGAAATAAGGACTAGGTAGCACAATCTATCTTAGAATGATGATTCAAGAACCAACACGCTAAAAATGAAATTATTGTCCTTTAACTATCAAGCAACAAGGTTGCTAGGAGTATTGATTTCACACATCACGATTCACTTGTCGACATTCCAGTTGCAACAACACGGGAACCGAGAAATGAATAATGATGGAGAGAGTATCACTACGTCAAGAATTCATGAGAGATGTTGCAATTCCTATGACAATCCTGACATAAAGGGGGTAATACTCTGAGGTAGAACAGAACAAAAGATGGATTGGCTTTTTGATCTACGGAATACAACTACTTTGACCAGTCCAAGAAATGGATGAGGTGCTGGAGTTTGTTTCTCCTAGTCATTCCGAAATAGAATGGCTCGATGGACCACAAGAATAATAGGCATCGATAACATGAATGCACGCCATAAACTTGGCTGTCAACTGATAGACAAGGATTGGAATACAACTACAAAGGGACAACTCAAAGGAACATATATCTTTCTGAGTTGTGGATGCATAGGTTAGTATGTCGAACAAGTTCAACATATTTCTTCCGGATAACCCATGCTGAAGAGGAAGGACTGGCAGAATCACAACATAGAACCGAGAACTCATCAAGAGCACTCTGGTTGTGATTGCTCAGTTCAACGAGGAACTTCTGCCATAAGTAGTTCATGGTATTTCGAAGAAGGAGATACCACGGACCTCGAGGACTATCGCAAAGGTTTCTAATATCCTAAAGGTACGAGCAACACTATCAACACGAGATAAGTAGAGTGAATCTTGGGTCAAGAACCCCGGAATAGAATGCCTACTAACTAAGTGGCATCACGGGATGCTTTCAAGAATGATGGCCAGAATCATCACACTTGGAATACAAGCATTGCTAGATTACTAGGTGACTCCCTAAGACACCTAGGGTCATAATAATGGCTTCAACATATACGCCGAGATAATATAGTACCTCAACTCACCGATTAGTGTGATTAACCTGGCCCAAATGGACATCAGGAACATGGTGTCAGGACCCCGACTCAATGCCACATCGATCTAGCATGTAACACCTCATATCACTTCGCGGCCTCACGCACGGTATTCCCACGGGTGTCGCATTACCTTAGCCCGGGACCATTTGCGCCTTTTGGCACACGTATATGACAGTGTCGCTAGCATCCATATGATAAGGAGCCCGGGCTGACATGGCTAGTCGTAAACCCAAAGTGGCACAGACTTACAGGGACAGGCATCCATGACCCAGCATCGAACGTGCCGGTCATCAGCGAGTGAAACCAGGCTGTAGCACTGGGCTAGCAGGACTCCGGTGAACCGGGCTGTAGCGGGCTAACAGGACTCCGGTATTCATCGCGTGACATTTCCCCGAAGGGACAGACACAGGAACGAAGAAGGACACATGCCGGCCAGCCTAAGTGTTCCGGAGCAGTAGCAAGCTACCATGGCTCGGTGGAAACACTAGGAGACATTTCCCCGTAAGAGAGGCTACTAAAGATAAACAACTAGATGGTCAGATCCCACACATACCAAGCATATCAATAACATACACACAATATGCTCGATATGTGCAAATACAACATGGCTTCACAACATGACTCTACGACTCAAGTAATTATTCAATAGGCTCCGAGGAGCGAGATATTACAAACAGGGGTCTCACGACCCAACATTCAGAGCATACAAGTCAAAGCACTAGCGGAAGCTATCATGTCTGAGTACAGACATCTATAAATGAAAAAGGCTGAGAAGCCTGACTATCTATCAGATCCTGCCGAGGGCACAAGATCGTAGCTGAGGTAACAAGCTAAACGTCGAAGTCCACGCGGAACTACTAGCGAGACCGAAGTCTCTCTGCAAAAACATAAAATAGGCAAACGTGAGTACAAATGTACCCAGCAAGACTTACATCAGAACTAACTACATATGCATCATTATCAACAAAGGGGTGGTGGGGTTTAACTGCAGCAAGCCAGCTTTGACTCGGTGGCTATCCTAAACTACGACTGCGAGTAACTCTTTTGAGGTGGCGCACACGAGTCCACATATTCACCATATCAATACACCATTATGGATCCGCTCCCGTCTCCCTACGAGAACGCCATCCATAGCACTCACGCTTATCTTGCGTATTTTAGAGTATCCACTTTCACTTGTCTATGAACTGATATAAGCAACCCAGAAGTCCTTTTCCGTGGACACGGCTATTCGAATAGATGATGTTAACCCTGCAGGGGTGTACTTCTTCATACATGTTTCCACCACTTAGCGTCTGCACACGACATGTGCTCGGCAGACTTCAAGCGAAAGCCGACGTGGGTGTAGACCACGACCTACCTAAACACGCAAGTCTCTAGTCCAGGTTTATCGCCTATTCGGGTTCCATCCATGAGGAGATCCGGCCGGAGTTTCGCTCACAGCCCCAAACGATGTGAACAGGGTTCCCGAGACACCAAACGGGCGTCCGGTACACCGTGCCACGTACCTACCGCATCACAGCCCACCCCTACGGTCAGCGCTGTCCACGGCCTCCAGTAAGCTACAAACACCAGAAACTACTTGCAACTCCTGGACAGAGGACTAGGGTGAATAAGAAGTTGAGCGGGGTCATATTTCAGGGCCCAATGTATGGTAGTAGCTGAATCATGGATCACAAACACAGAACTCAGTTCCTGAGGACGGCTGCAATGAGACAACCCACCATGTACTCCTATATGGCCTCTCACCGCTACCTTTACCAAAACGTGTTCACACACTTAGCTCACACACAGTAGGACATGCTCACACGCCTCTGATTCATCCCCGATGAATCAGACCTGACTCAACTCTAAGCAGTAGCAGGCATGACAAACAAGCAAGAATGAGTAGGCACAATAGGGCTCAAACAACTCCTACTCATGCTAGTGGGTTTCATCTATTTACTGTGGCAATGACAGGTCATGCAGAGGATAAAGGGGTTCAGCTACCGCAGCAAGTAACAAATATGTTGTTGTTGTCCTAATGCAGTAAAAGAGAGCAGGAGCGAGAGAGTGGGATTGTATCGGAATGAACAAGGGGGTTTTGCTTGCCTGGCACTTCTGAAGATAACATTGAGTCTTCATCAGTGTCAACGATCACAACGTCGAACATCGTCTACCGGGAGGGAACAGATACCGGCAACAAGAAGAAATACAATCAATGCAATGCACAATATGATGCATGATCATGACATGGCAAAATGAATGTGTTTTGGGCTAATGCAACTAGCAACAGATTAAATGAAGTTGGTTTGAATACAAGATTCAAATTCAAACTCCGTATGTGATTATTCAAATGCCATTTAATTGATTTGTGCTAAACAGCAGCTATAAGTTGTTCTAACATGCATGAAAATGGTACAGATGGATTCCTTGAATTTTTCTGATAATTTTTCATATATAAAACATTTAATTTGGAGTTACGGTTAATTTTCTATGATTTATTGAAGTTTTAACTATTTTCTGGAATTATTAAATCATTTAAGATTATTTAAATTCCAGAAAGGAATTATTGCGTCATCATGACCTCATAGTGACGACAGCAGGTCAACGGGCGCCGTCCAGGTCAAACCTGACGTGTGGGGGCCACACGTCAGTGACACAGGTTAGATAGGGGGGTTAGTTTAATTTAATTAAAGATTAGGGCACTAGGGCCCACATGTCAGTGGCTCTGGGGTTAGATTAGGTGGTGATTAGCTTAAGCTAATCACCTGATGGCGGGGGCCCACCTGTCAGTGTCAGCAGAGGGGGTAGTTAAAATAAAATAACTAAACTAATTAACAGGGGGGGCTAGCCCCACCTGTCATCGACCCAGAGGGGGGGGGGTCCCGCCGTGGTCAACGTGGGTCAGACCCACCGGCGGCTTGACGCCGGCGAGGCCAGACGCGGTGGTACGCGTCGGAAACCAACTACAGGGGCTCTTTTGGCGCGCAGGGAGCAGCTACAGGGAGAGGGTGGAGTGGCTCATCCAACGGTGGCGGTGGCGGAGACTGGGGTGGCCGGAGCTGCCGGCGGCGAGCTCTTTTGCGGCTGCCAGAGCTCGGGCAATCTCGGGGTGGCGTTACAGAGCACGGGAGGAGGCGTTGTGTGTGTCTACGGGTTCATGCGATCGTGCTGAGCACGATGGTGGGCTCGGGAACGAGCTGCGGTGGCTGTGGCCACGGTCACGCCATGGCCGGCGGCGAGAAGCTCTCGGCCGCGGTGGGAGATGGGGCTAGGGGGCGAGAACGGAGGGGGCGAGCACAGGAGAAGCAGCGGAGGCTCACAGCGGATCCATTCGAGGCGGGGACGAGGCCGGGGACGGTCCGGAGCCGACGAATCGGGCGACGGCGACCGGCGGGTCCGAGGAGGGGGAAAACGTCGGGGCGGCGCTTCGGGGGCTCCTGGAGGGCGTGGCATCGGTGAGGTGGGTCGAGTACGGAGTGGCGGAGCTTGTGGGCTAGTTGGGGAAGCGAGGGAGGCCCGGTGGCCATGGTGGCAGTGGACGGCGGCGACGAGCTCCGCTCGGTGGCTGCGTGCAAGAAACAGAGGAGGGGGGGGAGGAGCGAGGTGAGTGAGAGAGGGAGCCAGGGCTGCGTGGCGATGCTAGAAGGGCCGTGGCGTCGCGGTGAAAGCAGGAGGTGGCCGAGGAAGCAGGAGGTGGCCGAGGCAGCGTCGGCGCCCGTCGGCCACGCGCGCTGCCTACTGGCGCAGGGAAGACGACAGGGGAGGGGTGGAGATGGGCTGGGCCGGCTGGAGGAGCTGGGCCAGGCTCTGGTGGGCTGCACGGGTGAGGCCAGGTAAGTCCTTCTCTCTCTCTCTTTTATTTACTGTTTTCTATTTTTGTTCTGTTTTATTTAATTGGCACTGAATTTTAATTCAAACAGAATTTGAAAACAGTGCCAAAACTTCCCTGGATATTTTTAAGTCACCTAATGGACTTCTCCACACATAACAAAAATATCTCAGGTCATTTGAAAATATATTCATTATATATTATGAATATAACTCCAAATTCAAATAAAATATTGATTTAAAATCAGAGCCCAATAATTCCTTAGAAATGTCCCAAAATTTTGGTTTGATTTATAACTCTTGCCAAAATTGTCAGAGCTATTTCTAGGGCATTTTGGATTTACTGATTGCAATTTTAGGGTTTCTTGCCCCTCTTTTATTTAAGTTTTGAGGCTTCTGAATTCCTCAGTTCAAATTTTCAGAATTTAAACATGATGCACACATGAAGCTAGCCTAGAGCACTACCAGCAGCTAGGGATGTGACAACTCACCCCCACTAAACAAAAATCTCGTCCCGAGATTCAAGCATAGGGTAAGGTGAAGGGGAAACGCAACTAGTATAATCTTCACGATCCAGGTTGCACTTCAAATGAACGTTGTTTTGATCACCATCTTTGTCTTGTCGTCTTGCTCTGAGAAATCCTGCCAACATGACCTGGAGGGAAAGAGACTCTAGAAGGGTCGATCTTCTCGAAGATCGAACAACTCACGGAATGAGACATAGCAACATCTCTTGAGCTGGGAGACGAAGCACAGATCTGAAGAAATGGAGTGGAACAGATGACGAAGGTTCACTAGGTAGACAACGATTCCACGCTTAAGAAGGTGGTAAACGATTGTCAACGTAGCGAGGAGTTGAGTTGCCATGATACCATAACGATACACCTTAGGGAAGGTGACTCGTAGAGATATCCCCTTAAGTGGCAAAAAGAATTACTTTTGATTCAGAGATCATTGAAACTCTTTATACCAGCTTAAGGCAAATCATAATCGATCATTTAGAGGGGTTCGGTAGAATGGCATACTCAAACTTGGATGATGTGGATTACCTTGTTGAAGACAACGTAATGGATGAATTTTGCTTATCACCGGGGATGGAAGAGACCCATGGTAGAATGGCACATTGGCGGTGCAAGCTAGGAACAGAATGCAAATGCTGGGAATGATTCTGATAACTGGGGAAGAACCCAACAATAGAGAGTGAATTCACGGTTTGAAAGGTCATAGCATTTCCGAGGAAACTGAGAGGAATCCCAGTTAGCGTCGATGATAACACCTAGCGCTTGAGAGTGCTCTCAAGAACTTGAGCATTTCCACATTCATCAAGATTTTACCAATATCCGTGTCAAGGATCCTGGCAACACAACTTGCTACCACGATGAATGGTGATGGAGGATGCAGATGCAAAGGAAGATAACACTTCTCAAATTTCATCTTAGCGAGGCCAAGGAAATAAAATCTGGATGATCGACCGAGAGACATTTAGCACTCCGCTTCTAATGTTCTCCTTGATGTGCTAGTGTAACCCATTCATAGATATGGTTTGATATCTAAAACATCAAGTAAAAGGTCGGACTTCGGAAACACAAAAATCCATAGGGCAACTAGGGAGTAAACCCTACGAAATCCCTATGGGGAGGTGGCCAACTTCCTCAATCAAGATACTACAATAACAGGTCTACCGGATGGGTGTGTTGGCCACGACATCCACCTTAGCGATTATCGAGAGACCAATATTATAGTTCTTGGGAAATGTTCCAACCATCATATCTGCCTGAGATTCAGATCTGGTTGGTGTCAGGATATTCCAGACTCATCGAGTCTAGGAAGAAAAATGAAAGTTTGCAACACAATTCGACGAGATGACGTTGCGAGATTCTCGGGAATTGAACTACGATAGCAAGCTCCAAATCATGAGTTGGTTCTGCTACAAACATGTGAACACGTTGTCCAAGACAAGCATGACCACAAAGTAGTCTTATAATAAAACACTACCGAGTTCAGGAGGGGGAACCATCAACGAGGGTATCGAAATTCTTTCATAAGTCCGGATTAGCTCTTATGAAGATACTCCTTCTCCTTGAACAAATCAATCAGTGGCTTGGTGTGCTAGGATATATATATGGAATGAAGATGATCAGTCTAACAGACCACAGAATTCTTCGCACGTGCATGACCGACTTGGGACGATTCCAAAGGAGGTAGAAACATGCTTTCTCGAATTCACGGCGGCAACTTGCATCAAATGCACATGAACTAGAGGAAGTCACTTCTTTTCATCCAAACAAATGCTTCACGAACGGGGCATGAAGAAAATGCTTACACAAGTTTCCAACACTAGCTTAATGTTCAACAAAATCAGGGAGGAGATAAGGATGTTGTCAATGGGCTCAACAACAATTCATCTAGGTTTCCTTTTAAAAGGAATTCCATAGTTAAGTGAACACGGTGATAGCATTGGTCAGACCAAAGATGTAATGGTGTATGCTCGAGGGATCAACCACGAATAAGACAACATTACGAGCATCGTTGGTACTGATTTGATTTGACGATAGCCCATACTCAATCAAAGGTTTGGGTAAGATAATAGATCCAACAATTGATCACAGGGACCAATCGATGAAGATATCATCTTTCGTCAACACATACTACACAAGAATATCCCTTTGGAACGAACTAAGTCAGGCAAGCTTTTATCTTCCAACTCTCCAAGTTGTTGTCTAGCTTAACCAACTAGCTCAGGGATATCCAACACAGATTCTTGGAGAAGGATGGTTCACAAGAAACCAACTTGATCACGAGCTCAACACAGCGGTCAGGTGACAACCTGGTAATACTTCCGAGAAGATCTTCGGAAAATCACGAACCACCGATATGTTGCTAAGCTCGAGAACAATCTTGCTTTTTGAGGCAAGACGATATGATCAAATGAGTGAGGACTTGACAAGATCCTAACTCATCAATCGAAGGGTGTACCGAAATAAGGACTAGGTAGCACGATCAGCCTTAGAAGGATGATTCAAAGATCAATACGCTGAGAATGAGGTTATCGTCCATTTAACTAGCAAGCAACAGAGTTGCTAGAAGTATTGATTTCACACATCACGATTCACTTGTCGACATTCCGGTTACAATAACACAGGAACCGAGGGATGAACAATGATGGCAAGAAGTATCACTGTACCAAGAGTTCATAGGGTGGTGTGCAATTCCTATAACATTCCCGATATAAAGATGGTAATACTCCAAGGTAGAACAGAACAAAAGCTGGATTAGCAATTTGATCTGCGGAGCACAACTTCTTTGACCCAATCCTGGATATGGATGAGGTACTGGAGTTTGTTTCTCCAAGTCATTCAGGACAGAATGGCTTGACGGACCACAAGAGTAATAGGCATCGATAAACGAACGCATGCATACTCTTGACTATCAATTGATAGACGAGGGTCAGAATGCAACTAAAGAGAACAACTCAAAGGAACATATAATTTTCTGAGTTGTGGATGCATAGGTTAGTATGTCGAACCAAGTTCAACATATTTCTTCCGGATAACCCATAAAGAAAGGTAGAACTGGCAGAGTCATGATTTATGAATGGAGAACTCCTCAAGAGTACTCTAATTGTGATCTTTTGATCCAATAAACATCTGCCATAAGCGGTTCATAGTATTTGGAAGAAGGAAATACCACGGACCTCGAGGACTATCGCAAAGTTACTAATATCCTGAAGGAACTAGCAAACACTATCAACATGAAGTAAGTAGAGTGAATCTCGGGTTCAAAGCCCAAGGAGTAGAATACCTACTACTAAGTGGCATCACGGGATGCTTTCGAGAATAAAAGCCAGAATCATCACACTGAGATCACAAAACATTGCTAGATTACTAGGTGACTCCCTAAACACCTAGGCCATAATAGTAACTCCAACATAATGTCAAGGCAATGGAATACCTCAACTCAACAATTAGTGTGATTGAGCTGGTATAAAGGATCATCGAAACCAGAGGAAAAGGATTTTGCAAATGCATCAGACTATTTAGAAACCTGGAATGACTCGGACAGCATAACGGCTGTAAATGCTCAGAAAAGATTTGAGACATTCACAAAAATGGTGGCATAACCACTCAGAAGCACAATATCAAGGTTCCGAGATCAACAATTAACATACGGAAGTAGTAGGGACTGAACTGAGACTTAAATCCAACAATCTTATAAGTCTACTGATTAGTAACACGTGATCCTGATAGAAAGAAGAGATAGGCTAGTTCTTAATCCCCGTAGGAAAGGTAAGATGACTCAGATCAGAAGGGCATAAGGTATAAGGAGTAAAAGAGCATTACGTTCCATCCCACAATCAATTCCCTTATATAACTAAAGAATTTCTAGACTCAACTTCGACCAGTTTGGCTTGGTAATCCTACAGGCAGTCAAGCTCTGATACCAACGCTGTCAGGACCCCGACTCAATGCCACATCGATCTAGCATGTAACACCTCATATCACTTTGCGGCCTCACGCACGGTATTCCCACGGGTGTCGCCTTACCTTAGCCCGGGACCATTTGCGCCTTTTGGCACACGTATATGACAGTGTCGCTAGCATCCATATGATAAGGAGCCCGGGCTGACATGGCTAGTCGTAAACCCAAAGTGGCACAGACTTACAGGGACAGGCATCCATGACCCAGCATCGAACGTGTCGGTCATCAGCGAGTGAAACCAGGCTGTAGCACTGGGCTAGCAGGACTCCGGTGAACCGGGCTGTAGCGGGCTAACAGGACTCCGGTATTCATCGCGTGACATTTCCCCGAAGGGACAGACACAGGAACGAAGAAGGACACATGCCGGCCAGCCTAAGTGTTCCGGAGCAGTAGCAAGCTACCATGGCTCGGTGGAAACACTAGGAGACATTTCCCCGTAAGAGAGGCTACTAAAGATAAACAACTAGATGGTCAGATCCCACACATACCAAGCATATCAATAACATACACACAATATGCTCGATATGTGCAAATACAACATGGCTTCACAACATGACTCTACAACTCAAGTAATTATTCAATAGGCTCCGAGGAGCGAGATATTACAAACAGGGGTCTCACGACCCAACATTCAGAGCATACAAGTCAAAGCACTAGCGGAAGCTATCATGTCTGAGTACAGACATCTATAAATGAAAAAGGCTGAGAAGCCTGACTATCTATCAGATCCTGCCGAGGGCACAAGATCGTAGCTGAGGTAACAAGCTAAACGTCGAAGTCCACGCGGAACTACTAGCGAGACCGAAGTCTCTCTGCAAAAACATAAAATAGGCAAACGTGAGTACAAATGTGCCCAGCAAGACTTACATCAGAACTAACTACATATGCATCATTATCAACAAAGGGGTGGTGGGGTTTAACTGCAGCAAGCCAGCTTTGACTCGGTGGCTATCCTAAACTACGACTGCGAGTAACTCTTTTGAGGTGGCGCACACGAGTCCACATATTCACCATATCAATACACCACTATGGATCCGCTCCCGTCTCCCTACGAGAACGCCATCCATAGCACTCACGCTTATCTTGCGTATTTTAGAGTATCCACTTTCACTTGTCTATGAACTGATATAAGCAACCCAGAAGTCCTTTTCCGTGGACACGGCTATTCGAATAGATGATGTTAACCCTGCAGGGGTGTACTTCTTCATACATGTTTCCACCACTTAGCGTCTGCACACGACATGTGCTCGGCAGACTTCAAGCGAAAGCCGACGTGGGTGTAGACCACGACCTACCTAAACACGCAAGTCTCTAGTCCAGGTTTATCGCCTATTCGGGTTCCATCCATGAGGAGATCCGGCCGGAGTTTCGCTCACAGCCCCAAACGATGTGAACAGGGTTCCCGAGACACCAAACGGGCGTCCGGTACACCGTGCCACGTACCTACCGCATCACAGCCCACCCCTACGGTCAGCGCTGTCCACGGCCTCCAGTAAGCTACAAACACCAGAAACTACTTGCAACTCCTGGACAGAGGACTAGGGTGAATAAGAAGTTGAGCGGGGTCATATTTCAGGGCCCAATGTATGGTAGTAGCTGAATCATGGATCACAAACACAGAACTCAGTTCCTGAGGACGGCTGCAATGAGACAACCCACCATGTACTCCTATATGGCCTCTCACCGCTACCTTTACCAAAACGTGTTCACACACTTAGCTCACACACAGTAGGACATGCTCACACGCCTCTGATTCATCCCCGATGAATCAGACCTGACTCAACTCTAAGCAGTAGCAGGCATGACAAACAAGCAAGAATGAGTAGGCACAACAGGGCTCAAACAACTCCTACTCATGCTAGTGGGTTTCATCTATTTACTGTGGCAATGACAGGTCATGCAGAGGATAAAGGGGTTCAGCTACCGCAGCAAGTAACAAATATGTCGTTGTTGTCCTAATGCAGTAAAAGAGAGCAGGAGCGAGAGAGTGGGATTGTATCGGAATGAACAAGGGGGTTTTGCTTGCCTGGCACTTCTGAAGATAACATTGAGTCTTCATCAGTGTCAACGATCACAACGTCGGACATCGTCTACCGGGAGGGAACAGATACCGGCAACAAGAAGAAATACAATCAATGCAATGCACAATATGATGCATGATCATGACATGGCAAAATGAATGTGTTTTGGGCTAATGCAACTAGCAACAGATTAAATGAAGTTGGTTTGAATACAAGATTCAAATTCAAACTCCGTATGTGATTATTCAAATGCCATTTAATTGATTTGTGCTAAACAGCAGCTATAAGTTGTTCTAACATGCACGAAAATGGTACAGATGGATTCCTTTAATTTTTCTAATAATTTTTCATATATAAAACATTTAATTTGGAGTTACGGTTAATTTTCTATGATTTATTGAAGTTTTAACTATTTTCTGGAATTATTAAATCATTTAAGATTATTTAAATTCCAGAAAGGAATTATTGCGTCATCATGACCTCATAGTGACGACAGCAGGTCAACGGGCGCCATCCAGGTCAAACCTGACGTGTGGGGGCCACACGTCAGTGACACAGGTTAGATAGGGGGGTTAGTTTAATTTAATTAAAGATTAGGGCACTAGGGCCCACATGTCAGTGGCTCTGGGGTTAGATTAGGTGGTGATTAGCTTAAGCTAATCACCTGATGGCGGGGGCCCACCTGTCAGTGTCAGCAGAGGGGGTAGTTAAAATAAAATAACTAAACTAATTAACAGGGGGGGCTGGCCCCACCTGTCATCGACCCAGAGGGGGGGGTCCCGCCGTGGTCAACGTGGGTCAGACCCACCGGCGGCTTGATGCCGGCGAGGCCAAACGCGGTGGTGCGCATCGGAAACCAACTACAGGGGCTCTTTTGGCGCGCAGGGAGCAGCTACGGGGAGAGGGTGGAGTGGTGCATCCAACGGTGGCGGTGGCGGAGGCTGGGGTGGCCGGAGCTGCCGGCGGCGAGCTCTTTTGCGGCTGCCGGAGCTCGGGCAATCTCGGGGTGGCATTACAGAGCACGGGAGAAGGCGTTGTGTGTGTCTACGGGTTCATGCGATCGTGCTGAGCACGATGGTGGGCTCGGGAACGAGCTGCGGTGGCTGTGGCCACGGTCACGCCATGGCCGGCGGCGAGAAGCTCTCGGCCGCGGTGGGAGATGGGGCTAGGGGGCGAGAACGGAGGGGGCGAGCACAGGAGAAGCAGCGGAGGCTCACAGCGGATCCATTCGAGGCGGGGACGAGGCCGGGGACGGTCCGGAGCCGACGAATCGGGCGACGGTGACCGGCGGGTCCGAGGAGGGGGAAAATGTCGGGGCGGCGCTTCGGGGGCTCCTGGAGGGCGTGGCATCGGTGAGGTGGGTCGAGTACGGAGTGGCGGAGCTTGTGGGCTAGTCGGGGAAGCGAGGGAGGCCCGGTGGCCATGGTGGCAGTGGACGGCGGCGACGAGCTCCGCTCGGTGGCTGCGTGCAAGAAACAGAGGAGGGGGGGAGGAGCGAGGTGAGTGAGAGAGGGAGCCAGGGCTGCATGGCGATGCTAGAAGGGTCGTGGCGTCGCGGTGAAAGCAGGAGGTGGCCGAGGAAGCAGGAGGTGGCCGAGGCAGCGTTGGCGCCCGTCGGCCACGCGCGCTGCCTACTGGCGCGGGGAAGACGACAGGGGAGGGGGTGGAGATGGGTTGGGCCGGCTGGAGGAGCTGGGCCAGGCTCTGGTGGGCTGCACGGGTGAGGCCAGGTAATTCCTTCTCTCTCTCTCTTTTATTTACTGTTTTCTATTTTTGTTCTGTTTTATTTAATTGGCACTGAATTTTAATTCAAACAGAATTTGAAAACAGTGCCAAAACTTCCCTGGATATTTTTAAGTCACCTAATGGACTTCTCCACACATAACAAAAATATCTCAGGTCATTTGAAAATATATTCATTATATATTATGAATATAACTCCAAATTCAAATAAAATATTGATTTAAAATCAGAGCCCAATAATTCCTTAGAAATGTCCCAAAATTTTGGTTTGATTTATAACTCTTGCCAAAATTGTCAGAGCTATTTCTAGGGCATTTTGGATTTACTGATTGCAATTTTAGGGTGTCTTGCCCCTCTTTTATTTAAGTTTTGAGGCTTCTGAATTCCTCAGTTCAAATTTTCAGAATTTAAACATGATGCACACATGAAGCTAGCCTAGAGCACTACCAGCAGCTAGGGATGTGACACATGGAGGAATGATTGCAAGTGCATCATACTATCTAGAAACCTGGGATGACTCGGACAGCATAACGGCTAGAAATGCTCAAAAGATTTGAGACATCCTACAAAAATGGTGGCATAACCACTCAACATCACCATATCAAGGTTCTGAGACCAGCTATGAACACACAGAAGTAGTAGAAACTGAATAGAGGCTTGAATCCATCAATCCTATAAGTCTACGGATTAGTAACACATGAGCCTGATAGAAAGAAGCGAAAGCCTAGTTCCTTAACCCCGTAGGACAGATATGATGACTCAGATCAGAAGGCATAAGGTGAAGGAGTAAAAAGAGCCTTACGTTCCATCCCACAATCAATTCCCCTACAAATAACTAAAGCATTTCTAGACTCAACTTCGACTAGTTTGGCTTGGTAATCCTACAGGCAGTCAAGCTCTAATACTAAAGTTGTCAGGACCCCGACTCAATGCCACATCGATCTAGCATGTAACACCTCATATCACTTTGCGGCCTCACGCACGGTATCCCCACAGGTGTCACCTTACCTTTGCCCGAGACCGTTTGCGCCTTTTGGCACACGTATATGATAGTGTCGCTAGCATCCATATGATAAGGAGCCCGGGCTGACATGGCTAGTCGTAAACCCAAAGTGGCACAAACTTACAGGGACAGGCATCCATGACCCAGCATCAAATGTGTCGGTCATCAGCGAGTGAATCCAGACTGTAGCACTGGGCTAGCAGGACTCCAATGAACCGGGCTGTAGCGGGCTAGCAGGACTCCGGTATTCATCAGGTGACATTTACCCGAAGGGACAGACACAGGAACGAACAAGGACACATGTCGGCCAGCCTAAGTGTTCCGGAGCAGTAGCAAGCTACCATGGCTCAGTGGAAGCACTAGGAGACATTTCCCGGTAAGAGCGGCTACTAAGGATAAACAACTAGATAGTCAGATCCCACACATACCAAGCATTTCAATAACATACACACAATATGCTCGATGTGTGCAAATACAACATGGCATCACAACATGACTCTACAACTCAAGTATTTTATTCAATAGGCTCCGAGGAGCGAGATATTACAAACATGGGTCTCACGACCCAACATTCAGAGCATACAAGTCAAAGCACATGCGGAAGCTCAACATGTCTGAGTACAGACAACTACAAATGAAAAAGGCTGAGAAGCCTGACTAACTACCAGATCCTGCCGAGGGCACAAGATCGTAGCTGAGGTACCAAGATAAACATTGAAGTCCAGACGGAACTACTAGTGAGACGGAAGTCTCTGCAAAAACATAAAATAGGCAAATGTGAGTACAAATGTACCCAGCAAGACTTACATCAGAACTAACTACATATGCATCATTATCAACAAAAGGTGGTGGGGTTTAACTACAGCAAGCTAGCTTTAACTCGGTGGCTATCCTGAACTACGACTGCAAGTAACTCTTTTGAGGTGGTGCACACGAGTCCACATATTCACCATATCAATACACCACTATGGATCCGCTCCCGTCTCCCTACGAGAACGCCATCCATAGCACTCACGCTTATCTTGCGCATTTTAGAGTATCCACTTTCACTTGTCTATGAACTGTACAGGCAACCCAGAAGTCCTTTTCCACGGACACGGCTATTCGAATAGATAATGTTAACCCTGCAGGGGTGTACTTCTTCACACACGCTCTCGCTACTTGCCGCCATGTACACCTCGTGTATCTCGGCAACCTTCAAACGGAAGCCTGGCGAGGGAGTCGGCCACGACCTGACTAACCACACAAGTCTCTAGTCCAGGTTTATCGCCTATTCGGGTTCCATCCGCAAGGAGATCCGGCCGGGGTGTCGCTCACGGCCCCAGACGATGTGAGCAGGGTTCCCAAGCCCACCATCCGGGTGCCACTTGGTACACCGTGCCACTGTGCCTAGTCTGTCCCAAGCCCACCTGTACCGGGTGCCACTTGGTAGACTACTAACACTACCTACAAACACCTGAAACTAGTTGCAACTCTTGGACAGAGATTATGTTGATTAATAAGTCGAGAGGGGTCGATTTACCGGAACCCAATGTGTGGTACTAACTGTTCATGGATCACAAACACAGAACTCAGTTCCTAAGGACGGCTGCAATGAGACAACCCACCATGTACTCCTACATGGCCTCTCACCGCTACCTTTACCAAATCGTGTTCACACACTTAGCTCTCAATAGTAGGACATGTTCACCACATTCCAATTCATCCCCGATGAATCAGACCTGACACAACTCTAAGCAATAGCAGGCATGACAAACAAGCATGAATGAGTAGGCACATCAGGGCTCAAACAACTCCTACTCATGCTAGTGGGTTTCATCTATTTACTGTGGCAATGACAGGTCATGCAGAGGAAAGGGGTTCAACTACCGCAGCAAGTAACACATGAGTCATTGTTGTCCTAATGCAGTAAAAGAGAGCAGGAGCGAGAGAGTGGGATTGTATCAGAATGAACAAGGGGGTTTTGCTTGCCTGGCACTTCTGAAGATAGTATAGTTCTTCATCCGTGTCATCGAACTCATCATCGGAACCACGTCTACCGAGAGGGGACAATTACCGGCAATAGAGAAGGAACACAATCAATCCAATGCATAATATGATGCATGATCATGACATGGCAATATGCTGTGGTTTGAGCTAATGCAACAGAGAGTCATTTTGATTGAAGTGGAATTCAAAGCTACATCAAATTCCACTCCAAAACTATTATCAAATTTGTCCTAATCATGTTTCATCCTAAACAGTGAGGTTAACTTGCTCAAACATGCATGAAAACAGTACAGATGGATAGATTGGATTTTTCTGATCATTTTTCATATATAAGTTATTTCATTCCGAGTTACGGTTGAATTTCTATGATTTCTAGAAGTTAGCACTATTTTCTGGAATTTTCTGAATAAAAATAAATCCAGAAAAGGCATTACTGCATCAGCACTACGTCACTGTGATGTCAGCAGGGTCAACAGGGCTGGTCCAGGTCAAACCTGACCAGTGGGGTCAACTGGTCAGTGACTCAGGGCTAGTTAGAGTCGCTGACATGTGGGCCAGGTCAAAGTCCACGTCAACTTGGTCAAAGCTGACGCGTGGGCCTACTGTTTTAAATAACTAATCTAATTATTTTTGTTAAGTAGTAAACTAACAAGTGGGTCCCACTGTCAGCGTCTAGTGTTAGACTAACAGGGTTAGTTAGCCCTAATCTAATGACTGCCACGCGAGCTAACCGGCGATTAGCCGCCGGTGCTAAGGAGGATGCGGCGGCGCTTCTCATCCGGCCATCTCCGGCGACGAGAGCTCATGCAGCTGGGCTCTACGGATGCAGCGCATCGAGGCGCATCGGTTGGTGGCCGTGGGTGGTGCCAGGGTGGACTACAGCGGCGACGGCAAGGACGACAGCGGCGGCCGGAGCTCGGCTAAGCGCGGGCGCGGTGCTGCAGCTCGTAGGCGAGTGAATGGAGGTGCTAGGCAGCACCTAAAGGGCAGCAGGAGCACCTCGGAGCTACTATGCGAGGCGGAGGTGCTCGGGGGCACGGAGCTCGCCGGTCATGGCGGACGGCGGCTTCGGGTGCTCGCGGGGCAGCGGCTACGGGGCACGCGCGAGAGAGAGAGGTGAGGGGAAAGGAAGAGGGGCTCACGGTGCACTCGCAGAGCAGATCAATGGGCTCGGGAAGCTTTGGTTGCCGCGAATACAACGGCAGTGATCGACAGCGGCCGAGGCCGAAGACGACGATGGTGGCGTCGCTTCGGGCGTCCCGCAGGTGCGAGCTTCGTCTTGGGGCTCCGTGGCGTCTAGGTGGAGCCTCTGGACAGCACGGAGAGGCGAGGGAGAGGCGATGGCCACGGTTGTGCTCGGTGACGGCGACGACAGCGCTTGGTGGTTGCGTGCGAGAGAGCCAGAGGAGAAGAGGGAGAACGGCGAGTGAGAGAGAGGGAACAGGGGCTTCGAGGCGTCTCTGTGGCGTCACTAGAAGGGGCCGGGGAAGCAGGAGGTGGCCAGAGCAGCGTCGGCACTCGCCACGCACCTGGTTGTCCTCCTGGCAGAGGAGGAAGATGACAAGGGGGCGCTGGTGGGCTGGGCCGCCAGCTGGGGCCGCCAGCAAGCTACAGTAGCGGGCCGCAGGTGGGTGCTGGTAAGTCCTTCTGCTCTATTTTATATTTCCTATTTTGTTTTCTATTTTCTGTAATTTGTTTTTGATTTAGTTTTCAAACTAAATCAAATTTACTGGTTCTAATAAATATTGTGTGGGCTAGTTGAGCTATTCCAGAGCCCCACACAAATTTACAGAATTATTGGACTTATATTAAATATATAGCAAATATAAATCCAATGCAAATAGTTGTTGCATTAACTCCAAATGCCCAAAATAAATATTTATGAGATCCTAAAAATATTGGTTTGAATTTTACCTCTGGCCAAAATTTTCACGGAGAAACATGAACATTTTCTTGGACCTATTTGAAGAAATTTTTATCTTGGTCATTTTCAGAAATGATTCCTGAGGCTTTCACATGTCCCCATTTCAAATTCATTGAAATTTAAACATGATGCACACATGACTAGCTAGTCTAGGTCATACCAGAACTAGGGATGTGACACCTAACCTGTGTTATAAAGTTGCATTTTTATTGATCATTTTGGATTAATCTTGATGCCTATGAACCTTAACCTTATTGATATTTGAATTATGTAATCTATACTTGAAGTGCATATCAAGTTTGTGCTCATATGGTTCTTGTAGCATGTTGTTTTGATGATTGCAAAGTGCCTAATTGCTGTTTAGGCAGATTGTTGTTATATCTTGTTTTGAGTGTGTGTTGAACCGTTGCTCCGTTTTGATCATGTACTATATGAAAGTTGCTTGGTTTTGCATGTAGTTTCATCATGACCTTTATTTGAGTATGTGTGCTTGATGTTTGAATGTATTTTGCATCAATATCATGTTTAACTTGTTTTACTCATATCTTCTAGACCGTAGCTCCGAATTAAATGAACCTTATCTGTAACTTGACTGGAAAGACGTGTAGATCATCATGGTGCATATTAACTTGCTGTTTAACAACTTTAACATAATGTGTTATTCATATCTGGACCAATTTCGAAATTTGCACATGAAGACTTACCAGAATTGTTACATGTTGTTTCCGGCCACATTTGAACTTACTTGTTGTGATGTTCTTGTATGCATCACCTCTTGTCATGTGTAGCATCATGTAGCCTTGTCAAGCATCATAATTGGTTGAGCATCATGCCATGTTTATGACGTGTGTGTTTACCATGTTGTTTGCTTCTTTCCGGTTGTGCTTCTTCTCGATAGTTCCTGTTTCGTTGTGATCGTGAGGATTCGTTCGACTACACTTGGTTTGTCTATGCCCATTCATCTTCTCCTTGGAATCGTTCTTATTCCTAGCGGGATTTCAGGCAAGATGAACATTACCTTGGATCTCACTACTATCTTTTCTTTTCTAGTTGTCTCGATGCTATCGCTATGTCATGCTACCTACCACTTGTTTTATCAAGCCTCCCAAATTGCCATGCAGCCTCTAACCTTTTCCACCATCCTAGCAACCGTTGTTTGGCTATTTCACTACTTTGCTCAGCCCCTCTTATAGCGTTACTAGTTGCAGGTGCAGGTTGTTCCATGTTTGGGACATGGATATCATGGGATATCACAAAGGATGGAAGGCTTGGCCTTTTGCTCGGTGTTTTGTTCCACTCTTGCCTCCCTAGTTTCCGTCATACCTATGTTATGTTCCTTGAATTTTGCGTTCCTAACGAGGTCGGGATTTATGGGCCCCCCCTTGACAGTTCGCTTTGAATAAAACTCTTCCAGCAAGGCCCAACTTTGGTTTTACCATTGGCCTAATAACAACTAAGACTTGCATAGGGACCGGCTAGCACCCGAGGATTCTTAATGAACAACCCGGGCCAATGGTCCTCATGAGTGTTGGTCCAACTAGAGCACTGTGCAGGACTGCCCCGGGGAAACCTGGGTTATTTTGGCACCTGTACGCGTTTCTTATCCAATCATGGCCTGAGACGAGATACACGTGGCTCCTATCGGGGTCTCGGCACATCGGGAGGTCTTGCTAGTTTTGTTTTACCATTGTCAAAATGTTCTGTGAACCGGGATTCCGAGCTTCATCGGGTTGTTCCGGGAGGAGGATTTTCCTCTGTTGATCGTGAGAGTTTGTGATGGACTAAGTTGGGACACCCATGCAGGGTTTGATCTTTCGAAAGCCATGCCCGCGGTTATGTGGCAGATGGGAATTTTTAATATCCGGTTGTAGAGAACTTGACACCAGATTCGATTTAAAATACACCAACCGCGTGTGCAACCGTGACTGTCTCTTTTTGAGTGAGTCAAGAAGAGAACACGGTGGGGTTATGTTTAAACGTAAGTAGTTCAGAATCACTTCTTGATCATTACTAGTTTGCGACCGTTTGCGTAGTTTCTCATCTTACTCTTGTACTTGTGAGTTAGCCACCGTACAATGCTTAGTCGCTTGCTGCAACCTCACCACTTATCCATTCCATACCCATTAAGCTTTGCTAGTCTTGATACCCATGGTAATGGGATTGCTGAGTCCTCGTGGATCACAAATTACTACAACAACAGTTGCAGGTGCAGGTAATGCAATGATCTGACGCGAGAGTGATGCATGTTTGTTTTGGAGTTCTTCTGCTTCTTCTTCTTCGATCAGGGGACAGGTTCCTGGTCGGCAGCCTAGGCTAGCAGGGTGGATGTCATTTGTGTTTTCCGTTTGTTCTCATCCGTAGTCGGATGCCTCTCTTCTATATGATGTTTGATGTATTAATGTGGCATTTGTATGCCTTGTATGTATCCCCATCTATTATGTGATGGTACTATGTAATGATATCCACCTTGCAAAGCATCTTCAATATGCGCTTCTATCCTTGGTGGGACCTTTGAGTTCCTCAAGGATAGGGTCGCATATTGGGCGTGACAGCTTACACTTCTCCTGATGTAGAAGATTCCACAGTTGTTCCTAATATCTTTGAGAACCATCACGTCAATAATGCTGGTGAAAAGATTCCCTATCGGGCTGTGGACATACGAGAGTTGATCAATAAGACACCAATGTTCTAGGACATTGAGGATGAAGAAGAAGATGACACTGGGGTGAATTATGATTCAGATTGATACACATGGCAAAGATGTTGACGCTGCTGTTGCGGATGATGATTAGATTGCTTTTGTCGTATTTGCCTGTGAGAAGACGACTTTTTATCTACTATGTGAAATTGTGTTTGCTATGACAAGTGAAACCTGATGAAGTTGTTGTTTAGTATTTTGCTGCGAGAACATCACTTATTATGTATGTTGATTTGTGTTTGGTGATTGTATGACAACTAAAACATGATGGCATTGTTGTTTAGTTGTACTCATATTCGGCTGTGAAACTTGTATTTGATGACATAGTTTGTTGTTGCACTTCAATTTGCTCGACGTCTTCAAATGGGAACAAAGCTGACCCGACAGGGCCTCTGCTAACTTATTTATTTATTAGCAAAAGGGCCTATGCTATTTACTTATGAGCAAAAGGGGATATCCCCGAATTCCGTTAATAGAAACCATTAAATGTTCACAACACTACGCCCAGCCTGCTAAACATGTTTCATTTATTACTAGTTTTAGCAAAGCGCTCATGTCATAGCCACTGAATACATCACGAGTGCCACATACACTTCAAATAAAGAGACAATCATGCACCCTACAGAGCACAACGATCTTGCCCATTATCTTTACAAGCTCTTTCATCTCCTCATTGTTGTCAAGGTCGTTCAGCAGCTATTGCCTGGCCATGATCAGATGAACTACATATTTGACCTTCTGCTCTGCATCTTCCTATTCTGTCATTCCTTGAGTTATTTGTCCAACACCCCAACCTGCTGGTATTAGGATTCCTCGGCTAACCAACTAATCAGCATAGTTCCATTCCCCCACATCAGGAACTTCCCAGAAATACAAATCACACGAATCACTACTGTAGGATGCTGCTAACGCGACACTACGATCAGAGACCCTTCAACAAAATTGTGTGCAATGCAATAATCGCAAACGGTGGTGTAGAAAAACCGTCAAAAAAGGTGCAAAGTGTTTGCGATGAAGGATGCATCAAACACGGTTCAGATTTTTGGTGCGTGTACAATTCAGGGCATACGGTTCAGTTCAATTAACTATTTGCAATGAGGGTGAACAAAAGAAACGTGCTGATAGGTGAAGGCATGTGCGATGTAAAGCATACGGTTCACTCGGATGAACTATTTACGATGAGGTGAAACAACATAAATGGGCAGCCAGATGAAGGTGTGTGCGATATACGGCATATAGTTCACTCGGATGAATTGTTTGCGTTGAGCCAAGAGAACATAAATGCTTCAACTTAACAAGATGCGTGTGATACACGGCAAACAGGTCTGTAATCAGAAATGTGTGGGAAGACCGATAACAACACAGACAATTCCTGTTAACAAGCCATGTGTGTTGTGAGCAAACAATTGCTGGTATACAATTGTCAGTGATTGATGAAATCATCACCGACGGGTTCCATTGTTTAGTCCGTGTGTGATGTGATTTGCTCTATCTATAGAGCATCAACATATATATATACTTAAAAAGACAGTATTGCATAACCAAATTAAGCATATAATTACATAAGTGACTACACACATAACATTTTGACACACCAAAGTAAGCAATTACATGCATACTAAAGTAGGAGAAATGAGGATCTAATCATCTACTTCTTGTTGCGACAACACTTTCCATTGCTCTGCTTCCGGCTGGATCCCTGGCCGTTTTTGGGAAGGAGGCACTTCCTCATGTCAATTATCCGCATGTACATGTTGTAACACGTGTATCCCTCCTTGGCCGCGTACACGATATGAGCTTTGTCGAGTTTCTCCATCCAGGCCGAGAGCCAGGCACACTTATCCTTGTTGCAGGAACCCTTCATGTCTCTGTAGTAGGGGTCGATGATGGCCTTGGCGAGGTGAACCAGTGAGTCATTCTCATGCTCCTTACTTCCCCAGATCTTGTATTGGCCTGGGATGTCGACAAGATTCTGGCAGGCGATGCCCGAATTCTTGAGCACCTTATCATTGTTGGTGATGTCCACCATAGCGAACATGTAGTGGGGGTTGTTGACAAACCTAGTGAAATGCTCGCAAGGCCTTGTGGCCAGGCAGTAGTGGTAGACGAGGACGTGGTTGCACATACACATATGGGTGACGGCGACCTTGGGACGAGACCCGACATGAGTGCGGATGTACTCGAGGTCGAACCCGACCACCTTGTACTTCTCCTCGACAAGCAACAGCTCCATGATGTGGATGGAGTGCTCCACCCAGACCGGGTTGTTGGTGTACACCACCAAGAGCTCCGTGAACCTTAGGTGGGTGTCCACCACGGCATGCATGGTGAACTACTACTCGTCGTCGGCAGCCGCTCGGAGCATCATTGGAGCCGCACGGGATACCCTCTAAGAACTTGTCGTGGTGGGTGTGCTTCTTGCAATGGTGGGGCGCGATCGAAAGGTTGAAGAGATACAAGAGGCTTAAATGGCTGTTGTAAAAAATGGGGGCTAGCCAGCCTGTAATTGTCACGTCTTGTCTCGACGTTCATAGCGAAGGATTCCAGTGCACGATTGACAACACTGCACCATAGTTTGACCACGCGTGGGCTCGAAGAGGCGCCAAATGTATCGTCGGTGAGCCTATTCCCGCGCTACCACGCAGTTTACCATGCAATCTTCCCGCCCGGCTTGGTTTGCCACACGTTGGCTAGAAGAGGGACAAATCATGGGCATTTATTGTCAAAAAGCTTTGTAAAAATAAAGTGTGTGGAATGACTTTGGTCATAAGTTTACCTATGGGTGATGAGGTCAAAGTTACACAGAAGGGTGATGATGGACACTGGAGTGCGATAATTAATTCTGCGCTCTACAGGGCACACGATGGAAGAAACCAACTGTGTGCAATAATATCAAAGATCGCACAGTCAAGTTAGCTATACATATCGTGTGCTGTGAGATCGACAAGGTAACAGATTCGAGAATGGTTAATAAAATCAAATCTAAGACCATTGCATATTAGGGTCAAAATAGTACTACCAATATACGAGTCTTGTACGATGCCATTTGAATGATTGTACCACAAAAGCTCGAAATATTACAAGGTTCAAATTCCAGAGTTATATGGCTCAAATTCAAAGACTACAAGGTTCAAACTGATATTAGAAATGAAATTTAGCTCATCAGCTACAAATGCTCGCGCTGATTCGTTGAACATTGATATCAGAGAGGTTCAAACTAATATTACCACTTCTAAGTCTGGTTTCGAAACCTCACAACTTTTGCAAAGGGGTCATCCACTAAGAAGTCATGTATGGGGTTGACACGATGAGTTCCGATTACTCTGTCATCTGAAGTTCCAAAATGAAATTCGGCATTTTTGGAGCCTATTCCATTCTGCCGCAGGCACCAGCGCTGATCAACAAACTATTCATTTTTGCAAAATAAATGTAGGGAAAACCTCATTACCTTCAGCACCCTTCCTATGACAACAAAGAATTTGGCGAATATAATCTCCGGTAAGGTCCCTCGATAGGAGTTCAAAGTAATTTCTGAGATATGCAGATCTAGGCATTCGACGTGATTGTTATATTGTATCACATTATCCACCACTCGGCCTAATCTTATCTGCAAAAGAAGAAAATGTGTTAGTTCCTAGATGCAGTTTGGAACACTACTACAAGCCTATTTGGTTTGCAGGATTTGTAAAATGCACTAACATGCCATCTTTGATCTGACATGATTAACATGGGCATTAACATGCCATCTTCGATCTTCACAAGATGTTGGAGTGGATGAAAAGTTCCCTAAGAAAACTAGTACAGATGAATCCAAAGGAGAAATGCATATGGATTGTAACCATATGGATTAAGCATTGTCATTGTAAACTTGGAAAAGGAGACATGTATGTACTGAAATCCTCCAAAAGAATCCTTCAGAAATCGTAGTACATTGTCATTATAAACTTGAAAAAAGGTGTCACAAATTTAACTCCCTTATGGTTAACATTTAACAGGAAAGGAACATCACCTCGATATATAGCTTCTCCTGGCACGGAAAGCATCTCAAGAAACTGACAACTTGCTCCAGGTTGCGGCCGATAGAATCTAGTGCCAAGACCTTCACTATGTGGAGTTTCACGGTCAAGCTTGTCGGAATCATTTTCTGAATGACAGAAGAAAAAACATCTTAAAAATTAGAAATAATGTTAATCTGTAGAAGGAGAGGTAGAAGGCGGCTGTTGTACCTGAACGGGTGTGGATCCAACAACAAGTTCGGAGTATTTTTCAGACGAGTAGCCCAGCACTGTCAATTTCGGCGCAGCAATGACATTGATTATTGTTGGACCTACTTCAAGTACAAGTAATATCTCAAGTGCAGGTGTGTCCTCAATGACCATACCGTGGTACACATCTTGTGATGTCTTCTTGTCAAACCAGCAACACACATAAATAGTCTGGAGATTCATGGAGGTGATGTGGAATGTACTCAACCCATTGATCGCCTGAAGACGAAGGTACTCGAGTGCAGTACAGCCATAGAGCAGGTGCTCCATGTCACCGTTTGAGAGGCAGACAACGACGAGCTCCAGGTGCTTCAGTCATGGTAGAATAAGAGCGAGCGCGTCATTAAGGGGGGATGGCAATTCCTGAACTTGGCGACGCGCAGCGTGGGCGCGAGGCAGAGTGCGGACGTTGGCAGCGAGCGCATATGCCCATCATCAAAATTGAGCTCCTCGAGCTGATCAAAGGCGGGGGATCAGAACCAGTCGTCAAGCTTGGCTCGGTCCCTGCTGTTGGAATGGAACTTGCCCATTCTAAGGCCTCTGGTTGGGCCAAGGTGACTGCCGAGGATCTTGGAGGACACATCCAAGCTTTTGCGATAGCCATGGCAGAGCTCATGGGCGTCGATGAGGTCGAGAGGGGTGGATTTCCATAGGGGGTGCCACCGTCGGGAAAGGACGGTTGTCAGCGCCCCACATTTGATTGGGAGGAGGGAGATGATGACTGCCAACATATCATCGGGGAGGCTGCCGATGAATTCTATGGGCGTCGATGAGGTCGAGAGGGGTGGATTTCCATAGGGGGTGCCACCGTCGGGAAAGGACGGTTGTCAGCGCCCCACATTTGATTGGGAGGAGGGAGATGATGACTGCCAACATATCATCAGGGAGGCTGCCGATGAATTCTAGGCCTGCTAGAGTCACTTGCAGTTCTAGCTCGCCCCGCCGCTGATTGTTGGCAGCCATGTTCACCACCTCCGGAGTCTCCTTGTCAGCGGCGCTTTCTGATAGAAATGAGAGTACATGGAATATTTAGTTAAAACATGGCAATACAAAAGTGTATTGGTGACTAGAAGTTATTAGGTAGGAATATAGTAAGAAAAGAGAATAACAATTGGTTGATTATATACTACACAATTTGTTTGACATTGTTGGGTAAGTCAACATGCAGATAGTTGAAAATAAAACTTACTTCGAACAAAGTCTGGACGGATGATTTTGTCGGGGAAGTTAGCATATATCTCATGATCAGGCCCTTTTATGTGCACTTCAATTTTAGTGCCAGCTTTCAGTACAAAAAATTTAGAAATTTCTTTCCAAAAGCTAGCGAATAGGGGTCACCACGTTCATCAAGTCTTACAGTAGCAACGATTGTAAATCCATGGTTTGTATGCAGTATGACATCCGTGCAGCCTTGATCTATGTAAAGGGAAAAATTGTGCACTACATAATCTATTGCATAGCAAGGGATGTGCTACATAAAATGGTAGGATTGTTAAAGAAAATATGGTAACATGCAACCAAATTGAAAGAACTGTATAGTTGTTGAAATCGAAGGACAAAAACTATAATTAAATAAATAGGGTAAACATGATGTCATGGAAATATGAGAGTAATCAAATGAACAATACATCATTAATTTGCCTAATACAAAAAGAAGAGGGTAAAATCCCCTTTGATGTATATGGTGCATGTGGCACCTTTTATCCAAATGTAGCAATATTTAGAATATGTTTAGGAAAGTAGGCCATGCCAACTGATTTAGGGTGAGATTGAACATACCGCGCACATACTCAAGTCATCTGGTACGGTGAGGTGGAATCTCTGGCGGAGCTCGCAAAGTCCTGATGTGTCGGCGCACTGTACACTCTATGAATGAAAGAAAACCCTCAAATCAGCTCGAATAAAAATGAATTGACGGTGATTTCCACCGGGTGATTAAAGGAGGCAGATGAACTGGGATAAGAGATGAGATAATATCTCATTAAATTAGTTACCCCGTCGTCCATGAGAAAGAACCCTCGGTATGGTAGATTCCCCAACCGAGCAGAGCAGGGTGACCGCGAGTAGGGTCGAGAAAGTTGATGGTGATAGGCGGCGGCAAGCAGAAGTGGCGAAATGTACTGGCGTTTGCCGGTAGCCTGGCGGCTGCTGCAGGGGTCGAGCTAAGTGATTACCGCCACGATAGGCGGTGCCATGCATAGACGCGGAGGAGCTTGTGAAGGTGTGATTGGGGACCGGAGGCAGGTGGTAGCGGGCGGGGGTGAGAGTTTTTGTGACGTGGGGATGGCAAGGTTTTTTTTTCTTTTTTGAATTGGGTGGTGAGGGTTTTCTGTCCCACAAAGAATTTCAGAGGTAACGGTTTGCTAGAGCCAACCGTGTGTGATTGACGCAACAGGCAAAACGAAAGTCATTGCACACGGTTCCAATTTTTGGAACCGTGTGTGATTGATGTACTACCTCCCTCCTGGTTTATTGGTCCCCTTTGTAATTTGTACCAAATTTCGACCAAATATTTAACTAAGAAATGTGTATGCATGTCACCAAAAATTATATCATTTAACACTATGTTCAAATAAGCATCCAACCATATAATTTTTGCTGACCTGCGCTAACATTTTGTCAGTTAAATCTTTGGTTAACATTTAACATAAATTACAAAGGGGACCAATAAACGAGGATGGAGGTAGATTCTATCAACCGAACTGATTGCATCCATATCCCACAGTTAGACATAAGTAAACATAGATTAAACATACTCAGACATAGATAATAAGTGTACACGTACACAAGCATAGTTCAACCGTCATTAAGCATGCTCAGGCGTACATAGTTCGATCCCACATCTCATCTCACATGCCGGCATGATCCTGAAGCTTCTCCAGGTACTCGGCGTACGCGTTGTGTGCCACCCCGTGATAATACTTTTGCTTGAAGGAGCCAACATCCCGTCCTCTTGAATGCGCCAGAACATTTTGATACGCGTCATGAAGCTTGTGGTTGCAAAATGGGCATCGATAGCCGCCGTCCCACGTCCTAATACGCCTATTATGTATTCCCGCATAAAGCTCCCTCGGGATTTGCCTCTTGTACCTCCTCTGGACATCTTCATCCTTGTTGCCCACATCGTCAGACAGCACATATACAAATAGTAAAAAAATGTGGCATCAAATTAATGGTTACAAACTAATCTCTAGCCAACATTTGGCAGTTGCCAAAAATTGGCATCAAATCAACGGTTACATGCCGTGAAGTAGGATTAGTAATTTATGGCTATTTATTTATACATATCCAGAGATTATGGTTCGATTTTTAAGCACATTCGTCTATGTACAGACCAATCTTGAAGAAAATAATGGCACAAACATATGTAGGTCATTCAAAATCAATTGTCAAGTCCTAGCTTAGAATTATTAGCACGAACACTAACCCTTTTAGGATTACTAGCAGAAATCATTTTCACAGATGAAACAACTAATCACTTATCACTTGTACCATTCAAACAATCAATACACTATACGGATCTAATGAAACTTACTCAGATTTCATGGATTGGGAGAACATAACCATAGGATTTCGATTCCAAAAGAGGGGGCAGGAGTAACCAGAGAAACCCTATGATCTATTTGACACATAAATGGGTATAGATGACTAACCAGTTGTCCGTCGTCATCGAAGTTGTCGCCCGAGTGGTCACCAGAGTCGGTGTGGAACTCCGCCATCGGCTGTGGAAGCTCGACAACATCAGGTTGCAGTGATAACTCACCGGCAGTGACGACAACCTCTGTCTCCATCTCCACCACGTGCTCCGGTGTTTTAGCAGCCCTGGAGTCGCCACTCCCTTCGATGGGGCGCTTCGGCGGCATCCTCATACACTGATGGCTTTGATGACTGAGAGCGGCATCGAGGATGCAAGCGGAGAGAGGGGATTGTGTGTGTGGTGAGGATGGGGGTGCGGCGCTCGGGCGCACCATTAATATGGGAGAGATCTTAATATGGAGTAGTGGGAGAGAGGCGGGCGGCGGTCAAACCGCGGGCTTGCCTCCCGATGAGCCTGTGCACCGGACTGCTGGCATGCCTACCGTCGTTTCACACAGCTACTCGCATGCCTCCCGATGACACTACACAGCAAGCACGCCTCCATCAATTCACACACCTGCATGCACACCTCTCAGTCTGCCTGCGCGGCGGACTACTCGCATGCGTCCCGTCAACTCACGCCGGCTCGCATGGCACACGGGTCGCGTGGCTACATGTATATTGTTTTTCTATTTGGATGATTAATGATGCCGCTTTATTGCTTAACGGAAGCATGGCACGTATCCATTGTTGGTCTAACGCTCACGGTTCGAATAAATAGTCTGTTTGGGATATTGGTTCCCAACTATTAATAATCTCCCATTTGTAATTAGACAAAGATAACATCAAAATTGGTCTCAAATTTGACCCCAAAAAAGTACAATGCAACTTTGTATTGGTGTCCACATGACAACACGATAAGTTTCATGAACTTCAAATAAGTTTTGGATGTACTAGAATTTAAAAATCAAGATTCTCATTGTTTGAAATCTGTTGCACGGGGAGTAAACATGCACCCAGTGAGACACATGTGTTTTTGCAATCCATTTAGGTGCACTGTCACGTGTGCATGTAGCTCGAATTTGTTTTTTGCACATTATACTCGTAGTAAATCAATCAATTAATGTACTAAAACTTCTTAATGATCTATGATTTTTAAAAAAATATTAAAATGTTCCTACTTTGGTAACATATATATGTTTATTGCGGGATAATTAATTTAACATGTATCGTAGTTGCGGTGGAATCGCGGTGTGTGTGTGTGTGGGTGTGTGCGTCTGGGGATGGTGGGTGGCTCGCAGTACACTACGAGGTGTGAGCCACCGTGTGGGTTGCCCGTTTTGTTAGGCAGGCCGGTGCCACATCAGAGTCGTGAATTCGTAATTTAAAACATTACACAACCCTTTCATACATACATGTTTTGGCCACATGCAGTCGATGGTTGTCCTACACGACACTGGATACTCGTGTATGACGCTTTCTGTGGGCCCGCGAGGTCGTCGTCCGTCACTTTGACGAATAGCCGGTAGTGAGGTTAATTTGACCAGCAAGGTAGAATCTTTTTTGCTTGTGTTATGGTGGTATATAGTACACATCGAAGAGGTGGGAGGGGACTAGCATGTATATATACTATACGTACGCGTCCGTGAACAAGTACACCTACCTCAGTGTCGGGACTTTTCGGTTTCCGAGGCACGTGCCACATCAAAATTATGGAAATGACTATTCAAACATCACACAACACCTCTTTCCGCCACATACATGCAGGCGGTGGTTATCCTAGCTAGGACACTCACGTATGACGCTTCCATCTGTGGGCCCACGAGGCCATCGTTGATGCATGCATGCATCACTTTGACCTACATCGGGAGAGGTTAATTAATTGCATCATCGATGAGGATTCTTTTTGGGTTGTATTACGGTGGGAGCATATATTATGCGTTGAATATATATGAGCACACACACACATGCATGTGTATGCATGAATCCCTCCCATCGAGTCGAAGTGGCTAGTACAACGACACATCATAAAACGATCTCGCTCTTTTGTGGGGAGAGTGTACGATTTTTGACGCACGCGCCACATCAATGTTGTGAAATGGTATTCAGACATGCATGCATGCATCACCTCCATACATATGCATGTAGTGGTTGTCTTCGAACGGTACACTCCCTCGCGTGGTTGTCGGCAACAAGCCTATATATTCGTGGGCCCGCATGGACATCCATGATCACCAGTGGCGGAGCTTCATGGGGGCCAACCTGGGCAGTGGCCCCCAGCCCAAGAAAAGTTCACCTAATACACGTTAGTTTTTGTGTTGGATGTTCAGTAAAAATAGGCTAAACCTCATAGTTTTGCCCCTCCTTAGCCCATTACCCCTCCAAAGATTAGGCCCAAGCTCCGCCACTGATGATCACCTTGACCGAAAACAAGATAGGTTGACGGATTCTTCATTTGGTTGGTGTTATCATAGTATAGGTCATGGTGGGAATCATACCTAATTAAAGTTTGAGCGCATATACTATGCACGCATGCATGCATGAATCCCCGTCGTCGACTTGAAGTGTGGTGTAACATACATATGCATCATCAACCTAACCCTCACTCAGTGTGGGGATTTCTTGTTTGAAATCACGGTGCCACATCAAAGTTGTTCCATTGTGTACTAAAAAACACACCTCTCCATACATATGTTTGGGCCATATGCATGCAGTGGTTGTCTTTGGGGACTAACTACTTGCATGATTATTGGCGAGCTAGCCTATCTCCGGGGTCTCATGGACGACCATCACTTTGACCAGCAACAAGAGAGAGGTTGTACGACCAAGGTGGATTATTCTTTGTCCGTTTTACGATCAATCTTGTTGAGATGCCTCTCGGGCCAGCCGACTGAAAGTGTGTGTGGGGGTGGGGGGCTGCTACTTTGCACTTTGCTAGGTGAACCTCAGTTGGGGGGATGCA
>LT934122.1:430714380-430745236 GCA_900231445.1 Triticum turgidum subsp. durum
TTTCTTAACACACGATTGTTATCTCCAGACCGTGTGCGATGTTTCTTGTACCCAATCCCTCCTGCATCAATAGAAAATATCTGCCCGCCTCGAGGGTTTTTCTGTTTCATAACACATGGTTGTTATCTCTGGACCGTGTGTGATGTTTCTTGTTCCCAATCTCGCCTGCTCCTAGAAAATATCTGCCCGCCTCGAGGGTTTTTCTATTTCATAACACACAGTTGTTATCTCCGGAACGTGTGCGATGCACCATCATCAAAATTTTCAATAGCCCCAACATTTCACTCCCGCGTTTGACTCCCGCGTAGTAAAATTTTCAGTACCCATGTCATTTCCTCAAACACACCCCCGCCTCCCTCCACACACACACACAAACACACACGCACAAACCAAAACCTCCTCATGCGCGCTCGCGCGCACACACACACACCCTCCCTCGCTCGAAACCCTAGCAAGGTCCCCGCTGCCGCCGCCTCAAGGCCTCCATTATCAACATCTGCCTTTTTGCCCGTGCAACTTACCCACCGATCTCCATACCCAAGTCGCCCTGGGTTTCTTAGATGACGCCTGCCAACCGCCCCCTTTCCCACAGATCCCCATCCCCCGCTCTAGAGCATCGCAGCCTAAGCCCGGCTACGCTTCCTATGTAGCTCGAGGAGGGATTGGCCCAAAAGAGGTGTATCGCGGTCTCTTTGCCCGACATCGCCGAGGAAGCTGACGACCATTACTGGCGGCAGGCACTCAAGCAGCGGGCTAGAGTATGCGGGTATGTCGCGGACACCGGCTACGACATCGAGGTCATTGACAGCGACGGCCTGAGGCGGGCTATGTCATAGGTTAAGTGGCCCACCCCAACCCCTCGGGTTCAACCGTCGTCGATCTCATCCATGGCCCCGCCGCTGATCTCCTCTGGCTCGCTGTCAACAACTTGCCATCCTACATCGCCATCGAGCCCCTTTTGTCATTTCTGAAGGACACGTTTTGCAATGCTGGCTTGGGATCCACGCTTCCAAGTCTGACCTCATCGACGACGGCGATGAGGAGGGCACCCTCTCCGGCTCTTCCAAGGGGAAAGAGCCCATCTGCTCTTCCAAGGGGAAAGAGCCCGTCTGCGACAACAGGGAGGGCACCCTACAGCCGTGCTCTTCCAAGGGGAAGGAGCCCATCTGCGACAACATGGAGCGCATCCAGGGTCCGTGTTGTTCCCACGAGAACGAGCCCATCTGTGACAAGTGAGGAAATCCATGATTTGTTTTGTCGTTCCTCTTCACAGGGGGACACCCATGATTTGTTTTGTCGAGTCCCTTTCGTAGTGTAGTGAGAATATGTCCAATTTTAATTCCTATATCTGGTTGTTTGCAGTATGCCTTGTTTATTTCAGTTGGTCACAATGTGATGCTCTATATGTGCAATTATTTACTGTGCAGTACATTTCACCAATCCAGTTTTAAACATACCGATAGGAATGCATATATTTGCTTGCTGTTAAGCCTGTTATAGCTAGCATATGCCTCTTTTAAAGTTTGTTTATTGTTTTGTTGTTTGTAGTTAGCATATGTCTAGTTTCAAATGCTACCTTTGGTTGTTCGTAGTATGCCTTGTTTATTCCAGTTATTCACAACATGATGTTCTATATGTGCAAGTATGAACTATGCATTTTAATTTCATCAGTACCAGTTTCAACAATACCAGTATGAATGACAACATTTGGTTGCTGCATCTTGTAGTTAACACGCCTTTCCATTTTTATTTAACAATAACCAGTGTATTTAGACTGGCACAATACTAGTTTGAATGACTATGTTTGCTTGTTGTTAAATGTTAGGCCTGTTGCAGTTAACACATATCTCCACTTGTTTTGCTTTACTAGCGTGCTTAAACCTGCACACTAAAGCTATCTTTTCGAGATTATTTTGTCTGACATGGATAATTTTGGTTGATGTTTAGCCTGTTGTGCTTAACATGCTTCTCGATATACCTACACAGGACAATTCTGAGAACAATTGTTGTTTTCCATCAAGGTTAGTTTCATCCCATGACTTATATATGCTCACTGTTCGGGATATCGGTAGCCGGTACAATACAAGGTTCGAACCAGGAACCTCCCGCAACACTGCCTAGGAACCACAAACTGTTATCCAACACGCCAACACCACTTGGTCGTCATAAAGGGAGCAAAACATCCTATAAGAACCCACAGCGGGGGTTTAGATTTAGAAAACATTTAAAAAATATTTCTTGAAAATTGCTAACAGTTATGAAATGCCGCAAAAAATTTATGTTCCAAACTTTTTTCGAAAAGTGAACCATTCTTATAATTATGATTTAAAAAAACAGGAATTTTAGGAAATCCCAAACAGTTTCCTAAAATGCAAACATTTCTTCAAAAATTGAACATTTTCTGAAAAAACGACCGAACTACAAAAATACAATTCCCGGATATTTTCTGCGATCACGAATTGTTTTAAAGTTTGGACAAAAAGTTGGAAAGAAATATTTTTTATTTTAGAATAAAAAATTAAAACATGAACATTTTCAAAAATGCAAATCAAATTAGTATTTGTATGTTTTTTTGGAAATGCGAACAACATTTGAAATAGTGGAACATTTTTTAAAGTATGAATAATATGTTGAAACCTCGAACATTTTTTGAAGCATGCACATTTTTTTGAAAAGTTGTGAACAAATTTTGAAAACGAGAACATAATTAGAAATTATTGATTATTTTTTGAAATTATGAACATATTTTGAAAACGAGAACAATTTTTGAAATTCCTAAACTTCTTGGAACACAAACATTTTTTTAAATTGTGAACAAAATTTTGAAAACGAGAACATTTTTTTAAATGCGTAAACTTCTTGAAACGGGAACATTTTTTTGAAATCATGGACTAAAATTTTAAAGCGAGAACATTTTTAAAAAATCCTCTTAAAATTTTGGAAAGATGAACATTTTTTAAAATTCCAAATAAAAATTTGTAAATTTCCAACAAAAAAACAGCAAAAAGAAAAAAAGGAAAGGGAAAAACAAATAGAAAAAGTGAGAAAGAAGGAAAAGAAAAAAGCGGTTCAGCAACCTTCTAGAAGGTTCCCAAAACCGGAAAAAAAACCCGGCCAGAAACCTTCCCAAAACCAGGATCGCTGAAACGATTAAATACGCCAGCCCAAGCCGATCGAGGGGTCGCTATTCGTGTGCGAAACCCAGACATTTTGACGCAGAGAGCGTCGTATAGGATTTTCCCTTAAAGTGCTGACTAGGAGGGCATTTCTTAAACAGCGCCTTAAGAGTCGTGGTTCTAAGTCTGACAGTAGAATAGGGGGTAGGAATGGAGAGGCAAGATCCTAGCTATGGAGTAGTTGTATACGCAAGATGTTTACGAGTTCAGGCCCCTCTCGGAGGAAGTAACAGCCCTACGTCTCGGAGTCCGGAGGCGGTCGATTGGATTATATGAGTAAGAGTTACAGGGGTGCGAACCCTTGACACTGAGGAGGGGGTGGCTTATATAGAGTTCGCCAGGCCCCTCTCGCCCTCAGTTACGTAGGGTTTAAAGTACATTAAGATCGGGGGTTATTGGTAACGCCCCACATAAAGTGCTATGATGACCATAAAAGCTACTTAATTACCGACTGTTTGTGTGCAGACTGACTTTAGATCTCCTGGCGGTCGAGTGGTTGGCTTCATGGTCGAGTGTCTTCAAGTCCGTCGAGTGGAATACTTCTGAGTCGACTGACAAGTGGTTTCTTCTAGAGATGTCCTTGGGTAAGGTATCTTGGACAGGTCCATGACCCTACCCTAGGTACATGGCTTCATCATTAGCCCCCGAATGGATCGAGGTTTGAGTGGGGAAGGAGTTGAGAACTCTTTCGACCCACTTTTCGTGCTATGAGTATGTCTTGTTCTGGATCAATGAACTTAGGTGATGGCACCAACTTCTTTTTCAGTCGCCTTGATCCATTATTTGCATTTGTCGAGTGAATTTTCTTTACTTGGAGAACTCTGAATGACAGAGCGGAGGAAATCTCTCGTCTGACAAGTTGTTCTGCAGCTTGCAGATTTAGCGGGATTCAAATTTCGGGAAGCACGCGGGGCAGAGGAGGCCACGGTAATCGGATGAGATAAGGCAGGGGTGCCTTGATCTCCGCGCCATCTTTTTCGCCATGTATCGCGCGCGCGACTGTTGCGGGATTTGACAGGATCGCCCGGGCCTACAAGTCAGTCACTTGGAAGTAACCTCATATAAGGCGTCGGACGGGGGTTTTTGAACAGTGCGCTTTCATTTCCTCCTCTCTTCCTCAGACTTATCTGCCGCATTCGCTTCCATCTCAGCGCTGCTGCTCCGTGCGCATCTCGCCAGTGATGATGGTGAAGGAGAAGACGGCGGCCCTGGAGCGGGCAAAGAAGGCGACGGCGAAGGCGAAGGGAAGGGAGACCAGTCGGGGTGGATCTTCATCGAGGGTCGGCCTGCCGCAGGGCTGGATCCAGGGCGACTGGATCCGCTCGACGATTCATCAGGCGGACCTCGACGACCTGGCCAATGGAGTACTGATCCCCCATGGATCGGCGCGGCTCCCGGGGAAGGAGTCTGAACCGCAGCCTAAGGAGGGTGAGGTAGTTCTCTTGGCCACCCATGTCGACAGTGGGTTTTCTCTGCCGCCTCATCCTTTCTTTCAAGGATTTCTGAATTTCTTTGGGGCGCAACTCCACCACTTCACACCCAATACCATCGTGTACCTCGCTGCTTTCGTGTCTTTGTGTGAGAATTTCTTGGGTTGTCGGCCTCATTGGGGTCTTTTCAAGCATATTTTCACCTGTCGCTCCCAGACGGTGAAAAAGGCCAATCCGAGTGACGAGAGAACCCAAGTGATTCAGATGTGTGGGGGTCTTGGGGTTCAAATGAGGGGGGAAAGTGCTTTCCCGGCCATGGTTCTTCCCGACTCGGTCCGTGGATGGCAGTCGACCTGGTTTTACTGCAAAGACCAGCTAACGCCAGGGCAGTCGACCGGACTTCCTCCTTTTTCTATGGACCGAGTGAGGAAGCCTTCCTCTTTGAAGGTGATCCCGGAGGAGAAGGCGCAGGTTCAGGTGCTGCTCGAGCGTGTAGTCCAGCTTATCCGTGACGGGGTGACCGGCATGGATCTCTTGGAGGTCTTCCTCCGACAATGCATCCAGCCGCTTCAATATCGAGACCATCCGATGTGGATGTATTCTGGCACTGAGGACACCACTCGGATCCACCCAGAGGAGGTCGAGGAAGCCACGCTGGAGAGGTGGCTGACGGCCATCACAGGGAACAAAGACAACCCCCGAGGAGCCAGGAGGATTCCTCCACTCGATCAATCATACGAAGTAGAGAAGGTCCGATTCTGCATCTCCGACTGTGATCATGTTTTCTTCACTCTGCTTGCTTTAAAATCAGCCGACTGACTTCTGTCTTGTTTGTTGTCTTCTAGGCCACTACTGAGATGTACTCGATGCCCAACGGGGCGCAAGAACAGGTCGAGGAGGAGGAGGCGAGCGGAGGTGAAAGTCAGGAGGAGTGGCAATATGATGGTGAGGGGGATGAAGATGATGACGGCTCTGGTGAAGAGGAGGAAGAGGAAGAGGAGGAGGAAGTCGACCCTCCTCTCACGAAAAGGCGATCCAAGCTCACCCACGACCCCGCGGTCGAGCGTGGTAAAGCGACTGTGCCTGTTGGACAGTCGACGAAATGCCCTCGGACGTCCTCTCCAGCGCCGACTGAAAAAGCGCCAAAGCATCCCCGAGCGACGTTATCAAAGCCGGCGAAGGCCCTGCCCAAGATGAGAATGGCCATTCCCACCATTTCCGGGTAACAGCAGAACTTGTGTTTTCTCGTTTAGCATGGATAGACTCTTGGTCGACTCGTTGGCTAACCGACTGATTTCTGAAATCTGCAGTGCTACTACCTCCGAGACCTCAGCCAGGAACGAAGACCAAGAAATGGAAGATGCTCCCACCTCCAACCTTGGTATGATCTATGTAGTTTCACTTTTGGTTGATTGGATCTTCATTTTTAACTTTGAATCTTTCCTGTAGCCCCACCTCATGTCATTGATCTCCCTGATGATGACGATGAGGCGCCGCTAAGGCCGAGGAGGAATAAAAGGCTCCTGCTGGCAAGACTGCTCAGGTTGCATCAGCACCTAAGACGCTGGTTCAGGAGGGTGGCAACATCACTTGGACTTCCATGTCCTTCGCTGTGCCGCTGACGAGTGCTCGACCTTCATCGTCGACTGCTGATCCGCCTTCCCTTTTCGCCACACACCACATCCCAGCGGACCAAGCGGGTGCTGCTAAGGAGGCTATACGCCAGGCGGGGGTCATGATGGAGCAGGTGAAGGCGATTCGAGACGCCAGCCAAGCGGCTTATGATGCAAGCTCAACTCTTCAGAGCAACGTCTAGGTTAGCTGGTCACCGCTTGTTCTGTTAGGATATGGTATCTGAAAACTCTTCTTTCTGAAGATCTTTGTGTCTGTACACCCACTGGGTGTGTTGATTGAATTTTTGGATTGGTGGGGGCACGCTGAGTGCACCCACTGGGTGTAGTCCCCGAGACTATGGTGGACTGCTGGCAATCGACTATAGTCTTTATACTTTGAATTTCTTCACTCTAACTTCTCCACTCGGTCTGGTCGAAGGGAATCTTGGAACCAATGGGGGCACGCTGAGTGCACCCACTGGGTGTAGTCCCCGAGACCATAGTCGACTGCTGGCAATCGACTAAGGTCTGAAGAACTTTTTTTCGATCGACTAGTCGGACCGAGTCGGTAGAACCAGTGGGGGCACGCTGAGTGCACCCACTGGGTGTAGTCCACGAGACTACTGTTGAATGTTTGATTCGGCTTTAGTCTTAGAAATGCTACGATTTTTCTCTTAGTCACTCGGAAGCAACCTGTCTTTGATGTCTGTCGACTGTCCCTTCGCAGAAATCTTGCGAGCTTGTGGCTCGCTATACTGAATTGGAGAACAAACATATCCAGCTCGAACTTGACTTGAAGCTTGTCCAGGAGAACTTCATGAAGGCGAAGGATGAAGCAAAAGGTATGTTTGGTGAGAATCTTGACGACTGTCTTTACCTTTCTATCCATTCCTGATTCTGATCTCATTGTCACTTTGCAGATAAACTGAAGGAGGCGCTGAAGAAGAAGGACCACGACCTTACTGAGGCGCAGAAGGCGGCTTTGGACAAAACGAAGCTTGCAGAAGAGAAACTGGCTTTAGTCGGTAAACTTGAAGAGGAGAACGCCAATCTGAAATCTGCTCTCGAGGCGGCCAACAAGGAGGTCAACCGTCTGAAGAATGACAAGATAGCTCTGAGTGACAAAGCTAGTGAACTGGCAGGGAAGAAGAACGATCTAGAAGCTTATCTAGGAGGGCTCACCAAGAAGTTATTCATCATGCTTGAAGGTAATCTTGTTTATCCGACTGGCTTATTATCGTCGACTCATCATAGAATTGTTGGCTTAACTTCGAGTTGTGTTACAGAATTCTGCCAAAACTTTGAGGAGGAGACCAGTCGAGTAGAGACAAGCTTGGACCCCATCAACTCTCCTATGAAGGATGAAGCTGCTATGAACGTGCTCCGACTGGAGTCTCGTGTTGCTGGAGTTGTTGACTACCTCACTCGACTGAAGGTTGCGGTGTCGCGACTCGACACGACACTCTGGCCAGGAGAGACGCTTCAAAATGACCTCGAGTCTTTAATGACTCGACTGAATGGCATTCCAGGTCGAGTGCAAGAATGGAAAAAGTCTTCTGCCAGGTGTGGTGCTGACGTTGCTCTATCCCTGGTCCGTGTTCACTACAAGGACGTGCGAGAGGACAAGCTGGCATCCATCAAAGTGGCTAATACCAAGAAGCATGACTTCCAATCTTTCATGGAGACCTTCATTGCTGCTGCCACTCGAATTGCTGATGGAATCGACCTGGACCAGTTTGTCGCGCCCTCCAGTCCTCCACCTGAGGAGTAAGAAAAACTTTTATGCCTCACCTTAAATTTGCCTCGGAATGCCAAGTGGTTTTGTAACCGATAAACTTTTACAGGCTTGACACCTGAGCACTTCTGAATCCGTTATCTGAACTTTTCTTATCGTTGAACATGCTTGCATTTGCCTTCGAGCGAACTTTGTTCTTCACTCGGAATATACTTTAATGCTTGAGACGCAACTCTGAGGTGGAAAGTCCAATCGACCTGCACTTCATCGCTCTTGTAGGTAGGGATGGAGCACAGATTGCAGTCGACCTGTGTCCTTGCGGATCAGGATGGAATGCACATTGTATTTGTGGCGTAACTCAGAAGGAGAAGGTAGCAGTCGGCCTGCACCTCGTCGTCCTTGCAGAGCGCACATTGTATTTGTGGCGTAGCTCAGAAGGAGAAGGTAGCAGTCGACCTGCACCTCGTCATCCTTGCAGAGCGCACGTTGTATTTGTGGCGTAGCTCATAAGGGCAAAATAAAACAGAAAATGCCATAGGAAAACCTCGGAGAAAAAGGAATAGCACAAAATAATAACAAAATAATGTAAAATAAAATGAAACAAAAAAGGAATCAAAACAGAAAATGAAAAAACCAGAGCAAAACAACGGAAAATCGGAGAAACAGTGAAAAACTGGAAGCAAAAAAGGCAGGAAATGCCATAGGATCCACCGTTTTCTTCCCACAATAAATTCATTTTATTTGTTGCACTGCATGGTCATGGGCCGGCCCACGCCAGGGAGCGCGTGAGCGCCGGTTTCGTTCGGCGGCGCGTAACGCGCCAGTTAGGAGCTCCCAGCAGAGACTAGGAGCTATTTTTCCCCTTCTCTACACAAGTCCCCTCTCGTTAGGGTTTCATCTCCTCTCGGCGGCGACTCAGGTCCGCCTAGAGACCTTTTTCTCCCCTGCCGTTCTCCTCTATCGCCGGACTACCGAGGCCCTGGGCCAAGGGAGAGGGGCGAGATCGGGACAGCTAGGGATCCTACCGCCTGCGGAGAGAGACCACGGGCAAGAGATCTGATCGATGGCGGATGAAGCGGAAAGTCCGGGCTCTTCCGAACTCGAGGCGATGATGGCAGAGTTGGGACTTCAGGAGGATGATCTGCAGGATGTGATCGTGGAAGAGGACGAGCTCCCGGAAGAGGCGACACGCTGGATGGCGATTGCCAGGGTTCATACTGATAAACCCTACAGTCAGTACTGGTTTTTTTGGAATATGCGGGTGGCATGGGATCTAGCCCAGGAGGTGAAGATCAAACCACTCGAGGAAAATCTCTATACACTGCAGTTTTCATGTCTGGGGGATTGGGAACGGGTTATGGATGATGGACCATGGAATTTCAAGGGGAAGGCAGTCGTAATGTCACCTTACAATGGTTTCACCAAGCCTTCTACCATAGAGCTCAATAAAGTTGAGATGTGGGTGCAAATACATGACTTTCCCCAAGGATATTTCTCCAAGATCAAAGCTTTATCATCGACAGTGGGGGAGTTCATCTATGCTGAACCAATGGTGCAGGATTTTGAAGGAAATTTTGCCCGAGTGCGTGTTAACATTGATGTCACAAAACCCTTGAAGAACGTCGTCTCCCTTGTGGTAAAGAAGAAAGGAGAGGTTCAGAGGGTGCTTTTCAGAGTAAAGTATGAAAGATTGCCGGACTGGTGCACGGTTTGTGGATATCTAGGCCATACTTTCAAGGAGTGCGGGGACGGGGTTCACCCTCCCAAGGCACTAGTGTTTAAGGATCTCAGAGCAACATGGTTCTGAGGACCGGGGAGGGGCCCTGGCGAAAACTCGGGGAACAGAGGCCGAGGCAGGGGCTGTGGTGGTCGTGGCAGTGGAAGAGGAAGAGGGGGAACGTAGCAGAACTCCAACATGCCAATGAGCGAGGTCGACCCCGTGCTTAACTCAGAGGATACTGACATGACAGATGGTGAGAGGAACCGAAAGAGGGGTGCTTCTGCAGTTGCTGATCCCAAGACCCCCCAACCCTCCTTCTCATAACGGAAGTGGTGTCCTGCCGTTGCTTCTACCGGCACCAGAAATACCACCTAGCCCCTCGGCGAAGCAGGAGCCAAAGAGGAATAAGTCAACAACCACAGCTACAGAGAAAGGACCAGCAAAGATCCTGGCCTCTAGCAAACAAATTGATGCGCGTTTGGCGGGCCCCCATGGGGGGTCGCGCGAGGCGCAATGAGTCTACTATGCTGGAACTGTCGCGGGGCTGGCAAACCCGCGACAGTTCGTGAGCTTCGTGATCTCACGAGGCAACTTGCCCCCTCTATAGTTTGTATTGTTGAGACTCAAATAGAGGGCTCTAGGGTGGAGAATATGGTAGGCTCTTTAGGTTATGAAAAAAGTTTTGCAGTGAGTAGCTCTGGTAGAAGTGGAGGACTTGGAATATTTTGGACCGAGGAAATAAAGCTTGAAGTTATTGGTTACTCTGAGTATCACATTGATGTTGTTGTGGAGGAGTTAGCGCACACTCCGACGAGAATTACCTTTATATATGGGGAAGCACAGGTAAGTGAACGATATAAAACGTGGGACTTACTTCATGGGATAATAGGAGCTAACAACCAGCCTTGGGTTGTCATGGGCGATTTTAATGAAGTTCTCTTACCAAGCGAGCATGATGGAGTTGGAAATAGAAGCCAAGCCCAGATGGGTTCATTCTGGGACGCACTCGACACTTGTGGTTTAACTGATATCGGTTTTAAGGGAAGGAATTAGACTTTTGAGAAAAAAGTAGCAGGCGGAACGTACACTAGGGTACGGTTGGACATATGCGTGGCTAATGTGGCGTGGTGCATGGCCTTTCCCAACTCAATCACAGAGCACAAAGAAGCAGCGTCTTCTGATCAAGTACCCATCTTCCTCGACGTGGGGGGATGCATGCATGCAGACGGGACCCACGCAGCTTTAAATATGAACTCTGCTGGGAACGGGACCCCGCCCTCACGGACATAGTGCAGGCTGCATGGGCGCGAGGCCCGACAGAATCTGTCGCCGGCATGCGCGACAAGCTCGAGGCACTGGCTACTGATCTTGCGCAGTGGGACCACCGGCATTTTGGGAACATGCGCGCACGGATAAAACAACTGCAGAATCTGCTACAGGAGTTGCACGGATCCCCAGGTAGATCCGGGCTGACAGTAGTTGAAACCAAGGTAACTGACCAATTGGTTGAACTTTATCACCGTGAAGAGATTTTGTGGAGACAAAGGGCAAGAATTGAGTGGCTTAAACATGGTGACAAAAATACATATTTTTCCATCTTCGGGCAAGTCACCGTCTCAGGAAAAATAAAATAAAGGCTCTCTAGAGGGCTGATGGCCAAGTAACAGAAGATACAGAGGAGATGGAGGCCATGACAACCGATTTTTATAGAAACCTGTATACATCGGAAGGGGTTCAAGACATGGATCAAGTGCTTGAAACAGTGCCAAGGAAGGTGACGGATGAGATGAATGCTACTCTAAACGCCCCCTATGATATCAAGGAAATCAAAACGGCTCTCTTCCAAATGTTCCCAACTAAGGCACCTGGACCGGATGGTTTTCCAGCACACTTCTTCCAACGTCATTGGGAGATGTGCGGAGAAGAGATCACCAAGATGGTTCTACGGATAATTGATGGAACAGAGTCAGCTAAATGCATTAACGAGACCATCCTGGTCCTTATACCGAAGGTAAAGAACCCCACCCTTCTGTCTCAATTCCACCCTATCAGCTTGTGCAACGTCTTTTATAAGATTACTTCAAAAGTGATATCAAACTGCCTGAAATTAGTTTTACCAGACATTATATCTGAGGAACAGTCTGCTTTTGTGCCTGGAAGGATGATAACTGACAATATCATTATTGCATACGAGTGTTTGCATTTCATGAAGAGAAACAAGGCAAGGAAACACCAATCATGTGCATTGAAGCTAGATATGATGAAATCATATGATAGGGTTGAATGGCCATATCTCAAGGCAATTATGCTTAAACTGGGTTTCTCGGAGAGATGGGTAAACATTGTTATGAACATGGTATCAACAGTTAATTTCTCGGTGTTATTCAATGGAAAGAGGCTTGAAGGTTTTAAGCCAACCCGTGGTATAAGACAAGGGGATCCGATTTCACCTTACTTGTTCTTGCTAGCAGCAGAGGGCCTGTCGTGCCTGTTAAAATCCAGAAGACAGTCATCCAACATGGAGGGATTACAGGTGTCACCATCGGCACCTAGGGTTAATCACCTCTTATTCGCTGATGACAGCCTCCTGTTTCTCAAGGCAAATAGTGAGGGAGCTGAGGAGGTAAACCAAGTCTTGGACACCTATTGCAGAGCTTCTGGACAGAGAGTCAATCATGCTAAATCAACCATTTATTTCAGCAAGGGAGTACCAGATAGTGTTCGGAATGATATCAAGTTGGCCCTAAACGTACCCAATGAAACCTTGAATGAAAAGTATCTTGGGATGCCCTCTGACATTGGGAACAGCAAGAATGGAGCGTTCAAATACCTGAAAGATTGATTATGGAGTAAAGTTCAGGGATGGATTGAGAGCTCTATGTCGGCGGCAGGGAAGGAAGTACTAGTTAAATCAGTAGCCCAAGCCGTTCTGGTGTATTCCATGTCTTGTTTCAAATTGCCAAGGGGGTTGTGTGAGCACCTAAATAAACTGATACGGAAATTTTGGTGGGGCTACAAGAATGGCAAAATGAAACCTCATTGGGTTTCTTGGAAGGAGATGACCCAGCCGAAAGGAATGGGGGCTTGGGCTTTAAAGATTTTGAGCTTTTCAACATGGCAATGTTAGCCAAGTAGGCGTGGCGCCTTGTTCAACAACCAGACAGCCTTTGTGCACGGTTGCTTCAGAGTATATATTACCCGGGGGGGTTAGTTCTTGAACTCTGAATTGGGTTCTCATCCTAGCCAGGTATGGAGAGCAATAATAGAAGGTAAGGACGTGCTGAAACAAGGACTAATACGGCGTATAGGCAATGGTCAATCAACCAGAATTTGGGAGGATAATTGGATCCCGAGGGAGGAGATGATGAGGTCGTACGGACATCTTCAACCTAACCCACCGGTCTATGTGTCCGAGCTAATAGATCAAGCCTCAGCTTCATGGGACAAACAACGGGTGCAGGCAACGTTCCTGCCCATGGATGCAAGATGCATACTCGGTATCCCTATGTGCACAAAAAATATTGAAGATTTTTGGAGCTGGTGCCACGAGAGATCCAGTTTTTTCTCGGTTAAAAGTGCATATCGCATGCTTGTAAGTACTAGGGCAAGAAGGGAAGCTTGGCTAGAAACAAGAGTGGGATCATCTAGTACGTCGCAGGAGGAGGGGGCGTGGAAAACACTATGGAAAGTGCAAGTGCCAGCAAAAATCCGTATGTTCCTCTGGAGACTGTCAAAACATTCCATTCCCACGAATGATGTCCGTGAGCATCGACACATGACTAACTCCAGCTCATGTGGTATGTGCGGCCAGCCGGACTCGTGCAGACATTCGTTGTTGCAGTGCACTATGTCACGGTGCATATGGGCTCTAGTAGATGAGGACCTCGCTCAGCAGCTAGCAGGTGTAACGGAACCAAGCGCGAAGCAGTGGTTGTTCACTCTCATGGAGCTGTTATCACATGATCAGTTCGTTAAACTCACCGTTACGCTATGGGCTATTTGTTCATCGCGGCGCAAAGCTATTCACGAAGGAATATTTCAGAGTCCACAAAGCATGCACGCATTCATCGGAAGGTTTATACAAGAGCTTGAACTGGTTCGAGAACCAGGGCCGAGTACATCAAGGCGAGGAGCGGGTGCAGCCCAACAAAACCAACGACCAAAAGCTCCTCCTTTGGGGGTAGCCAAAATACATGTTGACGCCGCATGCCGCAAGGGCACAGGAGGAGTCGCAGCGGCGGTCTGCAGAGATGCTAATGGAGTATTCTTGGGGAGCTCAGCTCTTGGAATAGCAGGTGTCGATGACCCAGCAATTCTGGAGACGATAGCGTGTAGGGAAGCACTAGCCCTAGCCCAAGACCTAAAGCTCCGGGGTGTGCTAGTGGCCTCGGATGCGAAGGGCGTCGTGAATGCTATCAAGAATTCGGGCCAGGGGCCGAATGGAGCAACTGTGGCAGAAATAAACAGTTTATCTTCTTTACTTAGCTTTTACATTTACCTTTGAATCTCATGCCGTCAATGTAGAGGCACATAGTTTAGCCAAGCATGCTTTCTCAATGGGACCGGAGCGCCACCTGTGGCCAGGCCAATCCCATGATTAGCGTTGTATCCCACGCCTTGTGGAATTTTCTGCATAAAGCTTGGTTTAATCGCTCAAAAAAAAAGGAGAGACTAGGAGCTCCCCCCGTTTCTTCTATATTCGCAAACAATGCACTCCTCACCCCGTGACCTGGGCTGGCCCATCTACATCATTTTTGGTAAAACCTTTCAAAAAATGTGCACCAGATGTGATTCGAACTCCACACTCCTAGGGTCGCATGCCAACCAACTGGACAAACTCCCTGTTGTACTTAGTTACATTCTTCATTCTTTTTCTCTTCTTTTTATTTTTAAAAAATAGTAAAGTTTCCAAGTTCATGAAATTTTCTTAAATTCGCAAACTTTTTTCAAAATCAATGAAATTTTTATAAATTGATGATTGTTTTATATGATTTTTTTCAAAATCAATGAAATTTTTATAAATTGAGGATTTTTTTGGAAATTCGTGAACTTTTTCCATATTTTGATGATCTTCTTTTTACAAATCAATGATTTTTTCTGATCCATGAACGTTTTTTAAATTTCGTGAAATCCATAAAATTTTTCAAATCCATTTATGTTTTTCAACCTGTGAACTTTTTTTAAAAAAACATGGCTTTAAAAAAATGATGAACTATTTTGAAAAAAAAACCATATTTACTTTTTCGAAGTGAACATGTTACTATTTGGATCGATGGACAGTGAAGCGATCGTACGACATTCATTTTCTAGGAAAGGACCGCGCGAACGACCATTCTCGGAAGAAAAGAGGAGTGATTGACCAGCTCGCTTTTTGGGCTGGCCATGCGAGACGGTTGCGTGAGCACCAGCTTTGCGAGCTGGCGCCTGAACTTTTCTAAAGAAAAACTAACTTTTTAGAATACGTGAAATATAAATATACTTTTACCAAAATGTATGAACACCCTTTTAAATTACCTACTCCTTGCGAATATTTTTAGAGTAACTTACAAATATTTTTACCAAAATGTATGAACACACTTTGCGAGCTAGCTCGACATCCACTAACGATCGCTCGGATCGCTGGTATCTCGCTTCACGCCTGAAGCTGTTAGTGCGGATGGGCTGGTCCGTTAGTGCGGTCGCTTGCTCGCTGGGTGAATCGGTTGCTTGCTTTTTTTTTCATGGTAATACGTGTCTCATTCATATCATAAAGAACAGAGTACAAATCACGTAAAGACCGACATGACAAAACTGAAAAGATAACAGAACATCTCTGAGCTTGACACCAATGCCCGTCACCTGCCTCCGGCACCACCACAGCAGCCACCGAAAAAAAAAATGATGAATCACCTCCTTACCCGAGCTCGACGCGGCTCCATCGCTGATATGCAGCTTTACGGACCTCCAAGGTGGCTCACCAAAAGTGAAACACTTACCGTTGAACGAATCAGACCGGGGCAACACCCTGGACACGCCATTGAATTCCAGATCTAGCAACCCACCACGACTAAAAGGCCGAAGGAGGAAACCATATCTGCCATCCACCAACCACAAGCCCAGCACATGCTCCGTCTTCCAGATGTCGTCCATCTAGACCACAATCTGCATTCGCTCCTGGACTACCTTCCAAGCTCCGCGCCGACGCTGGAGCAAACACCGTCGCAACGGCGGAGCCCGAGGACACAGGTCCACCACGAGGATGCCGCCGCCGCCACGCCATCCTTGCTTGAACAGACTGGTTTCCAAATCCATCCCCAACCATATGACCGATGGCCTCGTCAGGGAAGGATCCGAAAAATCTTTATTCAGCGTTGTCATAGTCGCCGCCGAAGCAAAGACGATGAACAACCTAAAAACCTAGACTACGAGAGAGTAAAAACGATCCACACGCGTGGATCCGGCGACCCCCCTCACCACCGACGACCGAGGTCGCCGGCGGAGGGGAGCCGCCGGAGAGCGGCGTTGGAAGATCGGCCTCCCCTGACGGCGGCTAGGGTTCCAGCCGCCAGGGACGAGAGGAAAACAGGCACGCGGTTGCTTGCTGCGAGAGCTATTTATCGCATTACGCGAGACGGTAGAGACCCCTCACTGAAGCTCTCTAGTATTTGGGCCAGCCCATCTTCACGCAGATTAAAAGAAAAATAAATTTTAAGGGAGGTACGGGAGGTCAAACCCTAGTCTCTCAGGAGATAGGCGAGGGTGGTTACCATTCCACCCAGTTCTACTTAGTTGGTAGCCATAGGGACGCGGCCTACTTGAGGCGACCTGAGATAGTCTTTTCTGCTTTTCTTTTTTTTCTTCTTTTCTTTTTTTCTTTTTTTCCTCTAATTATTTATTCTTTCATTCTTTCTTCTCTGATTTTTTGTTAGTTTTACAATACCTGGTCAACATTCTTTCTATACACATTTAACTTTTTTAAATGCTTCATTAACATTTTTATATACATGATCAATAAAATTCTGCATTTTATAATGCATTGTCAATATTTTTTATATACACATTTAACTTTTTCAAATACGTGTTCAAAAATTATTTGGAATGCTTGATTAACATTTTTATATACATGATCAACTTTTTTTTGAAATACTTGTTCAACTTTTTGAAATAGTAGTTTCAATATTTTTGAAATACTTGTTCAACATGTTTCAAATGTTTTTAGTAGACTGGTTTTATATATATGATCAACATTTTTTGAAATACTGATTCAACATTTTCAAATACTTGTTCTAAATTTTCTATTTTGAACGCATGATTAAAACATTTCTATACATGATCAACTTTTTTTCAAAAACTTGTTCAACATGTTTCAAATGTTTTTTCTTGACTTTTTTGTAACGTCCCGGCCAAAGCCACAAGTTCTTGGCAGTTACGTCTAGAGGGATCTAGACTGGCCACATGTACCAAAACTATTCTTTCCTGTGCACTTTGTACTCACTCGTGTGCACCCGGGATCAACTTTCCGGTTGGTCACCCATCCTAGAATTACTTCAAACAAAGCACGCTTAACTTTGGAGCTCTTTTCAAATGGGCTCCCGAAAAAAAAAAGATTTCTTGTTGATATGAGCAGTCTATCATTCCTATTAAGTCAGTCTCAACATTGGCTAACCACTTGGCCACTTTGGCAGATATGATAGGTTATATCTTTCCCCTTATTTTCTTGTTTCCTCATTCCTTTTTTACTTTTTTGCCATTATTTGTTTTCTGTTTTTTCTTCTTCTTCTTCCTTATTTGATGACATTTTTCAAATTCTTGAACTCTTTTTAAACGATAATTTTTTAGTTTTTCGATGAACACTTTTGAAAATCAATTAACTTTTTTCTTCAACTCAATGCACTATTTTCATTTTCTGATGAACTTTTTTTAAAATTGAACGATCTTTTTTCTTCAAATCCATGAACTATTTTCATTTTTCGATGTACTTCTTTTTGAAAACCGATGAAGTTTTTTTCAAACTTGCTGATTTTTATTTCAATTTGAATGAACTTTTATCTAATTCAATGAACTTTTTTCATATTCATGAACTTTGTTTTGAATACATGAGTTTTTCGATTTGGTGAATGTCTTTTTGAATACGCGAACTTTATTTTGCTTGTTCGTGAACTTCATTCGAAATATGTGAACATGTTTTCCAATAATCGAAAAATCTAAACGTTACAGTGTAATGCAGAATAAATAGTGCGTCTACATTTCTGTTCATAAACAGTCTGCGTTGTAAATAGTTACTAATAGTTAGTTGGTCGAGTAGTTAACCTTGATGTGATTAAGCGCGAAGGCACGAGATCGAACCTTTGTCAATTGCCATTTTTGGTGGTAGTGTTTTTTTACGCTGCACAGCCGTGGGCTGGCCCATCCAGAGGCTGCTGCGACCGCCAGTTACGTGCTGGTTTCGTTCCGTTTGTTTTTCCCTTTTCGTTTTCTATAGTTTTTCTTCTGATTTTCTTTAATTTCTTCAACGGTTTTCTTCAGTTTTCTGTTTTTCATTGTCTTCGTCGTTTCTTTCACAGTTTTACCTTTCTTTCATTTTCTACTGTTTTTTCTTTGTCAATTTTACTGATTTTTGCTATTATTTCTTTGTATATTTGTGTGCTCTGTCTTGGTTTTATTGGTTTTCTTTTTTTTGTCCTTTTTTCGTATACATCAGGACATTTTTCTATAACAAGTTTTATATTTTTTGATGTATACTTTATCATACTCATTGTACACTTTTTGCATATTAGAAACATCTTTTATATACACATTTAACATTTTGGAATACATAATTGACATTTGTAAAACATATATTTTTATGTCTAGTTTATTCATAAACATTGTACATTTTTGTGTACATCAATATCATTTTAATGTTTATCATTTTCCAAATACATTTGTAAGTTTTTTATGTACACGTTTAAAATTTGTCCAAATACATGATTAATATTTTTAAAACATATATTTTAAATGCCTTCCTTTTTTGTACATATTTCAGAAAATTATACATTGGGAACATTTTTTCTATACATAACTAAGACTTTTTAATGCATGATTAATTTTTTTTGGAAAAAATGAGCTTATAATTTTTATTTCTACTTTGCCCCATAAACTTTTAATTTTTTTGTGTACATTGAAAACATTTTTCTACACACAACTAATATTTGGTAAATGCATGAAGAACAATTTTATTTTGTTTATAAAATGAATTCTATAATATATATATTCAGCATATTTTGGTAGACGAGCGAAAGTAGAAATACAAAAAACGACTGCAAAAAATGTGGAAAAAAGAGCTGAAGGCCTGTGTCCTCGCTGGGCTGGCCCAGTCGGGCGGCTGCCTGAAGCGAGGAATCCTTACGTCTCGCTTCAGGCGAGGTATAGGCGAGCCCCGTGTATACATAAAACATGTCACTTATTAGGCCATTCCTTTATATACATAAAAAATGTGTATGTGACATTAAAACAATGTTATACAATGAAAAAAATTGTTTCGTACCTTTAAAACATGTATCATATAGAAAAACATGTTTATATTTCAAGCAAAATGTTTGGGACATTTTTGGAAAAAAAATGTTTCTTTCTAGATAAAAGAAAAGTATACAACACTTAATGTAGTCATGTGTTGAAAAGAACTGATGAAAACCAAAGAAGAAGAAAAAAAGATGAAAACTGAATAAAATAAAACGAAAAGGAAAAAAACAGAGAAGAGCCAAATAAATATGAGGAAAATCGTAGTACAAAACAGTGAAAAGTCAGGGGGAAACAGCAGCTTACTACAGTGTTGGGCTGGCCTGATAGTCGCCCGCTTCTAGGCGATTCCTAATAGGAATCGGTATGAGCGAAACATAGCTCTCACGATATTTTCCTGGGAGGTCCGAAGAAGTAAAATAGCATGGGCCACCGGCAGCAAAAAAAATTGGGCACTGATATGGAAGATTTCTATCAATTGCAACACCGCGGTTCATCCATGACTGTTGTCTTCTCCTGCTTGCGTCTGTCGTGGTCGTAGTACATACATCATGCACACCATTAGGTGTTGGCCGTCATGTATGGATAGAAAATCTGTATGATCCTGTATATGTACTTGTAAACATTTTACTTGTAAACGTTTTACATGATCAATAAACAGTAGAGAGATTCCCATCAAAAAATATAGAGTGTGCGTGGCTCTCTCTCCGAAAAAAATGCAGCCATATAACTTCATTTTGAAAATTCTGTTACAACCGACGTCAGGGATCCAAGTATCGTGCTACCGCGGTTGTTGATCTGGCAAACTATTGGTTACATTTTGGCAATGACATGTGTTGACGACATTTTTCTTACATCATTTATTTTCTGTGTTGCTTTCATCATGGTGTCTATATTTTGCATTTTATCCTTCTTTTGCTCATCAGATCACGAAACAAGACTTTGTAAGAGAAGTGTTTCTGTCTACAATACGACTTACATGTCTTAGGTTTCTCGCTATTAGAGATAGACAACTGATGTGCCTTCCAGAAACCTTTGGTCTTCAACACATCATACGAATCATGGAAGAACATCACGATACGGAATTTAAAGTTAACAGTCATGGATAACTTTCAAAGACATTGTTTTCGCATTTTGTTGCATTGAGGGTTCTTGTTTTTTTCAACGTTCATTTTGTTTTGTTTTTCTTTGTACGAATTGTAGGCATTCTATGAAATCGGGCCGTTTATCTAAAAAGACAGATGAACAAAAGTTGGTAATTATGCAATCCTAGTTACCTTACATGCTAGAATGAGTTCTTTTAGAATACAATACAAATGCAGACGCTTACAAACACACACTTATCTCTTTGAACACACGCGGACGCATCTATCCCTATGAGCACTTTCAAGAGGTTGAGCCGACATGTGTTCAGACTTTAGATTGACGAAGTCACTACATGTGCCTTGTATGCTAACGATGAAAACATCACCTCCCGATGGAAAAATGTTCTGCCTTTATTAAACAACAAAGGTTTAAACTTGAGTTTTTTTTTGTGGACTAGGGGCATCACTGCTCTCCTAACCATCCAGAGCACTGCTAATGAAGAATTGCGCACGTGAATGCATTGAGGTAACTATTATTCCTGTAAAATATATTGCATTCCCAGTTGCAGAGAAACATATACTGAGAAATGGCATGGCACTAATGTTCCTTTTTCTGTCAGGACATACAGTAATGTACCTCCACCAACCACAAATGACCGATTAACCATAGTTGCTGTTGACGTATAATGTGCTGCTTTGTCTCTTCCATCAGATCGGTCTTTTGGTTGCATTGGTTAGAGCATGCACTTCTACATGATATCAGAGCCAAGAGGTCTTGATTTCAAGACCCGGCTGGCGCAATTAAATTGCAGCCCACTTTCGGTCCATGTTTAGGCCTGAGGGAGCCACACGTGAGGGGGAGTGTTGACGTATAATGTGCTGCCTTGTCTCTTCCATCAGATCGATCTTTTGGTTGCATTGGTTAGAGCATGCACTTCTACATGGTATTAGAGCCAAGAGGTCTTGATTTCAAGACCCGGCTGGCGCAATTAAATTGCAGCCCACTTTCGGTCCACGTTTAGGCCTGAGGGAGCCACACGTGAGGGGGAGTATTGACGTATAATGTGCTGTCTTGTCTCTTCCATCAGATCGATCTTTTGGTTGCATTGGCTAGAGCATGCACTTCTACAGTTGCACCGGTTTTTTTGCGCTGGTAGAAGCATTTTATTCCAAAGGTATAGGGTTACAATCACGAGGCAGGAGGTCCTCAACACAAGGTGGACCTCGACCCAGCCATACAGCAGTAGTACTCTCTGTATGACTATACAGGGCCAAACGATCTGCTACCCTATTCTGCATACGAACTAATTTTTGAGGGAATAAACTCTCTATCTACCATAAGAAGTCGAATCTCAGCGACCAAATGTCCATAGGCCGACCTAGATAAGCTGTCGCCAGACAGGGCGGAGAGGGCGACAGAAGAATCCAACTGAACAATGACAGGAAGATCACAGTGCTGGATGGCCAGAGCCATCCCTTGCATTAACGCATGCATCTCCGCTTCCAGGGCTTCATTGCAGTTAAAAATGCATCGGTACGGCCCTCATATACTCATCACAATTTGCCAACACATTTAGAAGCTAGTCTTGCCTTGTATCCTGCAGTAGTTCATGGCACGGCAGGCTCCACATGATCCGCATCTATTGCCATAGTTGCTGAGCATGATCACATGTAACCAGGGAATGGAAAGAGGACTCCTTTTCCTTCGTGCATACAGGGCAGGTATCACGTGTAGATATATGGCGATACTTTTTGCAGGCGTTTGTTGCTAACGCCCCCCATACTGCCTTCCACGCTGAGATCCTCATCTTGAGGGGTACCTTGGCTGTCCATATGCACTGCCAGACCGGCCTGTCCCCAGATGGGCTGCTACTTGTGGCGGGTGTCCTCCCCGGATCGACGCTAAGAGTTGCGAGCCTGTATGCACTCCTCACAGAAAATTGTCCGCTCTCCGGAAACCAGGAAATGAAGTCTTGGCCATTCCTTGGTGAGGTACGGATTTTAAGAATCTCTCGTATGTCGGTGTCCCAAAAATGTTCTCGCAGCCTTTGTTCATCCCAAGCACCGTGTTCGGTTAAGAAATCCGCCACCCAATTAAGTCTGCAGTTGCGCTTTGGTGTGATTGGCCGAAGATTATGACCCCTCGGAATCCACGCATCTCTCCAAGTTCTAATTAGTGTCCCGTTCCCCACACGTCAAATGATGCCTTTCTTTACCAACTCAAGGCCATGTACAATCCCCTTCCAAACTGTAGACGAGCTGGTCGGAAACACTGTATCCAAAAAATTACCATGGTGGTAATATTTGGCTCTAAGAAGTCTCGCACACATGCTATCTGGGCAATCCAACAGACGCCATGCCTGCTTAGCAAGCAGTGCCTGATTGAAAGCTCTCATGTCACGGAAGCCCATGCCCCCCATAGACTTGGGAACCACCATCTTCTTCCAACTAAGCCATGCCATCTTCCTCTTACCATTCTCCACCCCCCACCAGTACTGCCTCATCATCCTTGTCAAGTCATCGCAAACGGACGCGGGCAGCCTGAAGACACACATAACATATGTAGGAATGGCCTATGCAGCAGCCTTAATCAAGATTTCCTTGTTCCCCACGGATACAAACTGTTCACTCCAATCTATCAACCTTGCTCTCAATCTTTCCTGAATTGTTTCGAATTGTCCTTTGTGAACTCTTACTTCTGGCACCGGTAAGCCCAGGTATTTGGGCTCAAAAACTTGTTGGGACACTTTCAAAATGCCTTTTACCACATCCGCCACCACCGCATTGCAGTTGTCAGAGAAAATGATGGAACACTTTTCAGGGTTTATAAGTTGACCCGGTTTGCTATTTTAATGAACGAACAACACCCGTTTAGCTTAAGCACGGAACGCTACATTCCATCGTTTCGAGAAAAAGAATGCTACCACTACATTCATTCTATCTACGCTACGGCGAGTTCGCATTCTGGCTCACAAGGATACGTCAATACACAAAGCTCAATCCTTCTGAAACTAGAGTACTCACTAAACTACTGCACAAACTACACAGAACAAAAGCAACCTATTTCGACTGCAGTGGTTGCGACGCCCCTTTGGTGCCCCGCCTAGCCCGAGCCGTATCCGCATGTTCTCCGACACGGCACCACATCATTATTGTCGAATAATTGTTTTCCCCTTCGAGCTTTGTGAGCACGTCCGATGATCCAAACAGCTAGGTCAGCCACCAGAGGACGTGCCAGGTACAGCACGCACGGATCGTCCATGGTCTCGTGCCGAGCCAAGCCAAAACGCATATGGGCGCGTCTCTCTCGGCGCACAAGACGGCGTTGCATGCATAGTGCACATGCGGACGTACATGGCGCAGTGCTCTAGGACACAACAGTGGTTTGTAGCGCACCATCGTTCTTTTGCCGGTTTGTCGGCCGTAGACACGAACAAAGCTCTCACGCGCACGTACGTCCGAGCTGTGTACCACACTTTTCGTCACGTACCGCGCACCGGCTGGAGATTCATCCCGTGATCCAGCAGCAGGGGAGATACTCCTTGTCCTTGGCAAGGTTGTGCAGCTCAGATACATGCGATTCCAGTGGTGAGCGTAGTGACATGTAGTGCACATAATACGCTCAGAAGGAGAGACAGATCCAGGGCGCATGTTAGGGCTGGGGCAATGGTAATCTTTTTGTCTCTTGTACCAAGCCAAGTTGTCTCTTGTTTCATCACTACTAGAAGGATTGAACGCGCTTGGCTGCATTGTTAGTGTTGTTGGAATTTCATAAATTTTTGCTTGTTATTTGGTTTGGTGTGTGGGGAGGACAATGTTTTTCTTATAGTGTTGTGTTTTGGTGGGTTTTTTGACATGTGATTGTGTGTTATCTGCTAATCAATTCATATTTATGTACGATAGTATCTTGCGCTGGTGGCCGCACGTATTATATTGATGATATGATGTCACATGTTGGTGTTGGGGAACGTAGTAGAAATTCAAAATTTTCCTACGTGTCACCAAGATCTATCTATGAAGAAACCAGCAACGAGGGGAAGGAGAGTGCATCTACATACCCTTGTAGATCGCTAAGCGGAAGCGTTCAAAAGAACGGGGTTGAAGGAGTCGTACTCGTCGTGATTCAAATCACCGGAGATCCTAGTGCCGAACGGACGGCACCTCCGCGTTCAACACACGTACAGCCCGGTGACGTCTCCCATGCCTTGATCCAGCAAGGAGAGAGGGAGAGGTTGAGGAAGACTCCGTCCAGCAGCAGCACAACAGCGTGGTGGTGATGGAGGAGCGTGGCAACCTTGCAAGGCTTCGCCAAGCACCTGCGGGAGAGGAGGAGGTGTCACGGGAGGGAGGGAGGCGCCAGGGCTTCAGGTATGGCTGCCCTCCCTCCCCTCCACTATATATAGGGGCAAGGGAGAGGGGGGAGGCGCAGCCTTGCCCCTTCCTCCAAGGAAGGGGTGCGGCCAAGGGGGGGAGGAGTGCCTCCCAAGTCAAGTGGAGGCCCTCCCACTTAGGGTTTCCCCCTCCCATGCGCATGGGCCTTGGGGGGGCTGGTGCCCCTGGCCCATTAAGGCTAGGGCGCCCCCCTACAGCCCATGCTACTGTATTGGACGTGGTGGAACAATTTCCGGACCTCCGGACCCCTCTGGAATCCTTCGGAACCTTCTGGAAGCTTCCCGGTACAATACCGAAAAAACCCGAACTTTTTCCGAAACCCGAACAACAACTTTCCATATATAAATCTTTACCTCCGGACCATTCCGGAACTCCTCGTGACATCCGGGATCTCATCCGGGACTCCGAACAACATTCGGTAACCACATACAAACTTCCTTTATAACCCTAGCGTCATCGAACCTTAAGTGTGTAGACCCTACGGGTTCGGGAGACATGTAGACATGACCGAGACGTTCTCCGGTCAATAACCAACAGCGGGATCTGGATACCCATGTTGGCTCCCACATGTTCCACGATGATCTCATCGGATGAACCACGATGTCAAGCACTCAATCGATCCCGTATACAATTCCCTTTGTCTAGCGGTATTGTACTTGCCCGAGATTCGATCGTCGGTATACCTATACCTTGTTCAATCTCGTTACTGGCAAGTCTCTTTACTCGTTCCGTAACACATCATCCCATGATCAACCCTTTGGTCACATTGTGCACATTATGATGATGTCCTACCGAGTGGGCCCAGAGATACCTCTCCGTTTACACGGAGTGACAAATCCCAATCTCAATTCGTGCCAACCCAACAGACACTTTCGGAGATACTTGTAATGCACCTTTATAGCCACCCAGTTACGTTGTGACGTTTGGTACACCCAAAGCACTCCTACGGTATCCGGGAGTTGCACAATCTCATGGTCTAAGGAAAAGATACTTGACATTAGAAAAGCTATAGCATACGAACTACACGATCTCTATGCTAGGCTTAGGATTGGGTCTTGTCCATCACATCATTCTCCTAATGATGTGATCCCGTTATCAACGACATCCAATGTCCATAGCCAGGAAACCATGACTATCTGTTGATCAGAACGAGCTAGTCAACTAGAGGCTCACTAGGGACATATTGTGGTCTATGTATTCACACGTGTATTACGATTTCTGGATAATACAGTTATAGCATGAATAAAAGACTATTATCATGAACAAAGAAATATAATAATAACACTTTTATTATTGCCTCTAGGGCATATTTCCAACAGTCTCCCACTTGCACTAGAGTCAATAATCTAGTTCACATCACCATGTGATTAACACTGACAGGTCACATCGCCATGTGACCAACATCCAAAGAGTTTACTAGAGTCAATAATCTAGTTCACATCACTATGTGATTAACACTCAATGAGTTCTGGGTTTGATCATGTTGCTTGTGAGAGAGGTTTTAGTCAACGGGTCTGAACCTTTCAGATCCGTGTGTGCTTTACAAATCTCTATGTCATCTCCTAGATGTAGCTACCACGTTCTATTTGGAGCCATTCCAAATAACTGTTCCACTTGGAGCTATTCTAAATTGTTGTTCCACTATATGTATCCGGTTTGCTACTCAGAGTCATTCGGATAGGTGTTAAAGCTTGCATCAACGTAACCCTTTACGCCGAACTCTTTATCACCTCCATAATCGAGAAACCTATCCTTATTCCTTTAAGGATAATTTTGATCGCTATCTGGTGATCCACTCCTTGATCACCTTTGTACTCTCTTGCCAGACATGTGGCAAAGCACACATCAGGTGCGGTACACAGCATAGCATACTGTAGAGCCTATGTCTTAAGCATAGGGGACGACCTTCGTCCTTTATCTCTATTCTGCCGTGGTCGAGCTTTAAGTCTTAACTTCATACCTTACAACTCAGGCAAGAACTCCTTCTTTGACTGATCCATCTTGAACACCTTCAAGATCATGCCAAGGTATGTGCTCATTTGAAAGTACCATTAAGCGTTTTGATCTATCCTTATAGATCTTGATGCTCAATGTTCAAGTAGCTTAATCCAGGTTTTCTATTGAAAAACACCTTTCAAATAACCCTATATGCTTTCTAGAAATTCTACATCATTTTTGATCAACATATACTCATCAGAAATTCTATAGTGCTCCCACTCACTTCTTTGGAAATACAAGTTTCTCATAAACTTTGTATAAACCCAAAATCTTTGATCATCTTATCAAAGTGCATATTCCAACTCCGAGATGCTTACTCCAGTCCATGGAAGGATCGCTGGAGCTAGCATACCTTTTAGCATCCTTAGGATCGACAAAACTTTTCTGATTGTATCACATACAACCTTTCCTTACGAAAACTGGTAAGGAAACTCGTCTTGACATCCATCTGCCAGATTTCATAAATGCAGCTTGTGCTAACACGATTCCGACGGACTTAAGCATTGCTACGGATGAGAAAATCTCATCGTAGTCAACTCCTTGAACTTGTGAAAAACTCTTCGCCACAAGTCGAGCTTCATAGATGGTGACATTACCATCCACGTCCGTCTTCTTCTTAAAGATCCATTTATCTCAATGGCTTGCCGATCATTGGGCAAGTTCACCAAAGTCCATGCTTTGTTATGATACATGGATCCTATCTCGGATTTCATGGCTTCTAACCATTTGTCGGAATTTGGGCCCACCATCGCTTCTCCATAGCTCGTAGGTTCATTGTTGTCTAGCAACATGACCTTCAAGACAGGATTACTGTACCACTCTGAAGTAGTACGCATCCTTGTCATCCCACGAGGTTCGGTAGTGACTTGATACGAAACTTCATGATCACTATCATAAGCTTCTACTTCAATTGGTGTAGGTGCCACATTGTGACGCCCCCGATTCAATCGTACACTAATCATGCACGCAAATGTGTACGATCAAGATCAGGGACTCACGGGAAGATAACACAACACAACTCTACAAATAAAATAAGTCATACAAGCATCATAATACAAGCCAGGGGCCTCGAGGGCTCGAATACAAGTGCTCGATCATAGACGAGTCAGCGGAAGCAACAATATCTGAGTACAGACATAAGTTAAACAAGTTTGCCTTAAGAAGGCTAGCACAAACTGGGATACAGATCGAAAGAGGCGCATGCCTCCTGCCTGGGATCCTCCTAACTACTCCTGGTCGTCGTCAACGGGCTGCACGTAGTAGTAGGCACCTCCAGTGTAGTAGTCGTCGTCGACGGTGGCGTCTGGCTCCAGGGCTCCAGCATCTGGTTGCGACAACCAGGTAGAAGGGAAAGGGGGAAAGGAGGGAGAAAAGCAACCGTGAGTACTCATCCAAAGTACTCGCAAGCAAGGAGCTACACTACATATGCATGGGTATATGTGTAAGGAGGCCATATCAGTGGACTGAACTGCAGAATGCCAGAATAAGAGGGGGATAGCTAATCCTGTCGAAGACTACGCTTCGGGCAGCCTCCGTCTTGCAGCATGTAGAAGAGAGTAGACTGAAGTCCTCCAAGTAGCATCTCCAAGTAGCATCGCATAGCATAATCCTACCCGGCGATCCTCTCCTCGTCGCCCTGTAGAAAAGTGATCACCGGGTTGTCTGTGGAACTTGGAAGGGTGTGTTTTATTAAGTATCCGGTTCTAGTTGTCATAAGGTCAAGGTACAACTCCAAGTCGTCCTGTTACCGAAGATCACGGCTATTCGAATAGATTAACTTCCCTGCAGGGGTGCACCACATAACCCAACACGCTTGATCCCATTTGGCCGGACACACTTTCCTGGGTCATGCCCGGCCTCGGAAGATCAACACGTCGCAGCCCCACCTAGGCAAAGCAGAGAGGCCAGCACGCCGGTCTAAACCTAAGCGCACAGGGGTCTGGGCCCATCGCCCATAGCACACCTGCACGTTGCGTGGGCGGCCGGAAGCAGAACTAGCCCCCTTAATACAAGAGCAGGCTTACGTTCCAATCCGCGCGCGCCGCTCCGTCGCTGACGTCTGAAGTGCTTCGGCTGATACCACGACGTCGGGATACCCATAACTACTCCCGCGTAGATGGTTAGTGCGTATAGGCTCGTAGCCGACTCAGATCAAATACCAAGATCTCGTTAAGCGTGTTAAGTATCCGCGAACGCCGAACAGGGCCAGGCCCACCTGTCTCCTAGGTGGTCTCAACCTGCCCTGCCGCTCCGCCACAAAGTAACAGTCGGGGGCCGTCGGGAACTCAGGCCCACCACTACCTGGATGGAGCCACCTGCCCCTTCAGCCCCCATCTCCAAACAGTATCACTAGTAATGTAACAGTGCAAAGTATATAGTATATGCCCGTGATCACCTCCCGAAGTGATCACAGCCCAGTAGTATAGCATGGCAGACGGACAAGAGTGTAGGGCCACTGATGGAACACTAGCATCCTATACTAAGCATTTAGGATTGCGGGTAAGGTATCAATGACTGTAGCAGCAATGACAGGCTATGCATCAGAATAGGATTAACGGAAAGCAGTAACATGCTACACTACTCTAATGCAAGCAATATAGAGAAGAGTAGGCGATATCTGGTGATCAAAGGGGGGGGGGCTCGCCTGGTTGCTCTGGCAAGAGAGAGGAGTCGTCAACTCCGTAGTCGAACTGGTCAACAGCAGCGTCGGTCTCGTAGTCTACCGGAGAGAAGAGGGGGAAGAAATAATGAATACAGAGCAAACAAAGCATCACAAAATATAACAAGGCAATACGCGATGTTCGGTGTGCCCTAAGGCGGTAGTAGGTGATACCGGTGAAGGGGGGGAAAACCCCCGGGAAAGTATTCCCGGTGTTTCGTGTTTTCGGGCAGAGGAGCCGGAGGGGAAAAGTTGCGGGTTCGATAGGTTAGGGGTGTGTGGCGGACGAACGGACCGCGTATCCGGATTCGTCTCGTCATTCTGAGCAACTTTCATGTACAAAGTTTTTTCATCGGAGCTACGATTTATTTTCTATTAATTTTAAAAGATTTAAATCATTTTCAGGATTTCTTTAATTATTTATCTCAACATTATCCAGAATAGTAAAAGATGACGTCAGCATGACAACATGCTGACGTCAGCAGCCAACTGCGCAGTTGACTGAGTCAACTACGTGTGGGTCCCGCATGTCATACACTTTTTAGTTTAAGTAGGGTTTAGCTGATTGATTACTGCTTAATTAAATTAACTAATTGATTAGATTAATCTAAACATGATTAATTAACTTAATTATTTTACTAATTAATTAATTAACTAATTAATGATTTTATTAATCACATTTTCATTTCTTTTTAATTAATTTTTTTTTAACAGGGGCATGGGGCCCCGGTGTCATAGACAAAGGGCCTGCCCAATCAGCGTTGACCCTTGTTAAATGGTCAACTAGAGCCCTGGGGCCCGCAGGCAGTGGCACATAGGCGGGGCCCACGGTGCCAGGTCAGCGGCGCCACCGGAGTTGCTCCGGCGGGCCTGCGCGCGGCGGCTGAACCCCGGCGATCGCCGGAATCACGCTGCAGTGCCCTATTTTGCGCATTCTTGGTCACGTTCGAACGGGCAGGACGCGTCTCGTCGATCTGTGGCATCGGTTGGTGCGGGGGCAACCGGAATCGTGGTCGGCGACGAGGTCCGCGGTGGCGAGTTTTCGGGCGACGACGCAAACGGCGATGTAGCCCACAGTAGTTCAATCTAAAGCTTCGGGCATGCTCTACGCGCGTGCGAGGACAACGCACACGGGCCCTTGACCAAAAGGTCACCGGAGATGCGCCGGCGACCAAACGAGGCGGCGGTGGTTCGGGCTTCGTCGGGGTAGTGGCTACGGGCGGCTAGAGAGGGCAGGTGACGGCGCGTTCGACACAGAAGCTCACCGCGGGAGTGTGGGGTCTAGGCAGAGGGCTCGGGGAGGTCCGGTGGAGCAGCGGGATGAGGAGGACGGTAGCGAACGGCGCGGCGCCGGCGGCGTTCGCCAAGGTCGACGCAGAGGCAGGGGCGTCGCGGCGAGAGGGGCTCCGGGGAGGAGGGCGAGGGGCAGCGCCGAGATGGGCGTCTGCTTCCGAGCGCGGGCGGCACGGTCGCCGGGGTCTGTGCCCCTCGATCTGGATCGGGGGGGCAGAGGGACCGAGAGAGACGTGGGGGCGGAATCGTGGGAGGAGTGGGGTGGATCGGGGCTAGGG
>LT934122.1:430751987-430800482 GCA_900231445.1 Triticum turgidum subsp. durum
TTTTTCTGTTTTATCTTTTGTATTTTCTTTCTTTTATTTATTTTCTGTTCTATTTTATTTTTCTTATATAATAGTTTATAGTTTTACAAAAAGTGAAACCCATAGCTAAAATAGAGTTACAATTATAACTACTGCCACGAAAGGTTTTATCCCTAAACAAAATAGTTTAGTATTTTATAAAACCCAAAATGCATTTATTTAATTGTTTTACCTACTGTTTTAATCATTTTAGGGTATTAAAACATTTTATAAAAGTGGGGTTTCTTCACCACAATTAACTTCGCATTATTTGGCACAATTCGAATATTTTAGTTTTAAAGTTTGAAAACTTTTACCGTTTGATTTGATTTTGAATTTGAATTTGAATCAGTTTCGAACTAACGCGAGATTAGCAACAGTAATTGTGCTGACGTGGCATCATTAACAGTGGTTTACTGTAGCTTAAGTATCCGGGCGTCACACACATGAACAACTTCCTATGCCCTGATACACACTGGTTGAAGTGATGGTTCAATAACCATATCAAGTCTCCACCATCCTCCCACTCAACTCTTTCGAGAGAAACCTTTCCTCGAGAAAGGACCCGATTCAAGAAACAATCCATATTGCTTTCGGATCTGAATTAGGAGGTATACCCAACTGTTTTGGGTGTCCTATGAAGATGCATTTTATCTGCTTTGGGTTCGAGCTTATGAATCCTGAAACTTTTTCACATAAGCGTCGCAGCCCCAAACCTTTAAGAAATGACAACTTAGGTTTCTCTAAACCATAATTCATACGGTGTCATCTCAACGGAATTACGTGGTGCCCTATTTAAAGTGAATGTGGTTGTCTCTAATGCCTAACCCATAAACGATAGTGGTAATTCGATAAGAGACATCATGGTACGCACCATATCCAATAGGGTGCAACTATGATGTTCGAACACACCATCACACTATGGTGTTCCAGGCGGTATTAATTGCGAAACAATTTCCACAATGTCTTAATTGTGTGCCAAAACTCGTAACTCAGATATTCATCTCCATGATCATATCATAGACATTTTATCCTCTTGTCACAATGATCTTCTACTTCACTCTGAAATTACTTGAACCATTCAATAATTCAGACTTGTGTTTCATCAAGTAAATATTCTCAACATCTACTCGAATCATCTGTGAAGTAGGAACATAACGATATTCACTGCATGCCTCAGCACTCATTGGACTGCACACATCAAAATGTGTTACTTCCAACAAGTTGCTTTCTAGTTCCATTTTACTGAAAACGAGGCTTTCAGTCATCTTGCCCATGTGGTATGATTTGCATGTCTCAAGTGATTCAAAATCAAGTGAGTCCAAACGGTCCATTTGCATGGAGTTTCTTCATGCATATACACCAATAGACATGGTTCGCATGCCTCAAACTTTTCAAAAATGAGTGAGCCCAAAGATCCATCAACATGGAGTTTCTTCATGCGTTTTATACCGATATGACTTACGTGGCAGTGCACAAGTAGGTGGTACTATCATTACTATCTTTTGGCATGAACATGTGTATCACTACGATCGAGATTCAATGAACCATTCATTTTAGGTGCAAGACCATTGAAGGTATTATTCAAATAAACAGAGTAACCGTTATTCTCCTTAAATGAATAACCGTATTGCGATAGACATAATCCAATCATGTCTATGCTCAACGCAAACACCAATCTCGATGGTAGAGGGAGCGTGCGATGCTTGATCATATCAACATTGGAAACACTTCCAACACATATCGTCAGCTCACCTTTAGCTAGTCTCCGTATATTCCGTAGCTTTTATTTCGAGTTACTAACACTTAGCAACCGAACCGGTATCTAATACCCTGGTGCTACTAGGAGTACTAGTAAAGTACACATTAACATAATGTATATCCAATATACTTCTATCGACCTTGCCAGCCTTCTCATCTACCAAGTATCTAGGGTAATTCCGCTCTAGTGACTATTCCCCTTATCACAGAAGCACTTAGTCTCGGGTTTGGGTTCAACCTTGGGTTTCTTCACTGGAGCAGCAGCTGATTTGCCATTTCATGAAGTATCCCTTCTTGCCCTTGCCCTTCTTGAAACTAGTGGTTTCACCAACCATCAACAATTGATGCTCCTTCTTGATTTCTAGTTTCGCGGTGTCAAACATCGTGAATACCTCAAGGATCATCATATCTATCCCTGATATGTTATAGTTCATCACGAAGCTCTAGCAGCTTGGTGGCAATGACTTTGGAGAAACATCACTATCTCATCTGGAAGATCAACTCCCACTCGATTCAAGTGATTGTCGCACTCAGACAATCTGAGCACAGGCTCAATGATTGAGCTTTTCTCCCTTAGTTTGCAGGCTAAGAAAATCATCGGAGGTCTCATACCTCTTGACGTGGGCACGAGCCTGAAATCCTAATTTCAGCCCTCGAAACATCTCATATGTTCCGCGATGTTTCGAAAACGTCTTTAGTGCCTCAACTTTAAACCGTTTAATTGAACTATCACATAGTTATCAAAACGTGTATGTCCGATGTTCGCAACATCCACAAACGACGTTTGGGGTTCAGCACACTGAGCAGTGCATTAAGGACATAAGCTTTCTACTGTCCGCATAATTGCTACTATCAACTTTCAACTATATTTTCTCTAGGAACATATCTAAACAGTGGAACTAAAGCGCGAGCTTACGACATAATTTGCAAAAGGTCTTTTGACTATGTTCAAGATAATTAAGTTCATCTTATGAACTCCCACTCAGATAGACATCCCTCTGGTCATCTAAGTGATTACATGATCCGAGTCAACTAGGCCATGTCCGATCATCACGTGAGACGGACTAGTCATCATCGGTGAACATCTTCATGTTGATCGTATCTACCATACGACTCATGCTCGACCTTTCGGTCTCCGTGTTCCGAGGCCATGTCTGTACATGCTAGGCTCGTCAAGTTAACCCTAAGTGTTTTCGCTGTGTAAAACTGTCTTACACCCGTTGTATGTGAACGTAAGAATCCATCACACCCGATCATCACGTGGTGCTTAGAAGCGACGAACTGTAGCAACGGTGCACAGTTAGGGGAGAACACTTCTTGAAATTTTGTAAGGGATTATCTTATTTACTACCGTCGTCCTAAGTAAACAAGATGCATAAACATGATAAACATCACATGCAATCAAATAGTGACATGATATGGCCAATATCATTTTGCTCCTTTTGATCTTCATCTTCGGGGCTCCATGATCATCATCGTCACCGGCAGGACACCATGATCTCCATCATCATGATCTCCATCATCGTGTCTTCATGAAGTTGTCACGCCAACGACTACTTCTACTTCTATGGCTAACGCGTTTAGCAATAAAGTAAAGTAATTTACATGGCGTTGTTCAATGACACGCAGGTCATACAATAAATAAAGACAACTCCTATGGCTCCTGCCGGTTGTCATACTCATCGACATGCAAGTCGTGAATCCTATTACAAGAACATGATCAATCTCATACATCACATATCATTCATCACATTCTTCTTGGCCATATCACATCACAAAGCATACCCTGCAAAAACAAGTTAGACGTCCTCTAATTGTTGTTTGCATGTTTTACGTGGATGCTATGGGTTTCTAGCAAGAACGTTTCTTACCTACGCAATACCACAACGTGATATGCCAATTGCTATTTACCCTTCATAAGGACCCTTTTCATCGAATCCGTTCCGACTAAAGTGGGAGAGACTGGCACCCGCTAGCCACCTTATGCACCAAGTGCATGTCAATCGGTGGAACCTGTCTCACGTAAGAGTACGTGTAAGGTCGGTCCGGGCCGCTTCATCCCACAATACCGTCGAAACAAGATTGGACTAGTAACGGTAAGCATATTGAACAAAATCAACGCCCACAACTACTTTGTGTTCTACTCGTACAAAGAATCTACGCAATAGACCTAGCTCATGATGCCACTGTTGGGGAACGTAGCAGAAATTCAAAATTTTCCTATGTGTCACCAAGATCTATCTATGGAGAAACCAGCAACGAGGGGAAGGAGAGTGCATCTACATACCCTTGTAGATTGCTAAGCGGAAGCGTTCAAGAGAACGGGGTTGAAGGAGTCGTACTCGTCGTGATTCAAATCACCGGAGATCCTAGTGCCGAACGGACGGCACCTCCGCGTTCAACACACGTACAGCCCGGTGACGTCTCCCATGCCTTGATCCAGCAAGGAGAGAGGGAGAGGTTGAGGAAGACTCCATCCAGCAGCAGCACAACGGCGTGGTGGTGATGGAGGAGCGTGGCAACCCTGCAGGGCTTCGCCAAGCACCTGCGGGAGAGGAGGAGGTGTCACGGGAGGGAGGGAGGCGCCAGGGCTTCAGGTATGGCTGCCCTCCCTCCCCTCCACTATATATAGGGGCAAGGGAGAGGGGGGAGGCGCAGCCTTGCCCCTTCCTCCAAGGAAGGGGTGCGGCCAAGGGGGGGAGGAGTGCCTCCCAAGTCAAGTGGAGGCCCTCCCCCTTAGGGTTTCCCCCTCCCATGCGCATGGGCCTTGGGGGGGCTGGTGCCCCTGGCCCATTAAGGCTAGGGCGCCCCCCTACAGCCCATGCTACTGTATTGGACGTGGTGGAACAATTTCCGGACCTCCGGACCCCTCTGGAATCCTCCGAAACCTTCTGGAAGCTTCCCGGTACAATACCGAAAAAACCCGAACTTTTTCCGGAACCCGAACAACAACTTTTCATATATAAATCTTTACCTCCGGACCATTCCGGAACTCCTCGTGACGTCCGGGATCTCATCCGGGACTCCGAACAACATTCGGTAACCACATACAAACTTCCTTTATAACCCTAGCGTCATCGAACCTTAAGTGTGTAGACCCTACGGGTTCGGGAGACATATAGACATGACCGACACGTTCTCCGGTCAATAACCAACAGCGGGATCTGGATACCCATGTTGGCTCCCACATGTTCCACGATGATGTCATCGGATGAACCACGATGTCAAGGACTCAATCGATCCCGTATACAATTCCCTTTGTCTAGCGGTATTGTACTTGCCCGAGATTCGATCGTCGGTATACCGATACCTTGTTCAATCTCATTACTGGCAAGTCTCTTTACTCGTTCCGTAACACATCATCCCGTGATCAACCCCTTGGTCACATTGTGCACATTATGATGATGTCCTACCGAGTGGGCCCAGAGATACCTCTCCGTTTACACGGAGTGACAAATCCCAGTCTCGATTCGTGCCAACCCAACAGACACTTTTGGAGATACCTGTAATGCACCTTTATAGCCACCCAGTTACGTTGTGACGTTTGGTACACCCAAAGCACTCCTACGGTATCCGGGAGTTGCACAATCTCATGGTCTAAGGAAAAGATACTTGACATTAGAAAAGCTATAGCATACGAACTACACGATCTCTATGCTAGGCTTAGGATTGGGTCTTGTCCATCACATCATTCTCCTAATGATGTGATCCCGTTATCAACGACATCCAATGTCCATAGCCAGGAAACCATGACTATCTGTTGATCAGAACGAGCTAGTCAACTAGAGGCTCACTAGGGACATATTGTGGTCTATGTATTCACACGTGTATTACGATTTCCGGATAATACAGTTATAGCATGAATAAAAGACTATTATCATGAACAAAGAAATATAATAATAACACTTTTATTATTGCCTCTAGGGCATATTTCCAACAGTTGGCACTTCATTTGTCTAGGTGATGAGAGGATGCACGGATTGATGTGTTTTGTAGGTTGGTTGCTATCAATTGATGCAAGTAATCGTTGAGCTAGTCAAAATCGTCAATCAAATCCAAAAGTGAGTACCTCAACTGAAAAATAACTCCTTGAAAATTTGTTGACCCGGTTAAAATCCTGAGGCAAATCTAAAATGAAACACCTCGATTGAAAGGAAGGACTCTAAAATAGCAGCATATAGTGAATTAAAAGATTGACACGGTGAGGATGAGAAAATGAGTTCGACAAAGTATCATAATACCATCTCTCTGTTCCAAGATATATGGTGCTTTTGATAATATTTCTAGTATTCAATGCATGATTTCAACTGTATTTTCAAATTATAATACATGTACAATGTTATCTTAAAAGTATTTTTGAAGACAAAACAGATAATAAAAGGAGTAGAAGGTATATCGACATGAGCTGTTTCCAAGCTTGCCACAGATAAGAGAATAATGGTGGATCACGTTTACCCGTGCTACTTTCGTTGTTTTTACTTTGTATATTTATTTTTTCTAAGTCTAACTTTATAAGGTTTGATCAAGTTTCAAAATATGAACATCTGCAATGCCAAATGAATATAGTATGAAAATTTTATTCTTCGATAGATCTAATGCTATCAATTTAGTATTGTGAATGTCGATACTTTTTTCTGATCAAACTTCAGGAAGTTTGCCTTAAGACAAAACTAATATACGAAGTAGTTCTAGTAATGCATGGGTATTTTTTTATACGAGCTTGCACCCTCGATCTTTGCATCAGTAGTGTACATGCCTTGAGGGAGGTTAGTAGGGATGCATAATTCTGGGTCACAAGTACACTTTCTTTTTTGTTTAAAAAAATTTCAAGCCCCTTTCAAGTTTTCAAAAGTACATATATTCTAATTTGTGGTTTGTTTGCAAAGACAATAAGGGCTCACAGAACAATTCTTCTCCAGCATTCATTTTTTCTTCACACAACACACAAGAATGCATGTCCAACTAAAAAACAACAACATAAAAATCACATTTATCATGAAATTCTGTATAACTGCAAACAATATAATTGCCACAATGGTTCATAAGTGCACTATATATATGTCATGTTTTATGTAAGTGTATGTGATCTCAGGTTAGCTGGTTTCTCTTAGTTGTTGGCGATGTACCTCAAGTATCATTTTGGCTACTCTTTTGTAGTAACAATGATATTAGGAATTGTGAAAAAGTACTCAAGTGTTAATTGAATTCCATCAATATGATTATCCACGCATAAGGTTGGCGGAGCAACATGAAGATCGATTATCCATAGATCGGCCTAACCTTAACTGATCAAATCCGAGTAGAAGTCACCCAAGGGGGAATCCCCACCGAAATGCTAACACGTGAACTATAATATGTTCTAAATATGTTAGTTAATATTTTGTTAGAGATTTAGAACTTGATCGAATATTCCGATAGCACATAGTGATGATGTGGATATATTAATTATTCAAAACTTTTTGAAGTGGACAAAACCAATTTGAGAGACAAAAGATAAAAAAATATATAACCACTTTGTTCCAAAATATATTCAAAATAACTTCGTTGGATTCTAAGCCATAGCAAAATTTTCCTACATGTCACTTTAGTTCCAAAACTAGGGACGGACACATAAATGCGCCAAGCCACGAGTACTACGTTAAATTCTTCATTTACTCATATTTTCATATTTGAAATACAATGAGCAATGTACCCCTTCGCTTCTCTCGTGAGGCGCGCGATTAGGGTTTTGCTTGCCTCCCGCCGTGTACCCGCTGGGCTGCCTCGTTTCCTGTGGCCTTAGGGCCATAGAGACGCGATGGATCCTGGTCCTTGCCGGCGGGAGGGCTCCATTTTAAGAGTTTGTTTTGAGTTTTGGTAGGGTTTGTGTCCTGTTCAAAAAGACGAGGCGATGACGACTCCCTGATGATGGAATAAGTTTCTCCCTGCCTAGCCCCCGTTCCGATGATGCTTCTAGCATCGTCAAAGGACGTGTGGAGGTTTATCTTCGGCGGATCTCGCGGGATTCGTTCAACGTTTGTCTTTGATGGATCTGGTTGGATCCATCTTATTTCGTCTATGTTGGTGTGTCAACAGGTTGGATCCTACCGATCTACGCTTCTCTTCATCAGCGGTGGTTGTTGTTCTGGTGCGTTAGTCCTCTGGGGCCTTACCACGTCGATTTCCCGACTGTCTAGTACAATAAGGTTTGCCCGACTCTGGTGGTGGAGGGGCGATGACAGCGGCACACCTTCGGCTTGCTCCAGTGTTTGTAATCGTCGCTAGGTGGTCTATAGACCTCGATGTAATTTTTACTTCTAGTTTTTTTACTACCTTCATAGTTGATGAATAGATCAGAAGTTTTTCAAGCAAAACAAATACAGTGAGCAATGTTTTCTTTTTGGAGAACACGGTGAGCAATGTTAGAATGAAAAATAATAATTAAAGACGGCCAATTACGTGGTGCACGCCACACCGGACCTAGTTCACCATCAGCGCAACCTCCGTGGAAGCCACGACATTTGTATCGCGGCCCTTTCGTCCATATCGAACAGATACACGTTTACTTGACCCGCTAATCCATCCAAAAAGACGAAGAATCGAACCATAACCACACAATACGCTGTGAAGCACCATCCAAGAAAGACCTAGAATCGAACCATAACCACACAACACGCTGCGAAAGCACCGCCATCGTAAAGAATCTCATACCAGTAAACCGCTCCACATGCTGCATCGAAACCGCTCGAGAGAGGTCGCACGTCAAGGCAGAAGATCTCTGTCAGGTCCTGGTCGAAAAGTATATGGCTGGACAATGGGTAGACCTGTGGGATTCAAGCCCATACATGCCGCAACAACCTTGTCCAGCTCAAACAGCGACAACAATGGTGGGCGACAAAGAGGTGAAAAGTAGCGGTTACTGAAAAGTTTGACTGATTCCAGGTCTTCGCTGTAGCCGCGGTCAATCTAAGATAAGGCGTTGGAATTTGAGGTGAGATGCATGTGTGTGGATGTGACTATGTGAGGCCGCTGACATTGTGTTTTTAAACCCCCTGGGTCCCGAGCCAGCTGAGCATCCAACGCACAGTTCAGAGCTCATACACCACCATCCGGCAAAAACACGCAGAAACTGCTTCTGTGCTCTCCGGCCGAGCGGAGGTGCGTTTTCTCTCTCCTTTATTATCTCTTTTGGCCTGTATCTTGCTGTCAGACGTACTCATTTGCGAAAGTTACTCGACTGCACTTCAAATAACTGAGCGCTAGTCCTAGATGCACACGCATGTCGCTTCCACACGTATTGTTTGTTCATAGCTGGTTACAGCATGGTCTCAACCTAAATCCGATAGTAACTATAATATGCCACGAAGTTTATGATTTACATTTTGCAGGTGACGAGTGCCACATGCGTTCCGTTCTCCCAAGAAACCGGCGAAGCTCGCCATGCTTTTACTGTTGGCATTGATGCTGCTCTGTGACCGAGTTGGCAATGTTCATTGCTCAACGTTCCACGAGAACAGCGCCAATCTGCACGCTCTGCTCGACTTCAAGCAGGGCATCACCGACGATCCTCAAGGAGCATTGAGTAACTGGAGTACCACAGGCCACTTCTGCCACTGGAATGGTGTCACATGCACCACGACACCACCGTTCCGCGTCTCGTCACTTCTTCTCGCTAGCCAAGGCTTAGCGGGGCAAATTGAGTGAATTGCAAAAAACCATCACATTAAAGCCTAGGGTTGCAGTAAACACTCTTCTACGATTTTGTTGCAGAAAACACTGATTTCGCGTCTAATCATTTGCAGACAAACCTTATGTTCGGGCATTTTTAGCACTGTTATGACAGGTGGGACCCTGTTTCGTCGACGTGAGCTGACGCCGTCTAACGGCATGACGGCCGCTCCTGCTCCGTCGTGTGGGTAAAAACCAGCTCGATCCAGCTCTCTCCTCACTCTCTCGCCTCTGCCTCGCCCTCTCCTCTCCTCACTCTGCTCTTCTCCCCCGACGCCGCCACACCGTCGACCGCCGTTCTGCTGCTCCCCGGTGCCATGGTGTCGTGGAGTGACGAGACCAGTGAGGATTCAGTCCTGAACATCTCCTCCTCCCGCGATGGCATCATGAAGGTCAGTTTTCTAGAGAGCTAGAGCTAGGGTTAGGGTTAGTGAATTGGGGATTTTGTCAATGTGCTCGATCTGAACCTAGGTTTCTCTTTGCTTGCTCCCACATACTTCAGCTATGATGCACGATCCAAATTTCAATGGCACTGACGCAGATGTGATTGTTTTAGTGAACACGGCAAGCCGGCCGAGCGCTTTGTTGCATTTGAAGGGATGCACACCGGCAGGAGGTTTCTTGGATGTGCTAAGAAGGTATGATTCACATTCTGTCTAAAGGAAGGTGTTTGCTTAATGCTTTGTTTATCAAGTTGTTAAGCTTGGACCAGTGATTTGTCTTTGTTTAACTTGTTTTAGCCACTGTGTTGGAGTGTGTTCTCATTAGTGGATGGTAGTCATTATTTATTATGGTCAGTGCTTAATGACTTATTTAACAATTGTCATTGTTTATTTGTCTGTCGTATGATTTGTTTGCTGCACATATTAGATACCTGAACCTGTTGGTTTGATGTGTTGGGGAACGTAGTAATAATTCAAAACATTTCTACGCATCACCAAGATCAATCTATGGAGAGACTAGCAACGAGAGGAGGGGGGGTGCATCTTCATACCCTTGAAGATCGCGATGCGGAAGTGTTACAAGAACGCGGATGAGGGAGTCGTACTCGCGGTGATTCAAATCGCGAAAGATCCGATCTAACGCCGAACGGACGGCGCCTCCGCGTTCAACACACATACAGCCCGGGGACGTCTCCTCTTTCTTGATCCAGCAAGGGGAGAGGAGGAGTTGAGGGAGAGCTCCAGCAGCACGACGGCGTGGTGGTGGAGCTTGCAGTTCTCCGGCAGGGCTTCGCCAAGCACTACTAAGGAGGAGGTGGAGTTAGAGAGGGCGAGGGCTGCGCCAGGGGCAGGGGTAAAGCTCCTATGCACCTCCCCACTATATATAGGGGTGGAGGGGGATGGTTTCTTGCCCTCCAAGTCCATTGGGGCGTTGGCAAAGGTGGGAGGAAAAACATCCCATCATTTCCTTCCCCACCGATTGTTATCCCCCCCTTTTAGGGATCTTGATCTTATCCCTTCGGGATATGATCTTATTCCTTCTAAGGGGGGATCTTGGTGCGCCTTGACCAGGGGTGTGGGGCCTTTCCCCCACTACCCACGTGCATGTGGGTCCCCCATGCAGGTGGGCCCTACTTCGGAACCTTCTAGAACCTTCCCGGTACAATACCGAAAAATCCCAAACATTTTTCGGTGGCCAAAATAGAACTTCCCATATATAAATCTTTACCTCCGGACCATTCCGGAACTCCTCGTGACGGCCGGGATCTCATCCGGGACTCCAAACAACATTCGGTAACTGCACACTAATTCCCATAACAACTCTAGCGTCACCGAACCTTAAGTGTGTAGACCCTACGGGTTCGGAAATCATGCAGACATGACCGAGACAACTCTCTGGCCAATAACCAACAGTGGGATCTGGATACCATGTTGGCTCCCACATGTTCCACGATGATCTCATCGGATGAGCCACAATGTCAGGAATTCAATCAATCCCGTATACAATTTCCTTTGTCAATCGGTGCGTTACTTGCCCGAGATTCGATCGTCGGTATCCCAATACCTCGTTCAATCTCGTTAGCGGCAAGTCACTTTACTCGTTCCGTAATACATGATCCCGTGACTGATTACTTAGTCACATTGAGCTCATTATGATGATGCATTACCGAGTGGGCCTAGAGATACCTCTCCGTCACACGGAGTGACAAATCCCAGTCTCGATTCGTGCCAACCCAACAGACACTTTTGGAGATATCCATAGTGCACCTTTATAGCCACCCAGTTACGTTGTGATGTTTCGCACACCCAAAGCATTCCTATGGTATCCGGGAGTTGCACAATCTCATGGTCTAAGGAAATGATACTTGACACTAGAAAAGCTTTTAGCAAACGAACTACAGGATCTTGTGCTATGCTTAGGATTGGGTCTTGTCCATCACATCATTCTCCTAATGATGTGATCCCGTTATCAATGACATCCAATGTCCATGGTTAGGAAACCATAACCATCTATTGATCAACGAGCTAGTCAACTAGAGGATCACGAGGGACATGTTGTGGTCTATGTATTCACACATGTATTACGGTTTCCAGTTAATACAATTATAGCATGAACAATAGACAATTATCATGAACAAGGAAACATAATAATAACCATTTTATTATTGCCTCTAGGGCATATTTCCAATAGTCTCCCACTTGCACTAGAGTCAATAATCTAGTTCACATTACTATGTGATTGTAATGAATCCAACACCCATTGGGTTTGATCATATCTCGCTTGTGAGAGAGGTTATTAGTCAACGGGTCTGAATCTTTCAGATCCGTGTGTGCTTTACAAATCTCTATGTCATCTCCTAGATGCAGCTACTATGCGCTATTTGGAACTATTCCAAATAACTGCTCTACTATACGAATCCGGTCTACTACTCAGAGTCATCCAGATTAGTGTCAAAGTTTGCATCGGCGTAACCCTTTACGACGAACTCTTTTACCACCTCCATAATCGAGAAAATTCCTTAGTCCACTAGTTACTAAGGATAACCTTGACCGCTGTCATGTGATCCATTCCTGGATCACACTTGTACCCCTCGACTGACTCATGGCAAGGCACACTTTTTAGGTGCGGTACACAGCATAGCATACTGTGGAGCCTACGTCTAAAGCATAGGGGACGACCTTCGTCCTTTCTCTCTCTTCTGCCGTGGTCAAGTCTTGAGTCTTACTCAATACTCACACCTTATAACACAGCCAAGAACTCCTTCTTTGCCGATCTATTTTGAACTCCTTCAAAATCTTGTCACGGTGCGTACTCATTTGAAAGTACTATCAAGCGATTTTGATCTATCCTTATAGATCTTGATGCTCAATGTTCAAGTAGCTTAATCCAGGTTTTCCATTGAAAAACACTTTTCAAATAACCCTATATGCTTTCCAGAAATTCTACAACATTTCTGATCAACAATATGTTAACAACATATACTCATCAGAAATTCTATAGTGCTCCCACTCACTTCTTTGAAAATACAAGTTTCTCATAAACTTTGTATAAACCCAAAATCTTTGATCATCTCATCAAAGCGTATATTCCATCTCCGAGATGCTTACTCCAGTCCTTAGAAGTATTACTGGAGCTTTGCATACTTGTTAGCATCTTTCAGGATTGACAAAACCTTCTGGTTGTATCACATACAACCTTTCCTCAAGAAAATCGTTGAGGAAACAATGTTTTGACATCCTATCTGCAAGATTTCATAAATAATGGAGTAACTGCTAATATAATTCCAACAGACTCTTAGCATCGCTACAAGTGAGAAAGTCTCATCGTAGTCAACTCCTTGAACTTGTCGGAAAACATCTTAGCGACAAGTCGAGCTTTCTTAATGGTGACACTTACCATCATTGTCCGTCTTCCTTTTAAAATCCATCTGTACTCAACAACCTTACGACCATCGAGTAGTTCTTCCAAAGTCTATACTTTGTTTTCATACATGGATCCTCTCTCAGATTTTTATGGCCTCGAGCCATTCGTCGGAATCCGGGCCCACCATCGCTTCTCCATAGCTCGTAGGTTCATTGTTGTCTAGCAACATGACCTCTAAGACAGGATTACGTAACACTCTGAGGTAGTACACATCCTTGTCGACCTACGAGGTTTGGTAGTGACTTGATGTGAAGTTTCATGATCACTATCATTAGCTTTCACTTCAATTGGTGTAGGCGCCATAGGAACAACTTCATGTGCCCCGCTACACACTAGTTGAAGTTATGGTTCAATAACCTCATCAAGTCTCCACCATCCTTCCACTCAATTCTTTCAAGAGAAACTTTTCCTCGAGAAAGGACCCGTTTCTAGAAACAATCACTTTTGCTTCCGGATCTGAATTAGGAGGTATACCCAACTGTTTTTGGGTGTCCTATGAAGTTGCATTTTATCCGCTTTGGGTTCGAGCTCATCAGGCAAAACTTTTCACATAAGCATCACAGCCCCAATTTTTTTAAGAAATGACAGCTTAGGTTTCTCTAAACCATAGTTCATACAGTGTCATCTCAACGGAATCACGTGGTGCCCTATTTAAAGTGAATGCGGTTGTCTCTAATGCCTAACCCATAAACGATAGTGGTAATTCAATAAGAGACATCATGGTATGCACCATATCCAATAGGGTGCATTTATGATGTTCGGACACACCATCACATTATGGTGTTCCAGGCGGTATTAGTTATGAAACAATTTCCACAAGGTCTTAATTGTGTACCAAACTCGTAACTCAGATATTCATCTCTATGATCATATCATAGACATTTTATCCTCTTGCCACGATGATCTTCAACTTCACTCTGAAATTGCTTGAACCTTTCAATAATTCAGACTTGTGTTTCATCAAGTAAATATACTCAGAATCTACTCAAATCATCTGTGAAGTAAGAGCATAACGATATTCACTGCGTGCCTCAACACTCATTGGACTGCACATATCAAAATGTATTACTTCCAACAAGTTGCTTTCTTGTTCCATCTTACTGAAAACGAGGCTTTTCAGTCATCTTGCCCATGTGGTATGATTTGCATGTCTTAAGTGATTCAAAATCAAGTGAGTCCAATGATCCATCTGCATGGAGTTTCTTTATGCGTACATACTAATAGACATGGTTCGCATGTCTCAAACTTTTTCAAAAAACAAGTGAGTCCAAAAGATCCATCAACATGGAGCTTCTTCATGTGTTTTATACCAATATGACTCAAATGCCAGTGCCACAAGTAGGTGCTACTATCATTACTATCTTATATCTTTTGGCATGAACATGTGTATCACTACGATCGAGATTCAATAAACCATTCATTTTAGGTGCAAGACCATTGAAGGTATTATTCAAATAAACAGAGTAACCATTATTCTCCTTAAATGAACAACCATATTGCGATAAATATAATCCAATCATGTCTATGCTCAACGCAAACACCAAATAACAATTATTTAGGTTTAACACCAATCCTGATGGTAGAGGGAGCATGCGATGTTTGATAACATCAACCTTGGAAATACTTCCAACACATATCGTCACCTCACCTTCAGCTAGTCTCCGTTTATTCCGTAGCCTTTTATTTCGAGTTACTAACACTTAGCAACTGAACCGATATCTATTACCCTGGTGCTACTAGGAGTACTAGTAAAGTACACATTAATATAATGTATATCCAATATACTTCTGTTGACCTTACCAGCCTTCTCATCTACCAAGTATCTAGGGTAGTTCTGCTTCAGTGACCGTTCCCCTCATTACAGAAGCACTTATTCTCGGGTTTGTGTTCAAACTTTGGGTTTCTTCACTAGAGCAGCAACTGGTTTGCCATTTCATGAAGTATCCCTTCTTGCCCTTGCCCTTCTCGAAACAAGTGGTTTCACTAACCATCAACAATTGATGCTCCTTCTTGATTTCTACTTTCGGAGTGTCAAACATCGTGAATAGCTCAAGGATCATCATATCTATCCCTGATATGTTATAGTTCATCACGAAGCTCTAGTAGCTTGGTGGCAATGACTTTGGAGAACCATCACTATCTCTTAAGGAAGATTAACTCCCACTCAATTCAAGTGATTGTAGTACTCAGACAATCTGAGCACATGCTCAATGATTGAGCTTTTCTCCCTTAGTTTGCAGGTTAAGAAACTCGTCAGAGGTCTCATACCTCTTGACGTGGGCACGAGCCTGAAATCCCAATTTCAGCCCTTTGAACATCTCATATGTTCCGCGACGTTTCAAAATCGTCTTCCGCGCCTCAATTCTAAACCGTTTAACATTACTGAACTATCACGTAGTCATCAAAACGTGTATGTCAGATGTTCGCAACATCCAGAGACGACGTTCGAGGTTCAACACACCGAGCGGTGCATTAAGGACATAAGCCTTCTGCATAGCAACGAGGACAATCCTCAGTTTACCGACCTAGTACGCATAATTGCTACTATCAACTTTCAACTAAATTTTCTCTAGGAACATATCTAAAACAGTAGAACTAAAGCGCAAGTTATGACATAATTTGCAAAGACCTTTTGACTATGTTCATGATAATTAATTTCATCTAATTTAATGAACTCCCACTCAGATGGACATCCCTCTAGTCATCTAAGTGATACATGATCCGAGTCAACTAGGCCGTGTCCGATCATCATGTGAGACGGACTAGTCATCATCGGTGAACATCTTCATGTTGATCGTATCTGCTATACGACTCATGTTCGACCTTTCGGTCTCTTGTGTTCCGAGGCCATGTCTGTACATCCTAGGCTCGTCAAGTCAACCTAAGTGTTTTGCATGTGTAAATCTGGCTTACACCCATTGTATGCGAACGTTAGAATCTATCACACCCGATCATCATGTGGTGCTTCGAAACAACGAACTTTCGCAACGGTGCACAGTTAGGGGGAACACTTTCTTGAAATTTTGGTGAGGGATCATCTTATTTATGCTACCGTCGTTCTAAGCAAATAAGATGTAAACATGACAAACATCACATGCAAATCACAAAGTGACATGATATGGCCAATATCATCTTGCACCTTTGATCTCCATCTTTGAGGCACGGCATGATCACCTTCGTCATCGGCATGACACCATGATCTCCATCATCATGATCTCCATCATCGTGTCTTCATGAAGTTGTCTCGCCAACTATTACTTCTACTACTATGGCTAACGGTTAGCAATAAAGTAAAGTAATTACATGACGTTTTCAATGACACGCAGGTCATACAATAAATTAAGACAACTCCTAGGGCTCCTGCCGGTTGTCATACTCATCGACATGCAAGTTGTGATTCCTATTACAAGAACAAGATCAATCTCATACATCACATATCATTCATCACATTCTTTTGGCCATATCACATCACATAGCATACCCTGCAAAAACAAGTTAGACGTCCTCTAATTATTGTTGCATGTTTTATGTGGTTGCTATGGGTTTCTAGCAAGAATGTTTCTTACCTATGCAAAAGCCACAACGGTGATATGCCAATTGCTATTTACCCTTCATAAGGACCTTTTTCATCGAATCCGATCCGTCTAAAGTGGGAGAGACTGTCACCCACTAGCCACCTTATGCAACAAGTGCATGTCAGTCGGTGGAACCTGTCTAACGTATGCGTACGTGTAAGGTCGGTCCGGGCCACTTCATCTCACGATGCCGCCAAATCAAGATAAGACTAGTAACGATAAGCAAATTGAACAAATCATCGCCCACAACTACTTTGTGTTCTACTCGTGCATAGAATCTACGCATAGACCTAGCTCATGATGCCACTGTTGGGGAACGTAGTAATAATTCAAAAAAAATTCTACGCATCACCAAGATCAATCAATGGAGAGACTAGCAATGAGAGAGAGGGGAGTGCATCTTCATACCCTTGAAGATTGCGATGCGGAAGCGTTACAAGAACACGGATGAGGGAGTCATACTCGCGGCGATTCAAATCGCGTAAGATCCGATCTAACGCCGAACGGACGACGCCTCCACGTTCAACACACATACAGCCCAGGGACATCTCCTCCTTCTTGATCCAAAAAGGGGAGAGGAGAAGTTGAGGGAGAGCTCCGGAAGGACGACAGTGTGGTGGTGGAGCTTGCAGTTCTCCGGCAGGGCTTCGCCAAGCACTACTGAGGAGGAGGTGGAGTTGGAGAGGGCGAGGGCTGCGCCAAGGGCAGGGGTAAAGCTCCCATGCGCCTCCCCACTATATATAGGGGTGGAGGGGGATGGTTTCTTGCCCTCCAAGTCCATTGGGGCGTTGGCAAAGGTGGGAGGAAAGAAATCCCATCATTTCCTTCCTCATCGATTGTTATCCCACCTTTTTAGGGATCTTGATCTTATCCCTTCAGGATATGATCTTATTCCTTCTAAGGGAGGATCTTGGTGTGCCTTGACCAGGGGTGTGGGGCTTTGCCCCCACACCCACGTGCATGTGGGTCCCCCCATGCAGGTGGGCCCCACTCCGGAACCTTCTACAACCTTCCTGGTACAATACCGAAAAATCCCAAACATTTTCCGGTGGCCAAAATAGGACTTCCCATATATAAATCTTTAACTCTGGACCATTCCGGAACTCCTCGTGACATCCGGGATCTCATCCGGGACTCCTAACAACATTCGGTAACTGCACACTAATTCCCATAACAACTCTAGCGTCACCGAACCTTAAGTGTGTAGACCCTACGGGTTCGGGAATCATGCAGACATGACCGAGACAGCTCTCTGGCCAATAACCAACAGCGGGATCTGGATACCCATGTTGGCTCCCACATGTTCCACGATGATCTCATCAGAAGAACTGCGATGTCAGGGATTCAATCAATCCCGTATACAATTCCCTTTGTCAATCGGTATGTTACTTGCCCGAGATTCGATCGCCGGTATCCCAATACCTCGTTCAATCTCGTTACCGGCAAGTCACTTTACTCGTTCCGTAATGCATGATCCCGTGACTAATTACTTAGTCACATTGAGCTCATTATGATGATGCATTACCGAGTGGGCCCAGAGATACCTCTCCGTCACATGGAGTGACAAATCCCAGTCTCGATTCGTGCCAACCGAACAGACACTTTAGGAGATACCCGTAGTGCACCTTTATAGCCACCTAGTTACGTTGTGACGTTTGGCACACCCAAAGCATTCCTACGGTATCCGGGAGTTGCACAATCTCATGGTCTAAGGAAATGATACTTGACATTAGAAAAGCTTTTAGCAAACGAACTACACGATCTTGTGCTATGCTTAGGATTGGGTCTTGTCCATCACATCATTCTCCTAATGATGTGATCCCGTTATCAATGACATCCAATGTCCATGGTTAGGAAACCATAACCATCTATTGATCAACGAGCTAGTCAACTGGAGGCTCACTAGGGACATGTTGTGGTCTATGTATTCACACATGTATTACGGTTTCCAGTTAATACAGTTATAGCATGAACAATAGACAATTATCATGAACAAGGAAACATAATAATAACCATTTTATTATTGCCTCTAGGGCATATTTCCAACATGATGGTCTTGAAAATACAATGGAGTATGGCACTTAACAGTGGTCTTCATCCTACTCACTTAGATAATTATTTATTGTTTTATTGTTTATTATACAGGAAGGCATAAACTCTGGAGTAGTTCAATGGATTGATTTTGAATGGCCAGACTCAATGGAGAAGGCATTGGCCAAGTTATGGGATATGTATGAGGAGATTAAGTCAGCTAGGACCAATGACAATCTAGAGGGTTCCTTTGCAATTCACAACCTGATAGAAGAGAAGAAGAAACTACAGGAGAACTATGACAGTTTGATGCTGATGTGAATGCTCTTTTGGATGCCCAGCAGCAGAGGGGTGTGGAGTTAAACAATCAAAAGGAGCAGAAGCAATATCTTGATGTGAAGATTGCTGAGCTAGAAACTATAGTTGGCAACTTGAAGGCAGAGCTGTCAAAGAAAAAGGAGGAGAAGAAGAAACTACAAGAGAACTATGCCAGTTTGTATGCTGATGTGAATTCTCTCTTGGATGCCCAACAACAGAGAGGTGTAGAGTTAAACAATCAGAAGGAGCAAAAGGAATATGTTGATGTGAAGATTGTTGAGCTTGAAACTGTAGTGGGGAACTTGAAGGCAGAGCTGTCAAAGAAAGAGGAGGAGAAGAAGATGCTGCAAAAGTATGATACTCTGAAGAACCTGACAGGTGCTCAAGCCAATGTTATTAGGAACTTGAAGTTCAATCATTTGAAGGAGAAGGAAAGGCTGACAGAAGAGAGGCTTAAACTGCAGTATCACATTTCTGAGCTTCAAAAGTCTAACGAAAAGATAAAGTTGAAGCTTCAGGGTGTGAAGGTCATCTTAGATGAGTAGGGTGCCTTCTAGTATGATAATCATCTATCAGTTTCTAGATGATAATCTTCTATCCAGTAATTTAGTATGAATTTGTGAACCAAGTACTTTAGTGATGAATTTGTGATCCATGGTGTTGAACCCAACAGTGTTGTAGTCTAGATGATAATCATCTATTAAGTACTTTAGTATGAATTTCTGAACCTTTATGTATGTATTTTGTGAGATCACGTGTTGGATCCAATCTTGATGAACCTTTATGAATGTGAGTGCACTTTGATGTTATCTGGTGTATGTGCTTAGTAGAATTGGATTTAAGATATTTGGGGCTACCAAGCCTCATTTCATCGATGAATCGACAAAATGACCCAAGGGTTACCCCAAGCCTCATTTCATCGATGAATTGAAAAAATGACCCTAGGGTTACCCCAAGCCTCATTTCATCGATGAATCAACAAAATGACCCTAGGGTTACCCCAAGCGTCATTTCATCGATGAATCGACAAGATGACCCTAGGGTTACCCCAAGCCTCATTTCATCGATGAATCGACAAAATGACCCTAGGGTTACCCCAAGCCTCATTTCATTGATGAATCGGCAAAATGACCCTAGGGGTAAGGTTACCCCAAGCCTCATTTTTAACAACCATCACACGAAGACAGGAATATCAGAAAATATCATAGTAAGACAATATCATGATAACCATCACATGCCCATATTTTGAACAACCATCACAACAAGACACAAATAGGAATCACCATAACAGTGCATCTAATAGAAGTGCTTACAGGTCATAAAAAGCAAGATAATATCATGATAACAACACAACTGTTGCTGGCAGTGCTTGAAGTACGATAACAGCAAGATCATGACATGATGTTTCTTGCTAATAACATCAAACCTCCATAAGAAGTTTGCTTACAATACCATAACATAAAAGACAAATCACATCATCAACAAGGTTTGCCCTTAGTTACCTCAGGCACAGAAATAGTCCTTCAGCCTGCTGGGTTTCTTTCTCTGTCTTGGTGGCAAGAAGGGTGTTGTTGTGGTAGTAGCAGCTGTTGAAGCTCTCCTGGTTGCAGATGTTGAAGCTCTCCTGGTTGCAGATGTTGAAGCTCTCCTGGCTGGAGTAGCTGAGGAAGATGCCCTGGCTGCTAGAGCAGTTGAGGAAGATGCCCTGGCTGCTGGAGCTGCCGAGGAAGATGTCATTGCTGCTGGAGCTACCGAGGAAGATGCCCTTGCTGCTAGAGCAGTTGATGAAGATGCCCTTGGTGGTGCCCTGGTTCCTGTAGTGCTTCCCTGTGTGCTACCCTCCTCTGCCCTGTTACTCTGCAATTAAGCATGCTAGCTAGTTAATACATACTACTGTAAATAGCAAAAAGAATGGCAATAAGTACTAACCTCATGCTTGTTCTTTCTCATTGCTAGACTTGGCTTTAGGGTCTTGTGGCATGAAGTGTATCTGTGACCCACAAGATTGCAAGTGGTGCATGTAATTGATGCCATCCTAGATGTATCTTTAGGTGCTGGTGGCTCAAACTAGCTCTTTCTCCTCTTGGTTTGCTGCTTCCCTGGCTTATCCTTGAACACTGGAGGTTCTATGTCTCTAGTTTTGGTCTTGGGCCAGAGATCAGGTACAGGAAATATGATTGGGCTATATGCTGCCAGATACATAAACTTTTTGAAGAACTCATGAACAAAGTCTTCATGCCTCAGTTTGGCTTTGGTAATAGCTGCTATTGCATGCTTAGATGGCATTGCAGTCATATCCCATTTTCTACGACCACATGTCCTATGATGAAAGTTAACTGAATAGGTTTTTTCATTGTTTGTCACTTGGTAGATATTTGGCCCAGCCATCAGTGCTTGACAGTTCCTAGATTGCTTCTTTGCTTCTTCAAGCAACTTAGCATATGTTGGGCATATATCCCACTTTGCTACCTCTGTCTTAGTACTGTTTCCATTGAACATAACCATCAACTTAGTCTCGATTCCATCTACCATGGTCTTTATTGGTTTACCCCTCACATCTAATATCATCTTGTTAAAACCTCATTAATATTGTTGACCACTAATCAGTTTTGCAAGTGAAGTCCATGGCATATCTAGCCCAAGCATGTCTAGGAACTTTATTAAGCCAAGCCCAAGCAGCCTTGCACTCTTGCTTAAGAGCATCCATTGCAGCTACATGCCCATGTTCAGTATAAGAGTAACTAGCCTTATTCGTGTACTTGTTTAACTCTGACCCCCTAAAACCAGCTGTCTGAAAGTTTTGATAGATATGTCTAAGGCAGAATCTATGTGGGAAATTGGGGTATACATGATGTACAACATTTAGAAGGCCCTGCTTGAAAAAAACGACCAACATCACAACTACATCCAAGTAAATAATATGAGCAAGAAACAACTAAGCAATGGATAAGAGCAACAACTAAGCAATGCATATGAACAATAATTATGAACAACATCTAAGCTATCAGTTTGAAATTACCTTCTGTCTATCAGAGATTATGGTGTAATAACCAAATCTCCCTGATTCTCCACCAATTGCTATCTTTAGTTCTATCAGAAACCAAGTCCAACTCTTTGTGTCTTCTTTGTCCACAACTGCAAAAGCAATGGGGTATATGTTATTATTCCCATCCCTTCCTGTGGCAGTTAAGATTTGTTAGCCAGTAGACTGCTTGATGAAGCATCCATCCACACCTGCAATGGCAGCCAACAGAAGTTAGAAACAAAGCATCTATGAACACATGCCAGGTATAACAAAGTTCAGTAATAACCTATGAATGGTCTGCATCCATTCAAAAATCCTTCCTTGCAAGCATTCAAACAGATGAACTACCCATGGAACCTTGGATTCTTGCTTGGATGATCTTTTAAGAACTTAGTAGTGACAATGCACCTACTACCTGGATTTTGTCTAGCATAGCCTGCAAGTAATCCCTGATCCTAGTATATTGCCCCCTCTGATCTCCTTGCACTATCTTAATAGCTTTGTTCTTAGCCCTATAGGCCATATGAGTGCTGATCTCAACTCCATACTTGCTCTTCAGATTTTGCATTATTGTACAAATTGAGGTGTTCAGGTCTGTTCTTATTGCTTCTTGAACCTGATGTAGTCACCTTGGTGGTCTCTGCTACAGCTAGACATGTGTGCACCAGATTTGCTTTCCTAATGCAGAAAGTTCTCTCATTTGACAACAAAGAAACTGCAATGTAGAAAGGACAGTCTTCATGGGTGCAAACTGCTATAATTATGTCATTAAAATTCCTATGAAACTAATAGTTTCTGTTCTGTGCTATTTGAAATGTGAGAAGTGCCCTTCTAAATTGGTACACATTATCAAGACAGAGCTTCTTAACAAACTGCAGCTCAGGGCTCTCTCTATCCTCAGAATACCATATCCTTGGTTTTTGTTTTTTTGGCCCTACTCCTACTGCCAAGCAAAAATGGTAGGGCTACATCCCCATCATCTTCCTCTTCCTTCAAATCACCAGGATTTGGATCCTCATCAGATGATGGTACCCAAACATCCTCAAACTGTTGATCTAAACTTGAATGTGATCTTGTGGTTGGCCCCTTTCTTACTCTCAATTTCTTCCTCTTTTGCCCCTGTGGTACCAGCTCATCTTCAAATTCCTCATCCTCTCCATGTTTCTCTTGCTCTGCATGTTCCTCTCTCTGCCTCCTCATCTCAGGCATCCTAGCCATGAAATCCTCATTTGCCTCCAAGTTAGAGTCATCTTCAGTTAGTAGAACATGTAGTTTTTATTTTAAGTGCTTGCACCCTCTCAACACTCTTCTTGTTCTTCTTAAACCTTTCAATTTTATTCCTCCTCTGAAGCTCCATACTTCTTTCTAGCTCCTCTTGCTCCAAATCAACATCTCCTGCATTGCCTTCATCCATATCAACATCTCCTGCATTGTGCAAAATCAGATCGGTGCTCTGTTGTGTGGAGTAAAACTGAATTGGTTCTGCCTCTTGCTCACCTACTACTTGTGCAACCTATGTTTAAATCTCCAGGTCTGGGCTCACTACCTCTAACTACAGTCAAGTTAACTATGGTTTGATCTCTATTGGCAATGTGGTCTAACATCTCATCAACCTGGTCTTCATCAGAAATCTCTTGCAAACCTGCTATGCCCAACCCAGGATCCCTGACAAAATACATGTAATCATTCTCTCCATACCTTGTTGTCTCCATGAGTGTTATAAGATTCAGAAATGTAATGTATGAAACATACATGGTCCTTTCCAAATTATCTCTATCATGAAAGTGGAGTCTAATTTCCCAAATATCATCACACAAACTACAAAACAAAGAAAGAATGCATTGTTTAAACATTCCAAAAACATAGGTTGAGCTACAATATACATAAGTGCTACCTGAATTGTTAACTGAACACATGCCAGTATTAACTGGATTTTTAACTGAACACATGCCAGTGTGTCTAACTGAATTTTTAACTGAAGTTTGCCCATGTCATTGTTAACAGTGTGGACATACAGTGCACATATTTGCAGTGTAGTTTGTTAACTGAATTCATATTCAGATAACTTAAGACTTGGTACAACAGAGCCTAGTCAACTAATGCTTCAGTGCACAAGACAAAGGAATCAACATCTATTCATAATTACTACACAATTATTCTAAATGATCTAATTTATGCACAAGACAGAAGCAATCACCATCTGTTCATCCAAATTTATGCACATACATCAAGGGATAGGCTGGACTATAGATTAATCATACTAATTCACAGACTTAATTTAACTATCTAATTTATATGATCCTTTCCAATCTCAAATAAGACATCTGGCATAAAAATCCCCAATTTGTTTAAGAACCCTAACCCGAAATTCGGAAAGAAACGAGGGAGAAATCTTACTCAACACCCCCAAATGTTGAAGCCCATTGATGGCTACCAGTCAGAGTGGCCTAGATAGCACGGGCGAGAGCGCTGGCGATGCGATACTCCAATGACGGCGAAGGCGCTCGCCCATGTGGGGCCTGAGTAGGGTTCGAGCTGCCGCACACTTCCTCCGCTGGGTTAGGATCGCCGCTGCCAAGCAACCCTTCCCCGGCGCCATCCACTCCCCCGCTGTCCACATCCACTCCGTCGCCATGTTAGTAGCCATGGAGGACGCAGAGTGAGAGAGACAGAGGAGAGCGGGGAAAAAGGGGGTGGGGGATGAGCTGGTCAGATCTACCGAGCCGGTTTTTACCAACACGACGCGTCCGATGTCCCTCTAGCGCTGTTAGACGCAGTCAGCTCGCGACCATGATGCCACATCGACAAAATAGGGTCCCACCTGTCATAATAGTGCTTAAAATGCCCGAACAGAAGGTTTGGTGTTTTCTGCAAATGATTAGGCGCAAAATCAGTGGTTTTTGCAACAAAATCATAGAAGAGTCTTTTCTGCAACCCTAGGCTTCAATGTGGTGGTTTTTTGCAATTCACTCGGCCAAATTAGTTCCTCTCTAGGAAACCTAACTTTACTCACACAACTTGACCTTTCGGGGAACTACTTTGTTGGCCCCTTACCTGTCCTTGGCACTCTCCAACAACTGCAGACACTTTATTGAATCAACAACCAATTAAGTGGGACAATTCCTGATTCACACTTACCAACTGTTCCATCTTGGCCAACTTAGATCTCTCTGTAAACTCGCTAGTAGGTGTAATTCCACCAAAATTAGTCTTGCTTTCACATCTGTCCTACTTAAACCTCTCCAGAAACTCCCTCGAGGGTGTAATTCCTATGAAAGTGGGCCTCCTTTCAGATCTGTCCTACATAGATCTCTTGGTAAACTTGCTAGTGGGTCAAATTCCTCTGAAACTAGACTCCCTTTCAGAACTGATCTACTTGGATTTATCTGTAAATTTGCTAGTAGGTCAAATTCCCCCGAGTTTAGGCTTTCTTCCTAATCTAGCATATATCTATCTTTGATCGAATCAACTCGAGGGGAGCATTTCTAAACTTGGGCAATTGCCACAATTGCAAGAGCTGCTCCTGGGCAATAATAAGCATTCAGGTGAACTCCCACATGCCATCTTGAATTCTTCATGTTCGCTCCAAATTTTAGGCTTAGAATTCAATATGCTAAGCAATGCATTGCCACCTAATATTGGCGACCGTCTTCCTAGTCTCATTCAACTTAACTTGGCCAGTAACCTGTTTGAAGGTAACATCCCAGCTTCCCTAGGCAATGCTCAAGGTCTAAAATTGATAGATTTATCAAATAACAGTTTCACTGGGAAAGTTCCTACTTCTTTTGCAAAGCTTTCAAATCTGACTAGGCTAAACCTTGAGTATAACCAGCTTGAAACAAGGGACAACCAATACTAGGAGTTCGTAAATGCATTGAGAAATTGTCGATCTCTAAATATACTATCACTTTCTTACAATCGGCTGCAGGGATCCATTCCCCAGTCCATTGGTGACCTATCCCCCAGCCTTGAGACCCTCGTGCTGGTTGGAAACAACTTATCATGACAAGTACCCCAGAGCATCAGAAAACTTAGTGCCTTAACTAAACTGTCACTAGGTGAAAATAATTTAAGTGGTACAATTGAAGGATGGCTTGGTGACCTAAAAGGCCTTGTAGTATTACATCTCCAGTCAAACAGCTTCACAGGACTAATCCCATCCTCTATTAGCAATCTTACTAAAATGACATATCTGTATATAGGTGAAAATGAGTTTGAGGGCCACATACCGGCGAGCATGGGAAACCTTCCACTCTTACAACTACACCTTGGCGATGACAATTTCCAAGGGTATATACCACCGAGCTTTGTAAACCTTAAAGAACTAACATCATTAAACCTCAGCCACAACAATTCCCAAGGTGACATACCTCAGATTAGTAACCTTATTAATCATCTCATTAGTTTGGATCTTTCATCAAATAAGCTTACAGGGAAAATTCCTGATTCTTTGGGCCAATGTTACGGCTTAGAGAGTCTGCAAATCGACCAAAATTTTCTTACAGGAAACATCCCATCAAATTTTGGTAACCTGACATTGTTGAATATGCTAAATCTTTCACGCAACAACTTTTCACGCACCATCCCATTATCTCTAAACAGACTAGAGGCTAATAGTCTTGATCTTTCATATAATCATCTTGAAGGAGAAATACCCAAAAATGGAGTATTCAAAAATGCTATAGCGGCTTCACTTGTGGGTAATTGGAGGCTTTGTGGAGGTGTCATGGATCTTCATATGCCCATGTGTCCTGCTGTTTATCGGAGGTCAAAGACACAATACTATTTGGTTAGAGCATTGATTCCATTATTTGGCTTCGCGTCACATGTAATGTTGACTTACATTATATTCTTTACGAAGCAGATGTCAAGAAGAACATACTCAATTTTGCTTTCTTTTGGCAAGAAATTTCCTAGAGTTTCTTATAATGATCTAGCTCGAGCTACCGGGAAGTTCTCAGAGTTATACCTTGTCAAAAAAGGAAGCTATGGTTTAGTCTACAGAGGAAAATTAACTCAAGCTAAAATACAAGTTGCTATATAGGTTTTTGACCTTGATATGAAATGTGCAGACAAAAGCTTTGTAATAGAATGCGAGGTTCTGAGTAGAATTCGGCACAGGAACCTTGTACCTATCCTAACTGCATGTTCAACAATAGACAATAGTGGTGACACTTCCAAAGCTCTAATTTATGAATTCATGCCTAATGGGAATCTGGACACATGGTTGCACAACACATATTCGGGTAGTTCTTAGAAATGTTTGAGCTTAGCTCAAAGAGTAAACATAGCCATCGATATAGCCGATGCACTGGCTTATTTACACAATGATTGTGAAAGGCAGATTGTACATTGTGATTTGAAGCCAACAAATATCCTACTTGACAATGATATGAATGCTTATTTGGGAGCCTTCGGCATTACAAGCCTCATCGGACATTCAAGCTTAGTCACCTCAACTTGGCTGAAGGGAACAATAGGGTACATAGCTCCAGGTATAGCAATTCTAGTGACTTCCGTTTTTACTGGTCATGTATTATTTACAGTGTATTAATTACTAATTTTATCTCTTGACAGAGTATTTTCAAAGTGGCCAAGCATCAATCTGTGGGGATGTTTACAGTTTTAGAATAGTACTCCTGGAAATACTCATTGGCAAAAGACCGACAGATCCTATGTTTGAGAATGAACTCAACATGGTTAACTTTGTGGAGAGGAACTATCCAGATAAGATAATACATATTATTGATGCACGCTTGCGTGGAGAATGCAAGGGCTATATCCAAGCGAACATTGGAACAGAAAATGCGGCATATGGATGCCAGTTATCACTCATGCAAGTCGCTCTTTCTTGTACATGTCAGATCCCAAAGGAACACATGAACATAAGAGAAGTAACCAATAAGTTGCATTCAGTCAGAACATCATACGTTAGAGCAAGAACAAGCCATGCTTCACTAGAGTGGTTTACAATGGGTCATCCATGATCTCATGTTATAGCGGGTTGAGTTTATCCCTCAAATTGAGTATTGACAGTAGCATATATAATAGAAGAAGTGTAATGAGCCACGAGTACACGGAGTAACTTGCAAAAATTTGGGTTACTAATGTATGAGGCTAAGTGCTGACTCATAGGAGTACTAACATTTTTTCTTTGATAGCTAGAGGTACTAAGACTTTGGTTCTTTGGTTCAGCACGGGTTATATCTCCGCATCTCAGATTACTTGGTGAAGCACTGATACGTCTACAACGTATCTATAATTTTTGATTGTTCCATGCTATTATATTACCCCTTTTGGATGTTTATGGGCTTTATTTTACACATTTATATCATTTTTGAGACTAACCTACTAATCGGAGGCCCAGCCCGTATTGCTGTTATTTTTGCCTATTTCAGTATTTCGAAGAAAAGGAATATCAAACGGAGTCGAAACGGAATGAAACCTTCGGGAGCGTGATTTTTGGAACGAACGTGATCTAGAGGACTTGGAGTGCAAGCCAAGAAGCAGCCGAGGCGGCCACGAGGGTGGGGGGCACGCCCACCCCTACAGGGCGCGCCCCCTGTCTCGTGGGCCCCTCGGGCAGCCACCGACCTACTTCTTCCTCCTATGTATACCCACGTACCCCGAAAACATCCAGGGAGCCAACGAAAAACATTTTCCACCGCCGTAACCTTCTGTATCCGCGTGATCCCATCTTGGAGCCTTCGTCGGCGCTCCGCCAGAGGGGGAATCGACCACGGAGGGCTTCTACATCAACACCATAGCCCCTCCGATGAGTTGTGAGTAGTTTACCATAGACCTTCGGGTCCATAGTTATTAGCTAGATGGCTTCTTCTCTGTTTTTGGATATCAATACCATGTTCTCCCCCTCTCTTGTGGAGATCTATTCGATGTAACTCTTTTTGCGGTGTGTTTGTCGAGATCCGATGAATTGTGGGTTTATGATCAAGTTTATCTATGAGAAATATTTGAATCTCCTCTGAATTCTTTTATGTATGATTGAGTTATCTTTGCAAGTCTCTCCGAATTATCAGTTTGGTTTGGCCTACTAGATTGACCTTTCTTGCAATGGGAGAAGTGCTTAGCCTTGGATCTTGCGGTGTCCTTACCCAGTGAAAATAGGGGTTGCAAGGCACGTATTGTATTGTTGCCATCAAGGATAAAAAGATGGGGTTTATATCATATTGCATGAGTTTATCCCTCTACATCATGTCATCTTTCTTAATGCGTTACTCTATTCTTATGAACTTAATACTCTAGATGCATGCTGGATAGTGGTCGATGTGTGGAGTAATAGTAGTAGATGCAGGCAAGAGTCGATTTACTTGTCGTGGAAGTGATGCCTATATACATGATCATGCCTAGATAATCTCATAATTATTCGCTTTTCTATCAATTGCTTGACAGTAATTTGTTCACCCACCGTAATACTTATGCTATCTTGAGAGAAGCCACTTGTGAAACCTATGGCCCCCGGGTCTATCTTTTATCATATAAGCTTTCAATCTACTTTTATTTGCATCTTTACTTTTCCAATCTATATTATAAAATACCAAAAATATATTTATCTTATCATACTATCTCTGTCAGATCTCACTTTTGCAAGTGGCCATGAAGGGATTGACAACCCCTTTATTGCGTTGGTTGCGAGTTCTTTGTTTGTTTGTGTAGGTGCGTGGGACTTTTGAGGAGCCTCCTACTGGATTGATACCTTGGTTCTCAAAAACTGAGGGAAATACTTACGCTACTATTGCTGCATCACCCTTTCCTCTTCAAGGAAAACCAACGCAAGCTCAAGACGTAGCAAGCACCACCTGTAACACACATTGATTAAGAGCATCTCTGGCAGACCCCTTAAAACTGCGACCCGTATAAGTGTTTTACGGGTCGAGGAAAATACATTATAAGGGCTGATTTTAGTTGCGGCCGAATAGAGCCCATATAATCAACCCATAAAAAAGAATATTCTATAAATATACCATCTTCTTCCTCACACCCTTCCCATCTCGACCTCTGTCTCCTTGGCGTGTGCACGTCCCGTCTCCACGACCGTCTCCTCATGCTCTCCACTGAGTGCGACCGGGCTGGGGCCAGCAGCCGCCGCCGAGGCATTCGCGGCTGACACTCGCATGAAGCTAGCTAGCTAGCTTGCAATTCAAAACGGACGAAGAGCGAGCTAGCTAGCTAGCAATAGCTGAATCGAGCAGACGGCTAGCTAGCTAGCTAGCTTCATGCGACCGTTGGGCAAGGCGGCCGGCGGCCGGGGGCGGGCGATGGTTGGGGCAGGGCAGCCGGGGCGGCCGATGGGGGCGTTTGTCGGGAGGAGCGCGGCGGCCGGGAACGGGCAGACGGAAGAGATTCATGAAGGTTTCGATGGCAGTTGGATTCCCGTCAACGGCCTTTCGCATATACAGGTTGTCCTCGGGTTTTCTGCAAAATCCTTATTTTCACGGGTTTGGCCGGGATGTTTTCCGTGCCCCTTCAAAATTTATATGGGTCGGAGTGGTTTATGGGTTCTATTCCAGTCGCTTTTTTTGCCTAAAACTGTAAGCTGGCAGTTATTTTATATTTTCATACGTTTTAAGGGGTCTGCCAGAGAGGCTCTAACTCCGTACCTCAACTGCAAGTTAATTAGCAAACGCCTGGTCTTGAATTCAAACTGCACACTATTGGGCCTTCTCACTTGTGTACTATTGTACCAGAAGGATACTTGTTGTGTTGCTGCAGGAAACTAAATAAAATACTGTTGACTAATAATGCTCTCGATATGGCAAGCAATTTAAAAAAAAACTAAAAAAGAGCAACTTAATGCACTGAACAATTGATTTTTTTTGTCTCAAAGAACATACTGTCAAAACTTGGTGTCTTGCATGTTTTATCAAACATTTTCAGATAAACACCCTTGTCCTGTAACATATAATCCAAAATGATATGCCATAGAGGAAACAATTCCTTGTAGGCCAATAAAATATAAGAAACAAATAACACAATCTTTTGGGAGATGAGAGCTAGATCTACGGATGAAATTATTAAGAACTATGAGGGAAACAAATCATATGACTAAACATTCCATTATCTCAAAGGAATAGAATATTTTTTAATAACATGTGTGGATACCTATGCAAAGAAAAGTACTTCAACTATGACCCCATATTCCTATACATGCACGATAAGGGCATCTCTAGCCGATCCCTTAAAAAAATTAGAGGAGCAAAATGAACAACTAACTGCGCCTAGCTGAGCTCTTAAACATTTAGAGGGGCAAAATTTTAAGGAGTTACACCAAAAGGGCAGACCAAGTCTCTCATTCTTACTCGACTGATGCCACTTCTTGGGATAATTTCGGCTACTCCCTACTCCCGCCCGAGGTGCCACCTCCTCATGCCACCGCTACCCAACCTCGCTGTCGTTGCCACCACTACCCTTTGATTCCGTATGGAATGGAACTGGAAAGCGACTCTGCTACCCCGCTGGCCACTGCTGCTGGCTCGATCACGTCGGAATCAATCTCTGCGCCGCCACCTGTGCCAAGGAAAAGGTTGGGGATGAAAAGCTTGCTCCGGACAGCCGTGTCGTCATCAAAGGCCGGCAACAAGGCCCTGATAACCCACAAGTATAGGGGATCGCAACAGCTTTCGAGGGTAGAGTATTCAACCCAAATTTATTGATTCGACATAAGGGGAGCCAAAGAATATTCTTGAGTATTAACAGTTGAGTTGTCAATTCAACCCCACTTGGATAACTTAGTATCTGCAGCAAAGTGTTTAGTAGCAAAAAGTGGTATGGTAATAATAGTAGCGGTAGCAAAAGTAAAGATAAATATTTTTGGGTTTTTGTAGTAGTTGTAACAGTAGCAACGGAAAAGTAAATAAACGAAGAACAATATACAAAAAGCTCGTCGGCAATGGATCAGTGATGGATAATTATGCCGGATGCGATTCCTCATGCAATAGTTATAACATAGGGTGATATAGAACTAGCTCCAATTCATCAATGTAATGTAGGCATGTATTCCGTAAATAGACATACGTGCTTATGGAAAAGAACTTGTATGACATCTTTTGTCCTACCCTCCCGTTGAAGCGGGGTCCTTACGGAAACTAAGGGATATTAAGGCCTCCTTTTAATAGAGAACCGGAACAAAGCATTAGCACATAGTGAATACATGAACTCCTCAAACTACGGTCATCACCGAGAAGTGTCCCGATTATTGTCACTTCGGGGTTGTCGGATCATAACACATAATAGGTGACTATAGACTTGCAATATAGGATCAAGAACACACACATATTCATGAAAAGATAATAGGTTCAGATCTGAAATCATGGTACTCGGGCCCTAGTGACAAGCATTAAGCATAGCAAAGTCATAGCAACATCAATCTCAGAACATAGTGGATACTAGGGATCAAACCCTAACAAAACTAACTTGATTACATGGTAAATCTCATCCAACCCATCACCATCCAGCAAGCCTATGATGGAATTACTCACACACGGCGGTGAGCATCATGAAATTGGTGATGGAGGATGGTTGATGATGACGACGGCGACAAATCCCCCTCTCCGGAGCCCCGAACGGACTCCAGATCAGCATTCCCGAGAGAGATTAGGGCTTGGAGGCGGCTCCGTGTCATGAGACACAATGAAACTTTCTCTCTGATTTTTTTCTCCCCGAGACGGAATATATGGAGTTGGAGTTGAGGTCGGAGGAGGTCTAGGGGGCCACGCCCTAGGTGGGGGGGCGCCCCCTGTCTCATGGACAGGTCGTGGGCCCCCTGGCACTAATTCTTTCGTCAAAAATTATTATTAATTCCAAAAAGTGCCTCCATGGATTTCCAGGACATTCCGAGAACTTTTCTTTTCTACACATAAAACAACATCATGGCAGTTCTGCTGAAAACAGCGTCAGTCCGGGTTAGTTTCATTCGAATCATGCAAATTAGGGTCCAAAACAAGGGCAAAAGTGTTTGGAAAAGTAGATACGTTGGAGATGTATCAACTCCCCCAAGCTTAAACCTTTGCTTGTCCTCAAGAAATTCAGTTGATAAACTGAAACTGATAAAGAAAAACTTTTACAAACTTTGTTTGCTCTTGTTGTTGTAACATGAAAAGCTAGCATTCAAGTTTCAGCAAATATCATGAACTAACCATACTCACAATAACATATAGGTCTCACAATTACTCATATCAATAACATAATCAGCTAGCGAGCCATAATAATAAAACTTGGATGACAACACTTTCTCAAAATAATCATAACACGATATAACAAAATGGTATCTCGCTAGCCCTTTCTGAGACCGCAAAACACAAATGCAGAGCACCTTTAAAGATCAAGGACTGACTAAACATTGTAATTCATGGTAAAAGAGATCCAGTCAAGTCATACCCAATATAAACCAATAGTAATGAATGCAAATGACAATGTGCTCTCCAACGGGTGCTTTTAATAAGAAGGGCGATGTCTCAACATAAAAGTAAATAGATAGGCCCTTCGCAGAGGGAAGCATGGATTTGTAGAGGTGCCAGAGCTCAATTTTAAAATAGAGAATGAATAACATTTTGAGCGGCATACTTTTGCTATCAATGCAACAACTATGAGATGGTTGTACCTTCCATACTACATGCATTATAGGCAGTTCCCAAATAGAATGGTAAAGGTTTATACTCCCCCAACCACCAACAAGCATCAATCCATGGCTTGCTCGAAACAACGAGTGCCTCCAACATACAACAGCCCTGGGGGAGTTTTGTTTAATTATTTCGATTTGCTTTGATATTTTTTGATCATGGGACTGGGCATCCCGGTTACCGGCCCTTTCTCGTGAATGAGGAGTGGAGTACACTCCTCGTGAGAATAACCCACGTAGCATGGAAGATATAGGCAGCCCTAGTTGAAACATGAGTTGCTCGAGCATACAAAATAGAATTTCATTTGAAGGTTTGGAGTTTGGCACATACAAATTTACTTGGAACGACAGATAAATACCGCATATAGGTAGGTATAGTGGACTCATGTGGAACAACTTTGGGGTTTAAGGAGTTTGGATGCACAAGCAGTATTTTCCACTTAGTACAAGTGAAGGCTAGCAAAAGACTGGGAAGTGACCAACTGAGAGAGCGACAACAGTCGTAAACATGCATTAAAATTAATTCACACCGAGTACAAACATGAGTAGGATATAATCCACCATGAACATAAATATCGTGAAGGCTATGTTGATTTAATTCAACTACATGCGTGAACATATGCCAAGTCGAGTCACTCAATTCATTCAAAGGAGGATACCATCACATCGTAATCATTCTAATAGCATGTTGGCACGCAAGGTAAACCATTATAACTCATAGCTAATCAAGCATGGCACAAGTAACTATAATCTCTAAATGTCATTGCAAATATGTTTATTCCATAATAGCTGACTCAGGAACGATGAACTCATCATATTTACAAAAACAAGAGAGGTCGAGTTCATACCAGCTTTTCTCATCCCAATAAGTCCATCATATATCATCATTATTACCTTTCACTTGCACGACCGAACGATGTGTATAATAATAAGAGTTCACGTGCATTGGACCAAGCTGGAATCTGCAAGCATTCAACTCAAGAGAGAAGACAAGTAATATGGGCTCTAAATTAAATAAACAATCATGCATATAAGAGCCACTAAGCATTTTCAATATAGTCTTCTCGACCCCCAAAAGAAAGAAAAGAAAATAAAACTATTTACACAGGAAAGCTCCCAACAAGTAAAAAGAAGAACGAGAAATCTTTTTGGGTTTTCATTTTAATTTTTGCTACAAGCAAGGAAATTAAACTAACTAATTTTTTTTGGTTTTTCTTAAAGTTTATCAAACACACAAGAAGAAAACTAGAAAAAGAAATTTAAACTAGCATGGATAATACAATAAAAGAGTATGAGCACCGACGACTAGTGTGTGAACATGAATGTAAAGTCGGTGAGAAATACGTACTCCCCCAAGCTTAGGCTTTTGGCCTAAGTTGGTTTAATACCAATGACCGCCTGGCTGATATCTATAAGAGTAGCTGGGGTAGTACTGAGATGCAGAGGAGACCGCCTCCTGAGCAGCAGCGTGTTGGCGAGCTGCCTCCATTCCCCTCTCATATTCAGTTGCTTCTTCCCTGGTGACAACATATCTTCCTTTTGCCTGAGAATCAAAAAGGTAGGGAGCAGGAAGAGTAACAGGGACGATGTTGCGTCTGTCATAGGTTAGTCGATAATGGAGCTATATTAAGAAAATTAGCCACACGGGTTGCATAAATTCCTCCAAAGAAATCTCCCCTTCTACTATTATTCTGCAACCTACGTGCAACTATTTCCCCTAAGTTATATCCTCTATAACCTGACACGGCACTCTTGAGGACACAAAGATCAGGAGCACACATGTGACATACTTCGTCCTTACCGTTAATGCATCTACTAATAAAGAGAGCAAAATAATGTATAGCAGGAAAATGAATGCTCCCTATGGTAGCTTATGCTACGTCCCTAGATTCTCCTACAGTAATACTAGCAAGAAAATCTCTAAGTTCAGATTTGCGAGGATCATTAATATTACCCCACTGCGGGAGTTTGCAAGCAGTTGTGAAATCCTCTATATCCATGGTATAAGATGTATCATAAATATCAAACATGACACTAGAAGAATTACGCGCAGAAATATATTCGAACCTCCGCACAAAGGAATCAGTCAATTGATAATATTGAGGACACTTATCTTGTAAGAAGTCCTCCAGCTCGGCATTACGCACATACGCGTCAAATTCCTCCTTGAAGCCTGCTTCGACCATAAAATCATCGGATGGCCACTCACAAGCCCGTACATTTGCGTCCCTCGGCAAATTAACATCTTGTTCACGTATAGCAATCCTTGGCCTTTCTTTGCCGAGGAGCCACCTTGATACATTCTTCTAAGCATATTTCTTTTTCTGAATTTTTTTAAAATTTTAGTAACTTCAAAATAAAAGTGGATAAAACTAAACAAGATTGATAGCAACTACTCCTACAAGTGCCTAGAGCCTATATCATGCATTGGAATTGCTTGGGACCTTAAAATTTTAACATGCAAGCTCAAGAACATGGTCACCCATGCATCACAAATTTGCAATGAATAAAGCACTAGAACAAAAACTAATTGGACCAATGGAGGAGTCACATACCAAGCAACAATCTCCCAAAGCAGTTTTGTAGATGGAGCATTGAGCTAAGAGATCGAAAATCGCAGCAAAATGAGCTAGATCTTGGGCTTGAGCTAGATGGGGATTTTTTTGGGTAGAAGATAAAGTGTGTGGGTGCTGGCATAAGTGGAGGGGAGCCACCAGGGGCCCACGAGACAGGGGGCATGCCCTACAGGGGGGCGCCCTCCACTCTCGTGGCCTGGTGCTTAGCCCTCCTGCAGTGTTTTCAGTGCCTAAAATCCTCAAATATTCCAGAAAAAATCATACTAAATTTGCAGGGCATTTGGAGCACTTTTATTTTCAGACTATTTTTTAATGCACGGATAATTCAGAGAATAGACGGATAATACTATTTTTGCTTTATTTATTCTAAATAACAGAAAGTAAAAAGAGGGTACATAAGGTTGTGCCTTCTAGTTTCATCCATCTCGTGATCATCAAAATGAACCCACTAACAAGGTTGATCAAGTCTTGTTAACAAACTCATTCCGAATAACACGGAACCGGAGAAATTTCGAATAACACTAAGTTACCTCAACGGGGATATGAAATTCCCCAACAATAAGAATATCATACTTTTTCTTGACAGTAGGGAGAGGAAATTCAAAACCTCCAAAAATGATAGTTGGAACTTTTTCAATAGAATTGATACTATGAACTTGAGATTGTTTCCTCGGAAAGTGTACCGTATGCTCATTACCATTAACATGAAAAGTGACATTGCCTTTGTTGCAATCAATAACAGCCCCTGCAGTATTAAGAAAAGGTCTACCAAGCATAATAGACATACTATCGTCCTCGGGAATACCAAGAATAACAAAGTCCGTTAAGATAGTGACATTTGCAACCACAACAGGCACATCCTCACAAATACCGACAGGTATAGCAGTTGATTTATCAGCCATTTGCAAAGATATTTCAGTAGGTGTCAACTTATTCAATTCAAGTCTACAATATAAAGAGAGAGGCATAACACTAACTCCGGCTCCAAGATCACATAAAGCAGTTCTAACGTAATTTCTTTTAATGGAGCAAGGTATATTTGGAACACCCGGATCTCCAAGTTTCTTTGGTATTCCACCCTTAAAAGTGTAATTAGCAAGCATGGTGGAAATTTCAGCTTCTGGTATCTTTCTTTTATTTGTGATGATATCCTCCATATACTTAGCATAAGGATTTACTTTCAGCATATCAGTTAAGCGCATACATAAGAAAATAGGTCTAATCATTTCAGCAAAGCGCTCAAAATCCTCATCATCCTTTGACTTGGATGGTTTAGGAGGAAAGGGCATGGGTTTCTGAACCCATGGTTCTCTTTCTTTACCGTGCTTCCTAGCAACAAAATCTCTCTTATCATAACATTGATTCTTTGATTGTGGGTTATCAAGATCAACAGCAGGTTCAATCTCTACATCATTGTCTTTGCTAGGTTGAGCATCAACATGAACATTATCATTAACATTATCACTAGGTTCATGTTCATCACCTGATTGTGTTTCAGCATCAGAAATTGAAATATCATTGGGATTCTCAGGTGTGTCTACAGTAGGTTCACTAGAAGCATGCAAAGTCCTATCGTTTTTCTTTTTCTTCTTTTTAGAAGAGCTAGGTGCCTCTAAATTATTTCTCTGAGAATCTTGCTCGATTCTCTTAGGGTGGCCTTCAGGATACAAAGGTTCCTGAGTCATTCTACCAGTTCTAGTAGCCACTCTAACAGCAAAGTCATTTTTATTATTTAATTCATCAAGCAAATCATTTTGAGCTTTGAGTACTTGCTCAGCTTGAGTAGCAACCATAGAAGCATATTTGCTAACGTGGTGAAGTTCATCTTTAACTCTAGCCAGATTATCACCTACGCATCCTATCTCGAAAGCATTATTCTTTAACTCTCTACCAACATAAGCATTAAAACTTTCTTGTCTAGCCATTAAGTCATCAAATTCATCTAAGCAAGGGCTATGAAAATTAGTAGGGGGTATTTCAACTTTATCATATCTATAGAGAGAATTTACCTTTACTACCTGTGTCGGGTTATCAAGACAATGTGGTTCTTCAGGTGGTATATTAAGACCATGTATTTCTTCAATAGGAGGTAAATTCTTAACATCTTCAGCTTTAATACCTTTTTCTTTCATTGATTTCTTTGCCTCTTGCATATCTTCAGGACTGAGAAATAAAACACCTCTCTTCTTCGGAGTGGGTTTAGGAATAGGCTCGGGAGTTGGCTTAATTGGTTCAGGAATTACTTCATGAACTGGCTCGGGACGAGTCCAATTATTTTCGTTAGTCAACATATTATTCAATAATATTTCAGCTTCGTCGACTGTTCTTTCCCTGAAAACACAACCAGCACAACTATCCAAGTAGTCCTCGGAAGCATCGGTTAGTCCATTATAAAAGATATCAAGTATTTCATTTTTCTTAAGAGGATGATCAGGCAAAGCATTCAGTAACCGGAGAAGCCTCCCCCAAGCTTGTGGGAGACTCTCTTCTTTGGTTTGCACAAAATTATATATTTCCCGCAAGGCAGCTTGTTTCTTATGAGCAGGGAAATATTTAGTAGAGAAGTAATAAATCATATCCTGGGGACTACGCACACAACCAGGAGCAAGAGAATTATAACAAGTCTTAGCATCACCCTTCAATGAGAGCGGAAATATCTTAAGGATATATAAATAGCGAGACTTCTCATCATGAGTAAATAGGGTGGCTATATCATTCAACTTGGTAAGATGTGCCACAACAGTTTCAGATTCAAGGCCATAAAAAGGATCAGATTCAACTAAAGTAATAATATCAGGATCAACAAAGAATTCATAATTCTTATCAGTAACACAGATAGGTGAAGTAGCAAAAGCAGGATCGGGTTTCATTCTAGCGTTAAGAGACTGCTGCTTCCATTTAGCTAATAATTTCTTAAGATCATTTCTATCATTGCAAGCAAGAATTTCCATAGCAGCTTTTTCATTCATAACATAACCCTTAGGAATAACAGGTAATACATAATCATTGGGGGAACCTTAATCATCACTATCATCAATAATAGGTTCTTCAATATTTTCATTCCCCCTAACTCTAGCAAGTTGTTCATCAAGAAATTCACCTAATGGCAAAGTAGTATCACGCACAGAAGTAGTTTCATCATGCATAGCAGAAGTGGCATCATCAATAACATGCGACATATCAAAATTCATAGCAGTAGCAGGTTTAGGTGTCGCAAGCCTACTAATAACGGAAGGAGAATCTAGTGCAGAGCTAGATGGCAGTTCCTTACCTTCAAGTTCTTCAAGTTCGGTCCTCTTTCAAGTTCTTCATAGTGATCAACAGATATAAATCCCAAGTGACTCAGAGAATAGAGCTATGCTCCCCGGCAACGGCGCCAGAAATTAGTCTTGATAGCCCACAAGTATAGGGGATCACAACAGCTTTCGAGGGTAGAGTATTCAACCCAAATTTATTGATTCGACACAAGGGGTGCCAAAGAATATTCTTGAGTATTAGCAGTTGAGTTGTCAATTCAACCACACCTGGATAACTTAGTATCTGCAGCAAAGTGTTTAGTAGCAAAAAGTGGTAAATAATAGTAGCGGTAGCAAAAGTAAAGATAAATGTTTTTGGGTTTTTGTAGTAGTTGTAACAGTAGCAACGGAAAAGTAAATAAGCGAAGAACAATATACAAAAAGCTCGTCAGCAATGGATCAGTGATGGATAATTATGCCGGATGCGATTCCTCATGCAATAGTTATAACATAGGGTGATATAGAACTAGCTCCAATTCATCAATGTAAGGCATGTATTCCGTAAATAGACATACGTGCTTATGGAAAAGAACTTGTATGACATCTTTTGTCCTACCCTCCCGTTGAAGCGGGGTCCTTATGGAAACTAAGGGATATTAAGGCCACCTTTTAATAGAGAACCAGAACAAAGCATTAGCACATAGTGAATACATGAACTCCTCAAACTACGGTCATCACCGAGAAGTGTCCCGATTATTGTCACTTCGGGGTTGTCGGATCATAACACATAATAGGTGACTATAGACTTGCAATATAGGATGAAGAACAAACATATATTCATGAAAACATAATAGGTTCAGATCTGAAATCATGGCACTCGGGCCCTAGTGACAAGCATTAAGCACAGCAAAGTCATAGCAACATCAATCTCAGAACATAGTGGATACTAGGGATCAAACCCTAACAAAACTAACTTGATTACATGGTAAATCTCATCCAACCCATCACCGTCCAGCAAGCCTATGATGGAATTACTCACGCACAACGGTGAGCATCATGAAATTGGTGATGGAGGATGATTGATGATGACGACGGTGACGAATCCCCTTCTCCGGAGCCCTGAACGGACTCCAGATCAGCCCTCCTGAAAGAGATTAGGGCTTGGCGGCGGCTCCATGCCGTGAAACGCGATGAGAATTTCTCTCTGATTTTTTCTCCCCGAGACGGAATATATGGAGTTGGAGTTGAGGTCGGAGGAGGTCTAGGGGGCCCACGAGATAGGGGGCCACGCCCTAAGGGGGGCGCCCCCCTGTCTCGTGGACAGGCCGTGGGCCCCCTGGCACTAATTCATTCGCCAAAAATTCTTATTAATTCCAAAAAGTGCCTCCGTGGATTTCCAGGACATTTCGAGAACTTTTCTTTTCTACACATAAAACAACATCATGGCAGTTCTGCTGAAAACAACGTCAGTCCGGGTTAGTTTAATTCAAATCATGCAAATTAGAGTCCAAAACAAGGGCAAAACTGTTTGGAAAAGTAGATACGTTGGAGACGTATCAGGCCCCAGTGGCCACGATGATGCCCAGTTTCCCTCATGGTGCTCCGACCAGAGGCAACTGGGCGGGGAAGCCGACAGAGGCGATGGATGCACTCACCGAGCAATTAACGAAGAAGATTGATGATGGTATGCAGCTGTTAGATTTTAGATTGTTGTTGTTGATTGTGGTGTGAATGAGGGGGTGGGGTGGGGGTGAGGGAGTCCTGGACTAGGGGGTCCTCGGGCATCCGGCCTATTCAATATGGGCTAGACTTTTGGGCTATAAAGATGAAGGAAGAAGACCACCTCCCGTGTCCGGTTAGGACTCCTGTATGCGTGACCGGCAAGATTAGGTGTCTAGATATACTATTTCCTTTAAAACCGACTCTGTACAACCCTAGGCCCCTCCGGTGTCTATATAAACTGGAGGGTGTAGATCGGAGGTAGGATCATAACATTGATAGGCTAGACAATTTAGGGTTTAGCCATTACAATCTCGAGGTAGATCAACTCTTGTCACCCCTATACTCATCGAATACAATCAAGCAGGACGTAGGGTTTTACCTCCTTTAAGAGGGCCCGAACCTGGGTAAACATTGTGTCCCTTTGTCCATTGCTACCATTGATCCTCAGACACATAGCTTGGGCCCCCCTACTTGAGATCTACCGGTTTTGAAACAGACATTGGTGCTTTCATTGAGAGCTCTGATGTGTTGTCAACAGAAGGATTGATGGAGCACCTCTTCATCAACAATGATGATGTGTCCAGGAAGACCTTTCTCCTCGGACAGGTCTTTGCGTTTCGCGGCTTCGTGCTACGTGCTGACTCAGTCGTCCACCTTGAGCAGGTCGATAGTTACGCCCCCCGGTCACCAGATCAGGTTTGGGAACTTGAATTACATCGCTGATATCTGAGGGGATCTGATCTTCAAGGGGTTTGCGGCCCCGACTGCTGCTCCCCACCCTCATGAAGAAGGACCTCCAGATCCGCTATCAGATCCCGTACATGGGTCAATGCTCACACCTGCCTTGGCCTTAGATCCGGGGCATATTGTGTTGTCCGACGACGGGAGGATCGACCCCGCCGGACTCTCTCCTATCATGGAACTCTCAGACGGAGACCCAGATGTGATCGCACCGTTGGTAACCCCGGAGTCAAACGAGACTCTCTAGTCATCGAAGAGCCGCAAAACTCTGAACTGCCGAGGTCTGCATCCATCGGGCTCGATCAAGTGCCTGGCCTCACAGATCCGAAGACTTCTATCCAGCTTTCGCTCTTAGATGAAGCACTAGGCATAATACAATCCCTCACCATTATAGAAGCCTTGCCTCCGAACTGCACCCAACTCAAGCTAGGGGCTGAGGTCGGGGAATTTTACACCCCACCCACCACCCATTTAATAGCCACTATCGAGGATTTAACCGACATGCTAGACTACGCCTCTGAAGACATCGACGGCATGGACGATGATGTCGACGCGGAACAAAGCCAAAACCCGCCCATTACGGGACGTTGGACAGCCACTTCTACCTATGATGTATACATGGTGGACACTCCTAATGAAAAGCACGACGATGGCGTTCAAGATCCAGGCAAGGACAAGCCCGTCGACAAACCACCAAAGCGCCTGCATCAGCGTCGGCGCTCACGATCGTGTCGGGCAAAGGATAGTACTACCGGCCCGGAGATAATGAAACTCCGGATAACACCAAAGATCGCAACGACCCCGTCGAGCCCACGTCCGAATAGGATGAGAGGGAGGAGGGCCAGTATAGCCCCGAACACGCTGATCATGAGGGCTTGGAAGACAACAACTATTTGCCTGCCTCCGAGGAGGATGTGAGCCTCGGTGACGAAGATTTCATCTTCCCAGAGGAGCCCCTCGAACAAGAACGCTTCAAGCGACAACTCATCGCCACTACGCGGAGCCTAAAAAAGAAACAACAGTAGCTTCAAGCTGAACAGGACATGCTCAATGATAGATGGACTAAAGTCCTAGCCGCCGAAGAGTACGGCCTTGAGCGACCAGTAAAGTGTTACCTCAAGCGTAGGCTGCTACCACAATTTGACGATGAAGCCCTCGAGCCAATTTTGTCAAAATATAATTATGCTGATCAACCAGACCGACCACCACGTGGACGGGACAAAACGACCTATCACGCCAAACACTTGCCCGCACCACCTCGCCGTAGAGGCAAGGAGACAGCAGCGCCAGACTACATTTACGACTTACCTCAGGACCTGGCCAATAAAGCTGGCCAGACCAGATCGATCTACGGATCCAGAGGACATGCTCCAACACGAGATGACGGCCGCCAAACCTAGCGCGGCGAGCATCATCAAGTTCGAGGTTAGCACCGAACACAGATGTCATCTGAACTCTGTCGTGATCTAGCCAGGTATCAAGGTGCCACACACCCGATGTGCTTTACCGATGAAGTAATGCAGCACCAATTTCCGGAAGGGTTTAAACCCGTAAACATCAAACAATACGATGGAACAACAGACCCTGCCGTCTAGATTGAGGATTTTCTTCTCCGCATTCACATGGCCCGCGGAGATGACCTCCACGCCATCAAATAACTCCCCTTGAAGTTGAAGGGACCAGCACATCACTGGTTGAATAGCCTCCCAGAGAACTCCATTGGGAGCTGGGAAGATTTAGAAGACGCTTTCCAGGACAACTTTCAGGGCACTTATGTCCGGCCTCCGGATGCCGATGACGTAAGTCACATAATCAAGCAACCTGGACAGTCAGCTCGCAAACTTTGGAATCGGTTCCTCATTAAAAAGAACCAAATCATGGACTGTCTAGACGCCGAAGCCTTAGCGGCCTTTAAACACAGCATCCGTGATGAATGGCTCGCCCGACACCTCGGGTAGGAAAAGCCGAAAACCATGGCAACCCTTACAACACTCATGACCTGCTTCTACGCGGGCAAAGATAGCTGGCTAGCTCATAGAAGCAACAGTTCTAGCGACCCCGACACCTCCGAGGCCAGGACAGCAATGGCCAGCCACAACGTAATGAAAACAAGCATTGAAACAACAACGACGACACTAAAGACATGACAGTCAATACCGAATTCAGTGGTTCTAAAATCTGGTCAGCGGAAGAAACCTTTCAAGGGAAACAGGGACGGTCCATCCAATTTGGAAAAAATCCTCGAGAGGCCCTGTCAGATTCATGGCACCCGCGACAAGCCTGCTAACCACACCAATAGAAATTGTTGGGTTTTGAAATAGGCTGGTAAGTTGAATACCGAACATAAGGGGAAGGGACCTGCAAGCGAGGGCGATGATGAGCCCCGTCAGCCGAACACCGGGGGTCAGAAACAGTTTCCCCCCAAAGTGAAAATAGTGAACATGATCTACGTCACTCATATACCCAAAAGGGAGCGCAAGCGCGCACTAAGGGACGTCTATGCCGTAGAGCCTGTCGCCCCAAAATTCAATCCATGGTCAGACTGTGTGATCACCTTTGATCACAAGGATCACCCAACCAGTATCCGTCACGGGGGTTCGGCCGCCCTGGTACTCGATCCTATCATCGACGGATACCGTCTCACTAGAGTCCTTATGGACGGCATCAGCAGTCTTAGCTTGATATATCAAGACACTTTCCGTAAAATGGGCATCGACCCGTCAAGAATCAAGCCTAGTAACACTACCTCGTGATACCCATCGTGGAGGCCCGTTGTACAGGCTCATTAACACTAGAAGTGGTATTCAGCTCTCCGGACAACTTCCATAGTGAAGAACTGATCTTTGACATCGCCCCTTTCCGCAATGGCTATCACGCACTGCTCGAACAAACTGCTTTCGCCCGTTTCAATGTGGCCCCGCACTATGCTTATTTGAAGCTTAAAATGCCCGGACCACTGGGCGTCATCACAGTTAATGGAAATATGGAGCGATCCCTCCGTACTGAAGAGCACACCGCGGCCCTAGTAGCCGAGGTGCATGGTAGCCTGATCAAGCCAAACAATTCATCAGCCATCTAGACCAATGACATTGCCAAAAAGGTTCGGTCCGCACCACATGGAGATAGCTCCGTGGACCCAGACCTCGAATAGTAGTTCTGCCTCCGTCGACTGCCCCATAAGGCCGCGGTATATGTACCGAGCATACATAACTACGCACTTAAAATACCTTGGGCAAAGTCAGAGGCACACAGTGGGAAAGGTCAGTAGTACGGCTCGACCCTATTCGGACCTCACATACCTGTTTTTTCTCTTTCACTACAGGTTCTTTCGAAAACCTAAAAGCTGTATGGTTGCACGAGGGCTCCCTCTTCGGCCCCTCTTTCTCTTCTCTACAGACAACCATCTTACACCTCCTCTCAAAGGACTCACTACTAAGGAGAAACGACTCAGACATGCGGCAGGGTACCATAGGGATCTTCAAACCACTACTTTTAGGCCCTGTGTAAACCTTTCCCTTATGTAAATTTTTGGCATGTAACATGACCTCAATATTCATTGCATTATATGTCTAAATATGTCTTGATGTATTTATAAGGATATAAAGGAAGCAAATGATCACCACCTTTTGTTCGATACTATGTTATATTATCATCTTTATCCCTCCTTACACTTCTGATTGACGTACGTACTTTAGCCCGGCCTTCGCACCGGGGGCCGTATTCGGCCTTTCACATTCTAAAGTCCGAACCTCTTTGGCGTCCTGGATATTGCATTATACGCATCGGTTCCGAATCAAGTCTTTGGTCTATAGTTGGGTTGCCCGGCTCCTGTGCTTACCACCTTATGTTCTGCTAGTTCGGCTAAGGTAGTAAAGGGAGAACTACTGCGATTGTATTTCTGGTTCGTTCGATTAAGTACCTTAGCAGAGAAAACCGAAAACTGACCATCATGATAAGCGAGAGCTGGTCAACAATCCGGTGACTTAGTGTTATACTACAGATCATTAGCGATTCTTGCCGTGTCACACGAGGGGCTGGGCTTCGACCAGCCGTGTTGCAAAGGCACCATAATTCAGATAGTCGCACAATGCAACAGGGGCTAATACTTAACCCCACCAATGGACTCCTATGGCTAAGTGAAGGCAATAAAGCCGCATAGTCTGATTGCTTAGTTCACCTCGCAGATGCCTCCTATACATACCAAGATGTTGGATAAAGAGCGGCCATGCATTCACGAACACCCCTGTATTATTTACACGGGGGCAGAAGCTGATGACTGGCAACCTTTAGGAAAACTTAAATAATAAATGACCGCATAGGAAGATAAATTAACACAAAAGGCGCAATCATAGCGCGGAATCATAACATAGTTTCTTCCACCTGAATACATTTAATCAAACATAACATTCTTTGAACACTGGCCCTCTACTATTCGGGCCCCTTCTAGCACATCTTCGAAGTGTTGGGGAACGCAGTAATTTCAAAAACTTTCCTACGATCGTGCAAGATCTATCTAGGAGATGCATAGCAACGAGAGGGGAGAGTGTGTCCACATACCTCGTAGACCAAAAGCGGAAGCATTTCAATAACGCGGTTGATGTAGTCGAACGTCTTCGCGATCCAACCGATCCAAGTACCGAACGTATGGCACCACCACGTTCAGCACACGTTCAGATCGATGACGTCCCTCGTGCTCTTGATCCAGTTGAGGACGAGGGCGAGTTCCGTCAGCACGACGGCATGGCCATGGTGATGATGATGCTACCAGCACAGGGATTCGCCTCAGCTCTACAATGGTATGATCGAGGTGTGTAACTGTGGTGGGAGGCACCGCACACGGTTGGGCGAGAAACTTGTGTGTTCTAGGGTGCCCCCTGTCCCCGTATATAAAGGAGCAAGGGGCAGACCGGCCGACCCTCCTAGGGTGCGCCAAGAGAGGGGAATCCTACTAGGACTCCAAGTCCTAGTTGGTTTCCACCTAAGGAAGAGAGGGAAGGAGGAAGGAAGAGGGGGAAGGAAAGGAAAGGGGGGGGGGCGCCCGCCTTCCCTTGTCATATTCAGACTCAAGGGGGGGGCAGCCCCTCCCGGCCCTTCCTCTCTACCCACTAAGGCCCATCAGGCCAATTAGATCCCTCGGGGGGTTCCGGTAACCCTCCGGCACTCCGATTTTATTTGAAACTCCTCCGGAACACTTCCGGTGTCCGAATATTGTCGTCCAATATATCAATCTTTATGTCTCGACCATTTCGAGACTCCTCGTCATGAACATGTCACGCCCAAGATGCGACCCTATCCTAAAGGAACTCGAAGGTCCCACCAAGGATAGAAGCGCATCTTGAAGACACTTTTGCAAGGTGGATATCATTACATCAACATTACATAATAGATGGGGATACATACAAAAGGCACACAATGCCACACGAATACAACATCATCTTACATAAGAGCAACATCCGACTACGGATGAAACACAAACAGAAACTCAAACGACATCCACCCTGCTAGCCCAGGCTGCCGACCTGGAACCTATCCCCTGATCGAAGAAGAAGCAGAAGAAGAACTCCAAACAAGCAAACATCGCTCTCGCGTCAAGATCACTGCATAACCTGTACCTGCAACTGTTGTTGTAGTAATCTGTGAGCCACGAGGACTCAGCAATCCCATTACCATGGGTATCAAGACTAGCAAAGCTTAAAGGGAAAGGAAGGGGTAAAGTGGTGAGGTTGCAGCAGCGACTAAGCATATATGGTGGCTAACATACGCAAATAAGAGCGAGAAGAGAAGCAAAGGAACGGTCGTGAAGCTAGCAATGATCAAGAGGTGATCCTGAACTCCTACTTACGTCAAACATAACCCAAAGCCGTGTTCACTTCCCGGACTCTGCCGAAAAGAGACCATCACGGCTACACACACGGTTGATGCGTTTTAATTCGTATATGGTGTCAAGTTATCTACAATCGGACATTAACAAATTCCCATCTGCCACATAACCGCGGGCACGGCTCTTGAAAGTTTATACCCTGCAAGGGTGTCCCAACTTAGCCCATGATAAGCTCTCGCGATCAACGAAGGATATTCCTTCTCCCAGGAAGACCCGATCAGTCTCGGAATCCTGGTTTACAAGACATTTCGATAATGGTAAAACAAGACCAGCAAAGCCGCCCGATGTGCCGACAAATCCCGATAGGAGCTGCACATATCTCATTCTCAGGGCAACATCGGATGAGACTAGCTACAAGTAAAACCAGACTTCGAGTTTCCCCAAGGTGGCCCCGCAGGCAGC
>LT934122.1:430800610-430947699 GCA_900231445.1 Triticum turgidum subsp. durum
GCATTAGGAACGCAAAATCCGGGAACATAACACCGGTATGACGGAAACTAGGGCGGCAAGGGTGGAACAAAACATCAGGCATAAGGCCGAGCCTTCCACCCTTTACCAAGTATATAGATGCATTAATTAAATAAGAGATATTGTGATATCCCAACATAATCCTGTCCACCATGGAGCAAGCTTCAACTTCACCTGCAACTAGCAACGCTATAAGAGGGGCTGAGCAAAGCGGTAACATAGCCAAACAACGGTTTGCTAGGAAGGGTGAAAAGGTTAGAGGCTGACATGGCAATTTGGGGGGGGGGGCTTGAAGAACAAGTGACAGGAAGCGCAGCATAGCGATAGAACGAAGCAACTAGCATAGCAATGATAGTAGTGAGATCCAGGGTAGCGGTCATTGAGGGAGTCCTGGACTAGGGGTGTCCGGATAGCCGGACTATCATCATCGGCCGGACTCCAAGACTATGAAGATACAAGATTGAAGACTTCGTCCCGTGTTCAGATGGGACTTTCCTTGGCGTGGAAGGCAAGCTTGGCGATACGGATATGTAGATCTCCTACCATTGTAACCGACTCTGTGTAACCCTAGCCCTCTCCCATGTCTATATAAACCGGAGGGTTATAGTCCGTAGGACGAACAACCATTACAACAATCATACCATAGGGGTTTAGCCTCCTTGATCTCGTGGTAGATCCACTCTTGTACTACCCATATCATCAATATCAATCAAGCAGGAGTAGGGTTTTACCTCCATCGAGAGGGCCCGAACCTACGTAAAAACATCGTGTCCCCTGTCTCCTGTTACCATCCGCCTAGACGCACAGTTCGGGACCCCCTACCCGAGATCCGCCGGTTTTGACACTGACATTGGTGCTTTCATTGAGAGTTCCTCTGTGCTGTTGCGATCAGGAAGGATGCCTCTTCCCGTCTTTAAATACGGAACATCACCAAAGGAGCTCTGGCCGCCGGCCAAACTATCCGGCTAGGTGGTTTTCTCATGACCGCCTGTTTGGCCACCGCGTCGACGATGACCTCTCGGGTCATCAGAAGCAATCTTCACGTCAGCTTGGAATTCGCCGAGCAGCTGGATCCAATGGAGCTCTCTTCCGTAAACGAGCTCTTGGACCGCATTGGCGCCCTGGGGGTCGCCACAGACTACAATCAGATTGGGCTTAAAACCGATCTGAGAGAGATTAACTCTCCCCAGGTTACCCACCACGTTGCGGTGGTAGAGGAACAAAGCGGCGACTCTTCTTCTGTACTAAAAACTAGTTATGTCCAGACTCCCGAACCCTCCATGCCGGATTCCCGCGGAGGTACGGATGTCGATCAAGCACTGAACCTAAAGTCAGGCGTCGGACTAGACTCGTTGGACAACGTCCAGCATTTCAAGCTTCCAAATTCAGAAACTTTCCGGCCCTTGAGCCTCGAGATGGGTAGGGTCCCGGACTTAATTCCACCCACCCACCCAAACATGTGCGATCTATCTCAAATCCGGCAAGAGCCCGCTGAAACAGTACATCATTACTGGGCCAGATTCCTCCTGGTTATGGACAGGATAAAAGACTGCCATGAGGAAAACACAATTTCAATTTTCTGCAATAACTGCACGGACGAGGGAATCTTGAACGCCGTAAGTCGTCGTGAAATTACACGCTTCGCTGACCTGGCGTCCATAGTACGAAAGTACTATGCGATGGAGAGTTTCCGGAAAACCGAAACTAAGTTTTGGGACAATCCGGCTCGGAATACAACCCTAGTCCGAAACAAAAGGGTGCATCATACTCAGGCACCAGGTACAAAAACCAAAAAGCAAAAACCCCACAAAGGGCACGGAACCATACTGGAGGGATGGCTCAGCGGACCCTGTAAAATTCACAGTACAGAAGGGGCCACTCCAACACATAGCCTTCGAGCATGTTGGATACTGCGGCTGGTGGCCAAAAGTGGCGAAGAGCTTCTAGCCCCGGAGAACCACTCCAAAAGTATCAGTACGATGTCAACAGTCTTCGAGACTTTCGCATCAAATAATATGCGGAACCGAACAATCTGCAGCCTCGCCGAAGTCTACCAAGTAGCAACAACAAATCCATGGAGCGACACGACCATCACCTTCAACGCCAGCGACGAACCTAAATTCCGAACAACCCGAGCACCAGCCGCATTGGTCCTCAGTCCAATAGTGGATGACTTTCTTCTTACCAAGGTACTCATGGATGGCGGCAACGGATTAAACCTCATCTACGAGGAAACTCTTCAAAAAATGGAAATAGACTGGAGCCACATTGAGCGAAGCAGCACAACCTTTAGAGGAATAATTCCTAGCCGGGAAGCACGCTGCACAGGAAAAATCACACTTGATGTGGTGTTCGGCTCGCCGGACAACTACAGGTCCGAGGAGGTCATGTTCCAAGTGGCCCCGTTCAACAGCGGATATCACGCTATATTAGGACGAGAGGCATTCACAATTTTTCAAGACATACCCCATTACGGGTACATGAAGCTTAAGATGCCCGGGCCCAGCAGAATAATCACTCTTGTCAGTGATCCAGACACAACACTCCGCGCCGAAAACAAGACAGCCGCACTAGCCCTAGAGGCACTATTCGAAGCCTTAGCGGCAGAGGAACTCACGGCGCCGCGCTCCACGGCAAACAGGGATGATGTGATACTCGATAAGAGGTCCAAGTCCACCTCTTTTAAACCAGCGGACGAAATAGTCAAATTCCAAGTCCATCCAATGGACCCAACAAAGACGGCCTCCATTGGGGCACAGTTAAACCCTGATGTAGACGCCGCACTGCGAGAATTCCTTCGAGAGAATTGGGACATCTTCGCCTGGCACCCTTCAGATATGCCAGGAATCCCATGCAGATTGGTAGAACACAGCCTAAACATCCTAAAAGGATTCAAGCCAGTCAAACAGGCTCTTCGGCGATTTTCCGAACCCAAAAGACAGGAAATGGGAGAGGAGCTAGCCAAACTATTGGAAGCCGGATTCATCAGAGACATCAAACATCCGGACTGGCTAGCAAACCTGGTAATGGTACCAAAGGACAAATCTTGGTGCCTATGTGTCGATTTTAAAGACCTCAATAAGGCTTGTCCAAAGGATCCTTTCCCCCTTCCCCGCATCGATCAAATAATCGATGCTACTGCAGGGCACGATTCATTGCGTTTCCTCGACGCATACTCCGGCTACCATCAAATCAAGATGGCGGAGGCGGACCAAGCCGCAACGGCATTCATTACTCCATATGGACCATTCTGCTCCAACACGATGCCCTTCGGACTAAAAAACGCCGGCGCAAGTTATCAGCGCATGATTCAGACATGTCTGGCTACCCAGATCGGCAAAACAGTAGAGGCATACGTAGACGATGTGGTCGTCAAGACCAAACATGTCGAAACTCTAGTAGACGACTTGAGGCTCACATTCGACAACCTCTGAGTATATGACACAAAGCTGAACCCGGAAAAATGCGTTTTCGGCGTACCAGCCAGAAAGCTCCTGGGCTTCATTGTATCCGGTAGAGGAATTGAAGCAAACCCAGCCAAGATCCGAGCTCTATCACAACTGGATATTCCAAAAGACCTCAAACAAATACAAAAGTTGACGGGATGCATGGCAGCTCTGAGCCACTTTATCTCCCGTTTAGGAGAAAAGGCTTTGCCCCTCTATCGCCTCCTCAGGCGCACTGAACACTTCGAGTGGACGGATGCCGCCATGGCCGGACTCGAAGAAATAAAGGCCATACTGGCAACAAATCCGGTCCTGGCCGCGCCTAACCTGGGCGAACCAATGTTATTATATATCGCGGCAACACATCAAGTTGTCAGTGCAGCCCTCGTCGTCGAACGAAAAACAGAAGGACACAAATTCCCCCTTCAAAAGCCAGTGTATTACGTATCCACTGTCTTAACTCCATGCAAGTCCCGGTACCCGCATTATCAAAAGATAGCGTAAGCGGATGTTCATGGCATCCCGGAAGCTCCGACACTACTTTCAAGAGTGTTCGATAACAGTGGCCTCCGAAGTGCCCCTCAACGACATTATAAACAACCGCGACGCGACGGGCAGGATTGCAAAATGGGCCATTGAGCTCTTACCATTCGATATAACTTATAAACCTCGGCGAGCTATAAAGTCGCAAGTTTTGGCTGACTTCATCGCTGAATGGACCGAAGCCGAACTCCCTAAAGAGTATGGCGCATACTCCAATTGGATTATGCAGTTCGACGGCTCCAAAATGTTGGCCGGCTTGGGGGCTGGCGTCGTACTGACGTCCCCAACCGGAGATACAGTCCAATATGTACTTCAGATAATGTACACGGATTCCAACAATGCAGCCGAATACGAGGCCCTCCTACATGGTCTCCGGATGGCAGTCTCCATGGGCATTCAATGCCTAGAGGTGCGCGGGGATTCAAACCTTGCAATATCCCAAGTAAATGGAGACTTTGACGCCAAGGATCCGAAAATGGCAGCCTATCGCAACGCTGTCCTAAAAATGTCAGCTCGGTTCGAAGGACTCGAATTCCACCATGTAGCCCAGGATAATAACCAAGCAGCCGACGTGTTGGCACGCATTGGCGCGAAACGCGACGCTGTCCCTCCAAACATGTTCCTGGAACGGCTCTTTAAGCCATCCGTACTATGGGAAGAGGAGTCCGGAAATAACAACCCGGAAACAACTGCGCCACCCAACACAGAACAATCTGACATAATCGGCGGCTCAGCCGATGAAATAACACCTTCAGCCCATGAAATAATGGCGGTAATTGCCCCGTGGACAGAACCATTCCTAGCCTACTTAATTAGACAGGAACTTCCCAAAGACCAAAATGAGGCCCGCTGCATAGTTCGGCGATCTAAAGCCTACAAGGTCCATGAGGGAGAACTTTATAAGAAAAGCACAATCGGAGTCCTTCAAAGGTGCATCTCCGAAGAGGAAGGGCGAAATCTTCTGGCTGAAATTCACGTCAGACTAGGCGGACACCACGCTGCAGCCCGGGCCCTTGTTGGTAAGGCCTTCCGTACAGGATTTTATTGGCCGACGGCCCGGGCAGATGCTTAGGACTTAGTCCAAAGATGCGTCGGTTGTCAGCTCTTTGCCAATCAGGGCCATATGCCACCCACCGCCCTCGAAACTATACCCATTACCTGGCCGTTCACGGTCTGGGGGCTTGACATGGTCGGACCCCTTAAAGGGGGAACCCACAAGAAAAAATACCTACTGGTCATGGTGGACAAATTCACCAAATGGATAGAGGCCAAGCCAGTTAAAACGGCAGAGTCCGGACCAGCGATAGACTTCATATCCGGGGTAGTACACCGTTACGGCGTCCCCCACAGCATCATTACCGATAACGGCACGAACTTCACAGCTGACGAGGTCAAACTCTGATGCAAAAATATGGGCATTAAGCTCGACTACGCTTCAGTTTACCACCCTCAAACCAACGGTCAAGTTGAACGAGCAAATGGTCTAATAATGAGCGGCATCAAACCCAGACTAGTGCGGTCCCTTTCAGAATCTAACACGCACTGGGTAGAGGAGCTTGACTCCGTACTCTGGGGGCTGCGGACCACGCCCAACCGTACTACCGGATTCACACCATTCTTTATGGTATACGGTGCAGAGGCAGTTCTGCCCTGCGACATAATTCATGACTCACCTCGAGTGCGCATGTACGAAGAAAGAGAAGCCGAGCTGGATCGGCAGGACAGCTTGGATGCATTGGAGGAAGAACACGATGTGGCAAAGGCCCGTTCCGCATTCTATCAACAGCAGGCTCGAAGATATCAAAGCAGAGAAGTACGAGCTAAAACTTACAACGTTGGCGAACTAGTCCTACGCCTGTCGGACAAGAAAAAGGACAAACTCAAGCCCAAATGGGAAGGTCCCTTCATCATCGACCAAGTCCTGACCGGCGGAGCATACCGTCTACGAAGTGCATCGGACAACCGGCTCGAGCCGAACCCATGGAACGCAGCCCACCTCCGAAGATTCTACGCCTAGCGCCGGACTAAGAGTTCGTCTCCTTCCTCCGTCCATGTTTTTACACTTCAGCTGTCTTTTATTTCTCTCTTTTCTCCCACCTTTTTCATAAAAGCCCTTGAGGGCCTATTGGCGCATTGTTCGCACACACTTGATGTGCTACCCGCACTCATTATACCTGGGGGCTTCTTTAACAGAAGCTTACTTATATGGGCTTCATGCCCAGCACATGTGTCAAACTTCCACATGTACCTTTTATTCACCATTATATGCATCGATATGACTTAAGTTTTGGCCAAGCTGGGTTGCCTGGCTCCTGTGCTTACCCCTACGTTCCTGATTGTTCGGCTAGGAGGTAAAGGGAGCACCTCTGCGATTGTTACTGCCGGGTCAGCCGGATGTGTACCTCAGACTGGGTGAAGCCAAAAGCTAGCGTTCTTAAGGGAATATTCGGTCGGTGATTTGAAAGATGATTTTTTACCTATTTATTTATCTGCCCCCAGATGTTTTCCTGCTCTTTTCGCAGTTCGGACATGCACTTTAGGGCATGCCTCCCAGGGAAAGGAACCCTTAACGGAACTATTCTCCCTGGAAGATGTTCCTTACTAACCATGTAATATAACATAACTAGTTGGGCGCTTGTCCGATAAAGCACTAATGACCCCTACGCCTGGTCTCCATGCATGCCCCGGTTTTTTTCATAACCGAGAGGGTATTCGGACACACTCCAGACTCTAGGGTCCAGAGGTTGAAGCGAAAAGGTCGGCAAAGACAAACGATCTACAATCTGGCTAGAAGGCATTTCACATGTCATTTTAAATACATCATCAAATCGACTGACTGTACTCCTCCTCAATCCCGTCTAATAGGCTGTCTAATTTACAGTCCCGTTGGGAATACCTAGCGGCCAACTCTACTTGGCCGTACACTAAGCTCACAGGGATTTCCTTCCCATCGGGCCCCACAGGTCCGACCTCGGCCATGTGGTTTGGATCCGCCTTCTTGTATCGTGTCTTCACCATGGCCCAGGCCTCCCTGGCACCTTGACCGCAAGCCGATATCTTCCATAAATGGAAGCGCTGCCGCGCTCCCTGAACCTTCTCCGCAAGCTCTCCAAGGCCCTCAGGTAGGGAGAGGGACGACCATAAGGCCTGGACAACGCCGCTCATCGCCTGCCAAACACGTTTGAGCAGTTGCACCAGCTCGGGAAGTTGGTCACCCGTTGAAACGGCATTTCCTCCGCAGGGCGACCTTTGAGCACACCTACAGACATATTTTTGTCAATTGACTTCCTCGCCGAACTCTTCTTTTCAAAGGAGTTCGCTCAAGCACTTACTATAGATGCCGCGACGAAGCCGCTGATTCTCCTTCACGGAGCCAGACAGCTCGGCCCGAACACCCTTTAGCTCTTCTCCCAGCTGGGTGTGGGCATCCTGGAGTTTGTTCCTCTCCTGCTGCACCTTCGCAAGCACCCTCTCACCGGCCTTCAGCTGGCGTAGTAGTTGTTCCTTGTCCGGATCAAGTCCGGCAACATCTGCAATATCATTGTTAGATTTATACGTACGCCGCACACCGCTTATCTTTTTGAAATAATGTGTTACCAGAGGGGGTCTTTGTGCCTCCTTTGGCGGCAGCTAGTGCGGCCTCAAGTTGGGCCTTGCACTCTTGTAGCTCTTGGGACAATTGGGTATTCTTCTCCGTAAGATCCTGCATATCAAATGATCCTTAAATCAGTTACTCTAACTACTTTAAGTCTCGGGGGCTACTGGCATATACAACTATTAAAATCTCTTACCCGTATGTCTTTTACATACTGCTCCGTGGCTCTGGTGAAGCCATCTTGAGCGGCACGGAGGTGCGCGTCTCCCGCGTTAAAGGCATTCAACGCCTCTGGGGAGAAACATGTGTCACGCAGAACTGTCCGGCGACGCCTATGATTCATGGCGCTCTCCACCTCAGACCTGGTGGCGGACAGTCTGTCGGCATCCTCCACTGGAGGAGTATCCGGCTCGCGCCTTGCGCTCGCCTCCCCCTCCGGACCAGGTGTTGGAGCCTGGCGGGCGGAGGCTTGGTTGGCAACCTCTCCGGGCACAGTCCGGCGAGTGCTCTTTCTCCTGAAAAAGTCATGAGCGTTAATGCACCCCCTGGGAATCCTTTTCCTGAAATACGGTCGCGAGCTATACCGTTGCGGCGACGTTTCGATTCGCACCGCACTCCTCTTCCGCCTGCGGGGCCGGACTGACCCTTGTTGGTCCGCCGCCGCGGGTTCGGCTTCCCGCCTTGAAGGCACCTCCTGCAAGACACCATTGTATACGGTGGTCAGAAATACGCAAGGATGAAGTAATAGTGTCTGGACTCCGGTCATAATCACCTGGGAAGCTGGGGTTAGGCCGGGGTAGTCGGCCGTGATGGCGACTAGAGCATTGTCCATGCTGAGTTGGTGGAACACCCCGTCAATTAGCTCCACCTTTATTTCCGGATCCTCTTAGGAGGCCAGATCAAGGGATCTTCCTGGATCCTCGGGTTGTGGGGCCGGACTATGTATGCTCTCCACAGTCCGGCGCAGTTCCTACGTCAAAACCATAAAGTAAGGTACTTAACTTTGAAAGCACGGGTCGGATAAATAAACATCCGCTTACCCAGCTCCGAGGGTTATTCATGGAGAACCCATTCAATGGGCTCGTCTGGAGGAAGTCCTCTTTCTCCTCCTTGTACAGGCCGGACAGGATCTTTACCAGATCCGCGGCCGATCCCGGCCCCTTACGGCCATGACGGGTGGCATTGTTCTCCCCGTTGAAATCCCACATGGGGTGGCCCCTATATTGGAGCGACTGCACCCCTCGCATGATGCATGCGGCCATGACTCCAATGATGGTTAATCTGGAATGGGCCAACAACCTAATCCGGCCCATCAAGTAATGGACGCTCCTGTCTTCCTCCTGCTGAGGGCTCCGTGGGCGCCAACTTAGGCGCTTCTTCAGAGGAGCCTTGTTAAACTCCGGGAGACCGATCCGAACTGGGTCCGACAGTGGAGCGTCTTCCACATAAAACCATTCTAAGGGCCAGTCTTCGGACGCCTTCTTTGGGGTTCCGGATAGATATCCGGTCCCGGCGATGCGCCATATTTCGGCTCCGCCCACTTGATATATTGACCCCTCGTGAGAACGGGGTACGAGGCAGAATAACCTCTTCCACAGCGCAAAATGGGGCTCGATGCCCAGGAACAGCTCGCAAAGAGCTACATAACCCGCGATGTGCAGAATGGAGGCGGGCGTGAGGTGATGAAGCTGGAGTCCGTAGAACTCCAGAAGCCCCCGGAGAAACGGATGAATGGGAAATCCGAGCCCCCTTATTAGATAAGGGACGAAGCACACCCGCTCCCCTTTGGAAGGACTAGGGGTGGCCTCCGCTTGCTTTCCACCTTTGTAGGTGGCCAGCCCGGCTCGGACCGGGACCATAAAGGCCTGAGGAAGATATCCCTCCGCTTGGAGCGTCACCAGCTCGTTGTGCGGAACAGAACATCTCCTCCAATCTCCTGGCGGAGGGCTGGGAGCGCGAGAGGAGGAGCCACGTCGGCGGTCCATGATGGAATGGATTTTTGGTCAGAAGCGCTCCGATGAGTACTCGCGGAAGGAAGATGGTGTGATTTGGATCTGGATTCTTGCATCTCTTATAGGCAGGTTATTTGCGCGGCTAGGGGGTAAAATATAAAAGATAACGCAACCTTTCGCATTCGTGCGACGCGTGGAAGAGGGCCATTATTGGGCGTGGAAGCCAAGGAGCACAACATTTGTAAGGGTGCCAGACACTATTCGGCAGGTACAAGGAATTTGAAGGAGAACCCGCCTTGCAACGCCGAAGACAATATACGCGCTGGACTCGTCATCATTGAAGCCTGGTTCAGGGGCTACTGAGGGAGTCCTGGACTAGGGGGTGTCCGGATAGCCGGACTATCATCATCGGCCGGACTCCAAGACTATGAAGATACAAGATTGAAGACTTCGTCCCGTGTCCGGATGGGACTTTCCTTGGCATGGAAGGCAAGCTTGGCGATACGGATATGTAGATCTCCTACCATTGTAACCGACTCTGTGTAACCCTAGCCCTCTCTGGTGTCTATATAAACCGGAGGGTTTTAGTCCGTAGGACAAACAACCATTACAACAATCATACCATAGGCTAGCTTCTAGGGTTTAGCCTCCTTGATCTCGTGGTAGATCCACTCTTGTACTACCCATATCATCAATATCAATCAAGCAGGAGTAGGGTTTTACCTCCATCGAGAGGGCCCGAACCTGGGTAAAAACATCGTGTCCCTTGTCTCCTGTTACCATCCGCCTAGACGCACAGTTCAGGACCCCCTACCCGAGATCCGCCGGTTTTGACACCGACAGTCATCTTGCCTGAAATCCCGCTAGTAAGAAGAACGAGTCCATGAAGAAGACGAACGGGAGTAGTCGAATGAATCCTCACAATCGCAACATTACCAGAACTAAGAAGCAACACCGGAAAGAAACAAACAACATGGTAAATGCACAAGCATAAACATGGCATGATGCACAAACAAGTATGATGCATGACCGGTTTAATGAGGCATGGCATGGCAAAGTGCAACAAACAATACTACAAGTTAAGTGGAGCTCAATATGCAACGAGTTGCATATTGAAAAAACACCACATTCAATTATTTAGTTATCTCTCGGTTATGCTACTCATCAATATTAAATGTTGTTAAACATGGCAAGGGAAGCATATGGAAACTAACTATTTAGGCAAGTTTAAATGAGGCCGGAACAACGAACAACAATTCCGGAAAATCCCCATGTGCATAATATGAATTTGGTACTGTTCTGCCCTAAACACAATTTTAATGATGTTAAACAGGAAAATAAAGTGCACCATGTTGAACTAGGCATTTTCCCACCCCATTTACATATAAAGTTTATTAAAATCCGAGCTACGGTTAATTAGTTATGAAATAAATCATTTTAACATGGCATTTAAGCAAATTTAAACAAACAACATTTTGAGCATTTTAACATGGGATGAAAATGGCATATTATTAAACTAGATGAAATTCTAAGCATTTTACATATTTAAAACATTTTAATCCGATGCATGGTTGAGGAGTTATTAAATGCATGAACGGCAAGGGGTAATATGTAAATATGCAGTTTCTGGAATAATTATACAAATTCGCAGGTCAGGAAAAAAAGCTATTGGGCCGAAACTGCAGGCTGGCCCAACAGGAACAGGCGCTGGGGGGGGGGCAGCTCACCAGCGTGGCCACTGGGCCGGCGCGAGCTGGGCCTTGAAGGCAGGGCGTGGTCAATGCACGGAATCGAGCGGGACGAGCGAAGCCTCTCTGCTCGATGCAGAGCGAGCAGAGGCCGGCGGCACTGGGACTGGCGAAGACTCCGGCAAGCGAGGACGGGGCGGGTCGGCGAGGAGGCGATGGTGAACTTGCGAAGCAGGGGAGGTCCGGGCGCCGGGGAACCACGACGGCGGGGCAGATCTTGGCGGAAAAAAGGTCGGGGACGGCGAGCTCGGGCATCCATGTTGTCCTCCTGACGGCGCGCAGGAACGATGGGGCATGGTCTGGCCGGGCGGCGTGATGGCTCAGGCAGGGAAGGGCGGCTGGCCTCAGAGCAACGGGGCGACGACCATGGCGTTGGGTCCCTGCTAGAGAAGGGAGAGGCGAGAGAGGTTAGAGAGGTTGAGAGAGAGAGAGGAGCACGGGGAGCAAAAGAAGAGAAGGCAGGGGCGTGGCGACCTGATGCAGCGGGTGGTGGCTCCGGCGAGACCCGGTCGCCGGTGGCCAGACGAGGCGAGGAGGAGGGCGACGATGCGAAGATGGAGGTCGAACGGTGGCGCCATGGCGCTCCTGTATAGAGAAGGAGAGAAAGAGAGATTTGAGAGACCAAGAGAAGAAAACGGGAGGAACCCAAGAGAAGCAACGGAGCACGCAAGGGAGCGGGACAGCCTGCTGGAGGTGGCTCCTGCTCACCAGAGATGCAGGAACTGCTGCTGCTTGCGGGGCAGGAGGAGCTCGGGGCTCGGGCGCGCGAGGCTGCGGACGTGGTGTCTCGGCAGGAGGAGAAGGAGGCTGCAGCGATTGGGCGGCGCTGAGAATTAGGAAGGAGGGGACTGGCTGTTTGGATCGGGGAAGGGGAAGGTTGCGGCTGCTCGGGCAGATTGGTGGATCGGGAGGGATCCCAAAGGAGGTGGAGACTGGTCGGGGAACGATCCCGAGGAACAGGGGAGTGTGGGTGGCGGCGCAAGGGGGAATAGAGTTAGGTTAGGGTTTGACTGATTTGGTATGAATTGGTCTATAAATAGCGAAAACAGACTAAGGTTGGACCCTTCGATCGTAATCAGACGATCGAGAATAAATAGTCCAGGGAGTTCAAATGAGAAAACGAAGATGTTTTATAGATGTTTGCGGATGATCCGGACTCAAAGGTCACGACTGCCGGGTCGGGTCCGGGATAACTTTCGGACGCGCGCGAGGGGTCTGAGTAAAGAGCAGAGAGGGTCAAACGGTCAGACAAGAGGGAATCGAAAACCCGGTTGGACTCGGATCGGTCAACAAAAGCAAGGGGGGGACGCTGCAACTACAAACGGGTGCATGCTTTATGAAAACATGCAGATGCAATGCACATGATGCTATGAGATGAAATGCATGACATGAGCAAAATGCAAAACAAAAGACAAAAACCCAACCACGAAGGAAATATCATATCGCATCTCCGGAAAAAGGCAAGAGTTGGAGTTACGGATGCAAAAAGTTGTATCTGGGGCGTTACAACACTCCACCACTACAAGAGGATCTCGTCCCGAGATCTAGGATGGCACCGGAGAGAAACGGAAGAGGAAGAGAGGAGGTAAAACTAAGTAGCGTCTTCGACCAATGAGTGAAACCAAAGAACCTTGAGAGGTTGAAAAGTTGAAAGAAAGAACACAACGGAGTTGAACACAATTGAGAGCACTCTGGTAGAAAATAGAAACAAGGGACACCATGTGAACCTTGGAGGTTGAAAGACATGTGAAAATGGTTGCAATGGACAAGAAGTGCATGCAAGCACTCCGATTGAAACGACATGTACAAGGAACGTTAAAGAACAATTACGACGACACTCCTGTTGGAAATGGAAGGAATAGAATATGAACTTGGCAAAATGAAAGCACTTGGATGAGACTCCGGTTAAAAGAGGAATGATAGGAACAACACTCCGGTTAAATGGATAGGCATGGAAAAGAACACGATCCTTAATTCGAGATGATGAGTGAAAAGCAACATCACCATGCCTCCGGAAGAAATAATAGAAGATATATCATTGGATTAACAGAATGGAGTAGAAAATGCCAACTTCTGCCACAAATGAGCTTGGAAAGCACCCTTCCAAGAAGGTTATAACGGAGTTGTTGGAAAACCAACAACGAAACGAATAAGCTTGTAGTGGGCTTATGGAAAACAACTCAAGACTATGAGGTGACAACCGGCCACTAATGGAAACCATTGATTTGATTGAGAGCACCAAAGAGATGAAAAACTTCTTCGCCGAGATGGGAAGGAGAAAATTCGGATCATTGATAAGCACCACAAATAGCAACATTCCTTAGGGAAGGCTTTAGGTGAAATCTATACCAATATAACTCCAGAGAAGAGATTGATGGATTTAAAATACCTCATTCTTGACAACATGTGAATCACGAAACATGAATGGAAATTATCAAGAATGACATATCACCATCTCAAAAGATAAGGTAGAAAGAATTGCACTTCGAAATGCAAGAAGAAGAATAATTGAACTCCTCAGAAAAAACATGTGTTGAGCACCATGTTTAATTTTGAGTATAGCTTGGCGGTTCATAACTCCGAGAGAAATCATGAAGAACAATTGAATAATTAAAGAATCCTTGACGAACCACCATGTCGAGCCTCCATGAAGAACTCTGGAAATAAAAGGATGGTAGAAAGAAAGAGAAGTTGAAAGAACAAGGTTTGCCTTGCAATAATTTAGATGGAGCTTCGCGATGATATAACCGAGGGAACTTGGAACTCCAGAAAGAAAAGATGAACATCTTAGAACCGAGAATTACTTCATCATGAACAATCTCCGAAGAAAAGAATTAATCAACTTGACCACGATGAAATGAGAATAAGAATTATGTTATGCTTATTCTCCACCAATTAAATTGATGAGAAACAATGGATTTGCATACTACTTATTCGCGTTGAAAAAGATTAAAGGGGGAATATAGCGCGAAATTTGGGAAGGTCTTCATGAACCCCCGGTAGGATTGGAAAGAACGAATGAATTGATATGATAACAAAGGAAGTGAAATCTTGAACGAACCACCGTAAGAATTCAAAAATTTAATGACAGAAGAGAATGAATCGCCGGGAAGAATTAGAAGAACCAATATGCTAGAGGGGATTTGGATGCAAAAGAACAAAGAGATCATGAGCTGATTAAAGAACACTTGAACGAAGGACCGGGATAATTAGATAACGGTAGCTGAATTGTCAGGACGAAGAATTATTCTGGAACGATGTCCTCCGGTGAAAAGAATTGCCACAATCGAAAACAATTATGAGAGGATGGCATCAAACTCTACGCATCTTTGGAAGAACGGGTAAGGATTTAAGAGGAACTCTTCTTCGGTCTTCAAAATCTGAGAATGACGACGAGAAACACCACCATGAATTGTTGAGACACTCCAGAATGAAAATTAGAAAGGTTGAACCAACGACAAAAGAATTTGAAAGATCTTGGAGAAAGACATTTGACTGATGATAATTCATTCTTACATCAAACTTCGAAAAGAATTTGGGAATGGCTTCGAGAAAATTAGAAGAGTGAGGTAAGATCCTGGAAAAAGACCTATGGGTTAGGGCCCACTCAAAAGAAAACACCATTGAACAATTTTAAAGAGAGGTTGCACCGGTTGAATTAAATGACTTGAATGAGAGAAAAATCTCGAAGTAACTCGAACGGATTAAGAATGGAAACATGATTCTTCTGAGATATCTTGAGCACTCCGGATAAGAATAGAGAGAGGTGAACAATTAAGAGGTGCACCGACATGAGAAAGCATTTGACACGAGGAAAGGCATATGATCAATATCGAAAGCTTGAATTGGATCCACCGGAGAAGAAAAAAGAACGAAGGATGATGAACTTGAAGCTCGTGAGCATCTTCACGAGGGATCACCGGATCAGAACATTGATTGAAAAGAGTGAAGTGACTTCACATGAATAAATGGATACTTGATTAAAATAAATGAGTCCTTGAAGAAAAGGGTGGGAGGGTGGGGAAAAACAAAGACAACTTGGGATGAACGAAACAAACACCGTTGAGAAAACTTAGAATTGATCTTGCGGATGGGGAGAATGATGGGATCATCTCGAAGAGAAGCGCACCGGTTGGAAAAGAATTAACATGACAATCTTGATGATCAAGAAGGATTAGTATTCACATAGAAATATGAGAACACCATTTAGAAAAGGTATGGAATGAACACTTGACATTGAAGCAACTCGAATACCACAACTCAAAACAAAACAAAGGATTGGCTTACAGAAATAAGCCGGAACAAATACATATGATAGAGATTTACCCAATCCCATATCATGCATTTGTCGGAAAGATATTCTAGGAGCTACTTGAATTCCCACCTATAAACTTCCGAAACTTTCTGGTTATGCAATCTGGTGTTGGGGATACAGGGGAAGCAATATATCTCACCCAAACTAACAATACCTACATCCAAGTTGTATCCATCCGTCAACACATAACCAAGAAAACTCCGGAAATCGTGTACCTCAACCTTCGAAAAGCATCCTTTATACGACCTATGGCAATACTCCCGAACTCCCCAGTACTGGGTGGCGTCGAGGTTATCTCACCAACAACTGCATAAAAGAGATTTTCGATGTCGGCAAAACTCAGGTATTCCAGAACTACAACGATAAAATTGTGACGACAACACCTCGGAGCTCAACTCCCCGGGACACTGCCACAACCCCTAAATGTCAGGAGGCACCAAGAACAATGTTCTTGTCACAAAACCATCGGAACGATTGCAAGATACCCGCGTGATCCTAAATTTTTTTTAGTGAAATTTGAGGAGAGGAAAGACAAAACATCTACGTCAGTAGGCCTCACCAGAGCGACGAAGGGGGCTGAGGAGTAAAAAGAATCCTACTCTACGATATATATAATCCTAAGACTCAAAATAGTTTTCTTCTAGACTCAACAACAGCCAACAATCAAGGGGGCTCCTATGGTCGGTCGAGGCTCTGATACCAACTTGTCACGCCCAAGATGCGACCCTATCGTAAAGGAACTCGAAGGTCCCACCAAGGATAGAAGCTCATCTTGAAGACGCTTTTGCAAGGTGGATATCATTACATCAACATTACATAATAGATGGGGATACATACAAAAGGCATACAATGCCACACGAATACAACATCATCTTACATAAGAGCAACATCCGACTACGGATGAAACACAAACAGAAACTCAAACGACATCCACCCTGCTAGCCCAGGCTGCCGACCTGGAACCTATCCCCTGATCGAAGAAGAAGCAGAAGAAGAACTCCAAACAAGCAAACATCGCTCTCGCGTCAAGATCACTGCATAATCTGTACTTGCAACTGTTGTTGTAGTAATCTGTGAGCCACGAGGACTCAGCAATCCCATTACCATGGGTATCAAGACTAGCAAAGCTTAAAGGGAAAGGAAGGGGTAAAGTAGTGAGGTTGCAGCAGCGACTAAGCATATATGGTGGCTAACATACGCAAATAAGAGCGAGAAGAGAAGCAAAGGAACAGTCGTGAAGCTAGCAATGATCAAGAGGTGATCCTGAACTCCTACTTACGTCAAACATAACCCAAAGCCGTGTTCACTTCCCGGACTCCGCCGAAAAGAGACCATCACGGCTACACACACGGTTGATGCTTTTACTTCATATCTGGTGTCAAGTTATCTACAACCGGACATTAACAAATTCCCATCTGCCACATAACCGCGGGCACGGCTCTCGAAAGTTTATACCCTGCAGGGGTGTCCCAACTTAGCCCATGATAAGCTCTCGCGATCAACGAAGGATATTCCTTCTCCCAGGAAGACCCGATCAGTCTCGGAATCCTGGTTTACAAGACATTTCGATAATGGTAAAACAAGACCAGCAAAGCCGCCCGATGTGCCGACAAATCCCGATAGGAGCTGCACATATCTCATTCTCAGGGCAACATCGGATGAGACTAGCTACGAGTAAAACCAGACTTCGAGTTTCCCCAAGGTGGCCCCACAGGCAGCTCAGTTCAGACCAACACTCGAAGGAGCACTGGCCCGGGGGGCTAAAATAAAGATGACCCTCAGGCTCCGGAAACCCAAGGGAAAAAGGGCTAGGTGAGGCAAATGGTAAAACCAAGGTTGGGCCTTGCTGGAGGAGTTTTATTCAAAGCGAACTGTCAAGGGGTCCCATAAATCACCCGACCGCGTTAGGAACGCAAAATCCGGGAACATAAAACCGGTATGACGGAAACTAGGGCGGCAAGAGTGGAACAAAAAACCAGGCATAAGGCCGAGCCTTCCACCCTTTACCAAGTATATAGATGCATTAATTAAATAAGAGATATTGTGACATCCCAACATAATCCTGTCCACCATGGAGCAATCTTCAACTTCACCTGCAACTAGCAACGCTATAAGAGGGGCTGAGCAAAGCGGTAACATAGCCAAACAACGGTTTGCTAGGAAGGGTGAAAAGGTTAGAGGCTGACATGGCAATTTGGGGGGGGGGCTTGAAGAACAAGTGATAGGAAGCACAACATAGTGATAGAACGAAGCAGCTAGCATAGCAACGATAGTAGTGAGATCTAGAGTAGCGGTCATCTTGCCTGAAATCCCGCTAGTAAGAAGAACGAGTCCATGAAGAAGACGAACGGGAGTAGTCGAACAAATCCTCACAATCGCAACATTACCGGAACTAAGAAGCAACACCGGAAAGAAACAAACAACATGGTAAATGCACAAGCATAAACATGGCATGATGTACAAACAAGTATGATGCATGACCGGTTTAATGAGGCATGGCATGGCAAAGTGCAACAAACAATACTAAAAGTTAAGTGGAGCTCAATATGCAACGAGTTGCATATTGACAAAACACCACATTCAATTATTTAGTTATCTCTCGGTTATGCTACTCATCAATATTAAATGTTGTTAAACATGGCAACGGGTGAAGCATATGGAAACTAACTATTTAGGCAAGTTTAAATGAGGCCGGAACAACGAACAACAATTCCGGAAAATCCTCATGTGCATAATATGAATTTGGTACTGTTCTGCCCTAAACACAATTTTAATGATGTTAAACAGGAAAATAAAGTGCACCATGTTAAACTAGGCATTTTTCCACCCCATTTACATATAAAGTTTATTAAAATCCGAGCTACGGTTAATTAGTTATGAAATAAATCATTTTAACATGGCATTTAAGCAAATTTAAACAAACAACATTTTGAGAATTTTAACATGGGATGAAAATGGCATATTATGAAACTAGATGAAATTCTAAGCATTTTACATATTTAAAACATTTTAATATGATGCACGGTTGAGGAGTTATTAAATGCATGAACAGCAAGGGGTAATCTGTAAATATGCAGTTTCTGGAACAATTATACAAATTCGCAGGTCAGGAAAAAAAGCTATCGGGCCGAAACTACAGGCTGGCCCAACAGGAACAGGCGCTGGGGGGGCGCTCACCAGCGTGGCCACTGGGCCGGCGCGAGCTGGGCCTTGAAGGCAGGGCGCGGTCAACGCACGGAATCGAGCGGGACGAGCGAAGCCTCTCTGCTCGATGCAGAGCAAGCAGAGGCCAGCGGCGCTGGGACTGGCAAAGACTCCGGCAAGCGAGGACGGGGCGGTTCGGCGAGGAGGCCATGGTGAACTCGCGAAGCAGGGGAGGTCCGGGCACCGAGAAACCACGACGACGGGGTAGATCTTGGCGGAAAAAAGGTCAGGGACGGCGAGCTCGGGCATCCATGTTGTCCTCCTGACGGCACGCAGGAACAATGGGGCATGGCCTGGCCGGGCGGTGCGATGGCTCGGGCAGGGAAGGGCGGCTGGTCTCGGAGCAACGGGGCGACGACCATGGTATTGGGTCCCTGCTAGAGAAGGGAGAGGCGAGAGAGGTTAGAGAGGTTGAGAGAGAGAGGAGCACGGGGAGCAAAAGAAGAGAAGGCAGGGGCGTGGCGACCTGATGCAGCGGGTGGTGGCTCCGGCGAGACCCGGTCGCCGGTGGCCAGGCGAGGCGAGGAGGAGGGCGACGACGCGAAGATGGAGATCGAACGGTGGCGCCATGGCGCTCCTGTACAGAGAAGGAGAGAAAGAGAGATTTGAGAGACCAAGAGAAGAAAACGGGAGGAACCCAAGAGAAGCAACGGAGCACGCAAGGGAGCGGGACAGCCTGCTGGAGGTGGCTCCTGCTCACCAGAGATGCGGGAACTGCTACTGCTTGCGGGGCAGGAGGAGCTCGGGGCTCGGGCGCGCGAGGCTGCGGACGTGGTGTCTCGGCAGGAGGAGAAGGAGGCTGCAGCGATTGGGCCGCGCTGAGAATTAGGAAGGAGGGGACTGGCTGTCTGGATCGGGGAAGGGGAAGGTTGCGGCTGGTCGGGCAGATTGGTGGATCAGGAGGGATCCCAAGGGAGGTGGAGGCTGGTCGGGGAATGATCCCGAGGAATAGGGGAGTGTGGGTGGCGGCGCAAGGGGGAATAGAGTTAGGTTAGGGTTTGACTGATTTGGTATGAAGTGGTCTATAAATAGCGAAAACAGACTAAGGTTGGACCCTTCGATCGTAATCAGACGATCGAGAATAAATATTCCAGGGAGTTCAAATGAGAAAACGAAGATGTTTTATAGATGTTAGGGGATGATTCGGACTCAAAGGTCACGACTGCCCGTGTCGGGTCCGGGATAACTTTCGGACGCGCGCGAGGGGTCTGAGTAAAGAGCAGAGAGGGTCAAACGGTCAGACAAGAGGGAATCAAAAACCCGGTTGGACTCGGATCGGTCAACGAAAGCAAGGGGGGACGCTGCAACTACGAACGGGTGCAAGCTTTATGAAAACATGCAGATGCAATGCGCATGATGCTATGAGATGAAATGCATGACATGAACAAAATGCAAAACAAAAGACAAAAACCCAACCACGAAGGAAATATCATATCGCATCTCCGGAAAAAGGCAAGAGTTGGAGTTACGAATGCAGAAAGTTGTATCTGGGGCGTTACAGAACATGATCTCATCTGGGACTCCGAATAAACTTCGGTCATCAAAACACATAACTCATAATACTAATCGTCATCGAATGTTAAGCGTGCGGACCCTACGGGTTCGAGAACTATGTAGACATGACCGATACATATCTCCTGTCAATAACCAATAGCGGAACCTGGATGATCATATTGGCTCCTACATATTCTACGAAGATCTTTATTGGTCAAACCGCATAACAACATACGTTGTTCCCTTTGTCATCAGTATGTTACTTGCCCGAGATTCGATCGTTGGTATCATCATACCTAGTTCAATATCGTTACTGGCAAGTCTCTTTACTCGTTCCATAATACTTCATCCTACAACTAACTCATTAGTTACAATGCTTCCAAGGCTTATAGTGATGAGCATTACGGAGAGGGCCCAGAGATACCTCTCGAAAACACGGAGTGACAAATCCTAATCTCGATCTATGCCAACCCAACAAACACCTTCGGAGACACCTGTATAGCACCTTTATAATCACCCTTTTATGTTGTGATGTTTGGTAGCACACAAAGTGTTCCCCCGGTATTCGGGAGTTGCATAATCTCATAGTCTGAGGAACATGTATAAGTCATGAAGAAAGCAGTAGCAATGAGACTGTAACGATCATAATGCTAAGCTAACAGATGGGTCATGTCCATCACATCATTCTCCTAATAATGTGATCCTGTTCATCAAATGACAACACATGTCTATGGTTAGGAAACATAACCATCTTTGATTAACGAGCTAGTCTAGTAGAGGCATACTAGGGACAATATGCTTTGTGTATGTATTCACACATGTACTAAGTTTCAGGTTAATACAATTCTAGCATGAATAATAAACATTTACCATGAAATAAGGAATAAATAATAACTTTATTATCGCCTCTAGGGCATATTTCCTTTAGTTTCCCACTTGCACTAGAGTCAATAATCTAGATTACATAGTAATGATTCTAACACACATGGAGCTTTGGTGTTGATCATGTGTTGCCCATGGAAGAGGCTTAGTCAACGGTTCCGCAACATTATAATCCGTATGTATCTTGCAAATCTCTATGTCTCCCTCCGACACTTGATGACAGATGGAATTGAAGCGTCTCTTGATGTGCTTGGTTCTTTTGTGAAATTTGGATTCCTTTGCCAAGGCAATTGCACCAGTATTGTCACAAAAGATTTTCATTGGACCCGATGTACTAGGTATGACACCTAGATCGGATATGAACTCTTTCATCCAAACTCCTTCATTTGCTGCTTCCGAAGCAGCATTGTACTCCACTTCACACGTAGATCCCGCCACGATGCTCTGCTTGGAACTGCACCAACTGACATCTCCTCCATTCAATAAAAATACGTATCCGGTTTGCGACTTTGAGTCATCCTGATCAGTGTCAAAGCTTGCATCGACGTAACCGTTTACGACGAGCTCTTTTTCACCTCCATAAATGAGAAACATATCCTTAGTCATTTTTAGGTATTTCAGGATGTTCTTGACCGTTGTCTAGTGTTCCACTCCGGGATTACTTTGGTACCTCCCTACTATGCTTATAGCAAGGCACACATCAGGTCTGGTACACAACATTGCATACATGATAGAACCTATGGCTGAAGCATAGGGAATGACTTTCATTTTCTCTCCATCTTTTGCAGTGGTCGGGCATTGAGTCTGACTCAACTTCACACCTTGTAACATAGGCAAGAACCCTTTCTTTGACTGATCCATTTTGAACTTCTTAAAAACTTTATCAAGGTATGTGCTTTGTGAAAGTCCAATTAAGCGTCTTGATCTATCTCTATAGATCTTGATGCCCAATATGTAAGTAGCTTCACCGAGGTCTTTCATAGAAAAACTCTTATTCAGGTATCCCTTTATGCTATCCAGAAATTCTATATCATTTCCAATCAACAATATGTCATCCACATATAATATTAGAAATGCTACAGAGCTCCCACTCACTTTCTTGTAAATACATGCTTCTCGAAAAGTCTGTATAAAATCATATGCTTTGATTACACTATCAAAGTGTTTATTCCAACTCCGAGAGGCTTGCACCAGTCCATAAATGGATCGCTGGAGCTTGCACACTTTGTTAGCGCCCTTTGGATCGACAAAACCTTCTGGTTGCATCATATACAACACTTATTCCAGAAATCCATTCAGGAATACAGTTTTGACATCCATCTGCCAAATTTCATAATCATAAAATGCGGCAATTGCTAACATGATTCGGACAGAGTTAAGCACCGGTACGGGTGATAAAGTCTCATCGTAGTCAACTCCTTGAACTTGTCGAAAACCTTTCACAACAAGTCGAGCTTTATAGACAGTAACATTACCGTCTGCATTGGTCTTCTTCTTGAAGATCCATTTATTTTCTATGGCTTGCCGATCATCGCGCAAGTCCACCAAAGTCCACACTTTGTTCTCATACATGGATACCATCTCAGATTTCATGGCCTCAAGCCATTTCACGGAATCTGGGCTCATCATCGCTTCCTCATAGTTCGTAGGTTCACCATGGTCTAGTAACATGTCTGCCATAACAGGATTACCATACCACTCTGGTGCAGATCTTACCCTAGAAGACATACGAGGTTCGGTAGAAACTTGATGTGAAGTTGCATGATCATCATCAATAACTTCCACACTAAATGGTGTAGCAATCACAGGAATAGATTTCTGTGATGAAATACTTTCCAATAAGGGAGAAGGTACAATTACCTCATCATGTTCTACTTTCCTCCCACTCACTTCTTTCAGGACAAACTCCTTCTCTAGAAAGGATCCATTTTTAGCAACAAAGATCTTGCCTCCGGATCTGTGATAGAAGGTGTACCCAACAGTTTCCTTTGGGTATCCTATGAAGACGCACTTCTCCAATTTGGGTTCGATCTTATCAGGTTGAAGCTTTTTCACATAAGCATCGCAACCCTAAACTTTAAGAAACGAAAACTTTGGTTTCTTGCCAAACCACAGTTCACAAGGTGTCGTCTCAATGGATTTTGATGGTGCCCTATTTAAAGTGAATGCAGTTGTATCTAAAGCATCACCCCAAAACGATAGCGGTAAATCAGTAAGCGACATCATAGATCGCACCATATCCAATAAAGTACGGTTACGACGTTAGGACACACCATTTCGCTGTGGTGTTCCAGGTGGCGTTAACTTTGAAACTATCCCATGTTGTTTGAAATGAAGACCAAACTCATAACTCAAATATTGTCCTCCATGATCAGATCATAAAAACTTTATTTTCTTGTTATGATGATTTTCCACTTCACTCTGAAATTCTTTGAACTTTTCAAATGTTTCAGACTTATGCTTCATTAAGTAGTATAACCATATCTGCTCAAATCATCTGTGAAGGTAAGAAAATAACGATACCCGCCACGAGCTTCAACACTCATTGGACCGCATACATCAATTTGTATTATTTCCAATAAGTCAATAGCTCATTCCATTGTTTCGGAGAACAGAGATTTAGTCATCTTGCCCATGATGCATGGTTTGCAAGCGCCAAGTGATTCATAATCAAGTGATTCCAAAAGTCCATCAGCATGGAGTTTCTTCATGTGCTTTACACCGATATGACCCAAACGGCAGTGGCACAAAAGTTGCCCTATCATTATCTACTTTGCATCTTTTGGCTTCAATATTATGAATATGTGTATCATCACTATCGAGATTCAACAAAAATAGACCACTCAGCAAGGGTGCATGACCATAAAAGATATTACTCATATAAATAGAACAACCATTATTCTCTAATTTAAATGAATAACCATCTCGCATCAAACAAGATCCAGATATAATGTTCATGCTCAATGATGGCACCAAATAACAATTATTCAGGTCTAAAACTAATCCCGATTGTAGATGTAGAGGTAGTGTGACGACGGCGATCACATCGACCTTGGAACCATTTCCCACGCGCATCATCACCTCGTCCTTAGCCAATCTTCGTTTAATCCGTAGCCCCTATTTCAAGTTGCAAATATGAGCAACAAAACCAGTATCGAATACCCAGGCGCTACTACGAGCATCAGTAAGGTACACATCAATAACATGTATATCAAATATACCTTTCACTTTGCCATCCTTCTTATCCACCAAATACTTGGGGTTGTTCCGCTTCCAGTGACCAGTCCCTTTGTAGTAGAAGCACTCAGTTTCCGGCTTAGGTCTAGACTTGGGTTTATTCTCTTGAGAAGCAACTTTCTTGCTGTTTTCTTGAAGTTCCCCTTCTTCCCTTTACCCTTTTTCTTGAAACTAGTGGTCTTTTTGACCATCAACACTTGATGCTCCTTCTTGATTTCTACCTCCGCAGCCTTTAGCATCACGAAGAGCTCGGGAATAGTCTTGTTCATCCCTTGCATATTATAGTTCATCATGAAGCCTTTATAGCTTGGTGGCAGTGATTGAAGAACTCTGTCAATGACACTATCATCAGGAAGATTAACTCCCAGCTGAGTCAAGTGGTTATGGTATCCAGACATTCTAAGTATGTTTCACTGACAGAACTATTCTCCTCCATTTTGCAACTATAGAACTTGTTGGAGACTTCATGTCTCTCAAATCAGGCATTTGCTTGAAATATTAACTTCAACTCTTGGAACATCTCATATGCTCCATGACGTTCAAAACGTCTTTGAAGTCCCGATTCTAAGCCGTAAAGCATGGCATACTGAACTATCGAGTAATCATCAGCTTTGCTCTGCCAGATGTTCTTAACGTTATCAGTAGCATCTATAGCAGGCCTGGCACCCAGTGGTGCTTCTAGGACGTAATTCTTCTGTGCAGCAATGAGGACAATCCTCAATTTACGGACCCAGCCCGTGTAGTTGCTGCCATCATCTTTCAACTTAGCTTTCTCTAGGAACGCATTAAAATTCAAAGGAACGGTAGCACGGGCCATTGATCTACAATAACATAGACATGCAAAATAACTATCAGGACTAAGTTCATGATAAATTAAAGTTCAATTAATCATATTACTTAAGAACTCCCACTTAGATAGACATCCCTCTAGTCATCTAAATGATCACGTGATCCAAATCAACTAAACCATGTCCAGTCATCACGTGAGATGGAGTAGTTTTCAATGGTGAACATCACAATGTTGATCATATCTACTATATGATTCATGTTTGACCTTTCAGTCTCAGTGTTCCGAGGCCATATCTGCATCTGCTAGGCTCGTCAAGTTTAACCCGAGTATTTTGCGTGTGAAAACTGGCTTGCACCCGTTGTATGTGAACGTAGAGCTTATCACACCCGATCATCACGTGGTGTCTCGGCACGATGAACTATAGAAATGGTGCATACTCAGGGAGAACACTTGTACCATGAAATTTAGTAAGGGATCATCTTATAATGCTACCGTCGTACTGAGCAAAATAAGATGCATAAAAGATAAACATCACATGGAATCAAAATATGTGACATGATATGGCCATCATCATCTTGTGCTCATGATCTCCATCACCGAAGCATCATCATGATCTCCATCGTCACCGGCGCGACGCCTTGATCTCCATCGCAGCATCGTTGTCTTCTTGCCAACTATTGTTACTACGACTATCGCTACCGCTTAGTGATAAAGTAAAACAATTACATGGCGATTGCATTGCATACAATAAAGCAACAACCATATGGCTCTTGCCAGTTGCCGATAACTTTGTTACAAAACATGATCATCTCATACAACAATTTATATCACATCATGCCTTGACCATATCACATCACAGCAAGCCCTACAAAAATAAGTTAGACGTCCTCTACTTTGTTGTTGCAAGTTTTACGTGGCCGCTACGGGCTTCTAGCAAGAACCGTTCGTACCTACGCATCAAAAACACAACGATTTTTCATCAAGTGTGTTGTTTTAACCTTCAACAAGGACCGGCCATAGTAAAACTCGATTCACCTAAAGTTGGAGAAACAGACACCCACCAGCCACCTTTGTGCAAAAGCACGTCAGTAGAACCAGTCTCATGAACACGGTCATATAATGTCGGTCTGGGCCGCTTCATCCAACAATACCACCAAATCAAAGTAAGACGTTGGTGGTAAGCAGTATGACTATTATCGCCCACAACTCACTTGTGTTCTACTCGTGCATATAACATCTACGCATAGACATGGCTCGGATACCACTGTTGGGGAACGCAGTAATTTCAAAAAAATTCCTACGATCACGCAAGATCTATCTAGGATATGCATAGCAATGAGAGGGGAGAGTGTGTCCACGTACCCTCGTAGACCGAAAGCGGAAGCATTTCAATAACACAGTTGATGTAGTCGAACGTCTTCACGATCCAACCGATCCAAGTACCGAACGTACGACACCTCCGCGTTCAGCACACATTCAACTCGATGACGTCCCTTGTGCTCTTGATCCAGTTGAGCACGAGGGTGAGTTCCGTCAGCACGACGGCGTGGCGATGGTGATGATGATGCTACTGGCGCAGGGCTTTGCCTAAGCTCTACGATGGTATGATCGAGGTGTGTAACTATGGAGGGGTCACCGCACACGGTTGGGAGAGAAACTTGTGTGTTCTAGGGTGCCCCCCTGCCCCCGTATATAAAGGAGCAAGGGGGAGGCCGGCCGGCCCTCCTAGGGAGCGCCAAGAGAGGGGAATCCTACTAGGACTCCACGTCCTAGTAGGTTTCCACCTAAGGAAGAGGGGGAAGGAGGAAGGAAGAGGGGGAAGAGAAGGAAAGGGGGGGGCACCGCCCCCTTGCCTTGTCCTATTAAGACTCAAGGGAGGGGGCATGGCTAGCCCCTCCTGGCCCTTCCTCTCTTCCCACTAAGGACCATCTAGGCCCATTAGTTCCCCCGGGGGGTTCCAGTAACCCTCTGACACTCCGGTTTTATCCGAAACTTCTCCAGAACACTTCTGGTGTCCGAATATTATCGTCTAATATATCAATCTTTATGCCTCGACCATTTCGAGACTCCTCTTCATGTCCGTGATCTCATCCGGGACTCCGAACAAACTTCGATCATCAAAACACATAACTCATAATACTAATCGCCATCCAACGTTAAGCGTGCGGACCCTGTGGGTTCGAGAACTATGTAGACATGACCGAGACATATATCCGGTCAATAACTAATAGCCAAACCTAGATGCTCATATTGGCTCCTACATATTCTACGAAGATCTTAAACGGTCAAACCGCATAACAACATATGTTCTTCCCTTTGTCATCGGTATGTTACTTGCCCGAGATTCAATCGTCGGTATCATCATACCTAGTTCAATCTCATTACCGGCAAGTCTCTTTACTCGTTCCGTAATACTTCATCCTGCAAATAACTCATTAGTTACAATGCTTGCAAGGCTTATAGTGATGACCATTATCGAGAGGGCTTAGAGATACCTCTCCGAAACACGGAGTGACATATCCTAATCTCGATCTATGCCAACCCAACAAACACCTTCGTAGACACCTATAAAGAACCTTTATAATCACCCTTTTACGTTGTGACGTTTGGTAGCACACAAAGTGTTCCTCTCGTATTCGGGAGTTGCATAATATCATAGTCTAAGAAACATGTATAAGTCACGAAGAAAGCAGTAGCAATGAGACTGTCACAATCATAATGCTAAGCTAACGGATGGGTCATGTCCATCACATCATTCTCCTAATGATGCGATCCCATTCATCAAATGACAACACATGTCTATGGTTAGGAAACATAACCATCTTTGATTAACGAGCTAGTCTAGTAGAGGCATACTAGGGATAATATGTTTTGTCTATGTATTCACACATGTACTAAGTTTCCGGTTAATACAATTCTAGCATGAATAATACACATTTATCATGAAATAAGGAAATAAATAATAACTTTATTATTGCCTCTAGGGCATATTTCCTTCACAAAGTACCTCTCCGGCCTCTGCTACCTCTTGAGCACTGTGTTGGATTTCCCCGAAGAGGAGAGGATGATGCAGTAAAGTAGCGTAAGTATTTCCCTCAGTTTTTGAGAACCAAGGTATCAATCCAGTAGGAGACCACGCACAAGTCCCTCGTACCTACACAAAACGATAGCAACTCGCAACCAACGCTTAGGGGTTGTCAATCCCTTCACGGTCACTTACGAGAGTGAGATCTAATAGAGATAATATTTTGGGTATTTTTGATAGATAGATGCAAAGTAAAAGTAACGGCAAAGTAAAAACAAAGCAAGTAAAATAAAGTAATATAGATTGATATGATGAGAATAGACCCGGGGGCCATAGGTTTCACTAGTGGCTTCTCTCAAGAGCATAAGTATTCTACGGTGGGTGAACAAATTACTGTTGAGCAATTGACAGAATTGAGCATAGTTATGAGTATATCTTGGCAATGATCATGTATACATGCATCACATCCAAAACAAGTAGATCGAAACGATTCTACATCTACTACTATTACTCCACTAATCGACCGCTATCCATCATGCATCTAGAGTATTAAGTAAAAACAGAGTAACGCCGTAAGCAAGATGACATGATGTAGAGGGATAACTTCATGCAATATGATAAAAACCCCATCTTGTTATCCTCGATGGCAACAATACAATACGTGCCTTGCAACTCTTTCTGTCACTGAGTAAGGACACCGCAAGATTTAACCCAAAGCTAAGCACTTCTCCCATTGCAAGAACTACCAATCTAGTTGGCCAAACCAAAAAGATAATTCGAAGAGACTTGCAAAGATAACTCAAGCATATATACAAGAATTCAGAGAAGGATAATACTGGATCATAAACCCACAATTCATCGGTCTCAACAAACACACCGCAAAAAGAAGATTACATCGAATAGATCTCCATGAGAGAGGGGGAGAACATTGTATTGAGATCCAAAAAGAGAGAAGAAGCCATATAGCTACTAGCTATGGACCCTAAGGTCTGAAGTAAACTACTCACACTTCATCGGAGGGGCTATGGTGATGATGTAGAAGCCCTCCGTGGTGGATGCCCCCTCCGGCGGAGCTCTGGAACAGGCCCCAAGATGGGATCTCGTGGATACAGAAGGTTGCGGCGGTGGAATTAGGTTTTTGGCTCCTGTTCTGATTGTTCGGGGATACGTAGGTATATATAGGAGGAAGGAGTATGTCAGTGGAGCTCCGAGGGGCCCACGAGGTAGGGGGCGCGCCCAGGGGGGCGCCCTCCACCCTCGTGACCTCCTCGGGCACTGCTTGGAGTAGGGTCCAAGTCTCCTGGGTCACGTTTGGTTGGAAAATCACGATCCCGAAGGTTTCATTCCGTTTGGACTCTGTTTGGACTCCGTTTGATATTCTGTTTCTTCGAAATACTGAAAAAGGCAAAAAACAGCAATTCTGGGCTGGGCCTCCGGTTAATAGGTTAGTCCCAAAAGTAATATAAAACTGGGCTGGGCCTCGTGGGGGGGCCGGATATGAACTCCGGAGTGGCCACCCATTTGGCGCGGCGGGGTTCAGTGATGTAGAACCACTCCTGCTGCCAGAACTTGACGGTCTCGATGAAAGCCCCTTTGGGCCATGTGGCATTGGGCAACTTGCTTACCATGGCCTTGCTACAGTCCGCATGCTACTCATCGAGCACCTTCGGCTTCACATTAAAGACTTTGAGCCATAGGCCGAAGTGTGGCAGGATGCGGAGAAGAGCCTCACACACGACGATGAACGCCGATATGTGGAGGAAAGAATTCAGGGCTAGATCGTGGGAATCTAGCCCGTAGTAGAACATCAAGCCGCAGACGAAGGGGTGGAGGGGAAACCCTATCCCTCTAAGAAAATGGGATAGGAAGACAACCCTTTCGCCGGGCGCCGGAGTGTGGATGATTTTGTCCTTGCCGGGGAGCCTGTGCGCAATGTTTGCGGCCAGGTACCCCGCGCTCCATAGTTCCTTCACGTCCTTCTCCGTGACCGAGGAGGCCTCCCACTTGCCCTTGGAGCCTAACCCGTACATGGATGGAGAAGGTGGTGGCGGTGAGGAAGACGAGAGCTTTTTTCGGGTGCTGGAGCTTGGGAGATTGGAAGGCAGAGGCTGGAAGAAGGCGTGGGAAAGAAAGGAAGAATCTTTTGCCCTCTTATAGGCGGTGAAAATGCCAACCGTCCCTCCACTTAGGCCTTAAAACTCGCATATTCCCAATGAGAGCGTGCACCATGATCGGTTGGGTTACCCAAATCCCATTGATGAGAATCTCGTAATAAGTGGGCACGATCTATGTTTTGACAAGACGGGCCAAGGGGGCTCGACCACGAAACACGAAACGAGGAGTGTGAAAATGATTCAAAACACTGAAGAGTCAAGTCTGACGCTTTGCCAGAAAAAGCTGTCAGTAAAGACACTATTCATATTTTTTATACTTTGCCTTTGCGGCTAAGGGTTGTTAATTATATAGAGTTGGATACAGTTCTTTTATAAGGGAAAACTGATGTATGGTATTCAAGGAGAGGAACCCGCCTTGCAATGCCGAAGACAACACGTGTGCCGAATACATCGTTATTGAAGACTGGTTCATGGGCTACTGAGGGAGTCCTCGACTAGGGGGTCCTCGGGCGTCCGGCCTATTCAATATGAGCCGGACTGATGGGCTCTAAAGATGAAGGAAGAAGACCACTTCCCGTGTCCGTTTAGGACTCATGTATGCATGAACGACAAGATTAGGTGTCCGGATATGCTATTTCCTTTCTCTGTAAACCGACTCCGTACAACCCTAGGCCCCTCCGATGTCTATATCAACCGGAGGGTTTAGACCGGAGACGGGATCATAACATTGATAGGCTAGACAATTTAGGGTTTAGCCATTACGATCTCAAGGTAGATCAACTCTTGTAACCACTATACTCATCGAATACAATCAAGCAGGATGTAGGGTTTTACCTCCTTTAAGAGGGCACGAACCTGGGTAAACATTATGTCCCTTTGTCCATTGTTACCATTGATCCTCAGACATATAGCTTGGGCCCCCTACCCGAGATCTGCCGGTTTTGACACCGACCGGGGGGGGGGGGGTGTTGCAACCTTAATGTCTTAACAACAAAGATTTTTGAGATTTCATGCAAGAAGGGGGTATCTGTTGCCACGGCCTGGAGGGATGGGCACTGGATAAACCAAATTGATTACCATAATGGCCTCACGCTTGAGCACCTCCAACAATTCTTGGAACTACGGGAGAAGCTTCTGATTGTCATCATCCGACCGGGTGTCAAGGACACGATCCTATGGAAGCTAACCAACGATGGCCAATACTCAGCTAGGTCTGCTTATATGGTGCAGTTTGCTGGGCTTACTCGCTCAAGCTTGCATGTCACGGTCTGGAAGGCTTGGGCCCCCTCCAAGTGTAAATTTTTTGCCTGGCTGGTCACTCAAAACAGAATCTGGACTACCGATAGGCTACAGCGGAGAGGATGACCTAACTGCGATCAATGTTCACTTTGTAATCAGGTGCAAGAATCTGCGGCTCACCTCCTCTTCAAGTGCAGATTCTCTACTCGAGTTTGGAATGAGGTGTTTGCCTGGCTTGGTCTAAATATCCCCACGTCTCCTTGGCTTCAGTTTGACACGGTCAAGTCTTGGTGGGATGCGCTACTCACTAACAATGTTCAACCCGCGAAAGCTCTATCTTCCCTTCTTCTTGTGGGATGGGAACTTTGGAAGTAAAGGAATGCATGCGTCTTCAGGAACAAGGCGGCGCCAGTGGCGATCATCACACGATGCATCAAAGGAGAAGTGTCCATTTGGGCCATTGCGGGCGCCAAACATTTGCGTAATGTAATGCCGCGAGAATAATTGTTTTGCCTTTTGACCGCCTGGCACCTCCTCATGGTCTGCTTGTAACAAAACCTCTTCTTAATTAATGAAAATGGCAAATATTTTGCCTTGTTTCACAAAAAAAACTGCATTCGTCACACATCCATTGCCTTGATGATCTATATTATGACAGCAAGTATGAACCATGATTTTTTGAAGGATAACACACAAATATGTATTTCGCAAACACACACACACACACACACACACAAATATCTACTGGAATAGATGTATAGCAAGTCATGTTGTAAATATTAAAATGAAAATTCAAAGACCCTGAATGAACTACGTATTACGTGGTGCACGCCGCAAGAGATTTCTTCCCGTATCGGACCATGTCCACCCTCAGCGTAACCTCCGTGGAAGCTGCGGCATGTGTATCGTGGCTCTTTCGTCCATATCGAACAGATACACGTTTACGTGACCCGCCAGTCCATCCAAATAAGCGAGAACCAACCACAATTTTCTTTTGACGAAAAAAACAACGTAACAGAAAAAGGAGGACCTCAGACCAGTAAACCGTTACACATGCTGATGTTTGTCAGCATCGATACCGCTCGAGAGAGGTCGCACGTCAGGGCAGAAAATCTCTGTCCGTTTCCGGTCGAAAATTATATAGCTGGACAATGGCTAGACCTGTGGGATTCAGAGGCTGGATATGCCGCAACAACCTTGTCCAGCTCAAACAGCGACCACACCGGTGGACAACAAAGAGGTGAAAAGTGGCGGTTACTGGAAAGCTTGACTGACTCCAGGTCTTCGCTGTAGCAGCGGTCAAGCTAAGATAAGGCGTTGGAATTTCAGATGAGATGCATGTGTGTGGATGAGAGGCCGCTGTAATTGTGTTCTTATACCCTTGGGGTTACTCATACACGCTGTTTCAGATGAGATACAAATTGTGGATGCAAGGCTGCTGTAAAACTGTTTTTAAACCGCCAGGGTCCCGAGACAGCTGATCATCCAACTCAGAACTCACGCACGCTCCAGGACCAGAAAAGGTTGCCGTATTGTTTGCTCCGGCCAAAAGCGACAGTACTTATTAACCGATCAAGCAGTAGTAACTTAACATCATTGCCCGGGACTATAGCCAAATCGGACCGGTGGTCAGTCACAGGGCCCAAACCAAAAGTTCAGCCCGCACCTTCTCGCTGTAACTGGTGGCAGGGGCAATACCTATTTGGCGCCGGTTTGTACTGTTTTCGTTAAACCCCGCGTCTTAGTCGGGCCGGCCATATTGCATTTTTTTCCTGTTTTCTAAACACACCAGATAAACTACAAAAAAAAGGTGTGATAAACATGCATGTTTTCACCAATTTCTTTATACCTTCCTTTTTCTTTTTTTCTATCCTTTTCTACTTTCTTTTTCCAATTTCGTAAATGTTTTCTTCAAATAGATGAACTTCTTTTCTAAATCTATGAACTGAATTTTTTGAAACTCGTGAACATTTTTTCAAATAGATGAACCTTTTTCAAAACCGAGGAACTTATTTTTCAAATTTGATGAGCTTTTTACTGTTTATGGAAGTTTTTCTCAAAATCGATGAAATTTTTCTAAATTCGATGATTTTTTTTTCAAATTCGATGATTTTTTTGAAAATTGATGAACTTCTTTTGAATTCGTGAACTTTTTTTAATACATGAACATTTTTGATTTGGTGAATTATTTTTTGAATACGCAAACTTTTTTCCATGCTCATGAACTTCATCTGTGATATGTGAACTTGCCTTCAAATAATTAGAAAATATAACCGCTACACTATAGTGCGCAATAAATAGCGCGTCTACGTTTCTACTATTTAAATATTTTGTGCTATGAATATTCACAAGCAGTTAGCTTGTCCAGTGGTTATCCTCATTGTGTGGAAGCGCGAGGGCGCGAGATCGAATACCAGTCGCGAGGTATTTTTGGCGCAATAGGAGGTCCCGTGGTTGCGCCTGATCCTAATAGGATATTGGCTTTCATCCGAAGAGCTCGATTTGGAAGAAGAGGATGCACAGATCTCCTCGGTGGCGCCCGCAGGCGTCGCTGCCGCCGGCAGGCAAGCACTGGTCACACTTTCGCTCGAAGCAGCACACCCTCACTCCAATGCAGTTGGCCAACGCCAACCAACACCTCCATCACGCGAACCTCCACTGACCTGCACACCCCTGCATAGCGAACGCACTATCGCCAAACAGGGATCGCCCATCACACCTCGCTGCCGCCGAAGCTGGCCAGCAGCACCGGCGGCGAGCCAGATCTGGCCGCCTGCCAGACCCAACAACCCTCCTTTGCAGGGCTTTGCATTCTTGTGAAGGCCGTGCGACTGATATCAACTTGATATTAATGTATTTCACTTCTCTAAGAAAAATAATTCTAAGACGTTACTCTTTCTTTGCAGGTTTCCAACTTAAAATTATATTTTGCATTTTTGTTACTACTAAATCATGTTTTTCTTAACAGTATAAAGCCAAGCTAGCCTCTCGTTTTCCTTCCCTAACTCTAGCCGGTTAGGGCAAACTCTCCCTTCCAAGCTTCATAGGCGAGCCCATGGATTCACCTCCCTCTGCATCTCGCTCTGGCGGTTGGTGGTGGGGAGGGGAATTTCAGTGCCTCTGCTCCAGTTAGTAGTTTAGGTTAGAATTTTTTTAGTCCGTATTCGATCCCGATGTCTCCACTCTGGTTAGTAGTTTAGGTTAGGGTTTTTTGCAGGTGTGGCGCTCGGGCGGATGGTGGCACTTCTTCGAGTTTGTCTTCTGGGCTTCGATTCTCCTTGATTCGTCCGTACAGACGTAGTCGACGGAGCTCCCGCGTAGATTTTTGTGGTCTGCTTGGGGCGACGAGGTTAGGGTTTCTCGTCATGCAGCGAGATTTGGGGTCAGTTGTTTCAGATCTGTGCAAGGGTTCAATGGCTATGGCTCGGGCTCTAGGGCGTTGGTCCTTAGGGACACGTGCACAAAGACTTCCCGGCTGTCATCAACAAGGTCCAGCTGACTCCGATGAGGGAGCAGCGACAACGGCACGTCGGCGGCTTGTTCTGTCGCAGTAGTGATCGTTCGCTCGGAATCTCGATGTAATTTTTATGATGTTTGAGATGCTTTGTACTTCTGGTAAACTTTTATAAGAGATGTGATTTTTTTCAAAAAAAAAAAGAACCATGTCTTGCTGATATTTCTTTTGTGAGATCCATCAAACCGCTGACTTCCATATATTAAGCAGGGGAGAGGCGGAAAGCAAAGTTATCGTGGCCAGGCTACAACAGGTGGGTGACAGCAAAATGAAAAAGGGAAAAGAAAGCAAAAGGTTTACTTGACCCCCTCCAACACATATCCAAGAAGCATCTCAAAGAAAAAAAACATATCCAAGAAGAGAAAGAAACACGGCTTAAAAAAAACAAAAGAAAAAAGAGAAAGAAACAATGATGTCCGCACAATACATTCTGGAAGCACACGGTCCTCACAATGCATAAAAATCATAGCCCAATTGGAAAATATAAGAATTTGAATTAGTAAAAGCATTCCACGTGCAAGTTTGTCCGCATGGAAACCATCGAGACAGGTCGCCCTCCGACTCGGTCAGATCTATGTCCGGCCGCAGCAGAAAAGTATTGAGGCTGGATATGCCGCAACAATTTTATCCAGCTCAAACAGCGACGCAAGCGGTGGCTGTGAGAGATGAAAAATTGAAAAGTGGCATGTTTGACGAGTCAAGGTCTTCGCTGCAATGGAGGTCAAGCTGAGATAAGGCTTGGCAATGGCAGATGAAACCGACGTGTGTGGATTTGAGGAAGCTGTAAAACTGCTTTTAAACCCCTGGGGCCTGAGCCAGCTGAGCATCCAACCAACACTTCAGAACTCACACACCACCACCCCGGCAAATCTGCAGCACAAAAGGTTGTCGTGCTGCGCGCTCCGGCCGAGCACAGGTGCGTTAATATCTCTCGTGCTGATTACTACCAGCAGCAGTACTTTAGCAATTACAGTATCTTTTATCTATTTTGTGCTTCTGCCTTGCTGTCAGGCTTGTCATCATACTTATTTGTATTTTCAAAACGGCGCTTGTGATGTTTATTCAATCAAGAGTGAACATCTGACAGAGTAACACTCTTCTGCTCTGAACTACTATGAGCTAGCGTGCTTAGCTTTTCCAGCGAGCACAGTGTGCAAAGATGTTCGTGAGAAATGCTGTTGATTTCTGTTCCCCGAGCGCAAACTCTTGTAGTTGCTCCTCTTCCCTTAAAAAAGGAAGTGCTCTTATCTGGGTCCATCCTTGGTGTGCAAGAGCGACGCGGTGTACATCGATGCATGAATGCGATATATTCTTAGTTTGTTGGGGATTGGTATATTAAAAATGCATATGCCATACCTTTGCAGGCAACATAGATCTAATGGCTGCTCGGCGATCGTTCAACCTCACCTCGCTTGTTTTAACGTCACTATTATTGCTGTTTTATGGAGCTGGCAATGCCGATTGCTTTGTCGCTCATAATAACAGCACGGAGAGACGTTCACTGCTTGATTTTAAGGAGGCCATCACAAAAGATCCGACAGGAGTCTTGAGCTCCTGGAATGACAGCATTCAGTACTGTATGTGGCCAGGCGTTACCTGCAGCTTAAAGCACCCGGGGCGCGTTACAGTGCTGAACTTGGAAAGCCTGAAGTTGGCAGGACAAATATCACCATCTCTGGGAAACCTAACCCTCCTTAGACAACTTTTACTAGGCACCAACTTATTACAGGGTAGTATTCCAGAGACACTTCCAAATTGTTCCAAACTCGTGGTGCTAAACCTCGCTTTTAACATGCTAGTGGGTTCAATTCCACGAAATATAGGTTTCCTCACCAATCTACAAATGATGGACCTTTCCAACAATAAACTCACAGGAAACATTCCGTCAACCTTCAGCAACATCACTCAGTTGCAACAAATATCCCTTGCAAACAATCAACTCGAGGGAAGCATTCCCGAAGAGTTTGGGAAATTGTCGAATGTTTTGGAGGTGCGTCTAGGTGCCAATGCCCTATCAGGTAGAGTTCCAACAGCACTCTTCAATCTTTCCTATCTTCAAGTACTAGACTTGAGTATAAATATGTTAAGCGGCAGATTGCCATCTGAAATTACTGGTGATATGATGTTTAACCTCCAATATCTTTTACTGGGTATCAACAAGTTTGAAGGTGACATTCCAGGTTCACTGGGCAATGCTTCACAGCTAACACGGGTAGATTTTTCATTGAATAGCTTCACTGGTCAGATTCCTAGTAGTTTGGGTAAACTTAATTATTTAGAGTATCTAAACCTCGACCATAACAAGCTTGAAGCAAGGGACAGTCAAAGCTGGGAATTTTTAAGTGCACTGAGCACTTGTCCTCTAACAACACTCTCATTAAATGGAAATCAATTACATGGAGTTCTACCAAATTCTCTTGGTAACCTATCAATCACGCTTCAACAACTAAATTTAGGTGCAAACAACTTGTCTGGGGCGGTTCCCCCGGGCATAGGAAAATACCACAACTTATCTACCCTAACGCTAAGCTACAATAATCTTACAGGCACAATTGAAAAATGGATCGGAGCCCTCAAGAATCTAGAAGGGTTAGATCTTGGAGGAAATAACTTCAATGGACCAATACCATACTCCATTGGCAATCTGACAAAGTTGACATCCCTCGATATTTCCAAAAATCAATTTGATGGTGTCATGCCATCCAGCATAGGAAATTTTCCACAGCTCACACACTTAGATCTTAGTTATAACAACATCCAAGGTAGCATACCTCTGCAGGTTTCTAACCTTGAACAACTCATAGAGCTATATCTTTCATCTAACAAGCTTACCGGGGAAATACCAACTAGTTTAGATCAATGTCATAATTTGGTAACTATCCAAATGGGCCAGAACATGCTAATAGGGGAAATACCAACATCTTTAGGCAACCTAAAGAGCTTGAACATGCTCAACCTTTCCCACAACAACTTGTCGGGAACCATCCCATCCAAACTTAATGATCTTCAACTACTCCGAATGCTAGACCTATCCTATAACCATCTCCAAGGGGTAATACCAAGAAATGGTGTATTTGAAAACGCTTCAGCTATTTCACTTGTTGGAAATTGGGGGCTCTGCGGAGGAGCACCAAACCTTCATATAGGCTCATGTCATGCTGGTTCTCTGAAATCAAGAAGGCAATATTATCTGATCAAAATATTGATCCCAGTATTTGGCTTTATGTCATTAGCCATACTGATATACTTTGTACTCACTGAGAAGAAAAGAAGGAAGTATACATCACAGCTTCCTTTTGGAAAGGAATTTCTCAAAGTATCTCACAAGGATCTAGAAGAAGCCACAGAAAACTTCTCGGAGTCTAACTTAATTGGAAAAGGAAGCTATGGTTCGGTATACAAAGGGAAGTTAGGGCACAATAAAATGGAAGTGGCAGTGAAAGTTTTTGACCTTGAGATGCATGGCGCTGAAAAAAGTTTCTTAGCAGAATGTGAAGCAGTTAGAAACATTCAGCATCGGAATCTACTCCCAATTATAACGGCGTGCTCAACTGCTGACACCACCGGCAATGCTTTCAAAGCTCTGGTTTATGAGTTCATGCCTAATGGAAATTTGGAGACTTGGTTGCATCACAATGGGGACGGGAAAGATAGAAAACCTCTGGGGTTCACGAAGAGGATAAGCATAGCTCTTAACATAGCTAATGTATTGGACTATTTGCACCATGATATTGGAACTCCAATCATCCATTGTGACTTGAAACCCAGTAACATTCTCCTTGACCATGATATGATTGCTTACCTGGGAGACTTCGGGATTGCAAGATTTTTCCGTGATTCAAGGTTGACATCAAGAGGAGAGAACAGTTCCAATGGTCTGCGGGGTACTATAGGGTATATCCCTCCAGGTATTATTACTTGCCACATAATGTATTTGACTTTAGCATCTCATTTTAGCAGGCAAATATATACTGATCTTGTTGTACTAACTATATATTGTGCTGGTATATCTCTAGAGTACGCTGGAGGTGGCCGCCCATCTACTTGTGGAGATGCATATAGTTTCGGGGTTCTACTCCTTGAGATGCTTACAGGCAAAAGACCAACAGATTCTATGTTTGAAAATGGAGTTAACATTATCAATTTCGTCGACAAGAACTTCCCAGATCAACTATTTGAAGTCATCGATATTCCTCTCCAAGAAGAATGCAAGGGTTATACTACTCCAGGAAAGATGGTAACAGAAAACGTGGTCTACCAATGCTTACTTTCTCTAGTACAAGTAGCACTTTCTTGTACACGTGAGATCCCAAGTGAACGTATGAACATGAAAGAAGCAGGCACCAGGTTGAGCGGAATCAATGCATCATACCTCGCAGGAAAAGATAAATATGCTTCTTAGATAGATTTAACTAAACTCGGGCATGTACGCGTATGTGTAGGTGTATCAAAGATATGTACTTTTTGTTTATATTAAGCTGAAAGCAACGTATGTACTTGTGCGTCCAGCTGTACACAAGGCCCAAAAAACAGCATAGTATATAACACACAACAAGATGTTTACTTGTGATCCAAATTGTGATCGTCTCCAACACGACGTCGTATCATCATAGCACAATACACTCGGTGTAGAACGTTCTTGTAACTCATTTTCTTGTCATCAATAACTTCTATTTATTTTTGTTGGAATATTAGGCAAGTTCATGATTAATTTCAGTAAATAATTCATGACTAGCACACAAACTAGCATGCAACAATGTAGCAAACTAGAAGAGCAACAAATCATGTACAGCAGCATCGCCCAGAAAATAGCAACTTCAAAGAGAGAGACATGAACAGATCACGGTTGACGTACTATTCGGTAGTTGCAGCAGGAGTGACCGTGTTGATGACGATGTTGGCGACGATCTGTTGTTGACGGCGGTGAAGACGACGATGAGTAGCACTGCCTGACTTGGACGGAAGATGACCCGTGATGACGAACTTGAGCAGTCGCGCAGAGCGCTTCCAAAAACCCCTAATTCGCCCTCTCCCGGTGCAGGATCGCAAAGACGAACAGTTCCGGAGACCTGCTCTCCCGCACGCCGATGCACGTCAGCGTTCGAAATAGAGTAGACTACGTTGGCAGCGCAAGTTGTGAGACGACGCAAAATCCTAGGTGTTTTCGATATGTGTATGGCCGGAGCCGGTAGCAGTATATATATTAGGACCCGAGGTGGTATTGTGTCACGATCACAATCCCAAACCAACTTGGTTTCTAATTCATATACTTACCAGACAAGAAATCATTAACTTGTCTGCCAAGACATAAAAATAGAACGGCAAAAGGAAGCCGCATCCCTGCAAGGCAACAGACCGGATTTCGGAGGACCATTCACGCGCAAGTCGCACGTACGCGCCGCCTCGCCATGGCCCGGCCCGGCGAGGCGAGCGAGCGCGCGCGTGTGGTCTTCCCTTTCTCTTCTCAACACACCACTTAGAGTGGCGGAGAGAACTCACTATATAAAGAGGTCCAACTCTTCTTCAACTTTCGGGATGGGACTAAACTTTAGCACCACCACTTGTCATTTTACATTGGGCTCATTTGAGATTTGAGATTTTGTTAATGGGCCAGGCCCATTAATTCTAACACCCCCACCATATCTCAAGTACCCATTTAGAGTTTTATCTTATCTCACCACTTGTTTAATATACCAGTGCTTCAGCAGAGACTGTTAAGTTGAACTTCTACCTAGAACTTTAAGCTACATCTATTCACAACTTGACAATGGACTATGCCTTGAATTGCTAGTTTTGTGTGAACAAGTTTCACTCAAAGTCTTACCAGTACCTGGCTGCCAGTAGGCTACCCCGCGGTTTGGAGCTTATAGGTCATACTCCCTGGTCTCTTTGTGAGCTTACTAGAGATCACCCAAATCTTATAGACTGCAACATTTACAGTTGGAACTCATATAGGTGTGTTCTTTCAAGACTGCTCTGTAGGATAGCATCTTTGCTAATTATAGCCAATAGAACCACATTAAGGCAAGTTGCCAACCCGCCTTACAGCGCCGAACCTTACAGCTCTGAGAGTTTTGCATCTTCACTTAGAGACGGTCATTAGTTATTACTCTCCTCAGTTAACCGATAGCTTGTTCTTCCCAGATCCTAAATCACGGGATCTCCTATCACAAAGTTTGGGTTAACATTATGGTGTAACATCTATGGGTCTCATACCCATCTACCTCGATGCAATATCTATCACATTTCGTGATAGTCCCTTTGTAAAGGGATCTGCCAGGTTTTTGTCTGTTTGAATATACGTAACAATTATTACTCCGGAGTTTCTCAACTTCCTGACAGACTTCAAACGTCTCTTCACCTGTCTTCATGACTTCACATTATCCTTAGAATTGTTCACTTTAGCAATAACCGTCTGGTTGTCACAATTCATAAGAATAGCCAGTACAGGTTTTTCAACCATAGGCATGTCCATCAAGAGCTCACGCAGCCATTCGGCCTCAATAGTGGTTGTGTCTAAAGCAGTTAGTTCTGCTTCCATAGTTTACCTCGTCAATATGGTTTGTTTTCAAGACCTCAATGACACTGCGCCACCTCCATGAGTAAATACATACCCACTTCTTGCATAGAGTACATCAACATTGGAGATCCAATTTGAATCATTATATCCTTCTAGCATAGCAGGATGCCCTGAATAAGTAATTCTGTAACTCATAGTACCTCTCAGATAGCGCAAGACCATTTCTAGTGCATGCCAATGATCATCACCCATGTTGGATATGAACCTACTCAGTTTGCTCACAGCAAAAGAGATATCTGGCCTTGTAGCACTAGCTAAGTACATGAAGAACCGACAATTTGAGAGTATCTTAATTGATCTCTCGTTTCCTTCTTGTTCTTTCTGAGTGTCACACTGGGATCATAAGGTGTTGGAGAAGGCTTGCTATCCATACACTACTGCAAGATGGTCCAAACACGACAATCGAATCAGAGACCCTTCAACGAAACTGTGTGTGATGCGTCAATCACAAACGGTGATGTAATAAAACCGTCAAAAAAGATGTAAAACGTTTGCGATGGCGGCTACATCAAACACGGTTCATATTAGAGTTGCTTGTGCGATGAGTGGCAAACAGTTAATCCAGAAGAACTGTTTACGATGATGCAGAACAACAGAAACGGGCAGCTAGATGAGGGTGTGTGCAATATATGGCATACAGTTCACTAGGATGAATTGTGTGTGATTAGGCAACACAATGGAAACGGTTCAACTGAACAAAATGTGTGTGATACGCGGCAAAAAGGTCCGTAATCAGAAATGTGTGTGAAGACCAATAGTAACGCGGACGATTGCTGCTAATAAGCCATGTGATTTTCTCTGTCTATAGAAAAATAACATGTATATATATATAACTAAAATAAACATCCAATTACATAAGTGACTATACAGATCATTCGCACACACCTCAATAAATAATTATATGCATTCTAAACTAGGAGAAATGATCATATAGTCATCTACTTCTTGTGATGCTCCCGCCACTTCTCCGTGGCTCGATCCCTTTTCTGGGGAAGGAAGAAGACACTCCCTCATGTCAATGTCCGCATGTACATCTCGTAGCTTGTGTACACGTCCTTGGCCGCGTACTTGACGTGTTGTTCATCCAGTCTCTCATGCCGGACACTGTGCCAGGCGTTCTTGTCGTTCTTGCTCCCATCCTTAATCTTCATGTAGTAGGTGTCGACGATGGCCGAGGCAAGGTCAACCAGGAAGTTTTGTTTGTTGTTATCGCTGCCCCGGACCTTGTAGTTGTCCTGGATGTTGACAAGATTCTGACATTTCAAGCCCGAAACCTTGAGCGCTTTTAGATCGTTGGTGGTGTCCACCGTAGCAAAACTGTAGTCGGAGCTGTCGATAAACCTGGAGAAACGCTCGTAAGGCCTTGTGGTCAGGTGGTAGTGGTAGACAAGGACGTCATGTAGAATGCACAACTGGGCAACGGCAACCTTCTGATCGTGCCCGACACGACCGGTGGTGTACTCGAGGTCGAAGCCGACCACTTGGAACTTGTCCTCGGCAAGAAACTGCTTCATAGTTTGGATGGAGCTCTCCACCGAGACCGGATCGTTCGTGTAAACCACCGAGAGGGCATTCCTCCTCACGTGGGTGTCCACTACGTGATGTGTGGTGAACTGCCCGCCGTTGTCGTCGGCGACCACTAGAAGCGCCATTGGAACTGCTGGATGTCCTCTCTGTATGTGTCATCGTGGGTGTGCTTATTGTGGCGTGTGGCGTGAGAGATGAAGGTAAACGGCCATAGGAATAAATGGGGGCGGGGCAGCCTGGATTCTCGGCGCGTCCGCTTGGCAATTTTTTAAGCGGGTAACTGCATCGTCCCGCTGTGCCCGGTGCAACCGCATGCACACGAACGTGTGTGATCATGCACCGGCTCCAAACACTGGCAGTACGCATGGAGGGACGAGGGCAGAGCACATGGAGGGACTCAAGAGCAGAGCACGCGCGGCGGGACGCGAGCAGAGCGTGTCGCGGCTGCCTCAACCGCAAGCAACCACACAGATAGAGTAGTTGAACATACAGGAAATAGTCGTCTACAAGCCGGCCGATAGTTGCGTCGCTGCATAGAGAGCAGCCGTGTGGTACTACCGCCGTCTTGATCTATTAGTCCCCTTTATATTCGGTGCCATATTTAACCTTAAATTTAACCAACAAAATGTTAATGCATGTTACAAAAATTATATAATTGAAAACTATGTTCAAATACGAATCCAACGATATAATCTCTGGCAACATGCATTCGTATTTTATTAGTTAAATATATAGTCAAAATTTGGAACAAAAATACATAGACGACTTATATATAAACCAGGACACGGGTAGTAGGTAATTTAATCGGAAGCATTTTTATTTTATTAACCGTATGTGCACGTGTCCTTTCGTCTTCCTCTCGCACGTCTTGTCACCTCACTATCGCTGACGGCTTAGAGTGCAAGCTTGAGTAGTGCGCGGGGGCGTTCTTTTGGCCAAACGGTGGAGAGCCTGTTCTCGCGCAACACCGCAGGTTCCCGTGCAAGCTTCCCGCCCGAGTCGGTGAAATCCCCCAAAATCCCAATGCATACTGGCCTGCTATATAAACCCTCATGGCCGGCGAGTCCTGCAACGCATTTTCCCCTCCCTCCCTGTAGATTATCTCGTCTGCTTCTCCCACAATCGCCAATGGCACCGGTCTATCATCGTCGCTCGGCCACTCCGCCGTCATCAGAGGACAGCTCCAGCTGGGAGGCTACACCGCGGTGGCGGCGCAGTCCTCGGCGTAGTATACTGTGAATGGCGTCGCTGTTGGGTGTGCGTGGAACACCCGCCACACGCTATGCCGCCGCTGCCCGTCGGCAGCCGTTGTCGGCTGCCGTGCCACCCCACCGTCTGCCATCGTGGCCGCCACACGACCGTCGAAAGCCAGGGCCATTGCCTGCTCCGCTACCGCGACCCGAAGGCAGGAGGTGGCCATTGTGGCCACCACACCACCGTAAGCCACCGTGGCCATCACCCGCTCCGCCACCACGGCCCGAAGGAGGGAGGTGGTTGTCATGGCCGCCACCCCATTGTCGGCCGCCGTGGCCGCCAGCCCACCGTCGACCGCCGGGGTCATCACCCGCTCCGCCACTGCCGCCCGAAGGCAGGAGCGGAGCTGGAGGCCCGCATGTGCGTCAGCGACCTCGCGCGCTACACCGAGTTCCTGCGAGAGGAGGAGGAGCGCCTCGTCGAGCATGCAAAGAGCCTTACCGCTGCCGTGGCCGCAGCACACGCTGCCACAGAGGCGAGGAATTAGGAGATCTACGAGGAGAACCACCGCTTCGAGAGGGGTCTTCTGGAGCGACAGAGGGTGTTCGAGGTGAGCATCGTTGAAGGTGTAGCAGCGGCAGGCACCGTATTGCAGTTGTGCAGCTCGTCGGTAGGCTTCTCCTCCTCTGCCTCTTACTGAGCACGCTCGGCAGAGGAGAGGCTGCCGGAAGTAGTACAAAGCCCGTCCGTAGTAGTAGTATTTACGGGCTATTTTGCTCAGTTCATCTGACTATAGATGTGGTGAAACTGTACAACATACTTAAAATTAGCTAGTATATATAGTTGAACTAGCTATTTCAGTACACGGTTGGCAATAATTGGGGAAAACTTTGGTTGGTTCAGCTGTCGAGTTGAACTGTTTGTATAAAGAATGACTGCTTAATCTATGAATGAAATCTATGCTTAATTACTCAATATTAGTTGCAAAAATTAGATAGTGCGCACTACTGCAGGATGCTGCTAACGTGACATTACGATCAGAGACTCTTCGATGAAACTGTGTGCGATGCAATAATCGCAAACGGTGGTGTAAAAACCCCGTTAAAAAAGGTGCAAAACATTTGCGATGACGGATGCATAAAACACGGTTCAGATTTTAGTTGCGTGTGCAATGCAGGGCATACAGTTCACTTCAATTAACTGTTTGCGATGAGGAGGAACAAAATAAACGGGCAGCTAGATGAAGGTGTGTGCGATATACAACATACAGTTCACTCGGATCAACTATTTGTGATTAGGCAACACAAAAGAAACGGTCAGCCAGATCAAGGTGTGTGCGATATACGTCATGCGGTTCACTAGGAACAGTGTTGAGACTAGAGAACAGAAAGGGTTCAATATAACAAGATGTGTGTGATACGGGGCAAACAGGTCTGTAATCAGAAATGTGTGTGAAGACCGATAATAACACAGACAATTGTTTCTAATAAGACATGTGTGTTGTGCGATGGGATTGCATACAGAACAATAACATATATAAACACACACACTTATAAGGACATGTTTGCATAATCAAATTAAACATCCACTTACATAGGTGGCTACTACAACCATGGCATTTGCACACACCAAAGTAAACTATTATGTGCATAATTACATAGGTGGCTGATGTCTACTACACAACCTTCTTCTTGTAGACGTTGTTGGGCCTGCAAGTGCACAGGTTTGTAGGACAGTAGCAAATTTCCCTCAAGTGGATGACCTAAGGTTTATCAATCCGTGGGAGGCGTAGGATGAAGATGGTCTCTCTCAAACAACCCTGCAACCAAATAACAAAGAGTCTCTTGTGTCCCCAACACACCCAATACAATGGTAAATTGTATAGGTGCACTAGTTCGGCGAAGAGATGGTGATACAAGTGCAATATGGATAGTGGATATAGGTATTCGTAATCTGAAAATATAAAAACAGCAAGGTAACTAATGATAAAAGTGAGCGTAAACGGTATTGCAATGATAGGAAACAAGGCCTAGGGTTCATACTTTCACTAGTGCAAGTTCTCTCAACAATAATAACATAGATAGATCATATAACAATCCCTCAACATGCAACAAAGAGTCACTCCAAAGCCACTAATAGCGGAGAACAAAAAGAGATTATGGTAGGGTACGAAACCACCTCAAAGTTATTCTTTCGGATCAATTTATTCAAGAGTTCATACTAGAATAACACCTTAAGACACAAATCAACCAAAACCCTAATGTCACCTAGATACTCCATTGTCACCTCAAGTATCCGTGGGCATGATTATACGATATGTCACACAATCTCAAATTCATCCAACCAACACAAAGTACTTCAAAGAGTGCCCCAAAGTTTCTACTGGAGAGTCAAGAAAACATGTGCCAACCCCTATGCATAGGTTCATGGGCGGAACCCGCAAGTTGGTCACCAAAACATACATCAAGTGGCACGTGATATCCCATTGTCACCATAGATAAACACGGCAAGACATACATCAAGTGTTCTCAAAGTAAAGACTCAATCCGTTAAGATAACTTCAAGAGGGGAAACTCATTTCATCACAAGAGAGTAGAGGGGGAGAAACATCATAAGATCCAACTATAATAACAAAGCTTGCGATACATCAAGATCGTGCCATAGAGAGAACACGAGAGAGAGAGAGAGAGATCAAACACATAGCTACTGGTACATACCCTCAGCCCTGAGGGTGAACTACTCCCTCCTCGTCATGGAGAGCGCCGAGATGATGAAGATGGCCACCGGTGATGGATTCCCCTTCCGGCAGGGTGCTGGAACGGGCTCCCGAGAGGTTTTTGGTGGCTACAGAGGCTTGCGGCGGCGGAACTCTCGATCTATCTTGATATTCGATGGTTTTAGGGTATGTAGGCTTATATACGCGAAAGAAGTTGGTCGGGAGGTGCTCGAGGGGCCCACAAGACAGGGGCGCGCGCCCAGTAGGGGGGAGGGCGCCCCCTATCTCCTGGCCCCCTCGAGGGTCTTCTGACGTGAACTCCAAGTCTCCAAGATGATATTCTTCCAAAAAATCATGATGCCGAAGGTTTCATTCCGTTTGGATTCCGTTTGATATTCCTTTTCTTCGAAATATTGAAATAGGCAATAAAACAGCAATATGGGCTGGGCCTCCGGTTAATGTGTAAGTCCCAAAAGTAATATAAAAGTGTATAATAAAGCCCGTAATCATTCAAAATAGATAATAAAATAGCATGAATGCTTCATAAATTATAGATACGTTGGAGACGTATCAGCATCCCCAAGATTAATTCCTACTCGTCCTCGAGTAGGTAAATGATAAAGAAAGAATTTATGAAGTGTGAATGCTAGAAGGTGCACAAGTTTGATCAATGATAATTTCAATCACCTTTTCTAGCATGATAATATGTTATAACAGTAGTTCATCTCATAAAACTTCTCATGATAAAGTAACAAGAATTCACATATCAAAGCATAGACCATAAACTTTCTTGAAAACTAGCAAACTTCATTCTCAGTCATCAAACAATTGCAATTCATCTTATTTTCAGGAATAGCAATCTCCACATACTCAACTATCAAATAGTCTTCTACAATTGCTAACACTCACGCAATACTAATGGTTATGGAGTTTCAATCGGACACTGAGAAAGATAGGGGCTTATAGTGTTGCCTCCCAACGTATTCACCTTTGGGTGATGTCAACAATAATAGTTCATGCTAACTTACATCCAATTGGATATATATATCAGGATCTCCCCAACACGAGGTGCTTGCCAAAGGATAAAATGAAAAAGGGAAAGGTGAAGATCACCTTGACTCTTGCATAAAGTAAAAGACATAAAGTAAAAGATAGGCCCTTCGCAGAGGGAAGCAGAGGTTGTCATGCGCTTTTAGGGTTGGATGCACAAAATCTTAATGCGAATGAACGTCACTTCATATTGCCACTTGTATATGGACCTTTATTATGCAGTCCGTCGCTTTTATTGCTTCCATAACAAGATCGTATAAAGCTATTTTCTTCACACCAAAATATCATACATATTTAGAGAGCAATTTTTATTGCTTGCATCGATGACAACTTACTTGAAGGATCTTACTCAATCCATAGGTAGGTATGGTGGACTCTCATGGCAAAACTGGGTTTAAGGATATTTGGAAGCACAAGTAGTATCTCTACTTGGTGCAAGGAATTTTGGCTAGCATGAGGGGGAAAGGCAAGCTCAACATGTTTGAATGATCCATGACAATATACTTTAACTGAGATGTCGGAAAACATAAACCATTACGTTGTCTTCCTTGTCCAACATCAACTCTTTAGCATGTCATACTTAATGAGTGCTCCCAATTATAAAAGATTTCTAAGATAGTATATTTATATGTGAAATCCCTCTTCCTTCAATATTCCTTTCATGAATTGTTCAAATGACCAATACAATGCTTGCTAACCTTCAATAAATTTACAACCTCTACTTCTTAGATGTGAAGTCATTACTCCCCATGGGATAAGCACATGAAACATATATAATTTCATATTTATGACAATCAACTCATTCAACAATTTACTCATAGGATATAAGTGAAGCACACGAGTAAATGAAAAACTACTCCAAAAAGATATAAGTGAAGATCAATGAGTAGCTAAATAATTATGTAACTATGCGAAGACTCTCTCTCATTAAAGAATTTCATATCTTGGTATTGTATTCAAATATCAAGCAAAACAAAATAAAATGACATTGCAACGATAGCGCAACTCATGTGAAGAAGCAAAAACTTAGGCTCAACCGATACTAACCGATAGTTGTTGAAGAAGAAAGGTGGGATGCCTACCGGGGCATCCCCAAGCTTAGATGCTTGAGACTTCTTGAAATATTATTGTGGGGTGCCTTGGGCATCCCCAAGCTTGAACTTTTGTGTCTCCTTAATTCCTCTCATATCATGGTTTCTTCTTTTTATCAAAAGCTTCATCCACAACAAACTGAACAAGAACTCGTGAGATAGGTTAGTATAAACCAGTGCAAAATCTTATCATTTTCTACTGTAACAAATCACTAAAATTATTACTCCCTCCGGTTCGAAATACTCGTCGCGCTGGTCAATTTGCAAAAACACCCACCCCTTTATTCCGACACAACCCGCGATCCTCGTCGCTGCTCTCGCCCCCTCCCGTGACTCTGCTTGCTCCGCCGCGCCATCGTCGGCCTCCGTGCAGCTCGCCCGCGCCTTCCTCCCGCTCCCTCCTCCCTGCGTAGCTCCTCCGCCCCCTTCTCTATGCAGCTCGCCCGCTCCCTCCTCCGGCTTACTCCTCTGCGTAGCTCCCCCTCTCACTCCATTGGGAAAAATGGCATCTTTCTCCTCTGCAGAACACAACGCCGCCTAGCACTTCGCCATGGACGCGCTCAGCTTCGTGGTACCGCGGATCCTCCTCTTCGCTGTCACCCACGGCTCTGGGGTGTTCATAGTGCCCTGCCGCATCCCGCAAGGGCTCCGGGGTGGCTGGAGATCTGTGGCGGTGGAGGGGATCGTGCTGTCACCTCGCCGGACGGCTACAAGAAGGTCACCATATGAAGACCGCCTTCTTCATCACCGCTCTAGGTACTGCCAATTTTCATCATGGAAAAGTTTTTCTGCAATTTCTGCAATTTTGTACAGAGTAGTGGGGTACAGTAGCTCTTTTTTTGCCTGAAAGAGCATCAACCATGGCTGCAATTTTGTCTGTACTGTGTAGATTGCTACAGCGAACATGTGTAGATTTTCTGCAATTTAAATCTATGTGCAGATTGACCTCCAGCTGACATCACTATGGTTAATGTTCAGTTCATCTAGATGAATTGGGTCTAACTTTGTGGTTTCACATCTGGGTATTGGAGCATATGCAACCTTGAATTTTTGGGCATTACCAACGCAATCATATGATGTTCTGATCATTACATCACTGTGTAGATTTTGACTCAAAATTTCTGCAATTTTCCATGGAGTAGTACTGCAGAGAACTGGACTAATTTTCTGTAATTTTCCACGGAGTAGTTCTACAGAGAACAGGAATAATTTTCCATGGTGCTATGGTGCTTTATGGTGCAAAATGAACAGTACAATTAACCTTACTCCTTCAAATATTTTCTACTCTGTAAACAACAACATAATGTTGGAGTATGTAAAGAAAAATGAAACAGAGGGAGTTGTGTTTGCAACACACTTGTAGTACTCCATTTATTTAACTCCACTAGAGGGCAATTAAGGCCAACAAGCATGTAAGGAGTAATTCTTGTCCAAACATGTTATTGGAGTAATTCTTGTCCAAATTTTTCTTTTTTCTTTTTCTGCTCCTCCTTTATCTTCAATTAATCCAAATTATTCCAGTTAATCCAAATTAACAATTAACAACACTCCTACTCTTAATAAAAGAGAGAAAGAGAATTCAGTAAGCTTTTTTACTCCATTAACATACAAATTAACAAAATATGATTATACATGAATATATTCTGTGGTTACATGCAATTAACAGCACATTAACAAATAATCATTAACAATTACTCCCTCTTTCATCTTTCATGTGTTTGCTTCTCCTTTAGTGACCCTCTATAATGTCCAAAGTTTTCCAATATAGCTCAGCATCGAATCTTAGATTGATATGTAGCATCCCCTCCCTCTCCATCATATCTTTGTTCATGTGCGGGATCTTGTATCCTGTACCTCCCTCAACTCTCATAACCTCAATCAGGACTGACTATAAGGTTATAAACACTCTCGCCAGTTTGTGCACTTCATACCTATCATATGCTTCTTCAACTGATTCTATCAGTTCCTTGATGTTGTTTGGTGCACTTTCAAGCGTCAAGGACTGAATTGAGCTGAAGAAGCAAAGATCCAGGACATTCATATCAGGTGAATTTGCAGGCTGCTGCATCAACCTGATATCCAGTTCTGATTCTGCTACGGCAGCTAGAAAATCTGAATCATCTGGAGGAACATGTGTTCTTGCGTTATCTTGCTGGATTAGATGGTTCGATTGTCTTCGGGCCACTGTGCTTCAATGGCTGGAATGACCTTTTCACATAGGTATTCCCTCATCACATTCCTAGTAACTGTGACCGACTTTAGTTCCTTAGTCCCTTTGAGTCTGTTCTTGGAATCCTTTTTTGCTGGAGTTTCTTTGATGAAGGCCCATACTCCTATCTTGCCATCAAATGTTACATTTCCTTGATCATCAAATCGTGGCCTCGTAACTGCTGTTAAGAACATGACCTTGCCGATACTATTCTTGTTTTGAACAGTGCGCACCAGATCTGGTTCTTCTTCATGGAGGTAATAGGTTCTGTTCCTTTTCGTCATATCAAACCATTTCTCATCGATGTGAACTATGTTCTGCATATCAATGAAAGGGGGCATTGCATCTGCTATTGTTGTTTGATCAATCATTGAAATGCAAAACTTGAGCCTTGATAGCTTGTTTTCTGGTTTCAGAGTGGGCTTCAGACTGTTTGTGTGTTTCCTTATCTTTCCCCATTTGAACCTTCTCCGCAAGGTAGAATATGGTACATCCAGAGACCTAGCAAGTGCCCTCAGTGTAGACCTTTTGTTGAGGGGAATTGAAGGTATCCTCAAGAGATCAAGGTCTGCCCTCTTTCTACCACATCTCCGCTTCCTTTTATTAGACACATTGATCTCTTATCCTCTTGCAAGCTGGGCATTTGCCTCCTTCCATATTCTTTCAACGGTTCTGACACTTGTGTTCAGCAGACCAGCTACACGTTCTTTGTCTCTCTTGTCAATTTCTCCATCCCTGCTAAGTGCTTTTAGTGCAATATATGCTGCAAATTTGTGAGTGTCTGGTAGATCTGGTTTTGCCCGTGGTTTACGTACATCTTCCTCTCCTTCAGGCATATGTACATCTTCCTCTTCTTCAGACATATGTACATCTTCCTCTCCTCCAGGTGGAGTGCTATTCAGATCTGGGAGCACCATAGTGTTGTACCTCTGCTCTCTGTTCTAATTCAGGTCCTCAACATGTTCTCACCTGATCATGACAATAAGCATTCATTTAAAAAAGCATGACAGTAAGCATGAAAATAAGCAAGTTACTCTTGTATCTGTATTGCTTTATTTTGTTTTGGCAGTAGATCATCAACCATATATTCCTTTTCTATGCTTTATGTTTCAGTCAGGGTATTGCTTTATTCACTGTCTAACTAATTACTGTTTCACTGTTATAGGAACTCAGTTAACAACATGTTATTGGAACTACTCCAAGAACAGAACAGAATGGCATGTTAATGTCAGTTAACAACATGTTATTACTTCCAAGAACAAAACAGCAAAACAAAAGGTACTCCTACTGTTGACACTTTGACAACAATACTCCTTAGCATCTTATTACTTCTTGGTGAAATTTACTGTTATTTTTTGCTGTCAATACAGTGACACCAGTATAATAAACAAAAATCAGCCAAAAAGAGAAGCCTACATTGTTTTTACTTTCTCCTATTGTCTACTGTCTATGCTTACTCCTACTGTCTACACTAAATTTTTGGGTGTGCTCTACTTTGATGTACACTATTCAACAATATATACAGTAGAGTAATTACTGTCTACTGAAAATGGAGTAAGTGTGATCTTCAGAGTGTGCTAACCTAGTATCTGTAGGTTTTGATTTGCTTGCAGATTTGTGAGTGTGATCTTCAGAGTGTGATTTGACAGTCTTCAGAGTGTGATCACCATTTCCATGATGAACACAACAGAGAGGAACCAGTTGACAGGAACATCAAAGGATCAAGAGGACAGTAGCCGCTACCCGCTGCGTCGAGAGGATCAATAGGAGCAGCAGATTACTCACAGGTATCGAGCAACAGAACCAAGCTGTAGTACTTACTCTCTTTTTGTGATTGCTTATGGGGGATGTGAGTACTTACTCTCTTTTTGTGATTGCTTATGGGGGACGTGAAAATTTCAGTTCAAATCGCTCCAGCCTTGTGGTATTTAGAGCACAAATTCACGTCAAGAGGAGCAGATGATCAATTCGAGTTGTCGGAGCTATGAACGCCGGAGCAGCGGCGAAGGGTAAGGGAGCTGCGGACGTGGAGCAGCGGTAGAGGGTTAAGGAGCTGCGGACGGCGGAGCAGCGGCGGACCTTGGGCTCTCGATTGGAGCAGAGGGTGGCGCCGGCAAGGGACCTGCGGCCGGCGGGGAAGGATGTCGAAGTTGCGGCGGAGGGTGAGGGAGCTGCGGACGGCGGAGCAGCGCAACAACGGCAGACCTCGGTGACGAAGCTCTCAATTGGAGTGGAGGCAGGCAGCCGGCGGGGAAGGACAATGGCACTGCGGCGGAGGGAGAGAGAGCTGCGGATGGCGGAGCAGCACAGCAACAACCGAAATTAGGCTCTTGATTGGGGCGGAGGTAGGCGGCCGGCGGGTAAGGACGGCGGAGCAGCGAAGGAGCTTCCAAGCCACGGGACGAGGGCCAGGATGGAGAAGATTCCAAACTGGGAGGACCTTTTTGCAAAATGTTATTTCTATAACGCTCGCGACAAGTAATTGGAACTGGAGGGAGTATTCAACATTGCATACTAAATGACTCTGCATATTTAACACTCCTATCCTCAAATAGAATCATTAAACAAGCAAACATATGCAAACAATGCAACCATAACAGCAATCTGCCAAAACAGTATAGTCTTTAAAGAATGCAAGAGTATCAATACTTCCCTAACTCAAACAATTATGAGAGAAAATTCCCACTGTAGTAAATTTATCAGATCTCATTATGCAAAAGGTTTCAACATTGTATCATTCTCTGACTTTTCTAGGGAATTTTTGCAACAGCGGTAAACTTTCTGTTTTCAAACAGCAACATGTATACTAGCAAAATAAGCATGGCAAAGGCTATCCTTGACTTTTTTATTGAAACTAAAGATGCAAAACATTATTCTAAATAACAGCAAGCAAACATTAACAAAAGAAAATGGTGCTCCAAGCAAAACACATATCATGTGGCGAATAAAAATATAGCTTCAAGTAAAGTTACCGATGAACAAAGACGAAAGAGGGGATGCCATCCGGGGCATCCCCAAGCTTAGGCTCTTGGTTGTCCTTGAATATTACCTTGGGGTGCCTTGGGCATCCCCAAGCTTAGGCTCTTGCCACTCCTTATTCCATAGTCCATCGAAGCCTTACCCAAAACTTGAAAACTTCACAACACAAAACTCAACAGAAAACTCGTAAGCTCCGTTAGAATAAGAAAATAAAACCACCACTTAGGTACTGTAATGAACTCATTCTAAATTCATATTGGTGTAAATATACTGTATTCCAACTTATCAATGGTTCATACCCTCCGATACTACTCATAGATTCATCAAAATAAGCAAACAACACATAGAAAACAGAATCTGTCAAAAACAGAACAGTCTGTAGTAATCTGTATCAAACGTATACTTATAGAACTCCAAAAATCCTACCAAATTAGGAAGTCCTAAGAAATTAGTGTACCAATCCAGAGCAAAAATAATCCGATCAGAATAACGTTTCTGTGAATTAACAAAACTAATTTACTGGGTGCAAAAGTTTCTGATTCTCAGCAGGATCAACACAACTATCACCGCAAGCCATCCTAAAGGTCTTACTTGGCACTTTATTGAAACAAAAGCTATAAAACATGATTACTACAGTAGCATAATCATGTGAACAGACAAAAACAGTAAGGATAAATATTGGGTTGTCTCCCAACAAGCGCTTTTCTTTAATGCCTTTCTAGCTAGGCATGATGATGGCAATGATGCTCACATAAAAGATAATAATTGAAACATAATGGGAGCATCATGAAGCATATGACTAGCACATTTAAGTCTAACCCACTTCCTATGCATAGGGATTTTGTGAGCGAACAACTTATGGGAACAATAATCAATTATCATAGGAAAGTAAAACAAGCATAGCTTCAAGATTTTCAACACATAGAGAGGAAACTTGACATTATTGCAATTCCTACAAGCATATGTTCCTCCCTCATAATAATTTTCAGTAGCATCATGAATGAATTCAACAATATAACCAGCACCTAAATCATTCTTTTCATGATCTACAAGCATAGAAAATTTAGTACTCTCCACAAAAGCAAAATTCTTCTCATTCAGAATAGTGGGAGCATCATAAGAGACTTGAACACTAAAAATTGTTTCCACATTAAAAGAGTAATGTTCAGAAAAAGGGTAATCATAATCATGGCAAGTTTTATACATATAATCATCACTACTTTTTATAGCATAAGTTTCATCACAATAATCATCATAAGTAGCAACTTCGTTCTCATCATAATCGATTGAAACCTCTCCCAAGATAGTGGCATCACTAAATAAAGTTGACACTCTTCCAAATCCACTTTTGTATTCATCACAATAAAATTCAACATCCTCCAAAATAGTGGGATCACTAAATCCTAAATTTTACCCTCTTCCAAACCCACTTTCATCAACATAATCATCATAGGTAGGAGGCATGCTATCATCATAACAACTTTGCATGTCAAAATTTGGGATGCTAAAAATATCATCTTCATTAAACATAGCATCCCCAAGCTTGGGACAAACATTAATTTCATCAAATATATTCTCAAATATGTCATTCTCATCAAACATAGCTTCCCCAAGCTTGGGACTTTTCATATCATAAGCATAATCACTCTCATCATTAATAGTATGGATAGCACCAATAGTATAGCAATTATCATCATCACAATGAGTAGTAGGAGCAACATCATTTGGAAGGGATACCTTTTTACCTTTGTTACCCCTTCTTTTCCTTTTCTTTTTCACATTATGTGTGGGTTCAACCTTCCTCTTTGTGCTCCTTCTTGCCGAGATTGGTTGAATAGAAAGCTCCCCCTCGTTACCTGATTCATCATAAGAAATAATAGGAGGATATTGGGAAGTCTCTTCCCTTTCATTAGTATTCTCATCATCTTATATTAGCTTTCTTTTCTTTAGGTAATTGGCAATATAAGGATTTTCAATGCAATTCTCCGCACAAAACATATAAATCTTTTCTAGATCAATATCAAGGAAATGCTTAAGATTAAATTTTGGAATAGGCTTAGTTAAACGTTTCAACTCTTCATAACCCAAAAGCAAACTAAGTCCCAAAAGTAATATAAAAGTGTATAATAAAGCCCGTAATCATTCAAAACAGATAATAAAATAGCATGAATGCTTCTTAAATTATAGATACGTTGGAGACGTATCAGTGGCTACTACACACATGACATTTCCACACACCAAAGTAAACTATATATTACATGCATGATTAACTAGGATAAACGATCATATGATCATCATCTACTGCTTGTGACACTTGTTCTAGTTGTGGCTCAATCCGGCCTCGTCGATCTCCGTAACAAGGCACTTCCTCATGTCAACGATCCGCTTGTGCATCTCGTAGCATGTGTACGTGCTCTTGGCCGTGAACCTGAGGTGAGGTTCATCCAGTTTCCACATCCAGGCCCCGTGCCAGGATACGGGACGCATTCTTTTGGCATTCTGCTTCATATTTTTGTAGTATGGGTCGATGATGGCCGAGGCGAGTTCAACCAGGGAGTCCTTCGTGCTGCCCCAGACCCTATAGTGCTCATAGATTTCGACAAGGTTCTAGCAGGCCAAGACCGTAGTCCTGGGCGCTTTTACATCATCGGTGGTTTCCACCGTGGTGAACTTGTAGTCGGTGTTGTTGACAAACCTAGTGAAACGGTCGCAAGGCTCTATGGCCATGCAGTAGTGGTAGATGAGGACATGATGGGCACACACAACTGGGCGGCGGCAACCTTCTGATCTATGTCTGGATGATCGATGGTGTACTGGAGGTCGATGCCGACCACCTTGTACTTGTCTCGAGCAAGCAACTGCTCAACGGTGTTGATGTAGTCATCCACCACGGCCGGGTCGATGGTATACACCACCAAGAGATCCGTCTCCTTCGCGTGGGTCTCCACTTTATGCTCGCCGAACTCCATTGGAGCGGCGCTAGACACCCCCTCTCTATGTGTAATTGTGGGAGTGCTTGTTTTGTTGTGGGGCGCGATCTAAAGGTTGAAAAGACTAAGGTTATAATGGCCGCGGGAATTAAAAGGGAAGCCAGACGGCCTGGAATATCGGCAGGTCTTGATGGCAGTTCTAATTTGCAGCGCGTAACTCCATCATGCCGCACGTAACTGCATTGCGTGGCGCAACCGCATGCATATGGGGCCCCCGACGTGATCGTGCGCATGCCCAACCGCTCGAAGAGTGAGCGCAGACGGACGCGAGTAGAGCGCTCTGCGGTCGCCTCAACGATGAGTAACCATATATATGCATATAGCAGTTGAACACGCAAGGAAAAGCGGTCCATAAGCCAAGCGCGCCAACGGACGCGAGCAGAGCGTGCCGACGGACACGAGCAGAGCGAGTCGCGGTGCCTAACAGCGAGCACAATGTGCTGCGGCGCCTAACGGCGAGCAGAGCTTGCCGAGGGACGCGAGCAGAGGCCGGCATAGTGATACGTGGCAAATAAGACGAACTGTGCAAGCGATGTCGGAGACATCAAGCATGAATCAGATTAGAGTTGTGTGTGCGACACGTGGCATACAGTTGATCCATCCGAGCTGTTTGTGATGGAATAAGCTGTGTGTGTTTCGGGCAAACGCTTGCTGGTATATAACCTTAAATTTAACAAACAAAATGTTAATGCATGTTACAACAATTGTATAACTAGAAACTATGTTCAAATAAGAATCCAACGATATAATCTTTGGTGACATGCATTCGTATTTTATTAGTTAAATCCTACTTATAAACTAGGATAGGGGTATAGTAGGTAATTAAATCACAAACGTTTTTTTGTATTAACCGTATGTGTACGTGTCCTTTCGTCCTCCTCTCGCACGTGTTGTCACCCTGCTACCGCAGATGGCTTACAGCGCAAGCTTGCGCAGCACGCGGGGGCGTTCTTTTGGCCAAACGGTGGCTTGAAGTGGCGCCAATGAATCGTCAGCGAGCCCGTTCCCGTGCAACCTCGCAGGTTCCCGTGCAAGCTTCCCACCCAACTCGGTGAAATCCCCCAAAATCGCAATGCTTACCGGCCTGCTATATCAACCCTCACGGTCGGCGAGTCCTGTGTCGCATTTTCCCCTCCCTCCCTGTAGCTTATCTCGCCTGCTTCTCCCACAATCGCCAATGGTACCGGTCTATCGTCGTCGCTTAGCCACTCCACCGTCATAAGAGCATAGCTCCAGCTGGGAGGCTACACTGCGGCGGCGGCGGTGCAGTCCCCGGTGTAGTGTAGTGCGCATGGCATCCCTGTTGGGTGTGCACGGAACACCCACCACACGCTCCGCCGTCACTGCCCGTCGACAGCTGTTGCCGGCCACTGATACATCTCCAATGTATCTATAATTTTATATTGTTCCATGCTATTATATTACCCCTTTTGGATGTTTATGGGCTTTATTTTACACATTTATATCATTTTTGGGACTAACCTACTAACCAGAGGCCCAACCCGTATTGCTGTTTTTTTTTGCCTATTTCAGTATTTCAAAGAAAAGGAATATCAAACGGACTCCAAACAGAATGAAACTTCAGGAGCATGATTTTTGGAACGAACGTGATCCAGAGGACTTGGAGTGCAACTCAAGAAGCAGCCGAGGCGTCCACGAGATAGGAGGGCGCCCCCTATAGGGCGCGCCCCCTGTCTCGTGGGCCCCTCGGGCGGCCACTAACGTACTTCTTCCTCCTATATAAGCCTACGTACCCCGAAAACATCCAGGGAGCCAACGAAACACAATTTCCACCGCCGTAACCTTCTGTATCCGCGAGATCCCTTCTTGGAGCCTTCATCGGCGCTCCGCCGGAGGGGGAATTGACAACAGAGGGCTTCTACATCAACACCATAGCCCCTCCGATGAGTTGTGAGTAGTTTACCACAGACCTACGGGTCCATAGTTATTAGCTAGATGGCTTCTTCTCTATTTTTGGATCTCAATACAATGTTCTCCCCCTCTCTTGTGGAGATCTATTCGATGTAAACTCTTTTTGCGGTGTGTTTGTCGAGATCCGATGAATTGTGGGTTTATGATCAAGTTTATCTATGAGAAATATTTGAATCTCCTTTGAATTCTTTTATGTATGATTGAGTTATTGATACGTCTCCGTCGTATCTATAATTTTTGATTGTTCCATGCCAATATTATTCACTTTCATATACTTTTTGGCAACTTTTTATATTATTTTTGGGACTAACATATTGATCCAGTGCCCAGTGCCAGTTCCTGTCTGTTGCATGTTTTTTCTTTCGCAGAAACCCAATATCAACGGAGTCCAAACGGGAAAAAAACGGACAGAGATTTTTTTTGGAATATTTATGATTTTCTGGAAGTAAAATCAACGCGAAACGGTATCCGAGGTGGGCACGAGGTAGGGGGCGCTCCCTACCCCCCAGGCGCACCCCTGACCCAAGATCTTCTTCTGGCGCAAGAAAGATAATTTTATGACGAAGATCTGGGCGAAAGATTCACCCCAATCGGAGTTACGGATCTCCAGATATAAAGGAAACGGTGAAGGGGTAGAATCTGCCAACGCAGAGAATGCAGAAACAGAGAGATAGATCCAATCTCGGAGGGGCTCTCGCCCCTCCCAAGCCATGGGAGCCAAGGACCAGAGGGGAAACCCTCCTCCCATCTAGGGAGGAGGTCAAGGAAGAAGAAGAAGAAGGGGGCATCTCTCCCCCTTGCTTCCGGTGGCGCCGGAACACCGCCGGGGGCCATCATCATCATCGCGATCTTCACCAACACCTCCGCCATCTTCACCAACACCTCCATCACCTTCCCCCCTTCTATCTACAGCGGTCCACTCTCCCGCAACCCACTGTACCCTCTACTTGAACATGGTGCTTTATGCTTCATATTATTTTCCAATGATGTGTTGCCATCCTATGATGTCTGAGTAGATTTCTATTGTCCTATCGGTGATTGATGAATTGCTATGATTGGTTTGAGTTGCATATTTTATTGGTGCTGTCCTATTGTGCCCTCCGTTTCGCGCAAGCGTGAGGGATTCCCGTTGTAGGGTTTGCAATATGTTTATGATTTGCTTATGGTGGGTGGCGTGAGTGACAGAAGCACAAACCCGAGTAAGTAGGTTGTTTGCGTATGGGATAAAGGGGACTTGATACTTTAATGCTATGGTTGAGTTTTACCTTAATGAATCTTTAGTAGTTGCGGATGCTTGCTAGAGTTCCAATCATAAGTGCATATGATCCAAGTAGAGGAAGTATGTTAGCTTATGCCTCTCCCTCAAATAGAATTGCAATAGTGATTACAGGTCTAGTAACATAGTCAGTTGCTTAGGGATAATTCCACAACTCCTATCACCACTTTTCCATACTCGCTATATTTACTTTAGTTGTGTCTTTACCTTAGCAGCCCCTAGTTTTATTTACGTGTTCTTTACTTTCATGCAAGCCTATCCTATCACACCTACAGAGTACTTCTAGTTTCATACTTGTTCTAGGTAAAGCAAACGTCAAGCGTGTGTAGAGTTGTATCGGTGGTCGTTAGAACTTGAGGGAATATTTATTCTACCTTTAGATCCTCGTTGGGTTCGACACTCTTACTTATCGAAATCTGTTGCTATCCCCTATACTTGTGGGTTATCAAGACCTTTTTCTGGCGCCGTTGTCGGGGAGTCATAGCGTGGGGTGAATATTCTCGTGTGTGCTTGTTTGCTTTATCACTAAGTAATTTTTATTTGCTGTTCTTAGTTGTTCTCTATCTTTAGTTATGGATATGGAACGTAAAATACCAAAAAAATTAGAGGTACTTGCTACTCATGTAGATGGGGTAACTCCTAAAACCCTCGATTCTCATTATGTGAGAGATATTATGTACTACTTTGATAATCCTGAGAAAACCCAATTCAACTTTATAATGGGAGACATGTTGGATCAACGTGAATACTTTAGGGATTATCGCTCGACACAAAGAGGGAAACTATTATGGGATCAATTTATTATGTTGCGTTGGTATGCCTGGAATCTCTGCTTGAGATATGATACTACTTGTTGCTCTAGGATGAAGTCTCCACACCTTCCCTTTTCATGCAAATATAATGATAATGAAACCTTAGCTTCTTATGCTAATGGTATATATGATTACTATGATGTGGAGCAAATAGAAGAATTTGTTGCTTTTAAGGCTGCTTATGAAATTGAAGCATTGTTTGAAAAGTATGAAGCTTTTGATGATAATGGTTATAGGCCGGAAAATCTTGCTATACTTGGATATTGCTATGAAAATTATGAATACAATTACTATATTAATACTTTTATGAAGAAAGTCAACGCTGTCCAAGAAGAGACTAATATTTCGCAAGAATCTATGGAAGAAGAAATTTATGAAACTGTGAGCTCATTGGATGAAAAAGATGAGGAAGAGATCGAAGAACAAAAGGAGGAAGAGCGGATTGATCACCCGTGCCCACCTTCTAATGAGAGTAACTCTTCAACTCATACATTGTTTAATTCCCCTTCGTGCTTACCGAAGGATGATTGCTATGATGACTATTATGATCCCATTGATTATCTTGAAATATCCCTTTTTGATGATGCTTGTGGCCAAGATGCCAATATGAATTATGCTTATGGAGATGAACTTGCTATAGTTCCTTATGTTAAACATGAAATTGTTGCTATTGCACCCACGCATGATAGTCCTATTATCTTTTTGAATTCTCCCGACTACACTATATCGGAGAAGTTTGTGCTTATTAAGGATTATATTGATGGGTTGCCTTTTACTATTACACATAATGATTTTGATGAATGTAATATGCATGTGCTTTCTGCTCCTACTTGCAATTATTATGAGAGAGGAACTATATCTCCGCCTCTTTATGTTTCCAATACGATGGAATTGCAAGAAACTGTTTATACTATGCATTGGCCTTTACTATGTGTGCATGAATTGTTCTTTTATCACATGTCGATGCATAGGAAGAGAGTTAGACTTCATAATTACATGATTTATGTTACTTTGTGCTCACTACTAAATTACAAATCATTGTTAATTAAAATTGGCTTTGATATACCTTGGGATCCGGGTGGATCCATTACTTGAGCACTATATGCCTAGCTTAATGGCTTTAAAGAAAGCGCTGCCAGGGAGACAACCCAGAAGTTTTAGAGAGTCATTTATTTCTATTGAGTGCTTTCATATAGTTTAAAAACAACAAAAATAAAGAGGGGAACCCAAAACTTTTCAAAAAGAGAAGTGAATGTGAGAGAGACGAGCATTGTGAAAGTGGGGGACGTCCTTGAACTTTGTTCATGCCCATGGGAACTTTGTGAATCTTTATTACAGAAACTTTTCAATAAAAATAATTATCCCCTTGTACAATTTCATTGTATTATAAAAATAATGTGCCAAGGTTTGCCTTTAGGATGTTTACAATGCTTGTTGGTTTGTACGATACAGGACAGAAACTTTGGCTGTAGTGCGCGATTTTACATTTTTAACTGGAACGTCAATTAGTTCTGATTCCTTTTGAACTGTCTTGCTCTACAACTTTTTTATTTTTCCTAATTTTGGTAGTATTTTTGGGGTACCATAAGTATGGTGGATGTTCAGATTTCTACAGACTGTTCTGTTTTTGACAGATTCTGTTTTTGATGCATAGTTTTCTTGTTTTGATGAATCTATCAATTTATATCAGTGGATTAAGCCATGGAATAGCTATATTACATTAGACACAATGCAAAAACAAAATATGAATTGGTTTGCAACAGTACTTAGAGTGGTGATTTGCTTTATTATACTAACGGATCTTACCGAGTTTTCTGTTGAAGTTTTGTGTGGATGTAGTGTCTAATCGAGGATGTTTCGATGTGAGAAGAAGGAAGAGAGGCAAGAGCTCAAGCTTGGGGATGCCTGAGGCACCCCAAGTAAATATTCAAGGAGACTCAAGCGTCTAAGCTTGGGGATGCTGGGGAGGCATCCCCTCTTTCTTCAACAAGTATCAGTATGTTTTCTTATTCGTTTCTTTTATGCATTATGTGCAAGTCTTGGAGCGTCTTTTGCAATTAGGTTTTTATTTTTTCTTTTATGCACCATGCTGGTATGAGATAGTCCTTGGTTGATTTATAGAATGCTCATTGCACTTCACTTAAATCTTTTGAGTGTGGCTTTATAGAATGCTTCATGTGCTTCACTTATATCATTTGAAGTCTGGATTGCCTGTTTCTCTTCATATAGACAACCGCCATTTGTAGAATGCTCTTTTGCTTCACTTATACTTGTTAGAGCGTGGGCATATATTTTGTAGAAAGAATTAAACTCTCTTGCTTCACTTATATCTATTTAGAGAGATGACAGGAATTGGTCATTCACATGGTTAGTCATAAAATCCTACATAAACTTGTAGATCGCTGAATATGATATGTTTGATTCCTTGCAATAGTTTTGCGATATAAAGATGGTGATATTAGAGTTATGCTAGTGGGTGGTTGTGGATTGTAGAGACACTTGTGTTGAGGTTTGCAAGTCCCGTAGCATGCACGTATGGTAACCGTTGCGTGACAAATTTGAAGCACGGGGTGTTTCTTTGATTGTCTTCCTTATGAGTGGCAGTCGGGGACGAGCGATGGTCTTTTCCTACCAATCTATCCCCCTAGGGGCATGCGTAGTAGTACTTTGCTTCGAGGGCTAATAAACTTTTGCAATAAGTATATGAGTTCTTTATGACTAATGTGAGTCCATGGATTATACGCACTCTCACCCTTCCATCATTGCTAGCCTCTTCGGTACCGTGCATTGCCCTTTCTCACCTCGAGAGTTGGTGCAAACTTCACCGGTGCATCCAAACCCCGTGATACGATACGCTCTATCACACATAAGCCTCATTATATCTTCCTCAAAACAGCCACCATACCTACCTATCATGGCATTTCCATAGCCATTCCGAGATATATTGCCATGCAACTTCCATCATCATCATATACATGACTTGAGCATTCATTGTCATATTGCTTTGCATGATCGTAAGATAGCTAGCATGATGTTGTCATGGCTTGTCCGTTTTTTGATGTCATTGCTACGCTAGATCATTGCACATCCCGGTACACCGCCGGAAGCATTCATATAGAGTCATATCTTTGTTCCAGTATCGAGTTGTAATATCGAGTTGTAAGTAAATAAAAGTGTGATGATCATCATTATAGAACATTGCCCAAAAAAAGAAGGGGAAGGCCAAAGAAGCCTAAATAAAAAAAGGGGGCCAAAGAAGCCCACCAAAAAAAAGGGGCAATGTTACTATCTTTTTTTCCACACTTGTGCTTCAAAGTAGCACCATGTTCTTCATGTAGTGAGTCTCATATCTTGTGCTTCAAAGTAGCACCATATTCTTCATATAGATTGTCTCCTATGTTGTCACTTTCATATACTAGTGGGAATTTTCATTATAGAACTTGGCTTGTATATTCCAATGATGGGCTTCCACAAATGCCCTAGGTCTTCATGAGCAAGCAAGTTGGATGCACACCCACTTAGTTTCTTTTGTTGAGCTTTCATACACTTGTAGCTCTTAGTGCATCCGTTGCATGGCAATCCCTACTCCTCACATTGATATCTATTAATGGGCATCTCCATAGCCCGTTGATACGCCTAGTTGATGTGAGACTTTCTCCTTTTTTGTCTTCTCCACATAACCTCCATCATTATATTCTATTCCACCTATAGTGCTATATCCATGGCTTGCGCTCATGTATTGCGTGAGGGTTGAAAAGCTGAAGCGCGTTAAAAAGTATGAACCAATTGCTCGGCTCGTCATCGGGGTTGTGCATGATGGGGGCATTTTGTGTGACGAAAATGAAGCATGGCCAAACTGTATGATTTTGTAGGGATAAGCTTGCTTTTGCCTTGTTGTTTTGAAAAGACATGATTGCTTTATTGGTACTCTCAAAGTATTATTGTTTTTATGTCAAATGATAGACTATTGCTTTGAATCACTCGTGTCTTAATATTCATGCCATGATTAGACATATGATCAAGATTATGCTAGGTAGCATTCCACATCAAAAATTATTCTTTTTTATCATTTACCTACTCGAGGAAGAGATGGAATTAAGCATGGGGATGCTGATACGTCTCCGTCATATCTATAATTTTTGATTGTTCCATGCCAATATTATTTACTTTCATATACTTTTTGGCAACTTTCTATATTATTTTTGGGACTAACATATTGATCCAGTGCCCAGTGCCAGTTCCTGTCTGTTGCATGTTTTTTGTTTCGCAGAAACCCAATATCAAACGGAGTCCAAATGGGAAAAAAACAGACAGAGATTTTTTTGGAATATTTATGATTTTCTGGAAGTAAAATCAACGCGAAACGGTATCCGAGGTGGGCACGAGGTAGGGGGCGCGCCCTACCCCCCAGGCGCCCCCCTGACCCTCGTGGTCCACCCGTAAGGCGGTTGATACTCTTGTTCTGGCGCAAGAAAGATAATTTTATGACGAAGATCTGGGCGAAATATTCACCCCAATCGGAGTTACGGATCTCCAGATATAAAGGAAACGGTGAAGGGGTAGAATCTGCCAACGCAGAGAACGCAGAAACAGAGAGATAGATCCAATCTCGGAGGGGCTCTCGCCTCTCCCAAGCCGTGGGAGCCAAGGACCAGAGGGGAAACCCTCCTCCCATCTAGGGAGGAGGTCAAGGAAGAAGAAGAAGAAGGGGGGGCTCTCTCCCCCTTGCTTCCGGTGGCGCCAGAACGCCGCCGGGGGCCATCATCATCACCGCGATCTTCACCAACACCTCCGCCATCTTCACCAACACCTCCATCACCTTCCCCCTTCTATCTACAGCGGTCAAATCTCCCGCAACCCGTTGTACCCTCTACTTGAACATGGTGCTTTATGCTTCATATTATTTTTCAATGATGTGTTGCCATCCTATGATGTCTGAGTAGATTTCTATTGTCCTATCGGTGATTGATGAATTGCTATGATTGGTTTGAGTTGCATATTTTATTGGTGCTGTCCTATTGTGCCCTCCGTGTCGCGCAAGCGTGAGGGATTCCCGCTGTAGGGTTTGCAATATGTTTATGATTTGCTTATGGTGGGTGGCGTGAGTGACAGAAGCACAGACCCGAGTAAGTAGGTCGTTTGCGTATGGGATAAAGGGGACTTGATACTTTAATGCTATGGTTGGGTTTTACCTTAATGAATCTTTAGTAGTTGCGGATGCTTGCTAGAGTTCCAATCATAAGTGCATATGATCCAAGTAGAGAAAGTATGTTAGCTTATGCCTCTCCCTCAAATAGAATTGCAATAGTGATTACCGGTCTAGTAACATAGTCAGTTGCTTAGGGACAATTCCACAACTCCTATCACCACTTTTCCATACTCGCTATATTTACTTTAGTTGTGTCTTTACCTTAGCAGCCCCTAGTTTTATTTACATGTTCTTTACTTTCTTGCAAGCCTATCCTATCACACCTACAAAGTACTTCTAGTTTCATACTTGTTCTAGGTAAAGCAAACGTCAAGCGTGCGTAGAGTTGTATCGGTGGTTGATAGAACTTGAGGGAATATTTATTCTACCTTTAGCTCCTCGTTGGGTTCGACACTCTTACTTATCTAAAACTGTTGCGATCCCCTATACTTGTGGGTTATCAGTTATCTTTGCAAGTCTCTTTGAATTATCAGTTTGGTTTGGCCTACTAGATTGATCTTTCTTGCCATGGGAGAAGTGCTTGGCTTTGGGTTCAATCTTGCGGTGTCCTTTCCCAGTGACAGCAAGGGTAGCAAGGCACATATTGTAATGTTGGCATCGAGGATAAAAAGATGGGGTTTATATCATATTGCTTGAGTTTATCCCTCTACATCATGTCATCTTACTTAATGCGTTACTCTGTTCTTATGAACTTAATACTCTAGATGCAGGCAGGAGTCGGTCGATGTGTGGAGTAATAGTAGTAGATGCAGGTAGGAGTCGGTCTACTTGTCACGGACGTCATGCCTATATACATGACCATGCCTAGATAATCTCATAATTATTCGCTTTTCTATCAATTGCTCGACAGTAATTTGTTCACCCACCGTAATACTTATGCTATTTTGAGAGAAGCCTCTAGTGAAACCTATGGCCCCTGGGTCTATCTCTTATCGTATTTACTTCCAATCTACTTTTATTTGCATCTTTACTTTTTGCATCTATATTATAAAATACCAAAAATATATTTATCTTATCATACTATCTTTATTAGATCTCACTTTCGCAAGTGGCCGTGAAGGGATTGACAACCCCTTTATTGCGTTGGTTGCGAGTTCTTTGTTTGTTTGTGTAGGTGCGTGGGACTTTTGAGGAGCCTCCTACTGGATTGATACATTGGTTCTCAAAAACTGAGGGAAATACTTATGCTACTATTGCTGCATCACCCTTTCCTCTTCAAGGAAAACCAACGCAAGCTCAAGACGTAGCAAGAAGGATTTCTGGCACCGTTGCCGGGGAGGTCTTCGCTCAAGTCAAGACATACCAAGTACCCATCACAAACTCATCTCCCTCGCATTTCATTATTTGCCATTTGCCTCTCTGTGGGTGTACTAGAGTAGGGGTACCCTAGTATCCCGAACTTGTGCACGGGCAGTCGCAGCACCCCGCGGCAAGGCTTGCCAGGCGACCGCCAAGATCCTCCGTGGCTCCTTAGGAGACAAGACCCCGGCAAGAGGAGCTTGCCGGGAAGCCATTCAAGAACAAAGTATTCAAGCCAAGAAGACAAGGCCCCAACAAGAGGAGCTTGCTGGGAAGGCCAACCAAGGCATCTCAAGAAAGCTTGCCGCGGCGCGCCACGCGTTCCGGCAAGGCTCGGCGAGCGACGAGCTCCCGGGCCCGACAAGACAACGACCGCGGCAAGGCACTTGCCGCGGCAAGCGGCCACCCCGCGCCCACGCTCCAGCACATCCACCAATGTGTCGTCCTGGGACCCTTCCAGACGCGCGTGGCGAGAGGCTGTGAAGCCAGCGGTGCACGGTGGCAAGCGGCGCTGACAAGAAGGCCATCGTGGCAATCGGTGGCACCCCTGACGGTCTCTGTTTGCACTGTTTAGGCGACACAGACGGGCATTTAATGCCCTTGTCCCCTGCCGTCAGGGTTAGGTATGATACACTATATCTACAGTATAGGTAGTTGTACCTACCGCATTCTTTTTCCATTTTTGCCCTTTGTCTGCGTTGCCACCTGTCGGTGACCCCTTGAGCATATAAAAGGAGGCCCATGCGCAATGTAGAAGGGGTTCGACTCATTCGAAGCTAGGAACACCCTCACGCTCGGTTTCGTAGCGCTGATCGCTCCTGAGCAAGAACTCAATATACACATAGATGCAGCAGTAGGAGTATTATCTCTCCGGAGAGCTCCGAAGCTGGGTAAACTGCTCGTGTGCATTGCCTCGATCTACTCTTCGTGCGACCTCCGCCCCCCGCCGAACCGAAAGGGGCTCGGTCCGCCGGTCCCATAGGTGTTCGTGGATCAGTTTCTCCGACATCTTTGGCGCGCCAGGTAGGGGGTCCGGGGTTGTGTGAACCTGATCCGGCGTGCACACGAGCTAGATCTTCATCATCATCATCGACATGCCACCGAAGAAGAAGGCTTCGGAGGCAGCCCTTCCATCCGCGTCGATTCCACCGCCACCGGAGCAAACGGGCGGTGGGGTAGACGCCGGCGGAAGAACGGGCGTCGACGAGGGTGCTCACACTGCTGCCAAGTCCAAGGACAAGGCTGCACAGACCTCAGCGTCCGTACGCGCACCGCGCCCATCTCAGGAGGCGCGGGACCAACAGCGTCATGGTATTTGCAGTTCCATGCGCTCGTTGGGCCAAGATCAAGCTGGTGGATCTTGGGGCGCCCAAGACCAGCATGCACGCCAACCTGCTGGCCCGAGCGAGGTACGGTCGCCTGGACGGGATACTGCTCCTTCTAACGTAGTTAGGAGTCCGAGCATGTCCCGCTCCTCGCACCGTTCGCCTCTGCCGCCCACCACTCCAGCAGAAGCTTTGGCGCGAGCTCAACTGCTCCTGGATTACCCTCCGACGACGGACAAGACCGACGAATGGAGGGCCACTATTCAGAGTCTCATCGGCTTCGCCAACGGTGACACTGCGCGGCAACCGAATACATCGTTGCCACGGCAGGACCGCCAGGCGCGAGACGGTGGCGACAAGACAGATGGGGGTGCAACCTCCATGCACTCTCCACCCCGAAGGCCAAGATCGCCGACTCACCGGGTCCACCTCGACAGCGACTCCACCGCGTCATCGGATCCACGAGCTCGTCGTGATCAGCGCCAAGTTCTTCACGAACGACAACAAGAAGACGCTCGTACTCGCATCGAGCGCCGAAGAAAAGCGCGACGTCAATCCGACCAGCGCGCTGGGCCCACTGTTGGCATGCATGCGCCAGGGGAACCAGGCGACTTGCCGTACGCGGTAGGTTGCCCTGCGTTCACTCGTGAGCTGCGGCAAGTCCAGTGGCCCAGCAAGAAGAATTTCAAACCAGACGTACCAGAGAAGTACGACGGCAAGTCGCATCCGTCGGAGTTCCTCAGCATCTACACCATCACGGTGCAGGCTGCCAGGGGACGAGACGACAAGATACTTGCCAACTACTTCCCGCTGGTGCTCAAGCCCAACGTCATGTCCTGGCTCATGCACTTGCCGGACAACTCCATTTCCTCTTGGGCAGATCTATGCCATCAGTTTGTCGGCGCCTTTACAGGCGGCCACAAGCCTCATGGCCAAGAGAGCGACCTTCATCTGCTCGCCCAGAAGGAAGGAGAGCCCCTGCGCAAGTAATTTCAGAGATTCAGCCGTGTGCAGCACAACATCCCTGATGTCACGTGCGAAACCGCAGGATGCGGGAGGAGATGGCGATGTGCAAGATCAGAGACGTCAGCGAGCTATATGCCCTGGCCGACAAGTGTGCACGTGCTGAAGAGGGGAGGAGGCTCCCCGGAGAGAATACAGGAGCAGGAGGATCTGACAGTGAGGATGCTGCCCCGGCAAAGAAAGGCCGACGGCAGAACAACAGAAAGAAGAAGGGCAAAGAAGTGCTGGCAGTTGAGCAATCCGGCAACGGAGGTGGCGCCAAGAAAGCTAAAGTTGGTGGCTCCGGCAAGGAGGTCCAGGCTGTGGCGGCCGCTGACAAGCAGGACAGCTTCCGACAAGCAGTACTGCAAGATCCTCCGCACCAAGGGTCATGACCTCCAGAGCTGCAAGAAGGTCGAGCAGCTTGTTGAGCAGCAGAAGGCTGAGTATGAGCGACACGACAAGGAGAAGGCCCAGGAAGGTGCTGGAGGAGCTGGCAAGAACCGCCCCGGCCGGGGAGGACGCCGCGGCAAGGCCAAGCAGCGACAAGGAGAGAGGCCTCCCCGCGGCCGCGACAAGGATGAAGATGAAGACGACGACGAAGATATGGATGATGATGAGGCCGATGAGCAGGAGTTTCAAAAAGCCACAGAGGTCCTGTGCGTTGACGGCGGTGCTTCTCTGCATACTTCACACTGCCAGCTCAAGCAGTGGATTCGGGAAGTCAATGCAGCAGAACCATCCGTAGAGTCACACAAGCATCTGAAATGGTCCAGCACGCCTATCATCTTTGATATTGAGGATCACCCTGATCGCATAACTGCGGTCGGGTGCTTGCCGATGTTGGTTTCACCAACTATCCGCAACCTCAAGGTCACAAAGATGCTAGTTGACGGCGGGGCCGGCTTGAACCTGATCTCCTCCGCGGTCCTCCAGAAACTCCAGATCCCTGACAACGAGATCGAAGAGACCGGCACGTTCCAAGGAATCAACCCGGGAAGGAGCAAGCCGAAGGGAAAGATCACGCTGCCGGTGACATTTGGCAGCGAGCTGAACTTTAGAACTGAGAGGGTCACTTTTGACGTTGCTGATTTTCTATTACCTTACAATGGAATACTCGGCCGTCCGGCACTCGCCAAGTTCATGGCAGCCTCTCACTATGCATACAATATGCTCAAGATGCCAGGCCCGATTAGTGTCATCTCTGTCCCTGGCGACAAGAAGGATGCCCTTATCTGCGCCGACAAGATCTACCGGGAAGCAGAAGCCGCAGCAGACCGCAAATCACTTGCCGCTGAAGCTCCCGGGGGGGGGGGGAGAAGAAGACCAAGTCCGGCAAGAGCTCTGATGCCCACTCCGGCAAGCGCACCTCCTCGGAGTGCTGCGCTACCGTCGAGGACGCACCATCGAGCTCCACCGGCAAGTGCAAGAATACGATGGCAGCTCCACCAGAGACCAAGAGAGTGTCCGCCACGGAGGACGGCACTGGTGGTACCTTCACCATCAGTGCCACTCTCGACCCTAAATAGGAAAGCACGCTCGTTGCTTTCCTGCGGGCGAATGTCGACGTGTTTGCGTGGCAACCGTCTGGCATCCCCGGTGTTCCCAGGAAAGTAATTGAGCACCGCCTAGCTGTTTGTCCTCATGCATGGCCCGTCAAGCAGAAAGTCAGGAAACAAGCAGTGGAGCGCCAAGAGTTCATTGCAGAAGAAATCAAGAAGTTGGAAGCAGCAGGCCTTGTCAGAGGAGTGCTCCATCCCACGTGGTTGGCCAATCCTATAGTCGTGCGCAAGGCCAACGGAAAATGGAGGCTTTGTATAGACTTTACCGATGTCAATAAAGCTTGTCCCAAGGACCCATTTCCCTTGCCGTGCATTGACCAGATTGTTGACTCCACAGCCGGATGTGATTTGCTTTCATTTGTTGATGCATACTTAGGATACCATCAGATCTTCATGGCAGAAGAGGATGAGGAGAAAACCGCATTCATCACCCCATGTGGCACATACTGTTTTGTACGGATGCCCTTCGGGTTAAAGAATGCTGATTCGACATTTGCAAGAGTAGTTCATGTCGCTTTTGAGCCACAGATACACAAAAATGTGGAAGCCTACATGGATGATATAGTGGTCAAGAGCAAGGACAAGGCTACTCTGATTCAAGATTTAGATGAAACCTTTGCAAATCTGCGCAAGATCAACCTCAAGCTTAACCCCAAGAAGTGCGTGTTTGGAGTCCCTTCCGGCAAGCTTCTCAGGTTCTTTGTGTCTCAGCGGGGAATTGAAGCCAATCCCGACAAGATCAAGGCCATCGAGCAGATAGAAGCACCAAAGCGCGTCAAGGATGTACGAAGGCTTGCCGATTGCGTGGCTGCTCTTAGCAGGTTTATCTCTAAGTCTGCTGAGTGCGCCCTGCCATTTTTCAAAATATTGAAAAAGGCATGCCCAATGAAATGGACTCCGGAAGCGGAGGCTGCACTGCAGGACTTGAAGAGGTACCTGTCCTCCACTCCAATACTTGTCGCACCTAAGCCACAAGAGAAGTTGCTGCTATATCTAGCGGCAACCAATCAAGTGGTTAGTGCTGCATTAGTGGCGGAGAGGGAGGCGGATGATGAGCCAGCAACCACGGCAAGTGCACCCAACGACAAGCAGGGGGCTTCGCCAACAAGCTCTGGTCCCGACAAGGATGGATCTGCGCAGGTGCGCGAGGAGGTGCAGAAGAAAATGGTGCAGCGCCCAGTTTACTTTGTCAGCTCACTTCTGCAGGGGGCTAGGTCAAGGTACTCTGGTGTGCAGAAGTTGCTTTTCGGCCTTCTCATGGCCTCGAGAAAGCTGCGCCATTACTTTCAGGCACATGAGATCATAGTTGTCACTCGTTTTCCGCTAAAAAGGATACTGCAGAATCCAGAAGCAACAGGCAGGATCGTCGAGTGGGCACTGGAACTGTCAAGCTTTGGCCTCAAGTTTGAGAGCACTTCAACTATCCAAAGCAGAGCATTGGCAGAGTTCATAGCAGAGTGGACGCCAACACCAAATGAAGAAATTCCAGAAATGAGCATCCCCATCAAGGAGGCAAGCAAAGAGTGGCTAATGTACTTTGATGGTGCCTTCTCGCTGCAAGGCGCCGGTGCTGGCGTGCTGCTTGTCGCACCCACCGGAGAGCACCTCAAGTACATAGTCCAGATGCACTTCCCCAAGGAGCAAGCAACAGACAATACTGCAGAGTATGAAGGTTTGCTTGCCGGTCTCAGGATCGCAGCAGACCTTGGGATCAAGAAACTCATTGTCAGGGGTGACTCACAGCTTGTCGTCCGCCAAGTGAACAAGAATTATCAGAGTCCGTTGATGGAAGCTTATGTTGATGAAGTGAGAAAGCTAGAAGAGCACTTTGACAGCCTACAGATGAAACATGTCCCAAGAGCTCAGAACGACATTGCTGATGGCCTGTCAAAGTGCGCCGCACTAAAGTTACCTGTGGAACCAGGGATCTTTGTGCTCAAGCTGACTCAACCATCTGTGACACCATCAACTAGACAGAGCAAGAAGAGGAAGTTGATTTCTGGTGACTACTTTTCGGCAGAGCTCCCCGAAGCCGCCGCCAATAAGGTCCCCAAGATCAACGCCAAGAGTGCTGAGGAGCAGTCTGCTCCAGCGAGCCCTAGGGTTTGTTCCGTTGAAGCAGACGCTCCCGACAAGTTTTGCTCCGACAAGCTTGCCGGGGAACATCAAGCTCCGGCTGGGCCGCCCGCCCTTGCCGTGGAAGCGGATGTTCCCGGAACAGCAGATGTGCCTTTAGTCCTTGTTGTCGAGCTGTAAGCTCCAGCATGGGCACAACAAATTGTCCATTTCCTTCAAACAGGAGAACTTCCCGAAGAGCAAGAAGAAGCGGAAAGAGTAGCCCGGCAGTCAAGTATGTACAAGTTTGTCGACAACACACTGTACAGAATAAGACTCAAGGTGTGAAATTGAAGTGTATTCGCCGGGAAGATGGACAACAGCTGTTGGCAGAGATTCATGGAGGCATATGTGGTCACCACATTGGCGCAAGAGCACTTGCCGGCAAAGCATTCTGGCAAGGTTTCTTTTGGCCGACAGCCCTCCAGGATGCAACTGCACAAGTAACCAAGTGTGAAGCGTGCCAGTTCCATTCCAAACAAATACACCAGCCAGCTCAAGCTCTCCAGACGATCCCTTTATCCTGGCCATTTTCGGTCTGGGGGCTCGACATCCTCGGCCCCTTCCCCCGAGCTGTCAGGGGCTTTGAGTACTTGTACGTGGCAATTGACAAGTTCACAAAGTGGCCAGAAGTGGAACCAGTGAGGAAGGTGACAACACAGTCAGCAGTCAAGTTCTTCAGGTCAATTGTTTGCCGTTTCGGGATCCCTAGCAGGATCATCACCGACAACGGCACGCAATTCACGAGCTGCACCTTCATGCAGTACGTCCAAGATCTTGGCGCCAAGGTCTGCTTTGCTTCTGTTGCTCATCCGAGAAGCAACGGTCAAGCGGAGAGGGCAAATGCTGAAGTGCTGCGAGGACTCAAGACCAGAACTTTCGACAGGCTGCGCAAGTGTGGAAGGAACTGGATCGAGGAGCTGCCGGTGGTTCTTTGGTCGATTAGGACGCCGCCAAATCGAGCCATTGGCCAGACACCTTTCGCTCTAGTCTATGGAGCAGAGGCAGTTCTCCCCACGGAACTCGTATACGGGTCGCCTCGAGTGCTCGCTTATGATGAGCTTGAGCAAGAGCAGCTACGACAAGATGACGCGCTGCTCCTTGAGGAAGACCGTCTTTAGGCTGCTGTACGAGCTGCTCAATATCAGCAAGCTTTGCGCCGCTACCATAGCCGCAAAGTTAGTGCCAGAAGTTTCGAGGAAGGCGACCTTGTTCTTCGGCGCATTCAGTCCGCCAAGAATTCCAACAAGTTGACGCTGAAGTGGGAAGGCCCTTATCGGGTGAAACGAGTCACTAGGCCTGGCGCTGTCCGCCTTGAGACCGAAGATGGCATTCCGGTGAGCAACTCCTGGAACATTGAACATCTTCGTAAGTTTTACCCATAGGGCGCAGTTGCCGGAACCTGTTCCGGCAACCACCTTTTGTACAAGTCTTGCCGCTGTTGCATGTAATCCTTCGTACAAAGCCGGGCGCAGACCCCGTGCATAAATAAAGCTCATGTGCTCCGCACATTTTGTCAAATTCATGCTTTCTTCCTTTTTGCATGTATTATCTGACACTTTGTGCAGCACCTGCCTCCGGTAAGCAATAACGAGCCGTAAGGCTCCATATCGTTATTTTCTCTCCTTTCTCTTTCTTAAAAGAAGGAAAGGTTCCCTCGCACACAAGTTTGCCGGGGGGAAAGGAGAAGATAATGGTGTGGACCAGGCGTCATTCAAGAAAAGTCTCGCCTTGCCGGGAAGCAAACGACAGAAAAGCTAAGTTGCCAAAGTTTTAGCAATCAGTTTTTTAAATTTTAAGTTATCTTCCTTGAACGACCGTGCTTTGTATGGAAAACTTGTGCGCGGAGGAACCAACTCGTAGCTAGTTGCGCCCTTACTTTGTTTCGAGTCCGCTCAACAACTTAAGTGAGCTGTGACTAGTTGCGACAAGGTTGCTTGTCGGTAGCGGCACCGCCAGCAGGCTGCTGACGTTCCGCACTTAGCGCTCGCGGCACCGGTGCCTGCGCCGGCAAGTTCCCTAAAAAGCGTAGGGCAGAAACATACAAAGCCAGGAATCAAGTAAAGGAAATAACACAACAATCGATATCCAAAATAAAGTTATATTACAAGATAACTTGTCGCGGCTCTAATAAAGTGTTCTCATGACATGACTAGCAGCGGCAAGAAAAGAAGAAAACGGGCGGCCTAATCTACGCGGCCACCATCACCCTCTTGACCTCGTTCACCTTGTCCACAATGGGTGCGACAAGGGCTTTGAGCGCTTCCAGATCAGCATCTGCCGGCAGCTTCTTGAGGACGTTGGTGAAGTTGAGGCCTGGGTTGCGGAAGGCCACTTTCACCAACACCTTCTTCCTAACTGTGGCGCAGATCGTGCGCGACTCGTCGGCCAGCTGCTTTGGGATCTTTTCTCGGAGCTGCTGGAGGGCTGTTGCCACGCCTTTGAAGAATAGGGTGAGCTTGGCGCTGGGTTGGAGGTTCTCATCGGAGGAATACCCAAAGTCCTCCACTCCCAGCTGCGCCAGCTCCCCGCCAATGACTGCAGCGATGTTCACGAGACCTTCCGTCCAGTGCTCCACATTCTCCCTGAAGGTGTTCTGGGCGGCAGCGGCACTCGCCAGCAGCGCCTCGTCGGCCTTGATCTTCTCCTTCAAGGCAACCTCCTGCTCCCTGGCGCCGTCCAACGTCTGGGTCAAGGTAGCCAGCTTCAACTCGAGATCTGCGTTGGAGTCCTTGGCGGTGCTAAGCTCCTTGCTCCTCTCGGCGAGACGACCCTGCAGCTCACCAGGAGCGGTGGCGTCCTTCTCGCGCTCACGCTTGAGCGCAGCAAGCTCCTCGCCGCTCGCCATGAGATCATCCTCCAGCAGCGCCACCTTCGTCTCCAGCTCCTTCTTGGCGGCCTCAGCGGCTGCGGCAGCATCCTTTCCTTCCTTGAGAGCCTCGCCAAATGTTTGCTCGTGCGCGGCAAGCTCCTCCTTGTGGCTGTTAAGGTTGACCTTGCGCTGCGCCAACTCGCCTTCCTGCGCAGATAGCTTCTCGGCAACAAGCCACTGTTGCTCCTCAACTTCAGCCTTCTCAAGAATGAATGCCGTCCGCGCCTCGACGAGCTGCGCCCGCTCCTCTGCAATGGACCGGAGAGCTTCCTGATTGCGCTCTCGGAGCTCCTCCGCGTGCTTCTCAATATCTGCTCCCGCCTGCGCGACAAGCGCTTCCCGGGACTCCACCTTGGATTGTCGGGCACGGTAGAGCGACACCAGCTTCTGGAGCAGCTCCTCCTCCTCAGACTCGCCACTGCTGCTGCTTGGCGCATCAACCAGTGTCAGCCCAGCGGAGGCGAGCACCTCCCCGTCAAAAGCTTCTCCTTCAACCGGCGCCCTGGAGCTTGAAGCCCAGGGGAGCTTGATAAAGACACCGTCACCGGCCTTCAGATAGGCACCGGGCTGGGGCTCCTCGGAGCCTGGTGCTGCGGTAGCGGCGGAGGGATCAGTGGTCGGTGTAGCGCCTGGCGCTCCTGCGGCCTCAGGGCCGTCAGTACGATCGCCGGATCCCTTGCCAGCTTCTGCGGCGGCAGCCTTGGCGGCCTCTTCGCCGGCAGGCTCGTCAGCGCCGGTTCCTTCTTCGGTGGCCGCGGCATCATCAGTATCGCTGCGCACGTTCTCCTCGCTGCCCGCCTCGGTCTCCATCGGCTCCATGGAGGGTGGATCTGACAACCGGAGAAGAAGGAGAAGTCAAGCAAATATCCAAAAAGAAAAATCAGAAGAACACAAGGGAAGTTTCAAGCAAGGGATTACCTGTACTGGGATCCATGGTCATGGGCTCCACCACCGGGGGGTCGCTAGTGCTGCCCCTTGCCAGAGACTCCTCCCTTGCCGGAGATTTCTCCCTTGCCGGAGAACGCTCCCTTGCGGGGGATTCCTCCCTTGGCGGTGTAGTAGAAGCAGATGGCACGTCGGAGGCGGTTTCCGAGCCCTCCTGGTGAAGCTGTTCTGCTCCTACACAAACAAACCGACAGTCGGATGTCAGCAAAGAAAAGAGCACCCGTGCGCGCCCAAAAGCACAATGTAAACCATGCACTTACGCTGGGGGCTGCGCTAGGGGCTGCTTCGCGGGGTAGTTGCCGGATCCGGCAAGGTGGTCTCGGGCGCACCCCCTGCCGTCACGGTGGGCTCGTCCTCGATGATAACCACCGGAACCTTGGCTCTCTTCGCCGCTCTTTGAGCCAACATCCTGAAAAGGAATAGGTTCAGAATGAAGCAGATCAGATACAAGACAAAGCAACAAAATTGAAGAACTACAAGTACAACAGAAAAGTCTTACTCTTCTTCCTCCTCGTCGGAGCTGAGCGCGGAGAGGTCGAAGTCCGGCCCACCCTCGGCGCGACGAGGCGGAGGAGTAGGATCCCTTGGCCGCTTGGCGGGCGCAGTGGCGGCGGCCCGGGAAGACCCCGCTCCAGTTGCCGCAGCGGTGTGAGGCGCTCCCGCGGCAACATCGCTTGTCGCGGTGGAGCGTGTCACGCGGCGTGACGGCTGCTGACCCCTTTGCCGCCCCGCTGCCTCCCCGGCTTTGCGAAGACGCCTTCTTGGTGGAGCTGGGGGCTGCGCTGTGGGCTCCGCCTGCGGCAAGCGGCCTGGAGATGGCGGGCCGCTCGCACCCTCGGCGGGCTCGCTCGACTCGGCGTCAGGCACGGCAAGCTCTTCCTCACCGTCAAGCCACTCTCGCTCGGCAAGGCTTGCCGCCGCTTCTGCCTCTGCCTCCTCCACGGTGAACCCGAACTCGCCCGTGGCAGCGGCTGCCGCCGCCTCTTCCGCCATGGTGGCGATGCGCTGCATCTCCTCCTCAGTGGTTTCGCGGGTGAGGCTCCTCTGCTCGTCGGCGCGGACCGCCACCTCCACCAGTCCGTCGAACAACTGCTGCACAACGTCGTCCGCTGGCTCTTGCCACATTGGGACAAGACCATGCGAGTCGCACAACGGCATCATCGCGCGGATGCGGTCGAGCGAAGAATTGTTGCACAGTGGGACGACCCCCGCCGGCAGCGTGAACCATTCTGGATGTTGGGAGTCATTCTTGAACAGCTCCTTGAGCATCGCAATCAGCTCCAGCATGATAAAGTTAAAATTAAGGCCCGGGCGCAGCCTCATGATATCCGCCGGACCGCCGAACTCCCTAGCGGGTCTCCTCCTCTCTTACAGGGGGGCGATGCGGCGGCGAAGAAAGTCTGCGCCTACGGCGCCTACAGTCAGCCTTGCAAGCCTGAGGCACAGGATTCTGGTGACGGCAATCTTCAGCCTAGTGTCCTCCGGGGCCAAGCTGCTCCAATCATTGTCGCGCACCACTGGGACTTGGCGCAGGGCAGTGAATGGCTGCGGGTTCTCCTCCATGATCCAACACCAATCAGCTCTCCACTCCTCCCATCTGCTGCGGAGCTCCCCCTCCAGATACGCCTCCTTCTTGCCGGCCCTTGAGATCCAGGCGATCCCACCGGATAGAGGCTCTCCTCTCTCGACCCGGGGCATGAAGTAGTGGCAGAAAAGGGCTACGTTTGGGTGGACTCCGACAAAGTTTTCGCAGAGATGTGCGAAAACTACCATGGTCAGAACGGCGTTGGGGGTGAAGTCAAGGAGATGAAACCCGTAGGTGTTCATGATATCACAGAAAAACTCCGAGAAGGGCGGGCAGAGCCCGCAGTAGAAGAACAGTGGGAAGAAGGGATATCCGTATGGAGCCCGTTTCGAAGCGGCGGTGGAGAGTACCTTCGTGCGCGGATGCGCACGCGTCTCCGTCGACCAGAAGAGGTAGAACCACTCCCTCAGCCCCACCGCGTCGAGCTCGGAGGGGAAAGTGGCCCGCTCCTTTCGCAGCGCCTCGAGCCGCAGCGCCTCGACCGACTTCACGACCTTCCCGGTCTTCGGAGCCATGGCGAAGGTGGTGGAGGAGATCGACGGCGTTGGTGGCGACGACGGTGATGAGGGGCAGAGCGCTGCTCTCTCTCAGAGGGGGGGGGGGGAGCGGCGGAGATTTCGGAGTAGTAACCGGCGAGGTGAGCGGCTGCCTCTGTTTCCTCTGCTTATAAAGAGGAAGGGGGCGAACATTGCGCTTTTCCGAATAAAGAAACCACCCACGATCTCTCCCACGACGCTGCATTCGACGCGTGCCGTTCGGGAGGGCGCGGTGTATGCGGAGTAGGAAACGGCACGACCCAGGCCGTGTGTGCCCGTGCCCTGTTTTGGGCCTGGCCCAACAGCGTTCGGCACCGTGTGTGGCCCAGGCCCGGGGGCTCCTGTCGGTGTACTAGAGTAGGGGTACCCTAGTATCCCGAACTTGTGCACGGGCAGTCGCAGCACCCCGCGGCAAGGCTTGCCAGGCGACCGCCAAGATCCTCCGTGGCTCCTTAGGAGACAAGACCCCGGCAAGAGGAGCTTGCTAGGAAGCCATTCAAGAACAAAGTATTCAAGCCAAGAAGACAAGGCCCCGGCAAGAGGAGCTTGCCGGGAAGGCCAACCAAGGCATCTCAAGAAAGCTTGCCGCGGCGCGCCACGCGTTCTAGCAAGGGTCGGCGAGCGACGAGCTCCCGGGCCCGACAAGACAACGACCGCGGCAAGGCACTTGCCGCGGCAAGCGGCCACCCCGCGCCCATGCTCCAACACATCCACCAACGTGTCGTCCTGGGACCCTTCCAGGCGCGCGTGGCGAGAGGCTGTGAAGCCAGCGGTGCACGGTGGCAAGCGGCGCTGACAAGAAGGCCATCGTGGCGATCGGTGGCGCCCCTGACGGTCTCTGTTTGCACTGTTTAGGCGACACAGACGGGCATTTAATGCCCTTGTCCCCTGCCGTCAGGGTTAGGTATGATACACTGTATCTACAATATAGGTAGTTGTACCTACCGCATTCTTTTTCCATTTTTGCCCTTTGTCTGCGTTGCCACCTGTCGGTGACCCCTTGAGCATATAAAAGGAGGCCCATGCGCAACGTAGAAGGGGTTCGACTCATTCGAAGCTAGGAACACCCTCACGCTCGGTTTCGTAGCACTAATCGCTCCTGAGCGAGAACTCAATATACACATAGATGCAGCAGTAGGAGTATTATCTCTCCGGAGAGCTCCGAAGCTGGGTAAACTGCTCGTGTGCATTGCCTCGATCTGCTCTTCGTGCGACCTCCGCCCCCCGCCGAACCGAAAGGGGCTCGGTCCGCCAGTCCCATAGGTGTTCGTGGATCAGTTTCCCTGACACTCTCGTTTTCCTCTCCCCCACTTCACCCTTGCCGTTTTATTCGCCCTCTCTTTCCCAATCTTCTCCTCTCTTTTTTGCTTGCCTTTTTCTGTTTGCTTGTATGTTGGATTACTTGTTGCCATGGCGCAAGATAATACCAAATTGTGTGATTTCTCGAATACCAATAATAATGATTTCCTTAGTACTCCGATTGCTCCTCTTAATGGTGTTGAGTCTTGTGAAATCAATACTGCTTTGCTGAATCTTGTTATGAAAGATCAATTCGCCGACCTTCCTAGTGAAGATGCCGCTACTCATCTAAACAACTTTGTTGATTTGTGTGATATGCAAAAGAAGAAAGATACGGCTAACAATATTGTTAAATTGAAGTTATTTCCATTTTCACTCAGAGATCATGCTAAAGTTTGGTTTTCTTCTTTGCCTAAAAATAGTATTGATTCTTGGAACAAGTGCAAAGATGCTTTTATCTCTAAGTACTTTCCTCCCACTAAGATCATCACTCTTAGGAACGATAGTATGAATTTTAAAAAACTTGATCATGAGCATGTTGACCAATCTTGGAAAAGAATGAAATTGATGATTTGCAATTGCCCTACTCATGGTTTGAATTTATGGATGATCATACAAAACTTTTATGCTGGTTTGAACTTTGCTTCTAGAAATCTCTTAGATTCGGCCGCGGGAGGCATGTTTATGGAAATCACGTTAGGAGATGCTACAAAACTTCTTGATAATATTATGGCTAATTATTCTCAATGGCACACCGAAAGATCTTCTAGTAAAAAAGTGCATGCTATAGAAGAAATCAATGTTTTGAGTGGAAAGATGGTTGAACTTATGAAATTATTTGCTACTAAAAATACTCCTCTTGATCCCAATGATATGCCTTTGTCTACTTTGATTGAGAATAATAATGAATCTATGGATGTGAATTTTGTTGGTAGGAATAATTTTGGAAACAATGCTTATAGAGGAAACTTTAATTCTAGACCATTCCCTAGTAATTCCTCTAATAATTATGGAAATTCCTACAATAATTATTATGGTAATTTTAATAAGATGCCCTCTGATTTTGAGAATAGTGTGAAATAATTCATGATTTCTCAAAAGAATTTTAATGCTTTGTTTGAAGAAAAATTGCTCAAAGTTGATGATTTGGCTAGGAACGTTGATAGACTTTCGCTTGATGTTGATTCTCTTAAACTTAGATCTTCTCCTCCTAAGCATGATATCAATGAGTCTCTCAAAGCAATGAGAATTTCCATTGATGAGTGCAAGGAAAGAACCGCTAGATTGCGTGCTAAGAAAGATAGCTTTATAAAGGCATGTTCTTCTAGTTTCGATGAAAATAATGACGAGGATCTTAAAGTTATTGATGCGTATCCTATTAGATCTAAGTTTTGCAATTTGAATCTTGATAATTATGGGACTTATGATGAGTCAACTTTACCTAGAAGGCGTCCCAAGAATTCGGAGTTTTTAGATCTTGATGCTAAATTTGGTAAAAGTGGGATTGGAGAGGTCACAACTTTAAATAGTATTGAACCCACTATCTCGGATTTCAAGGAATTTGATTATGATAATTGTTCTTTAGAAGGTTGTATTTTCTTGTTGCAATCCGTTGTTAATTCTCCTCATGCTTATAGTCAAAATAAAGCTTTTACCAAACATATCGTTGATGCCTTGATGCAATCTTATGATGAAAAACTTAATTTGGAAGTTTCTATACCTAGAAAACTTAATGATGAGTGGGAACCTACTATAAAGATTAGAATTAAAGATCATGAGTGTTTTTCTTTGTGTGATTTGGGTGCTAGTGTTTCCACGATTCCGAAAACTTTATGTGATATTCTAGGTTTTCATGATCTTGATGATTGCTCTTTAAATTTGCATCTTGCGGATTCCACCATTAAAAAGCCAATGGGAAGGATCAATAATGTTCTCATTGTTGCAAATAGAAATTTGGTGCCCGTAGATTTTATCGTTCTTGATATAGATTGCAATCTTTCTTGCCCTATTATTCTTGGTAGACCTTTCTTATAATGATTGGCGCATTTATTGATATGAAGGAAGGGAATATTAGATTCGAATTACGATTAAAGAAAGGCATGGAGCTCTTTCCAAGAAAGAAAATCAAATTACCTTATGAATCTATCATGCGGGCTACTTATGAATTTAGTGCAAAGATGGCACTCGTTAGATCTATCTTCGCTTTTATGCCTAGCTAGGGGCGTTAAACGATAGCGCTAGTTGGGAGGCAACCCAATTTTTTTTTGTTTTTTGTTATTGTTCCTGTTTATTAATAAATTTTGCATCTACCTCCTGTTTAGATGTGTTTTTATCTTTTAATTAGTGTTTGTGCCAAGTAAGACCTATAGGATAACCTATGATGATAGTTGATTTGATTCTGCTGAAAAACAGAAACTTTGCTCGCACTAATTTAGTTTTGTTAAATCACAGAAAGGTGCTTTTGCATTGATTCTTTTTTATTCTGATCAATAGACAAATTTTCCAGGACTTCCTATTTTGGTAGGATTTTTAGAGTTCCATAAGTTTGCGTTAGTTACAGATTGCTACAGACTGTTCTGTTTTTGACAGATTCTGTTTTTCGTGTGTTGTTTGCTTATTTCGATGCATCTATGGCTAGTAAAATAGTTTATAAACCATATAGAAGTTGGATTCCAGTAGGTTTAACACCAAAATGAATAAAGAATGAGTTCATTACAGTACCTTATGTGGTGGTTTTGTTTTCTTTCACTAACGGAGCTTATAAGATTTCCTGTTGAGTTTTGTGTTGTGAAGTTTTCAAGTTTTGGGTAAAGTTTTTATGGACTATGGAATAAGGAGTGACAAGAGCCTAAGCTTGGGGATGCCCATGGCACCCCAAGATATTCAAGGATAGCCAAAAGCCTAAGCTTGGGGATGCCCCGGGAAGGCATCCCCTCTTTCGTCTTTGTTCATTGGTAACTTTACTTGGAGCTATATTTCTATTCGCCACATGATATGTGTTTTGCTTGGAGCGTCGTGTATTATATTAGTCTTTGATTTTTAGTTTACCACAATCATCCTTGCTGTACACACCTTTTGGGAGAAGCCTATTTGATTAGAATTTGCTAGAATACTCTATGTGCTTCACTTATATCTTTTGAGCTTGATAGTTTTTGCTCTAGTGCTTCACTTATATCTTTTAGAGCACGGTGGTGACTTAATTTTGAAGAAATTACTAGTCTCTCATACTTCACTTATATTATTTTGAGAGTCTTTTAGAACAGCATGGTATTTGCTTTGGTTATAAAGTTGGCCCTAGAATGGTAGGCATCCAAGTTGGGTATAAGAAAAACTATCATAGGAAGTGAATTGGATGCTATGATCAATTTGATACTTGATAATTGTTTTGAGATATGGAGATAGTGATATTAAAGTCATGCTAGTTGGGTGATTATGAATTTAAAGAATGCTTGTGTTGAAGTTAGAAAGTCCTGTAGCATGCACGTATGGTTAAAGTTGTGTAACAAATTTGAAACATGAAGTGTACCTGGCTTGTGCATCCTTATGAATGGCGGTCGGGGACGAGCGATGGTCTTTTCCTACCAATCTACCCCCTAGGAGCATGCGCATAGTACTTGATTTTTGATGACTTCTAAATTTTTGAAATAAGTATATGAGTTCTTTTGACTAATGTTGAGTCCATGGATTATACGCACTTTTACCTTTCCACCATTGCTAGGCTCTTCGGTACCGTGCATTGCCCTTTCTCACCTTGAGAGTTGGTGCAAACTTCGCCGGTGCATCCAAACCCCGTGATACGATATGCTCTATCACACATAAACCTCCTTATATCTTCCTCAAAACAGCCACTATACCTACCTATTATGGCATTTCCGTAGCCATTGCGAGATATATTGCCATGCAACTTTCCACCATTCCGTTTATCATCATCATGACATACTTTACTTTTGTCATATTGCCATTGCATGATCATGTAGTTGACATCGTATTTGTGGCAAAGCCACCATGCATTAATTTTCATACATGTCACTCTTGATTCATTGCACCATCCTGGTACACCGCCGGAGGCATTCATTTAGAGTCATATCTTGTTCTAGTTTCGAGTTGTAATTCATATGTTGTAATTAATAGAAGTGTGATGATCATCATTATTAGAGCATTGCCCAAAGAAAAAAAAGAAAGGCCAAAAAGAAAAAAATGAAGGCCCAAAAAAAGAAAAAAATATTAAAAAAGAACGAAAAAGAAAAAAAGAAAAAGAAAATAAATAAAAAGGGCAATGTTACTATCTCTTTTTCCACACTTGTGCTTCAAAGTAGCATCTTGTTCTTCATGTAGTGAGTCTCATATATTGTGCTTCAAAGTAGCACCATGTTTTTCATATAGTGAGTCTCATAAGTTGTCTTTTTCATACTAGTGGGAATTTTTCATTATAGAACTTGGCTTATATATTCCTACGATGGGCTTCCTCAAATGCCCTAGGTCTTCATGAGCAAGCAAGTTGGATGCACACCCACTAGTTTTTCTTTTGTTGAGCATTCATTTATAGCTCTAGTGCATCCGTTGTATGGCAATCCCTACTCCTCATGTTGACATCAATTGATGGGCATCTCCATAGCCCATTGATTATCCTCGTCAATGTGAGACTTTCTCCTTTTTTGTCTTCTCCACACAATCCCCATCATCATATTCTATTTCACCCATAGTGCTATATCCATGGCTCACGCTCATGTATTGCGTGAAGGTTGAAAAAGTTTGAGATTATTTAAGTATGAAACAATTGCTTGGCTTGTCATCGGGGGTATAGAAATTGGGAACATCTTTGTGTGCCGAAAATGAAGCATAGCCTAACTATATGATTTTGTAGGGATGAACTTTCTTTTGTCATGTTATTTTGAGAAGACATGATTACTTTGATTAGTATGCTTGAAGTGTTACTATTTCTTTTATCAATATGAACTTTTATTTTGAATCATTTGGATCTGAACATTCATGCCACAATAAATAAAATTACATTAAGAATTATGCTAGGTAGAATTCCACATCAAAAATTCTCTTTTTATCATTTACCTACTTGAGGATGAGCATGAATTCAGCTTGGGGATGCTTGATACGTCTCCAACGTATCTATAATTTTTGATTCTTCCATGCTATTATATTACCACTTTTGGATGTTTATGGGATTTATTTTACACATTTATATCATTTTTGGGACTAACCTACTAGCCGGAGGCCCAGCCCGTATTGCTGTTTTTTTTGCCTATTTGAGTATTTCGAAGAAAAGGAATATAGAATGGAGTCCAAACGGAATGAAACCTTCGGGAGCGTGACTTTTGGAACGAACGTGATCCATAGGACTTGGAGTGCAAGTCAAGAAGCAGCCAAGGCCTCCATGAGATAGGAGGGCGCGCCCCCTGTCTCGTGGGCCCCTCGGGCGGCCACCGACGTACTTCTTCCTCCTATATAAGCCTACGTACCCCGAAAACATCAGGGGAGCCAAGGAAACACAATTTCCACCGCCGTAACCTTCTGTATCCGCGAGATCCCATCTTGGAGCCTTCGCCGGAGCTCTGCCGGAGGGGGAATCGACCACGGAGGGCTTCTACATCAACACCATAGCTCCTCCGATGAGTTGTGAGTAGTTTACCATAGACCTACGGGTGCATAGTTATTAGCTAGATGGTTTCTTCTCTCTTTTTGGATCTCAATACAATGTTCCCCTTCTCTTGTGGAGATCTATTCGATGTAAACTATTTTTGCTGTGTGTCTGTCGAGATCCGATGAATTGTGGGTTTATGATCAAGTTTATCTATGAGAAATATTGGAATCTCCTCTGAATTCTTTTATGTATGATTGAGTTATCTTTGCAAGTCTCTTTGAATTATCATTTTGGTTTGGCCTACTAGATTGATCTTTCTTGCCATGGGAGAAGTGCTTAGCTTTGGGTTCAATGTTGCGGTGTCTTTCCCAATGACAGCAGGGCAGCAAGGCACGTATTGTATTGTTGCCATCGAGGATAAAAAGATGGGGTTTATATCATATTGCTTGAGTTTATCCCTCTACATCATGTCATCTTGCTTAATGTGTTACTCTGTTCTTATGAACTTAATACTCTAGATGCAGGCAGGAGTCAGTCGATGTGCGGAGTAAAAGTAGTAGATGCAGGCAGGAGTCAGTCTACTTGTCACGGACGTGATGCCTATATACATGATCATGCCTAGATAATCTCATAATTATTCGCTTTTCTATCAATTGCTCGACAGTAATTTGTTCACCCACCGTAATACTTATGCTATTTTGAGAGAAGCCTCTAGTGAAACCTATGGCCCCCGGGTCTATCTCTTATCATATTTACTTCCAATCTACTTTTATTTGCATCTTTACTTTTTGCATCTATATTATAAAATACCAAAAATATATTTATCTTATCATACTATCTTTATTAGATCTCACTTTCGCAAGTGGCCGTGAAGGGATTCACAACCCCTTTATTGCGTTGGTTGCGAGTTTTTTGTTTGTTTGTGTAGGTGCGTGGGACTTTTGAGGAGCCTCCTACTGGATTGATACCTTGGTTCTCAAAAACTGAGGGAAATACTTACGCTACTATTGCTGCATCACCCTTTCATCTTCAAGGAAAACCAACGCAAGCTCAAGACATAGCAGTCGCCATTGCCGCTACAACACCGTAGAAAGCCAGGGCCATCGCGGCTCGAAGGCGGGAGGTGGCTGTCATTGCCGCCACCACACTGCCGGCCACCGTGGCCATCACACGCTCCCCCACCACGGCCCTACGGCGGGAGGTGGTGGTCATGGCCGCCAGCCCATCATCGGCCATCGTGGCTGCCAGCCCACCATCGACCATCGGGATCATCACCCACTCTGCCACCGCCGCCCGAAGGAGGGAGGCGGAGGTGGAGGCCTGCACATGCGTCAGCGATCTTGCGTGCTACATCGAGATCTGCGGGAGGAGGAGGAGGAGCGCCTCATAGAGCACATAAAGAGCCTTACCGCAGTCGTGGCCACAACACATGTCGATGCAGAGGCGAGGAATCAGGAGATCTACAAGCAGTCCATCCGCTTCGAGAGGGGTCGTCTGGAGCGGTAGAGGGTGTTCGAGATGGTGAGCGTTGCTGAACCTGTAGCAGCGGCAGACACCATATTGTAGTTGTCCAGCTCGTCAGTAGGCTCCTCCTCCTCCTCCTCTGCCTATTACTGAGCGTGCTCGATAGAGGAGAGGCTGCCAGAAGTAGTACCAAGCCCCTCCGTAGTAGTAGTATTTAGGGGCTATTTTGTTCAATTCATCTGACTATAGATGTGGTGGAACTGTACAACATACTTAAAATTAGCTAGCATATATATTTGAAGTAGCTATTTCAGTACGTGGTTGGCAACAATTGGGAATTTGGTTGGTTCAGCTGTCGAGTTGAACTGTTTGTATAAATTAAGAACGACTACTTAATCTATGAATGAAATCTATGCTTAATTACTGAATTTTAGTTGCAAAAGTTAGATAGTGCTAGTGATTTTTAGCTGCATATTTTGACAAATCTCAGTGTTACAAGGATTGACAAATGCCAATGTTACTAGATCAACAAATGTCAATCTTTCCAGTTGGATAGAAGGCAACATACCCAATATGACAGATGCAAATTTTACCAAATTGTTTGTACATGGTTGCACATGGGTCATCCAAAGCAACCGTTTGCATTGAAGGGATGCACAAATCCTGCGCTGCAAATTTTCCCTCGACTTAAGGGGGAAGACCATAGCTCTCACTTTGCATACGGGTATTCTATCTAAAACGTTTGCAATCAAGACCTGCAGAAATCCTACTCGGCACATTTTCTCTTAGCTTCGTGGGGATGTTGTCGGTTTGCGTATGGGTGTTCTAACTAAAACATTTGCGATCAAGAGCTGCACAAATTCTACTCGGCACATTTTCCCTTGGCTTCCTTGGGAAGCTGTCGGTTTGCATAGGGGTGTTCTAACTAAAAAGTTTGCGATGAGTGTTTTATATTTAAAAACCGTATTAAACTGTGGCTTGGGCGCCATTAATGGAGAGGATGCGAGCAAGGCAGGCGGCCATGGAAATTAAAGGGCTTGCTTCTCAGTGAGCTTGCGCGGCATACAACTTGCAAGCTTCCCAGTGAGCCTCCGCATTGGAGTACAGCTCACACGCCTCCCGTTTAGTCAAGCACTCAAGCACCTGTCCACACGGCACCTCCTAGCCATTAAAAGATGAGGCGCGGCGTCACATGAATGGTTAACAGAACACACACGATTTAAATTATACAAAACATTTGAGATGTTATAGTGGCAACTATTTGTTTCAAAATGCCTTTGTTAGCTGTTATTCCAGTGCGCCTTCTCTCAAAATGGACACCAAAAATACCACAACATGTCGGGTGCCATTCCATGATAGCATGCCAAGTTTCATGAAGTTCAGACGAGTTGTGGATTTACTAGAATTTAAAAACAAAGTATCTCAACATTTTGTCGGCAATCAACAGTGCTCTAGTGTTCGAAATTCATTCCCATTTCTTGCATGGGACCTAAGCATGCACCCAAGGACACAGATTTGATTTTTCAACCAATTTATATGCACTGGAGCATGTGCATGTAGTTCAAATTTGAATTATGCACATAAAATGCATAGAAAACCTAGTTAATGTATAAAAATGTCCAAACGAACCCCGAAAAATTCCAAAATTTAACACAACACTCCTGTTGTTCTATGTTGACACTAGAAATTTTTTGAAAGCAATACGAGGCAACGAATATTGTTTCGTCACCAAAGGTGGCACGTTCCCTACCGAAACAATCATGCTTGTTGTGAGAAGCTGTGGTTTGTGAGAAGCTTATACCCAAACCTTCTCCAAATGGGACAAAATTTTTACCACGGCATGTTGATGCCGCTCCATTATAGCATGCCAAGTTTCATGAATTTTAGACGAGTTTTGGATTTAATAGAATTTAAAAACCAGGTATCTCAATTTTGCGGCTGAGTGATGGTGGAAGGGTCTTTGACATTCATTCCCATTTCTCGCATGGGACCTAAGCATGCAACCAACGACACATATTTGTTTTTTCAACCAATTTATATGCACTGGAGCATTTGCATGTAGCTCAAATTTGAATTATGCACATAAAATGCATAGAAAACCCAGTTAATGTATAAAATGTCCGAACGAACCCCGGAAAAATCCAAAATTTAACACAACACTCCCTTTGTTCAATGTTGACACTAGAAATTTTCTGAAAGCAATAAGAGGCAAAGGATATCGTTTCGTTCCCAAAGGTGGCACGTTCCCTATTGAAACCATCACGCTTGTTGTGAAAAGCTCTAGTTTGTGAGAAGCTTATACCCAAACCTGCCACAAATGGGACAAAATTTTTACCACGACATGTTGAAGCCGCTCCATGATAGCATGCCAAGTTTCATGGATTTCACACGAGTTTTGGGTTTACTAGAATTTAAAACCAGGTATCTCAATGTTTGCGGCCGAGTGACGGTGGCAGTGTCTGTGACATTCATTCCCATTTCTTGCATGGGACCTAAGCATGCAACCAAGGACACAAATTTTATTTTTCAACCAATTTATATGCACCGGAGCATGTGCATGTAGTTCAAATTTGAATGATGCACATAAAATGCCTAGAAAACCCAGTTAGTGTATAAAAATTTCCAAACGAACCCCCAAAAATTCCAAAGTTTAACACAACGCTCTTGTTATTCTATGTTGACACTAGAATATTTTTGAAAGCAATAAGAGGGGACGGATATTGTTTCATCCCCAAAGGTGGCACATTCCTACCAAAACCATCACGCTTGTTGTGAGAAGCTTATACCCAAACCTGCCCCAAATGTGATAAATTTTTTACCATGGCATGTTGATGCCGCTCCGTGATAGCATGCCAAGTTTCATGAATTTCAGACGAGTTTTGGATTTACTACAATGTCAAAACCAGGTATCTCAATGTTTGCGGCCGAGTGACGGTGGCAAGGTGTTTCACATTCATTCTCATTTCTTGCATGTGACCTAAGCATGCAACCAGGGACACATATTTGATTTTTCAACCAATTTATATGCACTTGAGCATGTGCATGTAGTTCAAATTTGAATTATGCACATAAAATGCCTAGAAAACGCAATTAATATATAAAAGTGTCCAAACGAACCCCGAAAAACTCCAAAATTTAACACAACACTCCTGTTATTCAATGTTGACACTAGAAAATTTTTGAATGCAATAAGAGACAATGGATATCATTACGTCGCCAAAGGTGTCATGTTCCCTACTGAAACCATCAACTTGTTGTGAGAAGCTTATACCCAAACCTGCCCCAAATGGGACAAATTTTTTACCACCGCATGTTGATGCTGCTCCATGATAACATGCCAAGTTTCATGAATTTCATACGAGTTTTGGATTTACTAGAATTTAAAAACCAGGTATCTCAATGTTTTTGGCCGAGTAACGGTGGCCATGTGTTTGACATTCATTCCCATTTCTTGCATGGGACCTAAGCATGCAACCAAGGACACATATTTGATTTTTAATACAATTTATATGAACTGGAGCATGTGCATGTAGTTCAAGTTTGAATTATGCACATAAAATGCCTAGAAAACCCAGTTAGTGTATAAAAATGTCCAAAGGAACCCCAAAAAATTCCAAAATTTAACACAACACTCCTGTTGTTTTATATTGACACTAGTAAAATTTTGAAAGCAATAATAGGCAATGGATATCGTTTCGTCCTCAAAGGTGGCACGTTCCCTACAGAAACTATCACGCTTGTAGTGAGTGCTCTGGTTTGTGAGAAGCTTATACTCAAACCTGCCCCAAATGGGATAAAATTTTTACCATGGCATGTTGGCGCCGCTCCATGATAGCATGCCAAGTTTCATGAATTTCAGGCGAGTTTTGGATTTACTGGAATTTAAAAACCAGGTATCTCAATGTTTGCAGCCGAGTGAAGGTGCTAGTGTCGTGGTACTAAGACTGACAGTAGAATGGGGGGTAGGTATGGAGAGGCAAGATCCTAGCTATGGAGTAGTTGTATACACAAGGGATTTACGAGTTCAGGCCCTTCTCGGAAGAAGTAACAACCCTACGTCTCGGAGCCCGGAGGCGGTCGACTGGATTATAAGTGTATGAGTTACAGGGGTGCGAACCCTTCTGCCAGTGGAGGGGGGTGGCTTATATAGTGTCTGCCAGGACCCCAGCCAGCCCACACAGCGGAGGGTTTAAAGTACATTAAGGCCAGGTGTTACCTGTAACGCCTTACATAAAGTGTCATCATGGCCATAAAGACTACTTAATTACAGACCGTTTTGATACAGAGTGGCTCTTGATCTCCTAGTGGTCGAGTGAATCTTCATGGTCGACTGTCTTCGAGTCCGTCGAGTGGAATCCCTCTTGGTCGACTGGAAGGCAGCTTCTTCTAAAGATGTGCTTGGGTAGGGTACCTTAAACAAGTACATGACCCTACCCTAGGTACATGACTTCATCATTAGCCCCCGAATGGATCGAGGTTTGAGTGAGGAAGGAGTTGATAATTTTTCTGACCTGTTTTCCGTGTTCTGAGTATGTCACATTCTGGATCAATGACCTTTTTTAGCGATGGCATCAACTTTTCTTTCAGTCGCCTTGATCCATTCTTTTCCTCTGTCGAGTGAACTTTTGAACCTGGTGGACTTCCGAGCGACGGATCATAGGGAATCTACCGTTTGATAGGTTGCTCTGCTGTTAGCGGATTTAGTGGGATCCGAATTTTGGGAAGCGCGCAAAGCGGAGAGGACCGCGGTACTCGGATGGGATAAGGCGAAGAAGCCTCGATTTTTGCGTTGCCTTTTTCGCCACATATCACGCGCGCGACTGTTTCGGGATTTGACAGGATCGCTCGGGCCTACCTGTCAGCCACTCGGAAGTGTCCTTATATAAGGTGCCGGACGGGGGTTTTTGAACAGTGCGTCTCCATTCCCCTCTCCACCTTCCTCAACCTCGCCCGCTGCACCCGCTTTTTCCTCCGCCCATCCACTGCTCGCACGCCTCACCGGCGACAATGGTGAAGGAGAAGACGGCGGCCTTGGAGCGAGTGAAGAAGGCTATGGCGACAGCGAAAGCAAAGGGGAGAGCGACCAGTCTGGGTGGATCTTCATCGCGGTCTCGCCTGCCGCAAGGTTGGGTCCAAGGAGATTGGATCCGCTCGACCATCACCCATAAGGATCTCGACAATTTGGCCAATGAGGGACTGATCTCCCATGGGCCAGCTAGACTTCCGGGGACCGAGTGGCAACCGCAGCCGTTGGAGGGTGAGTGTGTTCTCTTAGCCACTCATGTAGATCACGGATTCTCTCTGCCACCGAATCTTTTCTTCCAAGGGTTTCTGAACTTCTTTGGGGCACAACCCCACCATTTCACTCCCAATTCCATTGCCTACCTCGCCGCTTTCGTGTCTCTGTGCGAAAACTTCCTGGGTTGTCGGCCGCACTGGGGTCTCTTTAAGCACATATTCACTTGTCGCTCTCAGACAGTGAAAAAGGCGAGTTCGGATGATGAGAGGACCAAGGTTATCCAAATGTGTGGGGGTCTTGGGATCCAAATGAGGAGTAAGAGTGCTTTTCCAGCCATGACCCTTCCCGAGTCGGTTAGAGGGTGGCAGTCGACCTGGTTCTACTGCCAAGACGAGTCGACGCCGGGGCAGTCGACTGATCTCCTTCCATTCTCCATGGACCGAGTGAACAAGCCATCTTCCCTGAAGGTACTTCCGGAAGAAAAGGCTCAGGTTAAAATGTTGATGGAGCATGTGGTTCAACTCATTCGCGACGGTGTCACTGGCATGGATCTTTTGGAGGTTTTTCTTTGACGGTGCATTCAGCCGCTCCAGTACCGAGGTCACCCCATGTGGTTGTACTCTGGTACCGAGGACACCACTCGGGTTCACCCAGAGGAGTTCGACGACGCCACACTAGAGAGGTGGATGACTGCCATCACGGGAAACAAAGATAACCCTCGTGGGGCTAGGAGGATCCCACCACTCGACCAGTCTTATCAACCAGACACGGTATGACCACTTATTCCCGGTGGTGATCCTGTTTCATTCATTTTGTTTCACTGCCAATCGGTCGATTAACCTTTGTCTTGTTTCATTGTTTGTCAGGCCACCACTGAGTTGTACTCGATGCCCAATGGGGCGCAGGCACCGACTGAGGAGGAGGAAGGAAGTGGGGGCGAAAGCTCGGAGGAGTGGGATTCGGATGGTGATGACGACGATGAAGATGATGACTCTGATGAGGAGGAAGAGGAGGAGGAGGAGGAAGTCGCACCTCCCCGTTCTGAAAGACGCTCGAAGCTTGTCCATGACCCTGCAGCTGAGTGTGGTAAGGGGGTTGTGCCCGTCGCGCAGTCGACCAAGCGTCCTCGGACGACTTCTCCGGCGCTGACTGAGAAAGCTCCAAAGCAATCTCGAGTGGCGCCGTCGAAACCGACGAAGGTCTTGCCGAAGATGAAGATGGTGATCCCCACTATCTCAGGGTAATGGTGTAACTTGAGTTTTCTTGTTTCACATGGATTTATTCTTGGTCGATTTGTGGGCTGACCGACTGACTTCTGGAATTGTAGTGCTGCTACTTCTGATACCTCGACCAGACCTGAAGATCACGAAATGGAAGATGCTGTCACTTCAAAACCTGGTACGACTTTTGTAGTTCCGCCTTCAGTCGGTTGGACCTTTGTCTTTAACTTTGACTCTTTTCTGCAGCTCCACCTAACGTCGTTATTGACCTTCCTGACGACGATGGCGAGGAACCACTGAGGCAGAGGAGGAATAGGAAAGCGTCTGCTGGCAAGGCGACCCAGGACGTGTCAGCACCCGAGACATTGGTTGTGGAGGGGGACAGTGTCACTCGGCCTACTATATCCTTTGCGGTGCCACTGACGAGTGCTCGCCCTTCGTCGTCGAGTGCTGCTCAGCCTTCACTTTTCTCGACCCACCACGTCCCAGAAGACCAAGCAAGCGCTGCTAAAGAAGCAATACGCCAGGCAGGGGTCATGATGGAGCAAGTGAAGGCGATCCGAGACGCCAGTCAGGCGGCTTATGATGCCAGCTCAGCTCTTCAGAGCAATGTTCAGGTTAGTCGATCACCGCCTTTTCTGTTAGGATATGATACCTGAAAATCTTTCTTTCTGAAAATCTTAGTGTCTGTCGTACACCCACTGGGTGCGCCGATTGAAATTCTGGATTGGTGGGGGCACGCTGAGTGCACCCACTAGGTGTAGTCCCCAAGGCTATGGTGGACTGCTAGCAGTCGACCATAGTCTTTATGTCTTAAGTTTTTTTTACTCGATCAGGTCGAATGGAATCACATATCGGTGGGGGCACGCTGAGCGCACCCACTGGGTGTAGTCCCCGAGACTGTGGTCAACTGTTGGCAGTCGACTATAGTCTGAAGAACACCTCTCTCTCCTTTTTTTTTGTGGCTATCTGTTGGTCGACTGATCGACTCTAACTGATAGAACTAGTGGGGGCACGCTGAGTGCACCCACTGGGTGTAGTCCCCGAGACTATGGTCGAATGTTTATATTCGGCTGTAGTCTTAGAAATGTTGTTATTTTTCCTTAGTTACTCGGAAGTGACCTGTCTTTGACATCTGTCGATTGATTCTTTGCAGAAATCTTGCAAGCTCACAGCTCGTTATACTGAGTTGGAGAACAAGCATATCCAGCTCGAACTTGATCTGAAGCTTGTCCAGGAGAACTTCACTAAGGCGAAGGAGGAGGCAAAAGGTATGTTTGGTGAGAACCTCGACGACTGCTTTTGCCTCTTGTCCATTTCTGAGTCTGATCTCACTATGACTTTGCAGACAAACTAAGGGATGCTCTGAAGAAGAAAGACCTTGACTTGGCTGAGGCGCAGAAAGCGGCTTTAGAGAAGACCAAGCTCGCAGATGAGAAGCTGGCTTCAATCACCAAGCTTGAAGAGGAAAATACCAATCTGAAAGCTGCTCTTGATGGGGCCAACAAGGAGGTCAGTCGACTGAAGAATGACAAGATTGCCTTGAGTGATAAGGCCAACGAGTTGGTGGGAAAGAAGAATGATCTGGAGGCTTATCTGGGAGGACTCGCCAAGAAGCTATTCCTCATGCTTGAAGGTAATCTTTTGTATCAAACAGACGTTTTAACTATGATCTCGCCATCAGACTGCTGTCTTGACTTTGGGGTTGTGCTTGCAGAGTTCTGCCAGAACTTTGAAGAGGAGACTGGTCGACTAGAGACGAACCTAGATCCCATCAACTCTCCCGTGAAGGACGAAGTCGCCATGAATGTGCTCCGACTTGAGTCTCGCGTTGCTGCTGTTGTCAATTATCTCGCAAGGCTGAAGGTCGCAACTTCCCGCATCGACACAACACTCTGGCTAGGAGAGACTCTTCAGAACGACCTTGAGTCTCTGATGACTCGACTGAACGATGTTCCAAGTCGAGTGCAGGAATGGAAGAAGTCTTCTGCCAGGTGCGGTGCGGATGTTGCTCTGTCTCTGGCCCGTGTTCACTGCAAGGAAGCGCGAGAGGACAAGCTGGCAGCCCTCAAGGTGGCCAATACCAAGAAGCATGATTTCCGATCCTTCATGGAGACCTTCATCGCTACTGCCACTCGGATCGCAGATGGAATCAACCTGGACGAATTCGTTGCGCCTTCCAGCCCTCCGCAGGAGGGGTAAAAAACTTCTTGTGCTTGATACTTTAAATTTGCCTCGGTATGCCGAGTGATTTTTGTAACCGATAAACTTTAACGGGCTTAGCACCTGAGCACTTATGGTTCCGTAAGACGTTATCTGAACTCGAATTCGACGTTGAATATGTTGGCATATGGTTTGAGGTGTCTTTTGCAGGCTAGGATGAAGCACTTATTGCAATCGACTTGTTCCTCAACACTCTTAGGCGAGCACTGGGCTGCAGCTAAGCCCCCGAGTGGGAGGTCTGCTCTCCATTCGGTAGGATTTTCAAAAACTTAGGCGAGCACTGGGCTGCAGCTAAGCCTCTGAGTGGGAGGTCTGCTCTCCACTCGGTAGGATTTTCAAAAACTTAGGTGAGCACTGGGCTGCAGCTAAGCCCCCGAGTGGGAGGTCTGCTCTCCACTCGGTAGGATTCTCGAAAACTTAGGCGAGCACTGGGCTGCAGCTAAGCCCCGGAGTGGGAGGTTTGCTCTCCACTCGGTAGGATTTTCAAAAACTTAGGCGCGCACTGGGCTGCAGCTAAGCCCCCAAGTGGGAGGTCTGCTCTCCACTCGGTAGGATTTTTGCGGCGTTCCTCCGAGGAAGAAGGCATCAATCGACCTGCACCTCGTCTTCCTTGTGGAGCGCACATTATACTTGTGGCGTAGCTTGGAAGGAGAAGTAGCAGTCGACCTGAACCTCATCCTCTTTGCGGAGAGCACATTATACTTGTGGCATAGCTCGGAAGAGGAGAGCAGCGGTCGACCTGCACCTCGTCTTTCTTGTGGAGCGCACGTTAAACTTGTACTTAGGCGAGCGCTATGTTGCAGCTAAGCCTCCGAGTGGGAGGCTGGCTCACCACTCGGTAGGATTTCGTTGAAACTTAGGCAAGTACTTGGACTGCAGCTAAGCCTCCGAGTGGGAGGCTGGCTCACCACTCGGTAGGATTTTATTTAAACTTAGGCGAGTACTTGGACTGCAGCTAAGCCTCCGAGTGAGAGGCTGGCTCACCACTCGGTAGGATTTTATTTAAACTTAGGCGAGTACTTGGACTGCAACTAAGCCTCCGAGTGAGAGGTTGGCTCACCACTCGGTAAGATTTTATTTAAACTTAGGCGAGTACTTGGACTGCAGCTAAGCCTCCGAGTGAGAGGCTGGCTCACCACTCGGTAGGATTTTATTTAAACTTAGCCGAAACGGATTCGCGGCTAAGCCTCCGAGTGAGAGGCTGGCTCACCACTCGGTAGGATTTTTACAAACTTAGGCGAAACGGATTCGCAGCTAAGCCTCCGAGTGAGAGGCTGGCTCACCACTCGGTAGGATTTTTACAAACTTAGGCTAAACGGATTCATAGCTAAGCCACCCACTGCGGGGGGATTTTATTGAACAAACAAAAGTAAAAATAATCACTGGGAAAATTATAACACTATTGTCTTTGAAAAATGAACTACAGAAGTACTTTTATTACATTTCCGAGTGCACACTTAAGTGTAAAAGGGGCGGAGCAGCTCCGCGTTCCAAGATCGGGGCTCGTCGATCTGGTGCTCGACATTGTAAAGACAGTACGCTCCATTGTGGAGAACCTTGGTGACGATGAAGGGGCCTTCCCAAGAAGGAGCGAGCTTGTGTGGTTTCTGCTGATCCACTCGGAGAACCAAATCTCCATCCTGGAAGGCTCGACTCCTCATGTTTTTGGCATGGAAGCGACGCAAGTCCTGCTGGTAAATGGTCGATTGGATCAAAGCCATCTCCCTTTCTTCCTCTAGAAGGTCGACTGCGTCCTGCCGGGCTTGTTCTGCTTCAGCTTCGGTGTAGAGCTTGACTCGGGGAGCGTTGTGAAGCAGGTCACTCGGCAAGACCGCTTCAGTTCCGTAGACCAAGAAGAACGGAGTTCTCCCAGTCGACCGGTTAGGTGTGGTCCTTAACCCCCAAAGCACTGACAGAAGCTCGTCGACCCATGCACCAACTGCATGCTTGAGATCACGCATCAATCGGGGTTTCAACCCTTTCAGAATCAAGCCATTGGCTCGTTCTGCCTGTCCATTTGACTGAGGATGAGCGACTGAAGCATAGTCGACTCGTGTGCCCTAAGATGTGCAGAACGCTCTGAATTCCTCGGAATCGAAGTTTGAACCGTTGTTAGTGATGATGCTGTGTGGGACTCCATATCTGAATATCAACTCTCTGATGAAGCTGACAGCAGTGCCGGCATCAAGGTTCTTGATGGGTTTAGCCTCTATCCACTTGGTGAACTTGCCGACTGCTACCAGCACATCGGTGAAACCGCTTCTGCCTGGTCTCAGAGGTCCAACCATATCCAATCCCCATACAACGAAGGGCCAGACGAGTGGTATGCTGTTTAAAGCTGAGGCGGGCTTGTGTGACATATTGGAGTAAAATTGATATCCTTCACACTTGTCGACTATCTCCTTTGCCATTTCATTCGCTCTTGGCCAGTAAAATACGGCTTGGTATGCTTTGGCTACAATGGTCTGAGTGGATGCATGATGGCCACAGGTCCCCGAGTGGATGTCGTCAAGGATTATTCGACCTTCTTCTGGCGTTATGCATTTCTGACCAACTCCAGTCGCGCTTTCTCTGTACAACTGTCCCCTTATCACGGTAAAGGCTTTAGATCGGCAGACGATCTGTCGAGCCTCTTCTTCATCCTCTGGGAGCTCTTTCCTTAAGATATACGCGATACACGATACTGTCCAATCGGGAGTGATCACCAACACTTCCATGATTAGGTCGACCACTGCAGGAACTTCAACTACAGTCGGATCCATGACACTTTTAGGCTGCGGAGCTTCTTCGGTAAAAGGATCTTCCTTAATTTATGGGGTATGGATATGCTCCAGTAACACATCACCGGGTATGGCTTCTCTCTTGGAACCTATCTTCGCCAAATCATCAGCCGCTTGGTTCTTTAGTCGGGGTATATGATGGAGCTCTAACCCTTCGACTTTCTTTTCAAGCTTTCTCACTGCATTGCAGTATCCAGTCATGGCTGGGCTTCTAACGTCCCACTCCTTCATCACCTGATTGACCAGCAAATCTGAGGCTCCATAAACCATAAGGCGACGGACGCTAAGTGAAATGGCCATGCGCAACCCATATAAAAGTGCCTCGTATTCTGCTTCATTGTTGGAGGAATCAAAGTGAATCTGGAGCACATATCTGAGCTTATCTCCTCTGGGGGAAGACAAAACTACCCCAGCACCGGAACCATTTAACATCTTAGAGCCGTCAAAGAACATGGTCCAGTGTTTCGAGTGAACTTGAGTCGGCTGCTGTTGTTCAATCCACTCGGCAAGGAAATCTGCTATTGCTTGGGACTTAATGGCTTTCTTTGCCTCAAACTTGATATCAAGGGGAAGGAGTTCAATCGCCCATTTCGCCACTCGACTAGTTGCATCTCTATTGTGCAGAATCTCTAACAGTGGGGCGTTGCTGACGACTGTAATGGAATGATCAGAGAAATAACGAGCAACCTTCTTCGTGGTCACGTAGATCCCATACACAAGCTTCTGATAATGAGGATATCTTTGCTTCGATGGGGTCAAAACTTCGGAAAGATAATATACTTGGCGCTGAACTTTGAAGGCTTTCCCTTCTTCTTCCCGCTCGACCGTAAGTACTGTACTGACGACTTGTCCTGTGGCTGCAATGTAAAGCAATAGAGGCTCTTTGCTGATTGGAGCAGCAAGCACCGGCTGGGTGGAGAGCAGAGCTTTTAGCTCGGCAAACGCTGCATCAGCTTCTGGAGTCCACTCGAACTTGTCTGCCTTCTTCATCAGTCGGTAGAGAGGCAATGCCTTTTCACCGAGGCAAGAGATGAATCGACTTAACGCGGCCAAGCATCCAGTAAGCTTCTGGACATCGTGCACACGCACAGGGCGTTTCATTCGGAGTATGGTGCCAACTTTTTCTGGGTTAGCATCGATTCCTTGTTCTGATACGAGAAAACCGAGTAACTTTTCACCAGGAACTCCGAATGTGCACTTTGATGGATTAAGCTTGATATTATACCTCCTGAGATTGGCAAATGTTTCAGCGAGGTCAGTCAATAGGTCGGAACCCTTTCATGACTTGACCACAATATCATCCATGTACGCTTCCACATTCCGACTGATTTGAGTGAGTAAACACTTTTGAATCATCCTCATGAACATGGCTCTGGCATTCTTGAGACCGAATGGCATGGTGACATAGCAGAAGCACCCGAATGGAGTGATGAAAGCTGTTTTGATATCGTCGAGTCCATACAGACGGATCTGATGGTACCCGGAATAAGCGTCTAAAAAATACAATCTCTCACATCCCATAGTCGAGTCGACAATTTGGTCGATGCGAGGGAGAGGAAAATGATCTTTTGGGCAGGCCCGATTGATATGTTTGAAATCGATGCACATGCCAAGTGACTTGTCCTTCTTGGGGACCATGACAACATTGTTGAGCCACTCGAAGTGGTATATCTCTCGGATAAACTCTGCTGCCAGGAGTTGAGCCACCTCCTCGCCAATGGCCATTCTCTTCTGGACGGCGGACCGTCGAAGATGTTCTTTGACAGGTTTTGCTTTTGGGTCGACTCATAAATGATGCTCAGCCAGCCCCCTGGGAACACCCGGCATGTCAGCAGGCTTCCATGCAAAGATGTCCCAGTTCTCATGGAGGAACTGGATGAGCGCTTCTTCCTATTTAGAGTCGAGTGTTGTGGAAATATGAGTCGGAGCCGCGCTGGGGTCGGTCGGGTGAATGTGAACATGCTTCGTCTCACCAGACGACTGGAACGCTGGCTCTATGGCGGGCTTCTTGGCCCGCAATAAATCACTCGGATCTGCATTTTTCTTATATTCCTCTAGCTCTACCACTGTTATCTGGGAATCGGCAATCTTTGAGCCTTTCTGAAAACACTCTTCTGCCTTTTTCCGATTGCCAGTGATGGTGATCACGCCTTTGGGGCCAGGCATCTTCAGTTTGAGGTACACGTAACATGGTCGAGCCATGAACCGTGCATAAGCTGGTCTCCCCAAAATAGCGTGGTAAGCGCTCAGGAAATCCACAACTTCAAATGTCAGCTTCTCTTTGCGGAAATGCTTCGAGTCGCCGAACACCACATCTAGAGCTATTTGGCCGAGTGACTCAGCCTTCTTTCCAGGAATGACTCCGTGAAAACTCATGTTGCTGGAGCTGAGTCTGGACATCGAAATGCCCATTCCCTTTAGTGTCTCCACATGCAATATATTCAGTTCACTACCACCATCCATCAGCACCTTAGTCAGTCGAGTGCCTTCAACGACTGGGTCGACCACCAAAGCTTGCCTCCCAGGGGTGGCTATGTGAGTCGGATGATCGGACTGGTCGAACGTAATGGCGGTTTAAGACCATCTCAGATAGCTTGGTGTCGCCGAAGCGACCATATTTACCTCACGGTTGATAACTTTCAATCGACTTTTGCTCTCCACATCAGCAAAAATCACTAGGGTGGAATTGACATGAGGGTATCCTTCATCATTGTCTTCTTTGTCCTCAGCCTTATCCGTCTCCTTTTCCTTGTCCTTGGGCTGTTTTCCTTGAAACTGCTGGATTAAGAGCCGGCACTGGCGAGTGGTATGTTTCGGGTAGATAAAGTTACCCTCTTCGTCTTTCTTCGTGTGGATGTGACATGGCAGATCCATCACGTCGTTTCCTTCTTTATCCTTTACCTTCTTGGGATTCCATGATCCTTTGGGCTTCCCTTTGAATTTGCCCTGAGTCACGGCCAGAGCCTCTCCAGGAGCAGCTGGCTCGGCTTTCCGCTTCTGCTTCCGACTGGAGTTTCCTTTTTCCGACTGACTCGGCTTGTACTTTCCACTCCGGAGTCGATCCTCTTCTTCACCATTGGCGTATTTGGTGGCAACCTCCATCATTCGACTCAGGGTCATATCCCCGGTCCGACCAAACTTCAAACTTAACTCTCTGTTCTTAACACCATCCTTGAAGGCACAGACCACTTGATGATCAGATACATTCTCCACGGTATGATGCAAGGTCATCCATCTCTGGATGTAATCTCTCAGGGTCTCATTCGACTTTTGCACGCAGACCTGCAGCTCTGTCAGTCCTGCTTGTCGCTTGCAAGTCCCCTCAAATGTCCTGACGGACACTCGGGAAAGATCTTCCCAAGTGTAAATGCTGCTAGGAGCTAACTGATTCAACCAGGCCCTGGCCGAACCCTCCAACATGAGTGGTAAGTGCTTCATGGCCACCTCATCATTGCCACCGCCAATCTGTACAGCCACTCGGTAGTCTTCGAGCCAGGTTTCGGGCTTGGACTCACTAGTGAATTTACTTACCCCAGTCACCAACCTGAAGTTGGGAGGTATCACTGCGGCTTTGATGGCTCTGCTAAAGCATTTTGGACCAGAAACATGGACTCGGCTGCTAGTGGGCGCATCCCTGTCGTGGCCACCTCGATGAGCTCTGTTCCGGTCGACCAAACCTTGCACGATGATGGATCTCACATCAAAGCCTGGTTCCCTGGGGTCGACCGAAGCTCTTCGCCCAACACTGAGCTGGCGCCTGTCATCTTGCTGCCGATGGGCATAAGACCCACCCCTTGGGGGAGGAGTGGGCACTCGACACCGATCATCATGATCCAATCGGTCATCATACTGGTCACGTCGACCTCCACGTTCCTTGCACCGCAGAGGCGATCTTGGGCTATGAGCCGACTGGACTGTATTCGTAGCGACGGATCGACTGTGAATCCTATTGCGTGACTGTGACACAGCCGAATTTTGATCTCCTGCTGCCCGGAGTAAATCCCGGATCTGCGTCAAGCCTCTGCCAGCCTCCGACTGAGAGGGCTGAATTGACTCTGCTATACGGCTGCAGCTGCTAGATTCTGGATCGGGGTTCGATATACCTGAGTTGGTTGTGTAAAGAGTTGACGTTGACTGGAGTCGGGTACTCGTTGCCACGCACGTTTGTCGAGTGCTCGCTGGAGGTTCTCCAGTCGAGTGCGTTCAGCCAAGTTGGCCAAACACGCCTCTTCCAAGGCACGAGCCTCGGGAGTTTCTCCTACGATGGGAGTATGCAGGGCATCCATGTTCCGGCGGCGAAGATCTTCCCTTTGTAGAGAAGTGAGTGGCTCGGGTTGATATTCCTTGTGGACCAGAGCGGGGTCGCCTCCGCCGTGCATCCCGTCGGTGCGGGGGAAGCCGGGAGGACTACGAGGCCCATTGACCATTAGAACCTCCGCCGCTGGATCACTACTGTCGCACCCGGATGCAGTCTCTACGGAGCCAGTCGACAAATTGAACAGGACGTAGAGAGATTTATCGGGCTCGATTGCCGCGACTTGGGTGGTGGCAGATTGGTGAGCCACTGCATTGTATCACCCACCGCTGGAGCCTCGACCGACCAGAGCGCTTGCGCTGGCGGGAGACAGGGAGGGAGGACGACACAGGAGTCGACCGATACGGGGTCGACAGTTGCCGCAGCAGGACGCCGCGGACACACGCACGAAAGTGTGTCGCCCCGCGGACGGGAAGTGCGTCGATGTCGAGCGGAGCCTCCTGGAGCCAAGCGGAGTCGTCGGCGATGAACGTGAGTGCGCCGAGACGGACCTCGCGGCCCTCGACCAGAACTCCGCCAGAAACCATGATGAAAGCGATTGGAACAAATGCAACTTCTCCAACAAGTCGCTAAGACACCTACCCCACGGAAGAAGTAACAACCCTACGTCTCGGAGCCCGGAGGCGGTCGACTGGATTATAAGTGTATGAGTTACAGGGGTGCGAACCCTTCTGCCAGTGGAGGGGGGTGGCTTATATAGTGTCTGCCAGGACCCCAGCCAGCCCACGCAGTGGAGGGTTTAACATACATTAAGGCCAGGCGTTACCTGTAACGCCTTACATAAAGTGTCATCATGGCCATAAAGACTACTTAATTACAGACCGTTTTGATACAGAGTGGCTCTTGATCTCCTAGTGGTCGAGTGAATCTTCATGGTCGGCTGTCTTCGAGTCCGTCGATTGGAATCCCTCTTGGTCGACTGCAAGGCAGCTTCTTCTAAAGATGTCCTTGGGTAGGGTACCTTAAACAAGTACATGACCCTACCCTAGGTACATGACTTCATCAGCTATGGTGTTTGACATTCATTCCCATTTCTTGCATGGGACCTAAGCATGCAACCAAGGACACATATTTGATTTTTCAACCAATTTATATGCACTGGAGCATGTGCATGTAGTTCAAATTTCAAATATGCACATAAAATGCCTAGAAAACCCAGTTAATGTATATAAATGTCCGAACGAACCCTGTAAAATTCCAAAATTTAACACAACACTCCTGTTGTTCTACCTTGACACTATAAATTTTTTGAGAGCAATAAGAGGCAACAGATATTGTTTCGTCCCCAAAGGTGGCACGTTCCCTATTGAAACCATCATGCTTGTTGTGAGAAGCTATGGTTTGTGAGAAGCTTATACCCAAACCTACCCCAAATGGAATCTTTTTACCACGGCATGTTGGTGCCGCTCCATGATAGCATGCCAAGTTTCATGAATTTCACACGAGTTTTGGATTTACTAGAATTTAAAAAGCAGGTATCTCAATGTTTGTAGCCGAGTGATGGTGGTAGTGTGTTTGACATTCATTCCCAAATTTTGCATGGGACCTAAGAATTCAACTAAGGACACATAATTGAATTTTAAACCAATTTGTATGCACAGGAGCATGCGCATGTAGTTAAAATTTGAATTATGCACATAAAATGCCTATAAAACCCAGTTAATGTATAATAATTTCCAAACGAACCCCAAAAGTTCCAAAATTTAACACAACACTCCTGTTGTTCTATGTTGACACTATAAATTTTTTGAGAGCAATAAGAGGCAACGAATATCATTTCATCCACAAAGGTGGCACGTTCCCTACCAAAACCATCACGCTTGTTGTGAGAAGCTCTGGTTTGTGAGAAGCTTATACCCAAACCTGCCCAAAATGGGACAAAAAATTTACCATGGCATGTTGATGCCGATCCATGATAGCATGCCAAGTTTCATGAATTTCAGACGAGTTTTGGATTTACTAGAATTTAAAAACCAGGTATCTCAATGTTTGCGGCCGAGTGACGGTGGCAGGGTGTTTGATATTCATTCCCATGTCTTGCATGGTACCTAAGCATGCACCCGTGCACTGGAGCATGTGCCTATAGTTCAAGTTTTGAATTATGCACATAAAATGCCTAGAAAACCCAGTTAATATATAAAAATGTCCAAACGAACCCTGAAAAACTCCAAAATTAAACACAACACTCTTGTTGTTCTATGTTGACACAAGAAAAAATAATTAAAAAGCAATAAGAGGCAACAAATATCGTTTCGTCCCCAAAGGTGGCACGTTCCCTACCAAAACCATCACGCTTGCTGTGAGAAGCTTTGGTTTGTGAGAAGCTTATAACCAAACCTGTACCAAATGGGACAAAAAATTAACCATGGCATGTTGACGCCGCTCCACGATAGCATGCCAAGCTTCATGAATTTCAGACGAGTTTTGGATTTGCTAGAATTTTAAAACCAGGCATCTCAATGTTTGTGGCTGAGTGACGGTGGCAGTGTGTTTGACATTCAGTCCCATATCTTGCATGGTACCTAAGCATGCACCAAGGACAAAGATTTGATATTTCAAGCAATTTATATGCACTGGAGCATGTGCCTATAGTTCAAGTTTGAATTATGCACGTAAAATGCCTAGAAACCCAGTTAATATATAAAAATGTCCAAACGAATCCCGAAAAATTCCAAAATTTAACACAACACTCCTGTTTTTCTATGTGGACACTAGAAATTTTTTGAAAGCAATAAGAGGCAACGGATGTCATTTCGTCCCCAAACATGGCATGTTCCCTACCGAAACCATGACGCTTATTCTGAGAAGCTTATACCCAGACCTGCCCCAAATGGGACAAAAAACTTAACACGACATGTTGCTGCTGCTCCATTATAGCATGCCAAGTTCCATGAATTACAAACGAGTTTTGGATTGACTAGAAATTAAAAACTAGGTATCTCAATGTTTGCGGTCGAGTGACGGTGGCAGGGTGTTTGACATTCATACCCATATCTTGCATGGAACATAAGCATGCAGCCAAGGACGCAAATTTGATTTTTCAACCAATTTATATGCACTGGAGCATGTGCATGTAGTTCAAATTTGAATTATGCACATAAAATGCCTAGAAAACCTAGTTAATGTATAAAAATGTCCAAACGAATCCCGAAAAATTCCAAAATTTAACACAACACTCCTATTGTTCTATGTTGACACTAGAAAATTTTGAAAGCAATAAGAGGCAACGAATATCATTTCGTCCCCAAAGGTGGCACGTTCCCTACCCAAACCATCAATTTTGTTGTGAGAAGCTCTGGTTTATGAGAAGCTTAATTATACCCAAACCTGCCCCAAATGGGACAAAAAATTTACCATGGCATGTTGATGCCGCTCCATGATAGCATGCCATGTTTCATGAATTTCAGAAGAGTTTGGATTTACTAGAATTTAAAAACCAGGTATCTGAATGTTTACGGCCGAGTGACGGTGGCAGGGTGTTTGACATTGATTCCCATTTCTTGTATGGGACCTAAGCATGCAACCAAGGACACATATTTGATTTTTCAACCAATTTATATGCACTCGAGAATGTGCGTGTAGCTCAAATTTGAATTATGCACATAAAATGCCTAGAAAGCCCAGTTAATGTATATAAGTGTTAGAATGAACCCCAAAAAATTCCAAAACTTAAGACAACACTCCTGTTGTTCTATGTTGACACTAGAAATTTTTTGAAAGCAATAAGAGGCAAGGATATCATTTCGTCCCCAAAGGTGGAACGTTCCCTACTGAAACCATTACGCTTGTTTTGAGAAGCTCTAGTTTGTGAGAAGCTTATACCCAAACCTGCCCCAAATGGGACAAAATTTTAGCACGGCATGTTGATGCCGCTCCATGATAGCATGACAAGTTTCATGAATTTCACACGAGTTACTGATTTACTAGAATTTAAAAAGTAGGCATCTTAATGTTTGCAGCCGAGTGATGGTGATAGTGTGTTTGACATTCACTCCCATTTCTTGCATGGGACCTAAGCATGCAACCTAGGACACATGTTTGATTTTTCAACCAATTTGTATGCACTAGAGCATGTGCATGTAGTTCAAATTTGAATGATGCATATAAGATAACTAGAAAACCAAGTTAATGTATAAAAATTTCCAAATGAACCCGGAAAATTCCAAAATTTAACACAATACTCCTGTTGTTCTATGTTGACACTAGAAAAAATTTAAAAAGCAATAAGAGGCAACGAATATTGTTTCGTCCCCAAAGGTGGCACGTTCCCTACCGAAACCATCACGCTTGTTGTGAGAAGCTCTGGTTTGTGAGAAGCTTGTACCCAAACCTGTCCCAATTGGGACAAAAAAATTAACCATGGCATGTTGATGCCGCTCCATGATAGCATGCCAAGTTTCATGAATTTCAGACAAGTTTTGTATTTACTAGAATTTGAAAACCAGGTATCTCAGTGTTTGCAGCCGACTGACGGTGGCAGGGTGTTTGACATTCATTCCCATATCTTGCATGGGATCTAAGCATGCACCCAAGGACACATATTTCATTTTCAACCAATTTATATGCACGAGTGTCGGTGTACAAAAGTATGGGCTCTTCTGTAGCCCTTACTTGTGCACGGGCAGTCGTAGCCACACCTGCGACAGGGCTTGGCGGGGCAGTAAGCAACAGAATACAAGACTACCAAGACAAGCATTCAAGATAGTAAATAGAGAGCAGAAGGCTAGCTGGACCTCTCCCGGGAACACCCTTGCCGGGGCAGGCTGCATGGCCTTGGCAAGGCCCTTGTTGGGGCAGCTTGTGAAGCACTAGCAAGGCCGTCACCTTGAGGCTGAGAGTTCTGACACCATCGACAACGTAGAGGCCAAGGCTCGGGGGCGTGTGCATAGTAAAATGGAGATATTTGTGAAGACTGATGGCCTGCAGGTCCACGTGAAGACCAGAAGACGAAGACCCCCGGCAAGGCCCTTGTCGGGTACGACTACGAAGCCCCCGGCAAGACTCTTGCTGGGGACAATTGCAGGGCCACAGCCAGGTCCGCACCCGACAAGGCTGTTGCCACCTCACGGCCGTTCTAGCGCAACGAACAACTGGCTAACTAGGTAGACGCCTTCATGGCAGCATGCAAATCTTCGTGGAGGCTCTACCACATCGCACCAGCACAACAGCTAGCCGGCCACCCTCGCGTTGAATGCCTTGTCAGCCTGGACGCGTGTTGAAGCAAGGTGATGCGGCGACGGACGGGACAACTTCCGTTACCACCCCGATAAAGTAAGAGGGCATGTAGGCGGCGCATTAAATGCGTTTGTCCTACGATGTCAGCGATAAGCTTGAACACTGTAGATACTTTCTACCTCCTGTGTAGCACTATGGTGCCCCCTTTGACATATAAAAGGAGGCCCGAGGCATACTGAGAAAGATTCGAACTTTTTGGATTGTGCATGCACCGCAGCTAGTTCAAGGACTCAAGAACACTAAATATACACCAAAAGTAGGACTAGGGTGTTACGCACCATTGCGGCCCGAACCTGTGTAAAAACCCCTCGCGCCGAATACTAGACCTGCTCTTTGCACAACTCTCTCCCCGCCAATCGTAGAAGGGATCCTCGTGATCCCATAGGTGTCATTTCCCCTGACATCTTTGGCGCGCCAGGTAGGGGGGCGAAGTTGTGAAAATCTGGTCTAGTAGTTAGTGCAGCAGTTTCTTCATCGCCATGGCTCCGAAGAATAAGGTGATCACGGTGATCGGTTTGTGTGGGGCCAGTCCGCCCGTGCCAGCGTGGACGGGCGACGTGGTAGACGCTGGTGGCAGTGGAGAGCAAGATCATCCACGCCACCCCGATACCAAAAGCCAGGCGAGCGGCATCATCTGTAGCATCGATGATGACCCGCTTGCCGCTGCATCCAAGGACGGACCCGTGCTTCACACGGGCGCTGCGGGGACCTCTAAGGGTAGGAAGACGACCCCACCGACGCACGCACCGTGGCCCTCCCAGGTCGTGCGTGATGAATAACGCTGCACCGTTGGTGACCCCGGGCGTCGTCGCGACAAGAGCCCTCAGCATCATTTTCAAGACGCGTAGGTTCGACATGCACGTCAAGATATTGGTCGAAAGGGCGCATGGCCAGGGAATCGTAATGGAACTCCTTCTAACATAGGTGGAAGTCCGAGCTCCTCCCGTTCCTTGCGCTTGTCGCTGCCACCGACGTGAGCAGAAGTGTTGGCACGAGCGCAGCTACTCCTCGACTTCCCTCCTGTTACGGAGAGGCAAGAAGACTGGAGAGCTGCTATACAGAGCCTTATTGGCCATGCCAACAGGGATGGCCACCGGGAGGCAAGTCCCTCGCGGCGCCGGACCACCGAGCCGACGTGCGTTGATAGTGGAAGGGCTAGAGGCGCCACAACCATGGTGCACTCCCCTCCACCGCGGCAACAGCGGTCGCCAGCTCGCCGGGTTGACGCCCATGATAACGTGTCCATGACGTCGTCCGAACCACGAGCACGTCGCGACCAACGTCAAGTTCTTCAGGAACGGCTCAAGGAGGACGCCCTGACCACCATCGAACGACGAGGGAAGCACGCCACCAATCTGATCGGTGTGCAGGGCCCACCGCATACAGGCCTGCGCCGGGGGATCCTGACGACTTGCCTTATGCAATAACCTGTCCAGCGTTCACCCGTGAATTGTGGCAGTTCGGGTGGCCCACAACCCGCACGTTCAAACCGGAGGTCCCGGAGAAGTACGATGGCAATACCCATCCGTCCGAGTTGCTGAGCGTTTACACCACTGTGATGCAAGCTACCAGGGCTTGGGACGGCAAGGTGCTTGCCAACTAGTTCCCATTGGTGCTCAGGCCTAACGTCAGATCATGGCTGATGCACCTGCTGATAGATTCCATCTCCTCTTGGTCGGATCTGTGCCACGAGTTCGTTGGGGCCTTTACTGACGGCCACGTAGCTCCTGGCCAGGCAAGTGATTTGCATGTAATCCCTCAAAAATACGGTGAATGCTTGCGCAAATACATACAAAGATTCAGCCGTGTGCAGTACAACATGCTCGATGTTCATCCCGCCGCTGTCATCAGCGCGTCCCATTAGAACATGCACAACCGTAAGATGTGTGAAGAGCTGGCGATGAACAAGGTCACGGATGTCGCCGAGCTTTATGTGCTGGCTGACAGGTGTGCCCGAGCTGAAGAAGGAAGGAAGTACCCCGGCGAGGACGCCGATGTGAGAAGTGACTCTGAAGATGAAGACGTTGTCGCCCCGGCAAAGAAGGGTCGACGGTGCAACAGGAAGCGCAAAGGCAAGACCGTACTTGTCGTTGAGGAATCCGGCAGCCCCGGCACCGCCAAGAAATCCAAGGTTCATGACCCCGGCAAGGAGGTTGTCGGGTGCGACGCCTACCGAGCCTTGGTGGCTACCGACAAGCCAGGGGACTCCGACAAGCAGTATTGCAAGATTCACCGCACCAAAGGCCATGACCTCCAGAATATTGCCGTCAAGTTGAGTAGCTGATGGAGAAGCAAAGGGCTGAGTACAAGACACGGGACAAAGAGAAGGGCCAAGATGGCGCTGAAGGATTCGGCAAGAAGCGTGACGGTCAAGGGGGTCGCCGTGGCAAAGACAAGGAACAAGAGAGGCCTGTTCGAGGCCGCGACAAGAAAGAGGGAGATGATGATCATGACGATGACGACGAGTCTAGTGAGCACGAGTTTCAGAAAGCTACAAAGGTTATGTGTGTTGATGGAGGCGCGTCGTTGCATTCTTTCCACCGCCAACTTAAACAGTGGGTGCATGAGATCAATGCAACGGAGCCAATGATCGATGCCCAGAAGCCACTGAAATGGTCCAACATGCCTATCATTTTTGACGCTGAGTATCATCCTGATCACACAGCTGCGGTCGGATGTTCACCATTGTTGGTTTCACCAACAATCCACAACCTCAATGTGATGAAAATGCTACTTGACGGTGGGGCTGGTCTGAACTTGATCTCGTCCAACGTGATCAAGAGGTTGCAGATCCCTGATGAAGATCTCAAGGAAACTGGTACATTTCAAGGGATCGATCCAGGGAGGAGCCAGCCTAAAGGAAAGGCCACACTACCAGTCACATTTGGTGGCAACCTCAACTACAGGATAGAAAAGATCATTTTCGATGTCGCCGAGATCCCCTTGCCATATAACGGGATCCTTGGCCATCCAGCACTGGCCAAGTTTATGGCGGCATCACACGACGCCTACAACAAGTTGAAGATGCCCGACCCGATGAGCATCATCACTGTCGACTGTGACAAGAGGGATGTGCTCATCTATGCCGACTAGCTCTATGGAGAGGCAATTGCAGCACCTACCACTAAAACACTTGCTCCTACCACTGGAGCCTCCGAGGGGAATAAGACTGGCAAGACCTTACCCACCGACAAGACTTCTAAGCCCGGCAAATACTCCTGCATCCACTCCGGCAAACGCGCCTCCACGGAGTGTTGGGTTCCAGTCGAGGAAATGCCAGAGAGCTCCCTCGGCAAGAGCAAGAAATCCAAGGAAGCACCACCATAAACCAAAAGGTACCCATCAGAGAGGATGGCACGAGTGGGGCTTTTACCATAAGCTCCACCCTTGACAGCAAATAGGAAAGAACGCTCGTCGCCTTCCTGCAAGGCAAATGGGAAATGGAGGCTGTGTATTGACTATACATATATCAATAAGGCTTGTCCAAAAGACCCTTTCCCGTTGCCGGGCATTGACCAGATAGTGTACTCCACTTCCGGATGCGATCTGCTGTCGTTCCTCGACGCTTACTCAGGATACCACCAAATCTTCAAGAAGAAGGAAGATGAAGAAAAGACAATGTTTATCACCCCATGTGGTACATACTGTTTTGTATGAATGCCTTTCGGGTTGAAAAGCACTGGTTGAACGTTTGCCCGAGCGGTCCAAATTGGTTTTGCGCCCTAGCTACATAGAAATATGGAAGCTTATATGGATGATATAGTGGTCAAAACCAAGGACAAGGCCACACTCGTGTAGGATCTCAAAGAAACATTTGCAAATTTGTGCAACATCAACCTCAAGCTCAACCCTGAGAAGTATGTGTTTGGTGTCCCGTCCGGCAATCTTCTTGGGTTCTTTGTGTCTCAACGTGTAATTGAAGCAAATCCTGACAAGATCAAGGCAACTGAGCAGATTGAGGCGCCGAAACAAGTCAAGGATGCCCATAGGCTTGCTGGCTGCGTTGCTTCCCTGAGTAGGTTCATCTCCAAATCTCCTGAGTTCGCCCTGCTGTTTTTCAAAGTTTTGAAAAAGGCAGGTCCAATGAAATGGACTCGGGAAGTGGAGGCAGCGCTGCAAGATTTGAAGAGGTACCTCTCCTCCACGTCAATACGAGTCGTGCCTAAACCGCAAGAGTCGTTGGTGCTGTATCTAGCGGCGACGAATTGGTCAGTGCTGCACTAGTAGCATAGAGAGAAGTTGAGGAAGAAGCAGCGACAACAACAAAGCTGTCAGATAATGGTCCGGAGCACTCCCCGGCAAGGCCTGTCGCCGGCAAGGCGGGGCCCCCAACGGAACCCGGTCCCGGCAAGATAGGATCTGCACAAGCAAGCGAAGCAGAACAGAAGAAGAAAGTGGTGCATCACCTGGTTTATTTTGTCAGCTCCCTCTTGCAGGGGCTAGATCAAGATATTCTAGCATGCAGAAGCTACTTTTCGACCTTCTTATGGCCTCAAGGAAGCCGCGTCATTATTTGCCAGCACATGAGATCACCGTCGTCACTCGCCTCCTGTTGCAAAAACCCAGATGCAACCGGGAGGATTATGGAGTGGACGTTGGAAGTGTCAAGCTTTGGTCTCAAGTTTGAAAGCACTTCGACAATTAAGAGCAGAGCCTTGGCAGAGTTCATAGCAGAATGGACCTCAACGCCTGACGAAGAAATTCAAGAGACCACCCTTCTCGGCAAGGAGGCGAGCCGTGATTGGGTTATGTACTTTGATGGAGCTTTGTCGTTGCAAGGTGTTGGTGCCTGCGTGCTACTCGTCGCACCCACCAGAGAGCGCCTCAGGTACATAGTCCAAATGCACTTTACCCAGGAAAAATCAGCAAACAACACTGTGAAGTACGAGGGACTGCTTGCCGGCCTCAGGATCGCGACAGACCTCGGAATCAGGAAGCTTATCATCAGAGGTGATTCGCAACTTGTCGTCAAGCATGTTAGCAAAGATTATCAGAGCCCATTGATGGAGGCCTATGTAGATGAAGTGGGGAATTTGGAGGATCGTTTTGATGGTCTGTAAGCAGAGCATGTTCCTTAAGCAGAGAACAACATTGCCGACGACTTGTCAAAACGCACTGCCCCCAAGTTGCCTGTGGAACCAGGTACCTTTGTGCTTCAATTAACTTAGCCATCCGTTGAACCATCAGCAGGATAGAACAAGCGAAGGAAGGTGGGCCCCAGCAAGTACTTTCCCACTCGGCTCCTAGGAGCTGCTGGCAAGGAAGTTGCCGGGTACCCCAAACTTGCCGGGGAGCAGCAGCCTCCGACAGGGCCCCAAGCCCTGACCGTAGAGGCAGCTGCCCCCACGGCAGGAGATGAGCTATTATTCCTTGCTGTCGAGCCTCAGACTCCGGCAAGGGCACAACACACCGTTCGTTTCCTCCAAACAGGGGAGCTCCCTAAGGAACAGGAAGAGGCAAAAAAAGTAGCCCGTTGGTCCATCATGTACCAGTTTGTGGATGATGTCCTATACAGAAGGAAACTGAACGATGTGAAATTGAAGTGCATTTCTCAGGAGGACAGACTGGAGCTACTGGCAGAGATACATGGAGGCATATGTGACTCCCATATAGGGTCGAGGGCCCTTGCCAGCAAAGCATTCTGGCAAGGTTTCTTTTGACCCACCGCTCTCCATGATGCAACTGAACTAGTAACCAAGTGTGAAGCGTGCTAGTTCCTTTCAAAGAAGCTTCATCAACCAGCTCAAGCTCTTCAGACAACCTCTCTTTCCTAGCCATTTTCGGTATGAGGGCTCGACATACTGGGTCCCTTTCCCCGTGCTGTCGGGGGCTTTGAGAACTTGTACATTGCAATCGACAAGTTCACAAAGTGGCCAGAAGTGGAACCATTGACAAAATTGACAGCAAAATCAGCCGTCAAGTTCTTCAAGGGACTAGTCTGCCGTTTTGGTGTGCCAAATAGAGTTGTCACCGACAACGGCATGCAGTTCACGAGCCGCACCTTCATGCAGTATATCCAAGACCTCGACAACAAAGTTTTTTTTTTGCTTCTTTTACCCATCCAAGAAGCAACGGCCAGGCAGAAAGGGAAAATGTCAAAGTGTTGCAAGGCCTCAAAACAAGAACTTTTGACAGGCTGCATAAGTGCAGAAAGTGCTAGATTGATGAGTTGCCAACGGTTCTTTGTTCAATCAGAACGACACCAAATCGAGCCACTGGCCAGACACCCTTCGCCCTGGTATACAGGGCGGAAGCAGTTCTCCCCATAGAACTCATATACAGGTCACCTCGAGTGCTCGGTTATGATGTGCTTGAGCACGAGCAGCTGCACCAAGATGATGCTACGCTCCCCGAGGAAGATCGTCTTTAGGTTGCTGTGCGAGCTGCTCGCTACCAGCAAGCCTTGTGCCGCTACCATAGCCGCAGGGTTCATGCCCAAAGCCTTGAGGAAAGCGACCTTGTTCTTCGGTCTATTCAATCCGCCAAGAGTTAAAACAAGTTGACGCCAAAGTGCGAAGGCCCTTATCGGGTAATATGAGTCACCAGGCCCGGCGCAGTCCGCCTGGAGACTGAAGATGGCATTCTGGTGAGCAACTCCTGGAATATCGAACATCTTCGCAAGTTTTACCCGTAAGGCACAGTTGCCAGGAGCCCCGGCAACCTCCCTTTTGTACTAGGCTTGTTGGCAAGGCATGTTACCATATGTACAAAGCCAGACACAGACCATGTGCACAGTCAGATAACTTTTAATATGCACATTTTTCTGTTGGTTTCCATGTTCATGTATATACATATATGCATGCTTGTCCAGTATATTGCGATACCCTTGACTCCAGTAGGTACTGATGAACCGCTAAGGTTCCATACTCCTGTTATCTCTTCCTTTCAGCCACAGTGATGACGCTCCGGCAAGAGGATGAGAAGACCGCCCGACATAACGTTCCCCGGCAAACCAAACAGATAAAGTTCACCTCTTGTCTATTCATGTTCGTAACATGTGACTTGTGCATCAGAGAACCTCGCCACTCTTTTTAAACTTAGGTGCTCTCATCTCTGACCCAAACGCTGCTTCGATCAGAATGGTCGCAGCAGCCTTTGGTAAAAAGGGATTGGCAGAGGGCCGGACCCTTTGTCTATAACCCAACAGATGTGACTCTCCGGCAGGCACAAAGGGTGTCGGCAAGATAGCTTGCCGAGGAAACTCGTTTATTTGCATTAAGGAGGCGTTTCTCCTCTACATGGATGTGTACATGCATAATTTCCCGGCAAGGCTCATCTTTTTTATTAACATGCTGATACAAGTACGAATATTACAGAACATAAGCATGACTCGAGAGATTACACTATTTAAGATTAAGATTTGGCAAGTGCCTCCAAGTTAAAAGGAAAAAAAAAGATAAGTGCCCCATAATCCCCATTCTTGCCACTTTCCTCCAAGGCATGGCAGGTGAAGGCAAAGGAGATACGGAGAGGGAATGCGTTGATGGAGAGCATGGCGGAGGTGACCCATCGACCACCGACACCAAAGCCAGCAGGGCACAGCCCCCGGCAAGGCTTGTTGCCGGGGAGGAGGGCGATGTAGATGATGGTGCTGCCACTGGTGGTCAGCCGGAGTCGGAGTCGGCATCCTCCCGCCCGCTCCCTCGTCGTCGCTGTCGCTGTCCTCCTCGTCACTGTCGCTCGAGGATAAGCTTTTGTCGTCAGTGGAGCTCTCCGGCAACACCCTAAGCGGATTCTCGAGCGCCCAAAGACCTTGACGGAGAGTAGGCAAAGGTTTGAACTGGAGAACGTGCCCTTCCGACAGGATATGGGCGCGGCAAAGGTTTTCCACCCATGGCGGAGATACATGACATGAGGAGCGGGGAAGTCGACGTCGACCCACATGCTGCCGTTCCCGCAGCCCCTCATGTGCAGCCTCAAGGCCTGCGGCGGGTCAAGCTCCATAACCCGAGAAAACGGGGAAGGGAGGCAGAGATGACCACACATGGGCTTGTACAGCCTAATGAAGAAATCGCAGGGCTAGTCTCTAACATGGCCCTCCATTGGAGGGGGGACCGCCAGCAGAGGCGCAGCCAGTGCGCCGCCCCGTTGTAACATCCCAATTTTTAATTTGGATGTTATACATAGATCATCATATGCATATCATATTTTATTTGTGGAAATCTTAAACAACTCAAGGACCCAAGGAGAGAGTTGGAGGTTTCACAAAAAATTCATATTTGAATTTATTCAAATTTGAAAAGAGGATCAATGTGATTTTCAATAATTTCTTTCCAATTATTTCCAACAATAAAATAATGAGAGAAGATAACATGACATCTTCAAAATAGTAGAAATAATGGAGAAGAAATTTTCAAATCAAAATTATTATTTTATTTGTATTTTTATTTGAATTAAAGAAAAACATGCATTTTGAAAATTGCATTTAGTCCAGAAAAATGTTCATAATGTCCCAAATTTTAGGTTGGGACGGTGAACATTGTTTCTGGAATTTTTAGAATCTTTTTTTATTTTATTAGGATTTTCTTCTGCGCGGAATTAGTTTATTTTGAAAGTTTCAGACCGAACTGGGCCGAAGGCCCAGCCGGCCCACTCGCGCGCCACCGCGTTCCCCGCGCCCTGACGCCGTGCCGCCGCCGGACTCCGAGGAGTCCGAGCTCTCCCCTCCGCGCGCCGACTCCCTCCCCAAGTCGGAACCCCCCGGGTCCCATTTATAAGCGGAGCCCGCCGGCCCCTCTTCTCCTCAAAGCCACCGCCGCCGCCCCGCGCATCCACCGCCGCCGCCGAAGCTCCACCGCCGCCGCCTCGCGCCGCCGCACGCTACTGCTGCTGCCGCCGTCGCCCCGCGCCACCGATGCCTCACCCGCCTCACCGGAGCCGCCGCCGCCGTGATCCGATCTGATCCGTCCTGCTTTCTTAGGTTTTCTCGGTTTATTTTTATTAGACCGGTTATTTTATTTGGTTTGTTTAATTAGGAAACGTTTGTCCGTTTAGATCTGTTAGTGAACGCTTTCGTTCGTTAGTTTCTGTTAGCGAACATTCATTCTGTAGATTTTTCTTTTTTTATTATTTTCGGCCAGGGACCTATTTGCGAATAGTTTTCTCACGATTTAGCCCCTGATCTTAAAACTAGCATAACTTTTAGCTCGTTTATCCAAATTAGATGAAACCAACGCCTAAATCTTCGTAACAATCACTTCTTTCCAGTAAACCAATTTGAACATGATTTTGGCAATTTAAAATTTGAGTCTAGTTCAGATTAGTAATCGATCTTGTTTCGTTTGTGTCTTGAGTTTCCTAACTCCGTTTGAGTTCTTTCTTTTTGCAAATCGTAGCTAATCACATGTACATTCTGTTAAGGTCTAATCCACATGAAAATAATGCTGTTAGGTTTTGTTTTTTGTTTAGTTTATTCATTTTCTTGTTTCGAGTTTTATTTGGATTTTTTCTTGATTTCTCTCTGTTTCGTTTGAGTGATTGCTTATATATGGTACTGTTTGTCTACGCTAGATTACCCGAAGTGCGAAGCTTGTTACTATGAATCCCTAAAGTTTACATATCGTCAGCAAGGCAAGTTACACTTTGATCATACTTTTCTATACCCAGTTTTTACTATGCATTAGTATACCCCTCAAATTTTTACATGAGTAGGATTGGGAACATGTGGTTTGGTTGTAGTACTTGAGGTAGGAACCTAATACCTTTGATCACCCCAGGAATATACATTATGCTCTTATATTGCTTAGCCATGCTCTTAGACGGGGATTGGATCATGATACACATGGAAGTTATGAGAGTTATTAATCTTGGGTAACATTAAGGTGGCAGCTTTAATACACATCTGGGTGGATTGGTTGGGGCACCTGGAGAATCCATTGTTTGTCCATCTGGGAAATCCCGAAGTACCCGTGTGATTTTTCCTTGGTTCACCACCTAGGCTCAAAGGGATCATATGATATTTCATGCCTAGAAATTTTCGTGTGCAGCCACAAGCCATTATGGGCTCTGGCGTAGTTGAGTAAGTTGTATGAGCTCTCGAAGAGATGGACTAGCAAATGTGAGGGAAATTAGGTGTACCGGTCTTCCCGGGGTAGAGAGTTAATGCTTCAGAAAGACTATGTCTCGATCTTCCGATCATGGATGCGGTAGAGTCTTGTGGGTAAAAGTGTGCAACCTCCGCAGAGTGTATAACCTAATCATGGTTAGTCATGTCCCCGGTTATGGACATCATCTGGAATTGGAGATAGTTGATCTCATCACTTTTTAATTAATTGATTGGGTTTAATGATGATACTGGTTTAACTGGGATTTGAGTTGGAGGAACCTTCTCAAATATTGTAACAACTTGGGAGTAGTTTAAATAAAATTTATTCCTTTGTTGTAGGGAAAAACTAGCTTTAAGCAAAATCATAAACTTAGAGCCTCCAGCAGCCAAATATTGCATGTAGATATAGTTATTGCACTCATTACTTTATAGTGTAACTCTGCCAGCATATTCAATGTGCTGACCTACACGGCTGCAATGTCTCATGTTGCAGACTACCCAGACGACGAATAAGGTGCGATATGTCATTGTCGTGCACTCATCTATGCCATTGGAGTTGATGGACTCATTTACTTTCAAAGCTTCCACAGTTATTTAGTTTAGATGGCCTTCAGCCATATTATTTTGTGTAATCATACTCTTTTTGAGGACTCGATGTAATAAGTGTGTGATTGAACTCTATTATAATTCCTCGAGTACTATGTGTGTCAGCATTACCGATCCAGGGATGACACTTAAGCGTAGAGACTTCGATCCATTGCGATCGTGGTCGCTACAAGATGGTATCAGAGCACACGCTGACTGTAGGATGCAACAACTAGGAATAAGCCACAGGATTTCTCTTCTTTACTCATTTGTAATTCTCTTCTATTTCTACTCTATAGATGGCTGACCCCAGGAACAAGTTCACTCAGCCGGATGACGACACCCCTTTCAGAGGACACCTGAAGGAAGTCACTAAGTACTTGAGCATTGGACGTCCAAGCTTCACTGGGACTTTCTCTACAACTTTACCAGAAGAGGAGCGCTGGAAGAGTAAAGTTTTTGGGGAACGCAGTAATTTCAAAAATTACCTACGATCACGCAAGATGCAGCTATGTTATGCATAGCAACAAGAGGGGAGAGTGTGTCCACATATCCTCGTAGACCGAAAGCGGAAGCGTTATCACAACACGGTTGACGTAGTCGTACGTCTTCACGATCCGACCGATTTTAGCACCGAACGTACGACATCGTAGTGCTTAGGTGAAGCCCTGCGCCCGTATATAAAGGAGCAAGGGGGAGGCCGGCCGGCCCTTGGGCACGCCAAGGAGGGGAGGAGTTCTCCTCCTAGTAGGAGTAGGACTCCCCCTCCCCTAGTCCAATTCAGACTCCCCTTGGGGAGGCACCTCCTGGGCTGCTGCCCTCTCTCTACCCTATGGCCCACTAAGGCCCAATACTTGCCCAGGGGGTTCCGGTAACCCCTCCAGCACTTCGGTTTTCTCCGAAATCACCCAGAACACTTCGGGTGTCCGAATATAGCCGTCCAATATATCAATCTTTATGTCTCGACCATTTTGAGACTCCTCGTCATGTCCATGATCACATCCGGGACTCCGAACTACCTTCGGTACATCAAAACACATAAACTCATCATACCAATCGTCATCGAACGTTAAGCGTGCGGACCCTACGTGTCCGAGAACTATGTAGACATGACTTAGACACGTCTCCGGTCAATAACCAATAGTGGAACCAGGATGCTCATATTAGTTCCTACATATTCTACGAAGATCTTTATCAGTCAAACCGCATAACAACATACGTTGTTCCCTTGTCATCCGTATGTTACTTGCCCGAGATTCATTCATCGGTATCTCAATACCTAGTTCAATCTCGTTACCAGCAAGTCTCTTTACTCGTTCTGTAATACTTCATCCTGCAACTAACTCATTAGTCACAATGCTTGCAAGGCTTATAGTGACGAGTATTACCGAGAGGGCCTAGAGATACCTCTCCGAAACATGGAGTGACAAATCCTAATCTCGATCTATGCCAACCCAACAAACACCTTTGAAGACACCTGTAGAGCACCTTTATAATCACCCTTTTATGTTTTGACGTTTGGTAGCACACAAAGTGTTCCTCCGGTATTCGGGAGTTGCATAATCTCATAGTCTAAGGAACTTGTATAAGTCATGAAGAAAGCAGTAGCAATGAAACTAACACGATCATAATGCTAAGCTAATGGATGGGTCATGTTCATCACATCATTCTCCTAATGATGTGATCCCGTTCATCAAATGACAACACATGTCTATGGTTAGGAAACATAACCATCTTTGATTAATGAGCTAGTCAAGTAGAGGCATACTAGGGACTATAGTCTTTGTCTATGTATTCACACATGTACTAAGTTTCTGGTTAATAAAATTCTAGCATGAATAATAAACATTCATCATGAATTAAGGAAATAAATAATTACTTTATTATTGCCTCTAGGGCATATTTTCTTCAGTCTCCCACTTGCACTAGAGTCAATAATCTAGATTACATAGTAATGATTCTAACACCCATGGAGCTTTGGTGTTGATCATGGTTTGCTTGTAAGAGAGGCTTAGTCAACGGGTCTGCAACATTCAGATCCGTGTGTATCTTGCAAATCTCTACGTCTCCTTTCGACACTTGATGTCGGATGGAATTGAAGCGTCTCTTGATGTGCTTGGTTCTATTGTAAAATCTGGATTCCTTTGCCAAGGCAATTACACCAGTATTGTCACAAAAGATTTTCATTGGACCCGATGCACTAGGTATGACTCCTTGATCGGATATGAACTCCTTCATCCAAACTCCTTCATTCGCTGCTTCTGAAGCAGCAATGTACTCTGCTTCACACGTAGATCCCGCCATGATGCTCTGCTTGGAACTACATCAATTGATAGCTCCTCCATTCAATAAGAATACGTATCCGGTTTGCGACTTAGAGTCATCCAAATCAGTGTCAAAGCTTGCATCGACTTAACCATTTACGATGAGCTCTTTTTCACCTCCATAAACGAGAAACAAATCCTTAGTCCTTTTCAGGTATTTCAGGATGTTCTTGACTGCTGTCCAGTGCTCCACTCCGGGATTACTTTGGTACCTCCCTGCTATGCTTATAGCAAGACATACATTAGGTCTGGTACACAGCATTGCATATATGATAGAACGTATGGCTGAATCATATATAGGGAATGACTTTCATTTTATCTCTATCTTTTGGAGTGGTCGGGCTTTGAGTCTGACTCAACTTCACACCTTGTAACACAGGCAAGAACCCTTTCTTTGACTGATCCATTTTGAACTTCTTCAAAACTTTATCAAGGTATGTGCTTTATGAAAGTCCAATTAAGCGTCTTGATCTATCTCTATAGATCTTGATGCCCAATATATAAGCAGCTTCTCCAAGGTCTTTCATAGAAAAACTCTTATTCAGGTATCCCTTTATGCTATCCAGAAATTCTATATCATTTCCAATCAATAATATGTCATCTACATATAAGATCAGAAATGCTACAGAGCTCCCACTCACTTTGTTGTAAATACATGCTTCTCCAAAAATTTGTATAAAACCATATGCTTTGATAACACTACCAAAACGTTTATTCCAACTCCGAGAGGCTTGCACCAGTCCATAAATGGATCACTGGAGCTTGCACACTTTGCTAGCACCCTTTGCATCGACAAAACCTTCCGCTTGCATCATATACAACTCTTCTTCTAGAAATCCATTCAGGAATGCAGTTTTTACATCCATTTGCCAAATTTCATAATCATAAAATGCAGCAGTTGCTAACATGATTCGGATAGGCTTAAGCATCGCTAGGGGTGAGAAAGTCTTATCGTAGTCAACTCCTTGAACTTGTCGAAAACCTTTCGCAACAAGTCGAGCTTTGTAAACAATAACATTACCATCTGCGTCGGTCTTCTTCTTAAAGATCCATTTATTTTCTATGCCTTGCCGATCATCGGGCAAGTCCACCAAAGTCCACACTTTGTTCTCATACATGGATCCCATCTCAGATTTCATGGCCTCAAGCCATTTCTCAGAATCTGAGCTCATCATCACTTCCTCATAGTTCATAGGTTCATCATGGTCTAACATGACTTCCAGAATAGAATTACCGTACCACTCTGGTGCGGATCTTACTCTGGAAAACCTACGAGGTTCAGTAGTAACTTGGTCTGAAGCTTCATGCTCATCATCATTAGCTTCCTCACTAATTGGTGTAGGTATCACAGGAACTGATTTCTGTGATGAACTACTTTCCAATAAGGGAGCAGGTACAATTACCTCATAAAATTCTACTTTCTCCCACTCACTTCTTTCGAGAGAAACTCCTTCTCTAGAAAGGATCCATTCTTACCAACAAAGATTTTGCCTTTGGATCTGTGATAGAAAGTGTACTCAACAGTTTCCTTTAGGTATCCTATGAAGACGCACTTCCCCGATTTGGGTTCGAGCTTACACTACAAAAAAAGACACATCCATCACATTTTGGGCCGAACGAATTTTTTTTCTGTCATTCATATGACACTTCTATGACGATAATTGTGACAAAACCCGGTATGACATAGATGTGGTGGGATCCTACTTCTATGACAAAAAATCATGACAGAAAATGGGCTTTTCGTCCTGGGTGGGCCGGAGACGCAGCTGCATGACATTCTTTGGGCCGTCCATGACGGAAAAAACCGTGGTACAAGCGAGGGGGACGAAAATTTCGGGGGGTTGCCGGTTACGGTGGGAGGTCGGGGGCCGAGCGATACACGTTTCTCTCGTACACGTGCGAGGCGTTGGCTCTAACTGAACCCGAGCGAGGCATTGGGCTCTAACTGAACCCGAGCGATTGCACTGCAGGGTACGCATTACTGAAACCGAGCGATCGATCGATGGCTGTTAACTAAACCCGATCAAGCGATTCCTTCGCTACTGCTGCTAACTGAAGCCGATCGATTGGATGAATAGTGAGTGTTGCGGGGGGTTTGGATGAACAGTGAGCAGTGGCGTTGCCTCTGGATGAACAGGACCCCGTCGTGTGGAGGGCTGGATGAACAGTACACGATGGAGGGGTGGGCGTGGATGGGTGGTTGAACAAGACCCCGTGGTGTGGAGGGCTGGACGAACAGTAGACGGTGGAGGGGTGGCCGTGGAGGGGTGGTTGAACAGGACCCCGTGGTGTGGAGGGCTGGATGAACAGTAGAAGGTGGAGGGGTGCCCGTGGAGGGGTGGTTGAACAGGAGCCGGTGGAGTAGCGCATGGTGGAGGCTGGATGAACAGGAGCCCGTGGAGGCTGGAGGAGGTCGACGGTAGCCCGTGGAGGCTGGAGGAGGTCGACGGTGGAGATGAACAGTATCCCGTGGAGTCTCGTTTTGCGGTATGCCACACCCCTCCCGATGAACAGGACCCCTGTTTCGACCGTAGAAGGCCCGTTTCGTCCGTTTTACGGTATGCCACACCCCTCCCGATGAGCAGGACCCCTGTTTCGACCGTAGGAGGTCCGTTTCCTCCGTTTTGTGGTACGCCACACCCCTCCCGATCAACAGGACCCCTGTTTCGACCATAGGAGGTCCAGTTGCTCCGTTTTGCGGTATGCCACACCCCTCCCGATCAACAGGACCCCGTTCCGAACGTAGGAGGTCTGTTTCCTCTGTTGTGCGGTACACCAAGCCTCGTTTCCATCGCCTGTTCTGTACAAGCCCTCCCGATGAACATGACCACGCATTCCGTTCCGACCCAGGCGTTCCGTTGCCTCCGGATGAACACGAGCATTCCGTTGCCTCCCCATGAACACGACGCATTTCGTTGCCTCCCCATGAACACGACACCGACTCTGTTTCTCGGGTACTACCCAGCCATGTACACATGCCCTGGCCGTACGTATGCGCGAGTAGGCATTCGAGACCCCGCCCGTATGTACGTACGGACCTCTACCACGACATGTGCGCGCCTCTACATCGACCAGTATATATGTACGTACACGTTCGCGACCAGAATGACAACGCTACGTACGCTTAGACCAGGTTGGTCCTGACTGTCAGGCACTTCCTTGCGTGCAAATACGTAGCTGGTGGGTCCCAGCAGTCAGGGGGCGAATCGTCTTTTTTTTTTGGCCCGGATGCACTTCCTCGCGTGCGAAGATGTAGCTGGTGGGTCCCAGCAGACAGGGGGCGAATCATTTTTTTTGCCCAGACGCACTTCCTTGCGTGCGAAGATGTAGCTAGTGGGTCCTAGCAGTCAGGGGGGGCGAATCGTTTTTTCGCGAAATACGGTGGCCCGTCCGGTGGGTCCCCGTTGTCAGGTGGATGAATAATTATTTTGCACGTAATAAGGAGGCACTTCCTTGCTGCGGCCGTGGACCAAGCTGTCAGCCTCTCCACGTACAGTCCACATCCGATGGAAGCCTTTCCTTGACCATGTTGACCATGCCGCGCCAAGAGCACCAGGGCGGTGGATGACGGTGAGGCCTAGCAAGGGGACGACGCGGAGCCAGGGAACACGTGGCAGTGGATGCCCATGCGTAGAGTTGTACGAGGGTTCACTGGTTCGCTGCGGTGTGAGGCTGTCGTTGCCGCAGAATAACAGGGGGTGTGGTTGAGTAGAGGGATGGCCTGGCCAGCGGTGGGAGTAGTAGGGGGTGGTGAGGCCTCCACTGCATCACAGCCGGCCACGGGAGGTAGGAGCATGAGGCACGACCGGCGCTGGTTTGGGCGGCTGGAGCAAGAAGACCAGGGGTTGAAGAAGCACTACGGCCGTTCGATGGATATCGTACGGTCACTGGAGCTAGAATCGTGCATATTGACTAAGTTGACAAAGCCCTCCATCCCCATCAACTTAGTAGGCCCACAAGTCAGTCTGCCACTATACTAGGTCCCAGCTAACAGGCGGAGTATTCATTTTTTTTGTGCGTAATAAGGAGGCACTTCCTCGCATGCGACGATATAGCTGGTGGGTCCGAGCTGTCAGCGGCGGTAACATTTTTTTCGCGAAATACAGAGGCCCTTTCGGTGGGTCCCTGATGTCAGGTGGAGGAATCATTATTTTGCGCGTAATAAGGAGGCATTTCCTTGCGTGCGGCCGTGGACCCAGCTGTCGGCCTCTCCACGTACAGTCCACTTCAGATGCATGTCGGTCGTTGACCACGTTGACCAGGCCCCGCCGAGAGCACCAGAGCGGTGGACGACGGTGAGGCCTAGGAAGGGAACGACACAGAGGCAGGGCAGACTCGGCAGTTGTTTCCCACGCGAAGGGGAGTACGACTGTACGAGGGTTTACTGGTTCGTCTACCGTCACCGGAGAATAACAACAGGTGTGGGTGAGTAGAGGGATGGGTAGGCCAGTGATGGGAGTATGGTGGGGCGGTGAGGCCTGCGCGGCAGCACAGCCGGCCGTGGGGAGGAGGGAGTAGGCAGTCCCGCCGGCGCTTGTTTGAGCGGCTGGAGCAGGAAGAGCAGAGATTGAGGAAGCACGACGGCTATTGGATGGCCATCTAACAGTCACTACTTGTGCGTCAACCTTTTTTTAGGAAAGCCTCAAATCTGTGGAAAATAGCATACAGCCCATCTGCCATTATTTCTAATAATTTACGGCCCATTTGCTAATTCTTAAGGTTTTTTTGGAGCTCATATTCTTTTTGTTAGCATTACAGCCCATATTCTGGCCACAGTTAAAAAATTATACGAAATTTTGCATATTCTGGTGCGGTCCGAACTGTTTTTAATCCCGAGATCTTGACTCACATTCAAACTGATTTTAAATATAAATGTATATCAATATAAAATCCAACAAATTCTCCATGCATAAAAATTAATGTAATTTAAAATCTTGAAATGAAAAAAAATATCTGAAACTAATTGCCGGTTTGATGTGTTTTAAAAATGTACATCCCATTTCTCATTACTGATGGGCCATTTTCTCAGCCAGCCGAATGAAAGCTCTCCTCGTCTTGAAAGATTTGCAGCCCAAGAGGCCTGACAAAGCGACTTACTTGGCAAATCACAAAAAAACTGGGCTGTGGCCGTGGACCCAGTTGTTAGCCTCTCCACGTAGAGTACTCTTCCGATGGAAGTCGTTCCTTGACCACGTTGACCACGCCGCACGGAGAGCACCACGGCGGTGGACGACGGCGAGGCCTAGGAAGGGGACGACGCGGAGCCGGGGAAGACGCGACAGTGGAAGCCCGCGCGGAGAGGAGTACGAGGGTTCACTGGTTCGGCTACGGTGTGAGGCTGCCGTCGCCGCAGGGCCTGGCCAGTGGTGGGAATAGTAGGGGCGGTGAGGCCTCTGCGGCAGCACAGCCGGCCACGGGAGGCAGGAGCATGAGGCACGACCGGCGCTGGTTTGGGCGGATGGAGCAAGAAGACTAGAGGTTGAAGAAGCACTATGGCCGTTGGATGGACATCGTACGGTCACTGGAGCTAGAATCGTTCATATTGACTAAGTTGACAAAGCCCTTCGTCCCCGTCAACTTAGTAGGCTGACAAGTCAGCCTCCCACCAAGGTGGGTCCCAGCTAGCAGGGGGGTATTCATTTTTTTGTGCGTAATAAGGAGGCACTTCAGGTGGGTCCGAGCTAACAGCGGGGGAATGTGTTTTTCGCGAAATACGGTGGCCCGTCAGGTGGGTCCCAGCAGTCAGGGGCAAATGTTTTTTTCACAAAATACAGTGGCCCGTCCAGTGGGTCCCTACTGTTAGTTGGAGGAATCATTATTTTCCGCGTAATAAGGAGGCACTTACTTGCTGCGGCCGTGGACCCAGCTGAGAATCTCCACGTACAGTATACTTCCAATGGAAGTTGTTCCTTGACCACGTTGACCTCGCTGCGTTCCGTTGCATGCATGCGTCCTTGGGCGTGGTGCGTCCCCACTGTCAGCCTCTCACATATAGTCATCTTCCGATGACTCTCGGTTGTTGACCACATTGACCACACCGTGCCGAGCGCACCCAGATTGGAACGACCCAGAGATGGGGAAGACGGGTAGTGCAGTCGCAGATGGAGAAGAGTGGGAAACTTCACTGGTTCGGGTGCGCGGCAGCACAGCTGCGGTGCCGCCCACAGGAGACAGGAGCAAGAGCAGAGGTTGAAGAAGGAGCACGGCTGTTGGATTAACATCCAACGGTCCAGCTGCTACAATCATTTGTTGATTAAGTTGACAAAGCCGTGCGTACACGTACGCTTAGTAGGCCCACAAGTCAGTCACCAAATCTAATGGGTCCTAGCTGTCAACGGGATGAATAATTTTTTTCGCAAAACAAGGAGGAACTTCCTTCCGTGCGAAGATACAGCCGGTGGGTCCCAGCTGTCAGGTGGAGGAAACATTTTTTTCTAGCTTAATAAGGAGGAACTTTCCTTGCGTGCGACCATGGACCTCGTGGGTCCCAGCCTTCAAGCTCTCCACGTACAGTCCTCTTTCGATGACTGTCGTTTGTTGACCATGCCGCACCGAACACAGCGAGGCAGTGGACGACGGCGAGGCCCCGGACGGGAACGACTTGAAGATGGGAAAACGCGGCAGTGGAGTCGCAGATTGAGAGGAGGAGAAGGGTTATAACTAGTTTTGTTGCGGCGTGGGGCTGTAGTCTGTGGAGAATAACAGGAGGTGTCGAGGGGTGGAGGGATAGCCTGGCCGGCAGTGGGGTAGCGCTTCGCAGCGATGCATGCTAAGCAGAGCCGCTAGCCGCCGGAGGCCGGACCAGGCGGTCCCGGCGACGCTGGAGGAAGAAGATGAGAGATTGAAGGTGCATGCCGACCGTTGGATATAAATCCAATGGCTGTGGATGACACAATCATTTTTTGACCAAGTTGACAATGCCCTATGTAGGCTTCGACCTATTGGCCCACATGTCAGCCTGCAAAAATGTGGCATATATTTAACCCATGTTTTCTAGAATGTACAGTCCATTTGCTGGGCTTGGTGAACAAATAATTTCGCGTCAATTAGGACCATTTATATTTTCTAAGAAATCCCAGCCCATTTGCACTTCCTTGAAATACACGTATCAGGTGGGCTCGTTATATATATAATGTTATGTTAGAAGGAGCAATTAATATCAAAGAATAAACCGGAGAGGCACATTTTTTATGTATAATTAAGAAATTAGCGAGTTATTGCTCAAAATAAATTGGACACAACATTACTTTTATAAGAGACATGCGTTTTATACCCCCACAGTCGGCATACTAACAAGTTCAAACACAAATACAATAGAAAAGGTAAACATTCATATCAAACTCAGGTTCACAGGATACGTTCATATTCATAGCCAACATTCACTATCAACAACTCAAAAGATTCTTATATACACAAGCTCAACATATCTATGCATCCAAATGATTAATAGATCACACGACAATATTCATACATAATTCACAAAAAGATTCAGATATACACATGTTCAGTATGTTTATGCATCCAAATGATTGAGATCACAACCAATATGATCCATGGATGAACTTTAATTACCTAGGGTACAGACTGGTAAATGGTGTTCAATCGGAGGTACTTCTTGCTAAAATTAGTTCTTGTACAAGTAAACTTTCGAGTACATAAGAGGCAGCACAGACAATCTGAACTTTGCTTGTAGGTTTATCCTCAAATAGTGGCCTCGTGCCGAGGGAGGTTTGAGCAACTTGGCCACTACTTTCATCCAACTAGTTTACTGGCTCATCTTGGTCCTGTATCTCGCTAAAATTCTACATTGCATATGAGAAAGGAGGCGGTTGAGAAAATGAACCACCCAAATTTTTTGTGCAGTTCAACTGAAATGGAGCATCCTTGGCATGCAGACTGATTAACTGCCAGATGAATATATACGTCAACCAACTTGTCTGGAATCTATAGACTCCATGCCATATAGTTCGCTACCATATGTGCCGATAACCAAAAGGCACAAGTTGGGACCAAAGACTGGACTGCGTTTTTCTGGGCTATGCACCAAGAAATATTTTTGGCGTTCACTCTCCTAATACTTGGAGTTTGATAATTGGTTGACGCCGGTTGATACTCGAATGAATATAGGCACTTCTTGTCAACATCGATGCTTGTCTGAGTGAACTTTGGAGTACATAGCAACAGCATAAGTAGCTGTCCATCCGATCATTTTGTGCAGTTCTACTGAAATCACCCGATGTAATGATTTTCCTGCGAGTTAAGGCTCCAAATTACTCCTTTATGAAATCGGCAAACAGTAGCACAATACCAAATTACCAATACATATGACAGGCACAATAATCAGGATAAAGACTAGTACAAACCTGTGTGAGGTAGCATATCAATTACTATTTCCTTTGACTGGAAGCCGAGATAAGCCAAGCGACTGACAGCAAAGGAAGAAACCAAGCGGAGATTAGTGACTGACAGGAAAGGATGGAAGCTGTCGAGGCAATGAAGCACCCAAAGTTTTTGTGCAGTTCCACCAAAATAGAGCATCCCTGTTGGCACATATATTGAGAGAGTGATATTACTGTAATAGTGGGACTAGTTGATGAAACGTACACTAACAAATAGAAGCACCCTCATTATCTTAATGGGTAAAGTTAGCAACATAGTAGTCTTGCTTAAAGAGAGGTATTAGTTTATTTAATCAGTGCCAATTAGCTCAACTCAACACTCAAAGCATTGCCATTTATCATAGGTTGCAAAACTTAAAAGTGGAAAGATAAAGGAGTTTCTCATGACAGTAGCACGATACAAATAGAGATGACAACAAACTAATATGGATGAAGGCCTTAGGCCCGTACCAACCTGAGAAAAAAGCTTATTCATGTAGTCCCATAAGAGATGATAAAGCACTCACTGGAATCACACAATAGTATATATTTTTGTGCACTTCAAATGTATGGTTGAAATCACTCTTGTTTACCAGTGCTGAGATTATATCGAAAGATTATCAAGAACTTCCAGCAGAGTTAAAGCACTGGCTGGGATACAGTTCATTGTATTGTCTTTTGTAGTTCCACCAAAATGTATGATTGGCACAACATGATCCCTGTTTGCACAAGTAGGAACAAGGTGAAACCTTCATTAGCTTAGTGAGAAAGGATAGGAAGACATTAGCATATTACTCAAACAGTAGCATCAAATTCATGATGGACCATATGCGAAACATTGCCTCATTGAACCAATGGCAATAAATTGACATGCAAAACAATAGCACTATTATGTCATGACACTAATAATATTCCCTCCCTGCTCCACCACATGATTCACCTCCATAGACAAACATTCACACATACATGATTCAACATAGGGTCCTACTAAAGATTTGTTTAACTCCAGCAGGAAAATTAGGCAGTAATAAATTAGTGGTACTTAAGTACTCCTAATTAATTAAGTGAGATAGCAGAAGTGGAAGGGCTCCCTAGAGGATCGTCTCACATGTAAGGTAGTCGTTGCCGGAGCCCTTGAATAGTCTCGACTGAGGCCTCTGGCTTCAGCAAGATCGCCTTGGCACTATTTATTCTTCTTCTTCCTCCTCTTCATGCTCTGTTTCTCTTTCTCCTCACCAGTTGGTGAAACCAAGTACATGATTGGCCTTCTAATTCAGAATTGGGTTTGTCAGTGAGGGAGTACAAGTGTACTACTAAAAAACAGCATTATTTTCTCATGGCAGTCGGAAAATAGAGATGAACACATGCATTAAATATCATTCTTACCTAAAGGAAGGTTATGACGCCAATATGGATGATGAGGATTGGAACACAGATCTCCCTTTGTGTAGTTACACCAAAATGACCCAACTGTTCCATTCTGACATTCCAGTTAAACATCACAAAAGTCACTTCTTTTAAGAAGAGTTTTGTGCAGCGCACCAAAAGGTCACAACAGCAACCAGGTGAATTGGATATCCCTGTTTGCACAAAAAGGCACAGAGGAAATAGTCAGAGTCTCAAACAATTACATGCAAAAACATTTGGCTAAACTTGTCAGAGTCTCAAACAATTACAGGCAAAAACAGTGGCATGTCTTCATTTTTACCAGGGACATTATATTAGGAACAGCTAAGGCTGCGTTCAATTCACAGGTTTGGTGCAGGATTTTCGTAGGAACACAATTCCTACGGTATTCTTTCCCTTCCAACCGTTCGGAACACGGGAAAGGTGAATAGTGTTTCATAGGAACGCTAGTCTGGTAGTACTGATTCCATCGGATTAGAAATATCCACGCGCTGCTCATTTTTTGGGCGGAAGCCCGAGGCAGGCACTCGCTGCCATGCGTTAGACATGTTGATGTGCTGTGTTTTCCAGAATAAAAAACTCAACCTATGTGTGGTACGTGAGGTGAGGACAAGAGTAGTCACTGTGCAGCTGAATAAACAAATAGCATCTCATACTGCCAAGCATGCTACTCTAAAAAGACAAATCTGTACATTTCGTAGTCCATCCGAACACATTCTTTTGAGAGTTTCCTCCGGTTCACTGTTCCATAGTTTTATACCTACATTCCTTTCCTATTCCTCTATTTTCATCAAGACCTATGTTTTCTGCCCCTTTATTCTGACCGGAGCCTAAATATTTGGTATAAGGGCATGGGACAGTGGGTGCACCAGCAGTACAGCACCATGTACGTAAACAAGGGCATAAAGTGGTGATTCATAGTTTGTTGCCCCAAGAAACAAAGATCCAAGAAACATATCTGGGTTGGTCCCATTTTTGTTCACTCTAGCCACCTACTCCTATGTGTGGATAGCAAATCTAGTCCTAGTCATACCACTGTGTACAGTGTTACCCCTATATTTCCCTTGTCGACCAAGAGACCGGTTGGATGACTAGTCTGTACTACTTTCATCCCCTTTCCTTCCTATTTGTACCAAGTCCGATGTACATACTAAATTCCCCCACCCCCACTTTATTTCAATGACAAGTATTTTCGGACGGAGGGAGTACAAGACTCGACTCCATGAAGTAGCTTTACCTCTAACAATAGAAGAAAAAAAGGTGACGTTGGACCATCCGACCGAGAGGGGCTGAGAGGTAGAAAATGATGCACATGCAGCGACGTAGTGAGCTGGGGAAGTAGAGCTAAGGTGGTTTCGAACAAAGATATACCTGAAGGTCGTCAGGATGTGGATAGGTGGGCGGCGGGAGGCCGGATCCGCCCACAGGCAACGACGAAGGGATCGGAGGACCTCCCACGCTGGCGCTCGGCCAGAGATAACGGTGCGGCCGGCAGTGGGTCTCCTCCCTCGCTGTCGACGACGGCCTAAACGCTGCCCCTCTTCCCCTTCACCGACGGAGGGGGATACGTCCGTATCTGTAACCATCGGTGAGGATAGAAAGCCAGTGTTTTTGAAGGGAGAAACACAGTGTTAATACCCCTATGTTGTTTAGATATGGAGAGGATGAGAGTGTGTGAATAGAGCAACCCTAGCAAGCAAGCGCGGAGGCTCCGGCCTATATATAAGTAGTGGGGTAGTTTTCCTTTTTTACTCCATCAAAACAATCGTTTAAAATTGTGTACTAATACATGCCAGGTCGCAGTCTTTTTTAGTTGTTGATTGGTTTTTGAGATAGCTACCCGCTTGTTCCAAGTGGTGTTACGGTGTGCCAGGTCGCACTTTGTATCGTTCAAGTCTGGTACTACAAGTCCCTCCATTAAATGAACAACCACCCCCTCGTAAAAATTGTGAACAAGCCCATGGCTAAAATTAGCAGAAACGTGGGTTGCCCCAACATGCATTATTATTTATATTTTCTACTCCCTCCATTCCTAAATATAAGTCTTTTTTATTAGCCACACCTAAGACAAGAATTTTTTTATTAGTAGTGAACCCCACATGTCATAGACACAAAAATTGTGGCAAGATTCCCTTAGGCAAGGCAAAGTGTGTCTAACAATTTGAGCAACTCAAGTTAGGCAAGTGTGGGAGAAATAATGTGGCAACATAAGACAAACATAGTCACAATCAAAACAGCCCCGTAATTTTTTGTGACATGCATGAAAATTTGGTTAGTTAAATTTATAGTCAAAATTTGGCAAGGTGCATCAAATCAACACATGGAAGTATCAAAAGGAAAGTCACGGCATGCATGCATGCGTTGTACTCCCTCCGTTTCCAAATATAAGTCTTTTTAGAGATTGCAACAAGTGACTACATACGAAGAAGAATATGTCTACTCCTGCATACGAAGTAGCCCATTTGAAATGTGTAAAAAGACTTTTATCGAGTGCAGTGCTTTGATGTGTCGCGTCAACTCGTACAAGACCGAGAAATTTGATTACTACGACACCCTGTCCCTCGCGGACTGAGCTCCGGTGCCTTAATTGCACCTGCCTTTGGCTGCATGATAGGAGGGCCAACCACCTGTTGGGCCCACCTGGCATAGACGCAAAGGCAGGAGCAGTAAGTAGAAGCTTTCGCTACACGCTATCCCTCCCACACGAGGTGGACGGACATGCAGCAGTGGATTTGATACTGTAGAAGTAGGAGTAACATGATTATTCGCCTTCTCGAAGAGGCGAAGAGCCAAGCGCAAACCGAGCGTGGCAGTTGCGAACGCTCGCATGGTGCGGTTCCTTGGAGTACTAGCCAGGCTCTTGCATGAGACAAAATTGCTATTGTTTAACAATTAAACTCCATTATCCATTTGTTGATACTCATTCTGCATAGGTCTACGCGCTTAGCACTGTTTCCTCCTGGGGTCACCAATGTTTATTTGCTAATTAATAGCATTCCATGCAATGAACTAGCCATTGCAAGTCATTAAAAGCATGCACACCTCTCATCTCTTATTGGTTGATATGTCAAGAAACAAGAAACAAGGTAGAAGTTAATGCACCGCGCCTAAGTGTTTTGGGACTATTTGGTTTTCGTATAGACCTATAAACCGGAAAGGAATATTTGCCTTTCTAGAGATTTCAACAAGTGACTAGACTACACCGTGTGCAGTACCCCCTCCCTTCCGGTTTATAGGGCTCAAATCTCAAATCTCATGAACCAAGGCATTTTACGATTGGAGGAATGTACTGTATCTCGTACTTTACAAAACTACCCTAATTAAACTCATGCATTAATTATGTAGTTCTCTCATTTTCCTCTCCGCCTTGGTCGCGGTGCACAATATTGAGCACTCCTATATGACTAGCCGCTCTATCTACATGCAGGACATTTCAAAGCATCCTGGCTCGCGTGCCATCCACCAAATCACAGCGAGGTGCTACAGTCGAGACTCACCTGTCACCCCGGTGTGGCCGTCATGACCCGTCATATCACAAAACCCACACCTTTACCAGCAGTGGTAAGGTGGCCTCCAAGTTGGACTGGACAAAACAACCATCATTTCATTGGAACGCTCGTTCAAGCCCTTTCTTGAAGAAAACCTCACTCCAGGCTACTCACTTCTGCCATTTTTCTTCTGTACCAATGAAGGAAAGGTGGGCGAATCAGTTACGCTGCTATATTTTCATTCCAATAATCTTCTTTTTGCAAAGCACCAACCGATTCTCACATCCTATTCTTTTCCCGTTTTCATTGCGATTGTGGTTTCCTTTCGATTGCTTTTTGTTTGTCAGTTCATTGATGGATCCTGGAGCACTAGGCAAAGAGTTGCCGGCGGACAACCCACTGGAGACAGCGATCTCCAGGAAGTGAGCACCAACCAACGAGTTGACCATGTTGGTGGGCCAACCCATGGAGACGAAGAACTCGAAGAAACAAGCACTGGCCAAAGAGTTGAGGACGTTGGCAGATGAACTCCTCAAAGAAAGTTGGAAGAACAGCAAGGCCCCCACCGTGCCTACCCCAGGAACTCTGATTGCCACCTATGTGAGGCTCAAGACCGAGTTTGAGGAGATAGTCGCCGTTGAGAAGCAGTATTCCCCTGGCAAGGTGATGGCCCCCATAGAGGACGAGGAGATGGCACCCGGAGGGATGAGATCCCCCGGTGAGCTGCACAAGGTAAAAATAATGGCTTATTACCATAGTTGTGGTTTTTGATTATTTGCAATGTGCTTGCTAATATGTTAGGGTTGTGCAGGTGCCGGTGGTTGTCCTTGATGATTCTGATGTCGTGGCCCGTCCTGCTGGCATCGCCCTGGAGATCGATTCCAATGCCGCTGTCCATCCTGTGGACATCGCCCCAGAGATCGATTCCGATGTCGCGGTCAGTCCTATGGACATCGCCCCAGAAATCGATTCCCATGCCGCTGTCCGTGCTGTGGTCATTGCCCGAGAGACCGATGACAAGAAATAGTTTGTCGCGCTAATCCTTCAGGGTAGTTTGCATTGCCCTGTGTTTAATTACCAGAACGATGCATGTTATCAAACCATCTTAGGGATAGTGCACTGTCTTGTGTGGGAAGATCTTGCTACTTTTGTTTGATAGTGAATCATGCGAACCCTCTCCGAGTTATGGAAACAGATGTATCCTCACCAGCTTTTGATGTAATATATGGCATGCTTAGATGTAAGTTCGAACTATTTATCATATCAGCATGGCTTGTTTGACGATTCTTGGTGTTAGTAGGCTAGCTACTATGCGAGCTATAGTACTTGCAAAACACTCACCGAAGAGAAACGTTGGGGCTGATGAGCTCGTGGTACGCTTATACTTATCCCTCGTCGATCGACCAATAGCCCTAGCTCCTAAAATTGCAGGCTTAGCGATCGATCAGATAATAGTCGACATACATTCAGGCCTCATTTGGTTTATAGGGTAGGAAAATCGTAGCAAAAGTACAGAGAACGTGCAACACAAAATCATAGCAGTGCAGAGACGTACTCCCTCCGTTCCAAAATAGATGACCTAGGCGGGCTAGTTTGGCCTAGTGGGTTTCAGTGATATGATGTGGTACAGTGTCGTCCAGTCTTCGCGTGTGGTAGCAGTATTGCGGGTACAATAAGTTTTCTTGAAGAAGCGGAATTCAACGAAGTCATGATGGTTTATTCGTCCGAACAACTTACAGTGGGAAGGTTGGGCCTGTGATACGACCGAGGTAGACCAGGATAATTGTGTGCATGGCAGGTGGACCAGGATGGTCGACATCCCACATGTCGGCGAATGAAAGTATTCTTTCCGATATAGAGGACGAGCAACGAGTATTCATTGTTTATTTTTGATGAAATCTATTGTCTCCACTGTTACTCCTTGACTTTGTCAATGCCTCTCTCTCCTCCACATAAGCGGGGACTACTTGCTATGCATGCAGCGGGCAGCTGGCGTCTTGAGGGGCCGGGGCGGTGAGAGCGGGCTCCGGAAGCGGTTCGGACTCCAGCATGGCCCACCTCACATTATCACCATATATTTCTTGGAGTCCGTGCATGGCGGGGGGGGCGATCTCTTCTCCCTCCCCCGTTTCTCTCTTCTTAGCCGACGCCCGCCGAGCGATTAGATTTCGGCTATCGACGGTTTATTCAATTACGGTCCCACATGTCAATGAAACTGCAAGACAACGCGTGTCCCCTCTGGTGAGCGGCGTGCGAGCCGGACTGTCGAGGTTGCGACGTGTACGAGTTGTAAGTGTGCCACCTTTTCCTTTAGAACTTGCGAAGCGTAACATTTTCGCGCGATCGATCGATAGAAATCCAGAACAAAATGACGAGGGCGGTGCTTTCCCGCTCCTTAGGCGGGCTAGTTCGAGTGATATGACGTGCTACAGTGCCGTACACTTGCTCCATTTTTATGTAAGCAAGCGTTTATACTCTTACGCGGGAGGAGTGCGAAACACCGCGGATCTGATTTTGATCGAGGGATAACTGTTCCCTACCAAATAATGGAGGATTGTTAGCGATTATAGCATGATAGTTAGGGCATCTCCAGCGCTGGCCCACAAATTTACACCGGCATATGTCCGAGGACACTGATGGATGCCATCCGATGCTGCCCGCATACCTTTCGACAACTATATGAACTAATCGGATGAAATTCGTGCAAACAAAGCAAATTTCAAATTAACTGGATGAAATTCATTACATTTCGAAAACTTTTCCTACAAACTAGACAAAATTCATTACATATTTCGCACAGACCGTACTAAACCTATTGTAAACCTAATCTAAATGATCGCCGGCGCCCGACCACCATGTCCGGCCATGAACCCGAGAAAGCCGGCCATTGCCTTTGCCTCCTCCTCATCCGCCTCGATAACCTCCTCCTCCATGTCGGAGCACAAGGTTCTGAAGATTTCCTCCTCCATGTCGCCGTCAAGCGGCTAATCGGCCGCCGATGTTTACCCCACCAAGCTTGGCGTCGACTGAGTGGAGTATGGGTGGCCTTCCGGGGACCAGAGCGGCGGCGACCTACCGTGTACTACTCTTCCTCGCTGCCGGCTGCGCCCGCGCCCGCGCGCCGACTTCGTGGTCGTGGCGGCGGAGGACGGCCGGGGGGTGCCGGCGATCTCCTTCGTTTGCTCCTGCGACAGTACGTCGAAGAGAGCTTTGGAGTGCGTCCGGAGCGGAGCCGTCGATGTCCCTTGTCTGCTCCTACGACAGTGTGTCCAAGAGAACTTCGGAGCGCCAGGAGGCCATGGTTGAAGTGGTGCCGACAGAAGGAAGGGACCGGAGGAGAATAAGTGTGGGTCTTTGGCTATGGCTGGGAGCTGGGGCTCAAGTTAATATAGCAGGCGAATGGCAATGAGCCGCGACAGACAGATGGACAACTGGCGTTGGAGTAGGTTCATCAGGCGTGAATGCGGACACTACTTCAGTGACTTAACTGCAGATGCATTTGGGTTACTGACATGTGGGGCCAACGGGCGTCTGGCCCGCATGTCAATGACACACCAATTGCACCTGCAGTTAAGTCTGGTGAATGCGGCATTGACATTCTAGAGAGACTGTGACCGTTTCAGGCGGGAAGCGCGCGCTAGCGATGGAAGGGGTTTCGCTGTGCTGTGGCACTAAGATCGGTCGCTCACGATAGTACATACTCCGTACCATACTACCATAGTACCCTCTCTAGCTTAGGCTGTTTTATAGATTGTCGTTGTGATGGATGATATACATGAGCAAGGCGGTCCGAGTATGACCGTTGGTGTTGAGCCAGGTGAATACATGCTCGGCGTTCGCGTAGGCCTCCATCAAACATCTAAACAGTAATGTCAGGCACCGCCGGGGCGCGTAGGTGATGGGCTCGCCGTTTGCGTTGCGCAATGAGCAGGACTTTGATTTAGAGGGCGACGTGCATGAATTAGCATGCTTTGACAGCGTGACCGTGAGTGTCTGATGCGAAGTATTTCATTTTCATTTGGCTGACGAGGGTGCGTTGCAGCGACGAGTCCGTGGTTTGATTCCCCACATACGCATAATTTTGGTTTTTACAGTATTTCTTTCTCCATTCGCAGGTAGGCCCGCGTAGATAGATAAAGAACACGAGCTGATGAGGCACATGCGGACTGTTTGACTGGTTAACCATACAAATACGGAGCTATACGCTGAGCCAGTGACCGTATAATCACCATATCTCGTATGCAATGATCAAAGTGAGCTATCAAGACAAGTTCGATGACCGCCAATGCATTTTATTCGGTAATAAATTACCAGGATTGAAGGGGAATCCTAATTTGCTTCATCTTCTGTCCTTGAGCTCTTGACAAACCAATGCACCATACGGTTGTTCGGCCACTCCACCCCAGAGCTCTCATCAAGCGTCGCTCATGCCACCGCGCCGCACACTAACCGGTAAGGCAGCGATGGCATCCCGCCGTGCCGAGTTCCTCGCTGCCCACGACCACACACAAAATGGCAAGGAAGCGATGGCATCCCGCCGTGCCAAGTTCATCGCCGCTCGCGACCTCACAACTATGTGGGAGGAATTTGAGGATGCCAAGGCCGAATGGGCGGTAGAGAAAGAGGCGGCCAAAGCCACACAGAGGGAGCGGAAAAGTCAAAAAGCACTAAAGAAAAGAGAGGCCCGCCGCCGCAAGAAATAAAAGGATGCACGCGCTGCTGCAGAGAGGTCGGCGGAGATCCAAGCACGGTGGGGTGTCGCCGACAAAGCCGGGAAGGAGAACGACGACGTCTGGCCAGCATGTGAGAAGTAGTAGTACTAGTAGTTAGTGTGTGTGTCTGTGTCTGAGTACAAGCATGTACCAGTACTACTAGTTACTACTGTAGTTTTTAGAGAAAATTACCAGTACATTAGCCTAGACTAAATAGAAAAGTTCCTGTCCTAAGCATGCAATGGCATCTCTTTCTCTATAGGAATTGAGATGCATGTCATCTCACTTCCTATGATTTTCATATTCCTATCCTATGAACGAAAGGAGGCCTCTGTTGGAGTAAATACTGTAGCTAGCTGTACTGCTAGTACAGTAGTTTTCTTCAAGAAGCGGAATTCAACGAAGTCATGATGGTTCCTTCGTCCGAGCAACTTCAAAGTGGGAAGTGGGCCTGTGATTTGACGGCTCATTAGTCATTGTTACTGCGGCGCGACGAACTGGGTGACTCTCCCTTGAAGTTCTGCGTGCATGGCAAGTGGACCGGGATGGTCGACATCCCACATGTTGGCGAACGGAAGTATTCTTTCCGATATCGAGGAGCAAGGAAACCGCATGGTATAGTATCACTGCTGATTGGTTCGCAAAAAAAATAGTATCACTGCCAATTTATAATTATTTTTTATTTCTGATGAATGCTGGCATTTCAACTCTTACGACGTAGGGTGCCAAACACGGCACGTGCTGGATGTCCCACACGTCAGCGAAAGGAGTGGGACATGAATAGCGTGGTAGAGCCCAGCGTAAAAAAACTAGCGTGGTAGAGCGTCTCCACTTCTTCCACTTCTGGGTCGGAGAGCACACATAGTAGTACTTAGTGGTATGAACGATACAAAGTGCGACCTGGAGAGAAAGACACATCTAGTTGGAAGGTCTCGGGGCATACACGTAAATAAATATAAAAGTTAATATGTGCCTCCAACTAATATAGTAGTAGTAGAGTACTTAGGCACGTACTCCATAACATCACCATGCATTTCACGTACAACATTTAGTGGTAGTATGTAGTAAGAGACAAATGCCGCCCAAGAGTTCCCTTCTTGACCTACTTTTGGGAGTTTGGTAGAGTGTATGGAGGGTGCATGAGTCCACACTAGTTTAGCACAAATACACTAGAAGCATGCATGAAGAGAGCATGCATGAAGAGGGGTGTTGAGTTGAGCATGCATGAAGAGGGAACAACTATGCTGAGACAAGAACGCAACCAAACACACCCTATATGCCACGCATGTTCATACCATTTGTGCCTTTCTACTTCACTTACCGCGCTACATTACTCAGGTTCTTACGTCCACTCCTGGGTATATATCCGTCTCGTAGTTCTAGTCCCACGTGTTCTTCATATAGAGTAACGATCCTTGCATTACACGTGCACCTTGATGCTAGATGTCTCGCGCGTTGGCAAAAGGATGAACAAAGCTCACGTAAAAAAATAGAGTGGAAAACATAGATTCCGGACGACCGAGAAGGAGCAAGGAACCTCGTGGTGGAGCATCTGCACTCATAATATTTAATATTATTCAGCGATATAAAATTAACCAATCATCTCCATAGTGGACTGGAAGAGTACAAAACACAGCAGCCCAGTGTAGTTACATCATACTAGTACATGGCTAACCCACGCTATCAACATATTTCTTGGCTTCCGTGCGACACCTATCTCTAGTAATCCAGCAGCCTGTATCGCTTCTCCCTCCTCGTCTCTATCAAAGTGCGGCGAGCTGGCATTTCTGCCATCTATTGAGGTCGGTTAACTAACACATGTTAGCGACATGCCAAGAGCATTCTAAATTTTTTTCCTTTCACGCGTTTTCAAAAAGAAAAAAATCCTTTCACGTACGAATTTGCATGTATGCTTTGAGCAACTTGCATGTCCTATACTGCTCCTGTTTGATACTCTAACTTAGCTAGAGGTTAGACTAACTCATGACTAACCCTGAACTAACTGTAGCCAAAGAGGTGTTTGGGTGACAGGTTTAGATTGACAATAAATGCAGTTCATGGAGAGAGAAAAGTGATTTTTCAGTGGTCCCAGTGAGAACTATCTCCAGTTAGCACCTCTTGGGTGGGATAGTTTTTTTTGGTGGGTTCGGTGCAACTTGCTCCAATTTAAACTCTCATGCTTGGATACTTTACGGCTATTTGAGCCCCAACTAGCTCAAACTAACTCTAACCCATGGATCCAAACAGGGCCTATGGCCAGTCTCGATGCGGAGCAGTCGCGTGCACCGGGAAGCGGCGCTCTCTCGGCCACCGCGCCACTTGAAAGCCGGCGCCAGTGAGACGTCGTCTCCGCTCTGGCCGGGCATTAATGCGGCACTGACGCTCCAGGGCGACGCTGGCCGTTTCACGCGGGAAGCGTGCACTGGCAAGGGAGTATAGGTTTTGAACAGTTTCAGGTGTAGTACTGGTAGTTTGCAAAACTACTCTATTATTGCACTCAGTTTCCTAAGAAATTGTGGTAAAAAATGTTACTCCACAACCCGCTTCCCTTCTCCTTCCTCTTCCACCACCCGCGCACGTCCGCGGGAAGCGACAGGTCAACCCTTATATAGGAGTGCTAGCACAAAAAGATGCATGCATGACCACTAAAATTTCCATATTAAAGCGTCGCTCTGGCGCGAGTATGGCGTATGTTGTTACCTTCGGCTGGCCCGTGGCTACCGGGCGCTTACGACCAGAGAAGAGGCGGCTAGAGGGGAATGAATGCAGCTACTATTTGGGTTCACCTTCCGGCTTAAATAAATGCGCAGCATCACGTGTACCCACGGGTGCACAAATTGTAACATACTCGTGTCTGCTTAAGTGGGCGTCACGTAACTGGTGTGTGTGTGAGAGAGAGATTCTGAGAGACAGAGTGCGTATGTGCGACTCTACTCTTCGGACATGTACTCAACCTTTTGCATTGGGATATAAGTATAATGGTATTTACTTTAGCTAGTGATTTACCACTACCAGGGAAAAGCCTAGCAGCAGCGCGGGTTTTGGGCCTATCAGTAGCGCGGGCAGGAGCGCTACTGATAAGGCGCTACAGCTAATGCTTAGCAATAGCGCGTCTGGACCCATGCTACTGCTAAATTGACTTAGTAGCAGCGCTTCTTCAGAACATCGCTACCGGTAATTAGTAGTAGCGCTTCTCCTCTCCCGTGCTACTACTATTATTTAGTATTTTATTTCTTTTCTTTTTCATGTTGTATCCATACACCTTTACACAAGTTTTCATACAACAGGAATTTAGAGATTGTTTTTACATCATAATGAGTTATTACATCATGGGGTGAAAGAACCGTGGACTAGTTTCAAGTGGATGTCCATCCACCTGAAACTAATCCGCGGTTCTTTTACCCAATGATATAATAATATCATCATCATCATCATATCATTAACAACTTATCATCATAATACATCATTGTCATATAATACCTCCTCGAGATCATCGTTTTCATCATTGACATCACATAACACCTCCTCAAGATCATCATTATCAACTCTAACACATTACCACGTAATAAACATATTGTACCTCATAGGACCTATTACATTCGATTAAGACCTACTACATTTTCTAAGGTAAAATAGCAAAAAAACAAGATAGCCCCTGACTCTCCATTATGGAGAATGGAGATTAGCCTGTCTCCAATTATTTCCTTTTGCTGAATGTTACTTCCAAGAACCTCCTTGCGAATGTCCATACATTTCTTCCATTCTTTGATGATCATGTGTTCATGGGTTTTAGAAATACGATATGCATAGGTGAGCTCCATAGATTTACCTGGCAGTATGTTCAGAACTGAGAGGCGAGCATGCAGAGACATCAGATGAGGCACACAATCCATCAGGAGTTTCTGTTGAAAAACATAATAATAACTTCGTAGTTAGCAATGATGTACTAGTTTTAGAAGTACGCAAAAGATGCACGGATGTTGTAATAGTAAAAAATCTTACCAGGGTATCTCCAGAGAAGTTATCGTGGTTCAACACATGCACTAGTGGCACGCATTCACCATAATTTGGAGGAGTTCGATAATAGTCATTGTAATTCTCAAGAAGAGTACAAAATGCGATCAGATGATTTTTCTCCTTATACGTTAATTCGGTGCCATCGGTGTAGTGGGTTTTATCTACCATCTTCCGCACAGTCTTTGAAGAATCAAAATAAGCTGTCAATGGAAATAAGCTATCAACTATTTTGAAATAAACAATATAAATTAGTTAATAACTATGTTTGAGAAACTCACATAGCGGTACAATCGGAAGCATATCAACAAGGACCCAAATGTCCATATTGTCTTCCTCGCTGTTCGGATCACCAAGATCCATGGTGACAATCATACCCTCATAAAAACCATACATTTTGCGAAGTGCTTCCCAATTTTAGCAACCAAAATGGGTTACGCTTTGAGCATTGCACATATTTACTTCAGAATCCATATCATGATGGGTCCTTAGGTGTATTTTCTTTGTTTCGAAATTTTCATGGTCTTCAAAACCCATCCTCTCCAAGACATAGCGTCTTGCATGGCATGGGATAAGCTAGTCGAATTGTAAAATATGAAAATTAGACGTTGAAATAGTTGAAGTCATTCTTAATTACGAAAAAACACTTGTCGTTGTTGCGTACCATTTCACAATCAAAGGTCTCCTCAAGCTTAATGCTGAAGCACCGATCTTCGTCTAGCCGAACGAACCTGTCGCACATACCTCGATCGTCGTGGCACCAGCTACACTCCCCCGGGAGACCGTCGTCATCCGAGTATGACATTTCCTACAATCATAATTCGAAGATTAAACTTGTACATATTCCAGCACAAGTCATGCCAGAATTCACGACAAAATCCGGCATGACCTTTGCTAAAAAAGGACATATCGAGCGCCTGAAATTTGCCGGAACGGAAATTAATCAACACTCTGGCAAAACATAGGCCACTCGGAGATGTAAACTGAACATGAACGGCCACTTGGGCAACCACATATCCTATTTGAGCAACAACACAAGATATACAAGGATATTTGGCTGGTCTCACCTCGATGTCGAAGGGGGTCGGTGACTGGGACAACGGCGGGGATGTCGGAGGGGGTCGGTGACGGGGACGACGGTGGTCACCTGAAACCATATAAGTTATCACTAATACATCCCGAATAATTGCTTAAACTAAAAAATAACAACAAATATGACATGTTCAACTAGTTTTATTAATTCAACTAGTTCTTACTAAATATAAACTTACTATAAACAGAAAAAAACTAGTTCTTTCTAAAAATAAAGTAGTTCAACTAGTTATATTAATTATCTTACTAAAAATACATTAGTTCTATTAATTCAACTAGTTCAACTATTTTATTAATTTACTTACTAAACTAGTTCAACTACAACTAAAGTAGTTCAACTACCACTACTACTACTAAAAATCTAGTACTAACGAAGCAACATCTAGTACTAGCTAACCCTAAATTAACATCTACTACTACTAAATCTAGTACTAACTAGTGGCAGGGGGTGGGGGGCGATGGAAAGGTATCTAGGGGCGGCGAGGTCGAGGGCGGTGGGAGGAGGGCTGCCAGTGGAGGAGGGAGGAGGGGCGGCCGCAGGCGGAGGGAGGATGGCGGCGGCGGAGGAGGGAGTGGCGGCCGCAGGCGGAGGGAGGATGTGCGAGGAGGATGGAGGAGGGACGGAAGGAGGGGAGTACCTCGGCGGCGGACGGACGAAGGCGGCGGCGGCGGCGACGCACGACGACGGTTACGCGGGCGTGAGTGAGAGTGTGAGTGAGAGGGTCGGTCGTGCGCGTGGGGATAAGGTAGGGATAGTTGTAGCGCATTTGCCAAAACGCGCTACAGATAATCTGAATAGCAGTAGCGCCATTTAGTATAGTGCGCTACTGCTATAACTAGTGGGGGGGCGAGGTCATGGCAACTATAGCAGTAGCGCTGTATGCGGTGGACGCGCTACTGCTATTTTCCTGTCAGCAGCGTGTTTTGACGACACGCGCTGCTGCTAAATAGCAGTAGCGTGGTATTTTGAAGAGCGCTGCTGGTAAGATTATGTGTATAGGCTTTTCCCTAGTAGTGTACGTGGCCATGTTTACGTGGTTGTGTCAAAAAAATTTCACTTCCTGCTCGTGATTTGCGTTATATAATTACAAGCAAGATTCTCGTGCATTGCACAGAACATCAATATGCATTTTTTTTACAAAACACATGTTGTGATTGACCCATGCAGGAGTAATCCCATGTGTAAAAACTAATGATATCTCGAGAATTTTATCGGAAAACTGGTATATCGAGATTGTCATCGAAAAAATGAAAGATGAGAGATATGGCGAGGAGGAGTGGAGCGTGGTGGTGACTGGTGGTCGGAAAGGGCGGAGGCAGGGGATGGACGGTGCCGGCAGGCGGCAGCGGCCACCATGCATGCTATATTGTTTCAGAGACTTATTCCTTCTTTAATTGCTGAACAATGAGGTTGCGGGAGATAATGATGTGGAGAGAGGTGCGGGTATCTTTTGTAAAATTATCATAGTTTGCTTTCTATCCGTCAGATATAGATCATCTGGTCTGTATTACAAGATGGCAGGCACACCATCATCGCCAACTCATTTTTTTATAAGGGTACAGATGATAAGTTTGCTGACTACTAAAGTAAGGTGGAATTTGTCCATGTTATGGAAGTAAATAAAGGTGATTGTTTATCATATGAGTAAGGTTGGATGAAGGGTGGTAGGAACAAATGCTCCGCCTAGAGCATGTGTGTGTGAGATGGAGTCTTAGTGTGTGTGTGTGTGTGTGTGTGTGAGAGAGAGAGA
>LT934122.1:430951745-430963651 GCA_900231445.1 Triticum turgidum subsp. durum
GATTGTTAAGTGTGAGTGTGTGTTTTACCCATCCAGGCGGAAGTTATGTGCACAAAAGAGGAGAACGATTCGATGTGGCGTTAGGATTGAGGGTAATTAACTACGTATGGAGACATAGAGACCTTGAACGTGCATGTGTGAGAGGTATACATGTATACGTGGGATGTGTATGTGTGCGCGCGCGCATGATCGAGATAAAAGAAAGAAGACATAAGTCATAAGATCAACGACATGGGAGAGACGGATCGGTATGACAATATGCATGCATGTGAGAATGCAGGGAAGAAGGTCCGACAATTGAGCATGTGTTTTTGTCTTTAAGAGATAGTGGCATGGGCTGGAGCGTGCATCTATGGCGAGCAGAGGGGGTGAGGCGCAACGATTGTGCAAATGAGATTAACCTATAAATGCATATGTATGGAGAGACATATATAGTGTAGGTGATAGGAAACAAGACTCCGTGCGAGAAAAAAAGTTTGACGGAGAAACTACAGATAGATACAGAGATGGAGATGCTAGCTAGAGGGACATCTGTTAGTTTGGGTGTTGGAGATGGCCGTCGGGTGGTTCAAAGGGTGAAGTTATATATGTGTGTGAGAGGGCACTTGAGTGCATGTAGAGAGAAACATATGTAGTGTGCGTGATAGGAATCAAGAGTGAGGGCGAGAAAGAAGGTTGATGGAGAAACAGATAAATAGAAAGATAAAGATGCTAGCTAGTGTGTGTTAGAGATAGGAGTCGAGTGGATTAGAAGGCTGGGTTATGTGTGTGGGTGTGAGAGAGATAGAGAGAGGGTGCATGTGAGTCACATACAAACAGATATCAGAGAGAAATGAGATCCAGAGAGACGGAGTTTTGTGTCTGCGAGAGAGAAAGATATTTCACAATGAGAGTGATAGCTAGAGAGACATGTGAGGGAACGCAAGATATCTCTAGGGAGAGAGGGTGTGTGTGAGCGACATACAAGAGAACAATGGAGAAATATGAGACCCTGGGAGATAGAGTTTGTGTTTGTGTGTGAGAAAGAGATATTGAAGAGGAAGAGTCGTAGGTTCTCATATCTAAGGAGCGAAAGACATCTCTGTATGAGGGGTGTGCGAGTGGCACACATGGGAATAGTAGAGAGAAATGAGACCCCGGAAGACAAAGTTTTGTGTTTGTGTGAGCGAAAGAGATTCCAGATGGAGAATCATAGTTAGAGACACATAGCAGGGAGCGAGATATACTTAGAGAGAGATAGAGTGATGAAGGTCGAGGGAGAGAGTACCGTCAATGTGTTACGAAGATAAAAGATCATTGTCGACATACAGGTAGCACGAGAGATACCTGAGAGACGATGAACGCATATAGGTCCAGAGAGATAGTCCTATATAAGCATGAGTGATATCTATATGAGACGAATATCTGGATTAAAGGGGATTCAAATATTTAAACTGGAGATCACGACATCGATAATATCATAACGCAAATTGGTGTATCAAACATGCATATTCATTTGAATTTGGGCACACGTGTAATGTTATATAGTTTATCAATATTGGTGATCCATAGATTCTTCAGTTAGAAACAATGCATGGTTTATATGCAATTAATGTCTAAACGGGATTACACTATATGTTGCGTGTGTGAAACACATTATACATGTTTGAGAAGTTAAAAAAAAACACGCATGAAACACACATTAGTTGGAGACAGTTAGTGAGGAATGCATACATTGGATTTCAACATAAAATGGTTTCAAATATTTGAAAATCCAAATTGATGGATACAACCTTATGAATATGAGATCATGCCATTTGTAAACCATATTTATGTATAAATGGTGTTGTGCTTTTAAAAGTATATATAAAAATGATGTATATAGAATGTAATTCCAATTGAAAATGGATCCCGCCCGAAAAAAATTAGAATACAAACGGGATTCGAATTGGGTTGGCACGGTAAACGTGTAGTCCGCAAAATTTGAACGAAGCGGGGAAAGTCGGAGTAACCGCCCGAAACCAAAATCTGCGAGATGGAAATCACTACTGCCTATCCCTGCCACGCAAAGCCTATCTGCTGGATTTCTATAGGTTTCGATAGGGGTGGGTTTGTAATTTCACCCAAACATGACGTAACCGCCTCTCACCCGTATTCATACACGGTGGGCGCCAAAACACAGTGTGCCCTCGTCCGAAATCGACTCCCTCCCCGATTCATATTCATACACGGTGGGCGCCAAAAACAAACTCTCGTCGGCAAATATTCGGTGTATGCGAGATTACCATCCTATCCCCAACCGACTAATGTTGCTGTGATGTAGTAGAAATTTGAAACGGGGGCTAAGTTTGTAAATTTCCTCGCATTTGAGACAAGCGCGCCCTGAATACATGGTTCCCCCCTTCATCTCTACCTCCCTTTTCCCCATTCGTACTCCGTGGGCACCAAAACACCCTCTCCACCCCACCCTCCTCCGTCCGCCGCTGTCCGCCACCCCATCCACCGCCGTCCTCCTCCACCATGCCGGAGCTGATACCCCGACGCCGCCGTCCATTACAAGAGATCGACCTCTCTCATCCACGCCTTCGGACCAGGATCCTTGCATCCCGTCCTCTCGCTTCATCCCCGCTGTCGTCCACCTTGCTGGCGCTGCTCCTACACCGTCTCGTCCACCGCGCCCCGCCGCCACCATCTACCCTCCTAGATCTGCTTCCACGCCGCCAATAGCCATCGCTGCCGCAGCACCGTCAAATTCTCAGCAGATGCGTACACGGTGCCGCACCATAGGCAGTACTCTTTCGTATCTGCTCAACTTATTTATCACAGCAAGAAGATATATCGCCACTGCTTTACTCTGATTTCTTGTCTTGGTTGCGAAGTTTCCTTTGTACGGTTTGCACCTTCAGATCCGCCATGGCACGCTCAACACTATACTCCCAATGCTTATGGTTTTCCCCTTTTATATTCCACACTAGTTAAATCACAGTAGACTAAATTTCAAAATTGGGTCAGTCGATTTTTCAGAGCTCGCCGGAGTTCGCCGGTGCGATCCAAGGGGCTCAGGTAGTTGTGGGGCCTCGCCGAACGAAGAAAACTCGACGCGGGTGGGGGGTGGGGGTGGCGGAGGAACACAGGCGGTGGGGGCCAGTGGTATGGCCGGCGGCCCGTGCAGTGTTCTGTATGGGAAGAATCAGAGACGAGGAAGAAGAAGGGTTAGGAGATGTAGGATCTTCATCCAACCACCTAAAATGGTCGAGAGAGAGCTGGGAGTTGTATTCTTAATGCGCTCTGGTTCATCATGTGTGGGTACTGCGCAACCAACATTTTATTATCCAAAATCTGCTTGTTCTTCTTTACCATGTTCGATAGAGCTATCTTGTACGTGATCGATAGGCTTTCAATTACTAGCGGCAATAGAACACCGTATTTTCAAGCCAGTTCCACTTTCCTGATTTATATATCGTGGTTATGGTGTACCCCTGTTATGTACACTATGATCTGCCTAGTTGCTGTGTGCTCTTGTTATCATGGTTTGGCAATAAACTCTCTATACAGTATATTATGAACCTATCATCTGCCAGCTATCCTTACTTATGGAGCCTATTTTTTTGTGTACTTGTGCCAGATTATATAAATGCACACACCATATTACAACACACATGAGCTCTCTCATCAGAATCCAGTGACAGCACACAAGTCTTTACAGGGGTGCCCCTATATTAGAATATCATCTGCATTACAAAGATAATCTCACAACTATTTATGTTTTCATGGTTCTCAGATATTATACGCAATTATAGTGAATATCAGAATCCACACATCAAAAGAATATTGTGGAACACTGCAATGACTTACAAAATTGGAACCAAGGCATTGAGTGCCATTCTGGAAGCAATGAAACTCGTACGCTTCCCACCTGTTGATTCTTGTTCAGAATATCATCCTAATGACTATTCTAACCTCGAGGAGTCAAAGGCAGATGGCTTGTCCTGTTCACCCATCAAGATGCCTGTTCTAATTTGGCAAGGTTTTATTGATTGCGCGTATCTTGCATATGTTGTCTTGCATTTCTTCTACTTTGTTGCACCGCCATCTGCTTAGTTTACTCATCATATAACTCGAGATGCCATGCCCATCCATTACCAATACATATTCCATCTGTCATCATACCATGTTTTTCCACTCAAATGATGTTCTTGTGCATCAGACATCAAAAAGGAAGAAGGTGATTGCCGAACCTGAAGGAGCACCAGCAAAGTCCTTGAAAACGTGGTGGTGCCCATACTTCATTGACACAAAACATATAGCGCCCCACTTATATTGGCTGTACAACCAGTGACACAAAACATAGGACCGACTCCAGCAGACTATACCCATACTTCACTGGCCACGCCACTCCAGCAAAAGGTATACCGATTTAATTTGCCATAGCACCAGCCGTACCACAGAAAAATCCCACTCCAGCAAAAAGTACAGCAAGTCCACCGGCCGAAGACCTATCCCAACTGCAGAGACGGCCAATACCTGCAGATTGGAACCCCATTCCATTTATTCCTAGTTTAAAATACAATGCTTTCAATGTTGTTAGGGACTACGTGCATATATTCCCATCATGGGAAGATTATAGTGAAGACAAACACCATTTTCACATCTTCCTGTCCAACTTACGTGTAAGTGCTATTATTCATGGTTATTATTTTCCTGTTTTCTGCTGATCAAACACATCAATGATTTACATTACATTGTTGTAACTAGGCGAGGGTCAATCTGGATAGTCGTGACAAGCAAAGCTTGCTTGTGCTTTTCAAGGAAGCATTGCAGCAGTATCGGTGTTACCTGAGGAAATCACACTTTCATGGCAAGTCTATAAACGAATTTCCGTTGAAGTCTCCTGTGCTAAATTTAGAAGACATTGAATGGAAAAACCTTGTTATGCACTGGTCTCGTTCTGAGGATGAGGTACTGTCTATGAAATCACATGACAATTTGAACTTCTACTTTTCCGCATGTGCCTTATGGATTTTTTTGCAGGAAATCTGCTAGAAGAAGAATTCCGGTTTGAAAAGAACGATAGGATATTGCAAATATGCTGCCCGCTGCTTTGCTCTTGTTAGTACATGTTGTCTTGTATCACTGTACTTGCATACATACCTGGTTCATTATGTGACAGCAGTATGCATGATAGCTTGCTTATCAATTGTTCACTCCAAATTATCTGATCTGTATGAATGGTTACATTAGTGTAGAATATATCCAATGCCAATGAATTTTTTTAGCTCTGCATTGTTCTTGTAAGTACATGTTGTCCTTTATCAGTGTACTTATATTGACAGGTAGTTGTTCATGTACCATCACTCTGCAGCTTATTTTCCTTTGCCCTCCATTTTCTACACATCAGATCTATATTTACTCTTACCATAAGGTTGGTATTGAAGAAGTTTAGCTGTGCATTGCTCTTGGCTGTGCCTTTTGCCTGTATCGCTGCACAACATTTATAGCTACTTTGTTATGTAGCATCACTCTTCATCTTATCTTAAATATTCTCCATTTTTTTCGTATATTATCACATCTATATTTACTCTTAACAAAATGTAGAATAAAGGCAATGCTTATGAAGAAGATTCTGGGCTAAACTTCTTGAATTGCCCCCCCCATCAGCATGGACAAGGGCTTTATAGAGCCTGTCTTCACCAGTAATGTAAGTTTGTCCTTCTCAAGCCTTCAAACTTTGTTGTGTATATTTGGTTAGGCATGACTGCAACAACTGTTTATTTTTGGTGTTTGCATCAAATTGCATGTTTAAAGTTTATTATGTAGTTCATAAATAAAAGTTTGTCCTTCTCAATTTAAGTTTTCAGTTGTACAACCAAGTTCCTTCTTCATACCATGTAAATTAAACTATACAGAGCAAGTGATCTTCTTTTTCACTGCATGTATGCTTCTGTTCTTCATCCGTAATCTAGTGGTGTGGTGAACCTACACACTACAACACAATGTCAAATTCTGCAATGTCTTAACTGTGAACAATGTCATATCATTCTATTATTATTTAAACCGTCTCTTTATTTGCCAATCTGAAATGGGATAAATTGACAGCACACTAACCATTGATACTTATGAGTTCTTGCTCTGCAATCCAGTGGTGTCGTGAAGCTGCCAACTCCTTCACAATGTCATTTCCTGCCATGTCTTGACCTGAACAATACCATATTGTGTTAATGCAATTTTAAACTATGTCACTTTATTCGTCAGTAAGAAATGTGATGAATTGTCAGCACTGATACTTTTATGTGCAAAACCTGTCATCTGTCTGCTTGTTTATCTTTCAGAGTGAGGAAGATATAAGTGTTGAACAAGCGCAGTCTCATCATCTTGCTCAGCTGCTTGCGCTGCAGCTCCCCAGCAGGGCTAACCTTTCTTGAACTCTATTGAAGTGCTATCGGTTTTGTATATTATTTTGTCGGCGTGTTTATTTGCATTGGTGGCGATCTTTGATGCCCAGTGTATGTAATACGATGTCTGCTTGTGCTTTATTATCATAGTGGCGAACTTTGATGCCCTGTGGATGTAATATGCCGTAATTTCTTTATTGTATAGTCTAGGTTTTTTCTTATTCATGATGCTGCAGTTATTTTACTGTATATATATCCTGTCTTCGCAGTAAACCGACCAAACTGTAAAATTATGATACATAATTGGGCCGTCATGCAATCACGATGTATGATCCGCATCATGGGCCCCGTCAAACTGGCCCACTAGTAGATTCGGGCCTTTAATAGGCCGAGTAAACCCCGGCCCTCTTTCCGCAAGAAAACTCAATGGGCTTTTAGGAGGCTGAGAAGTAGGTTGGGCCTGAAACGTGCCGAATAGCTCACGGGCCGGCAGCAGCCCGAAATGGACCCCGGCCCATGATTGTGCGAATCAATTCACGGGCTTTTAACAGGCCAAAGTTTACTTGGTCCTTGTTTGGCCCAATCAGATATCGGCTGCAAGCAGGCCGGATGCAAACTGGGCCATAGTTAGGCCCAACTATATGACGGGCTTTTAAGAGGCCGAAATTAATATAGGGCCGAAATGTTAAATGGGCCCTTAACAGGCCGAAACTAATATCAGGCCGAATTACTAAATGGGCCTTTAGCAAGTGGGCCCAAAAGCATAGCATCCAGTTAACAGGCCGAATCTGATATGGGCCATAATTGAGCCCAAAGCCTCTTAAAGGGCCAGACCTAATTTGGACCGTGATTTGGCCCAGAAAGTGGAGGCTTTTAACGGGCCGGATCTTATATGGGCCATTATTAGGTCCGGAACGTGGCAGACCATTAATGGACCGGATCAAATATGGGCCGGCATTTGGCCCAAAACATGGCAGCCAGTTAATGGGCCGGCCTACTAGGGTCCTCAAAATCTTGTGGGCCTACAGCTGGGCCGGCCCATTAATGTCGGCAAAATCTCGTGGGCCTTTAGCTGGGCCAGCCCATTTTGATCCGCAAGAATTTTGTGGGCCTTTACCTGGGCCGGCCCATTATGGCACACAAAAATCTTGTGGGCCTTTACCTAGGCCGGCCTATTATGGCCCGTGAAATCTTGTGGGCCTCTAGCTGGGCCAGCCCATTATGGTCCATAAAATCTTGTGGGCCTTTAGCTGAGCTAGCCCATTATGGTCCGCAAAATCTTGTGGGCCTTAACTTGGGTCGGCCCATTTAAACTTGATGGGCCGTGCCACGTGTCGATGTATCATAGGCGCCTTCTGTCCAATGAGTGGATGACATCTGTCCCAACCATGAGCCGACACGTGTTTCCTCCAGCCAATGATGATTTTACACGTGGAAAATCCCCATTGGTCGGGGCTGTTAACGGGTTATCGGATCCAAAACCCGACCCGATAGCTTAACGGCGTTCCGTTATGGTGGATGCCACGTGTCAGTCACCCTTGACGAAAGCACTTCTGTGACGCGCGATTTATCGTCATGGAAGTGGACACTTCTATGATGATAATTTTGGTAATGTCATGGAACACTTCTACGACAGCACAGGTATGACTATCTTGATTCTGTCATAAAATCGTCATGGATGTACATGCATGACAAAAAATGCGACCTACTGTGACAAACACGTATCATCATGGAAGTGTATTTTTTTGTAGTGTTATCAGCTTGAAGCATCGCAACCCCAAACTTTAAGAAATGACAACTTTGGTTTCTTGCCAAACCCACAGTTCATAAGGCATCATCTCAACGGATTTTGATGGTGCCCTATTTAAAGTGAATGCAACGGTCTCTAGAGCATAACCCCAAAATGATAACAGTAAATCAGTAAGGGACGTCATAGATCGCACCATATATCTAATAAAGTACGGTTATGACGTTCGGACACACCATTTCGCTGTGGTGTTCTATGTGGCGTTAATTGTGAAACTATCCCATGTTGTTTCAAATGAAGACCAAACTCGTAACTCAAATATTCTCCTCCATGATCAGATCATAGAAACTTTATTTTCTTGTTACGATTATTTTCCACTTCACTCTGAAATTCTTTGAACTTTTCAAATGTTTCAGACTTATGCTTCATTAAGTAGATATAACCATATCTGGTCAAATCATCTGTGAAGGTAAGAAAATAATGATACCCACCACGAGCATCAATACTCATTGGACCACATACATCGGTATGCATTATTTCCAACAAGTCAGTAGCTCGTTCCATTGTTCTGGAGAATGGAATTTTAGTCATCTTGCCCATAAGGCACGGTTCACAAACACAAAGTGATTCATAATCAGGTGATTCCAAAAGTCCATCAGTATGGAGTTTCTTCATGCGCTTTATTCTAATATGACCCAAACGGCAGTGCCACAAATAAGTTGCACTATCATTATTAAACTTCAATCTTTTGGCTTCAACACTATGAATATGTGTATCACTACTGTCAAGATTCAACAAAAATAGAACACTCAGCAGGAGTGCATGACCATAAAAGATATTACTCATATAAATAGAACAACCATTATTCTCTGATTTAAATATAACAACCGTCTCGCATCAAACAAGATCCAGATATAATGTTCTTGCTCAACGCTGGCACCAAATAACAATTATTCAGGTCTAAAACTAACCCCGAAGGTAGATGTAGAGGTAGCGTCCCGATCGCGATCACATTGACTTTGGAACCATTTCCCACGCGCATCGTCACCTCGTCCTTAGCCAATCTTCGCTTAATCTATAGCTCCTATTCCGAGTTGCAAATATGAGCAACAAAACCAGTATCAAATACCCAGGCGCTTCTACGAGCATTAGTTAAGTACACATCAATAACATGTATATCAAATATACATTTCACTTTGCCATCCTTCTTGCGCGCCAAATACTTGGGGCAGTTCCGCTTCCTGTGACCAGTCCCTTTGCAGTAGAAGCACTCAATTTCAGGCTTAGGTCCACCTTTTTGCCGTTCTTCTTGAAGTTCCCTTTCTTCCCTTTGCCCTTTTTCTTGAAACTAGTGGTATTATTGACCATCAACACTTGATGCTCCTTTCTTATTTCTACCTCCATGGCCTTTAGCATCGCGAAGAGCTTGGGAATAGTCTTGTCCATCCCTTGCATATTATAGTTCATCACGAAGCCTTTATAGCTTGCTGGCAGTGATTGAAGAACTCTGTCAATGACACAATCAACTGGAAGATCAACTCCCAGCTGAGTCAAGTGATTATGATACCCAGACATTTTGAGTATGTGTTCAATGACAGAACTATTCTCCTCCATTTTGCAGCTATAGAACTTGTTTGAGACTTCATATCTCTCAACTCGGGCATTTGCTTGAAATATTAACTTCAACTCTTGGAACATCTCATATTCTCCATGACGTTCAAAACATTGTTGAAGTCCCGATTCTAAGCCGTAAAGCATGGCACACTGAACTATCGAGTAGTCATTAGCTTTGCTCTGCCAGACGTTCTTAACGTCATTAGTAGCAAGCCTGGCACCTAGCGGTGCTTCCAAGACGTAATTCTTCTATGCAGCAATGAGGATAATCCTCAAGTTACGGACCTAGTCCGTGTAGTTGCTGCCATCATCTTTCAACTTAGCTTTCTCTCGGAACACATTAAAATTCAAAGGAACGGTAACACGGGCCATTGATCTACAACAACATAGACATGCAAAATACTATCAGGTACTAAGTTCATGATAAATTAAAGTTCAATTAATCATTTTACTTAAGAACTCCCACTTAGATAGACATCCCTCTAATCATCTATGTGATCACGTGATCCAAATCAACTAAACCATGTCTGATCATCATGTGAGATGGAGTAGTTTTCAATGGTGAACATCACTATGTTGATCATATCTACTATATGATTCACGCACGACCTTTCGGTCTCAGTGTTCCGAGGCCATATCTGCATATGCTAGGCTCGTCAAGTTTAACCCGAGTATTCTGCTTGTGCAAAACTGGCTTGCACCCATTGTATGTGAACGTAGAGCTTATCACACCCGATCATCACGTGGTGTCTCGGCATGATGAACTGTAGCAACGCTGCATACTTAGGGAGAACACTTGTACCTTGAAATTTAGTAAGGGATCATCTTATAATGCTACCGACGTTCTAAGCAAATTAAGATGCATAAAGGATAAACATCGCATGCAATCAAAATATGTGACATGATATGGCCATCATCATCTTGTGCTCATGATCTCCATCACTAAAGCATTTTCATGATCTCCAACATCACCGGCGCGACACCTCGATCTCCATCGTAGCATCGTTTTCGTTTCGCCATCTATTGTTACTACAACTATCGCTATCGCTTAGTGATAAAGTAAAACAATTACATGGTGATTGCATTCCATACAATAAAGCGACAACCATATAGCTCCTGCCAGTTGCCGATAACTTTGTTACAAAACATGATCATCTCATACAAAAATTTATATCACATCATGCTTGACCATATCACATCACAGCAAGCCCTGCAAAAAAAGTTAGACGTCCTCTACTTTGTTGTTGCAAGTTTTACGTGGCTGCTATGGGGTTCTATCAAGAACCGTTCTTACCTATGCATCAAAACCACAATGATTTTTCGTCAAGTGTGTTGTTTTAACCTTCAACAAGGACTAGGCATAGCCACACTCGATTCAACTAAAGTTGGCCAAACAGACACTCACCAGCCACCTATGTGCAAAGAACGTCGGTAGAACCAGTCTCACGTAAGCGTACCCGTAATGTCGGTCTGAGCCGCTTCATCCAACAATGCCGCAGAATCATAGTATGACATGCTGCTAAGCAGTATGACTATTATCACCAACAACTCTTTGTGTTCTACTCGTGCATATAACATCTACGCATAGACCTGGCTCGGATGCCACTGTTGGGGAACGCAGTAATTTCAAAAAAAATCCTACGATCACGCAAGATCTATCTATGTGATGCATAGCAATGAGAGGGGAGAGTGTGTCCATGTACCCTCGTAGACCGAAAGCGGAAGCGTTATGACAACATGGTTGATGTAGTCATACGTCTTCATGATCCGACCGATCTTAGCACCGAACATACGGCACCTCCGCGATCAGCACACGTTCAGCTCGGGGACGTCCCTTGTACTCTTGATCCGTTTGAGGCCGAGGGAGAGTTTCATAAGCATGACGGCGTGGTGACGGTGATGATGAAGTTACCGGCGCAGGGCTTCGCCTAAGCACTACGACGATATGACCGAGGTGTGTAACTGTGGAGGGGGGCATCGCACACGGCTAAACAATGTCAACTTGTGTGTTCTAGGGTGCCCCTGCCCCCGTATATAAAGGAGCAGGGGGGCGGCCCTTGGGCGTGCCAAGGAAAGGAGGAGTCCTCCTCCTAGTAGGAGTAGGACTCCCCCTTTCCTAGTCCAACTAGGAGGGGGAAGGGGGAAGGAAGGAGAGGGAGAGGGAGAGGGAAAGA
>LT934122.1:430963864-430990855 GCA_900231445.1 Triticum turgidum subsp. durum
CTACTGCCCTCTCTCTCCCCTAAGGCCCACTAAGGCCCAATACTTCCTCGGGGGTTCCGGTAACCCCTCTGGCACTCCGGTTTTCTCCGAAATCACCCAGAACACTTTCGTGTCGGAATATTGCCGTCCAATATATCAATCTTTATGTCTTGACCATTTCGAGACTCATCTCCATGTCTGTGATCACATTTGAGACTCTGAACCACCTTCGATACATCAAAACACATAAACTCATAATACCGATCATCATCGAACGTTAAGCGTGCAGACCCTACGGGTTCGACAACTATGTAGACATGACCGAGACACGTCTTCGGTCAAGAACCGATAGTGGAACCTGGATGCTCATATTGGTTCCTACATATTCTACGAAGATCTTTATCAGTCAAACCGCATAACAACATACGTTGTTCCCTTTGTCATCGGTATGTTACTTGCCCGAGATTCGATCGTCGGTATCTTAATACCTAGTTCAATCTCTTTACCGGCAAGTCTCTTTACTCGTTCCATAATACTTCATCCCGCAACTAAATCATTAGTCACAATGCTTGCAAGGCTTATAGTGATAACTATAACCGAGAGGGCCCAGAGATACCTCTCCGAAACACGGAGTGACAAATCCTAATCTCAATCTATGCCAACCCAACAAACACCTTATGAGACACATGTAGAGCACTTTATAATCACCCTTTTACGTTGTGATGTTTGGTAGCACACAAAGTGTTCCTCCGGTATTCGGGAATTGCATAATCTCATAGTCCAAGGAACTTGTATAAGTCATGAAGAAAGTAGTAGCAATGAAACTAACATGATCATAATGCTAAGCTAACGGATGGTTCATGTCCATCACATCTTTCTCCTAATGATGTTATCCCGTTCATCAAATGACAACACATGTCTATGGTTAGGAAACATAACCATCTTTGATTAACGAGCTAGTTAAGTAGAGGCATACTAGGGACTACAGTTTTTGTCTATGTATTCACACATGTACTAAGCTTCCGGTTAATACAATTCTAGCATGAATAATAAACATTGATCATGAATTAAGGAAATAAATGGTAACTTTATTATTGCCTCTAGGGCATATTTCCTTCAAAAGTTTGGGTACCTGGGAGGATGTTTGCGCCAACAATGGAGCCTATTGATTTCTACCAGGATGCACCAAGTTGGAGTTTGGGAAAGAGCATGGTAGCCCACATGACTTTTGGATGCATATTTGAGGTGTATCACAAGGAGCTTGAAAACACCATATATCAAATATGCGGCCGCCGAGACGAAGAATGGGAGATGATTCGTACTAGGAAAGATGGATCAATTGCAGCTTACATTCAGGAGATGGGTGATCACATTCGCCGACAAGAGAATCAACTGTGCTTCAACATGAAGAAGATCAAGAAGCTGATGAAGAAGAATATCGAGCTAGAAGAGGAACTCAAGTTTACACGCGATGAATATGAGGAAGAAATTGTTGTACTACTGGAGAAGCCTGAAGATTTGAAGAAGAAGCTTGGACTACCCATGGAGAACCATAAGCGAGAACCTGCAAAGGAGATCCATTGGGAGGACTACATCATCTTGGATGACACCGACACAGACTGTGATGCAAATGATGAGAGTGATGACGACTACCTTGATGAAGCTGGAGTAGATATCATGGAGTCTTTCTCTGATCAAAATTTCTAGACGACCACCATGTTACTAGTAGTATTCTTCCAAGTAGTTAGCATCAACCAATTTGTAATCGTAGTTTAGATCCTTTGTGTGAACCTTGTTTGATATTGAATTAAGTGAATTGATTGTGTTTGACTCATGTGCATATGGGTAGTGAATCTCCCTTAGACCTTATTCTATTCTATTTTTTCACCCCTTCTAACCCATCAGATGCCTCCGAGACGTGACAATGGATCCATGTTCCCACCGAAGATCACTCAGTTGATACAGCAGAAGAATGCCTTGATGCAGATGCTAGTTCAGAACCAGAGCTAAGGCAATAAAAAAAACAACCCACCGCCACCACCCCCTGTTGACAACCTAGCCCATTTTCTGAGGTTGAATCCGCTGGTGTTCTCTAGCAGCACCAAGCCGATTGTTGCAGATGATTGGCTCCGCAAGATTGGAAGAGAGCTGGCTACTGCAGGATGCAGAGATGCGGAGAGAGTGCGTTTTGCCGCACATCAGCTTGATGGACCCGCAACATCTTGGTGGGAGAACTTCACCACCACTTATCAAATTGATACAGTTACATGGGATCAGTTTCAGTAGGCTTTCTTCACCGCCCATGTTTCAGTAGGAGCTATGAGCATGAAGAAGCACGAATTTCGCAACTTGCGCTAAGGAGGTCGTACAGTGGGACAGTACGTGGATGAGTTCCACAAGTTAGCACATTATGCCCCAGACTATGTGGCCACAGATGCCGCAAAGTAGGAGAAGTTTCTTGAGGGACTCAGTGATGAGTTGAGTATGCAGTTGATGGTGGCAACATTCAACAACTACCAGGAGCTGGTATATAGGGCCCTGATGATAGAAGGCAAGCAGCAACAGATTGACAATCGTAAGAGGAAGTATGGACAGGGGAGGTACACTTATGGAGCTCAGCAGAAGCCTTGCTATCCCTCGTACTCGGGAGGACATACTCACAACCATGGAGGACATACGCACAATGGAGGAAGTTCGCACAACCACAATGTCCCTAAGAATGGCAATGGGAATGGAGGAAGCAACAGTCAGAACTGTTCCAACTCCGCAACACCAGCCAAGGGGGATCTAAGCCACTTTACTTGTTCAAGTGCGGGAAGACCGGACATTATGCCACTGAATGCCCTGAAGCAAAGAATGGAAATGGCAATGGAAGTTCTGCAAAGAAGCCCAACCCCTTCACCAAAGGTCAGGTGAACCATGCCAGTGTGGAGGAGATTGCAGATCAACCCGACACAGTTGTCGGTAAGTTTTTCATTAATGCATTTACAACACTTGTTCTTTTCGATACTAGTGCATTTCATTCATTCAAATCAAGGGGATTTGTGGATAAGTATAAGTTGCCAACAGTAGCCCTTAAGTCACATATGTTAGTAAGTTCCCCAGGAGCGGAGTATATGGCTAGTAGGGGATGCTATCAGTTGCCAGTAACCATAGGTAGACATGTTTTCCCAACCGACCTAATTGTCCTGGAGTCACAAGGATTGGATGTGATACTAGGCATGGATTGCCTATCCAAGTATGAGGGAAACATCGATTGCGCCAGTAAATTAATTCTTATCACCACCCTAGAAGGAAAGAGGATCGAGTATGTATCAAGGCATGCGCTGAGGAGACCTCAAGTGAATTCCTTATCAGGAGTTGTTCAGGAGAAGTACCACTGGTGTAGGACTATCCCTATGTATTTCTGGAGGAGTTACCAGGCATGCCACCAGATCGAGACATTGATTTTTTTATTGAGTTATTGCCAGGCACCAGACCAATATCCAAGAGACTATATCGGATGCCTGCAAATGATCTGGAGGAAATTAAGAAGCAGATTAAGGAGTTACTGGAGAAAGGTTACATTCGACCAAGTTCGTCACCTTGGGGAGCCCCAGTGCTTCTAGTTGAGAAGAACGATGGATCTTTGAGGATGGTTGTTGATTATCGTGCGCTGAATGAGGTGACGATCAAGAAAAAATACCCTCTGCCGATGATCAATGATGTGTTTGACAAGATACAAGGAGCTAAAGTTTTCTCCAAGATCGATCTTCGATTAGGTTATCACCAGTTGAAGATCTGAGAGCAAGATATACCTAAAACAGCTTTTACCATGAGCTATGGGCTATATGAGTACATAGTTATGTCATTTGGTTTGACTAACGCCCCTGCATATTTCATGAGTATGATGAACAAGGTGTTCATGGAGTTTTTGGATAAATTCGTCGTGGTGTTCATTGATGACATATTGGTCTACTCAAAGAATGAAGAAGAGCATAAGGAACATTTGCGTTTGGTTCTCGAGAAGCTCAGGGAACACCAGTTGTATGCCAAGTTCAGCAAATGTGAGTTTTGGTTGAAGGAAGTTGGATTTCTCGGACATGTTATATCCGGAGAAGGAATAGCAGTAGACCCTACCAAGGTTGCTTCTGTCACTAAATGGTTGGCACCCACCTCAGTGGGAGAGATTAGAAGTTTTCTTGGACTCACAGGTTATTATCGGAGATTTATTGTGAATTTTTCCAGGATTGCAAAGCCCACGATGGAGTTATTGAAGAAGGACACCAGGTTCAAATGGACTGAGGATTGTGAGGCCAGTTTTCAGGAGTTGAAGAAATGTTTGGTTACAGCCCCTGTGCTGATTCTCCCAGACATATGCAATGATTTCCAAGTGTATTGCGACGCTTCACGTCGAGGACTTGGAGGTGTTCTTATGCAGGATGGAAGAGTTGTTTCGTATGCCTCACGATAGCTTCGACTTCATGAGTAGAATTATGCTATGCATGATTTGGAGTTAGCAGCCGTAGTGCATGCACTCAAGACATGGAGACACTTTCTCATCGGTAACCATTGTGATGTTTACACGGATCATAAGAGTTTGGAGTACATCTTCACACAGAAGGAGTTAAACCTCAGACAAAGGAGATGGTTGGAGCTTATAAAGGATTATCACATGAGATTGCATTATCATCCCGGAAAGGCCAATGTCATAGCAGATGCGTTGAGCCACAAGAGTTATGTTAACACGCTCATGACCGGAGGATTACCTAAGGAGTTAGCAGATGACCTTTGAGAGATACGCTTGGAGATAGTTTCGAGAGGTTATGTTGCAGCATTGGAAATCCAGTCCACTTTGTTGGGTAAGATCAGAGATGTCACACCCTGATTTTCATGCCACTACACTTAAGCTAACAATCATGATAAAATGTGGTTTGACAAAAACTTTTGAGTGTTTTGGACTTTGCCTTGATTGGATTTTGTGTGTTGTTTGCAAGTGCTCTCAAAATAAAATAAATCCTCCAACTTCGATACTTCATTTACTTGCCCCAAACTTCTGCCCAATGATCATACCATGTGTATAGAGCAATATAGTATTTTCTTACAAAATTAATTTGGCCAAAAAGTATTTTCTGAAATTAGTTTTTCAAAAACCCCTGAATTGAGGTTTGCACTGCAAGTACTTAATTAAGGGCAGTAAAAATCTTTCCAAAAATATATTTGACTCCTATTAGGCATAGGATACCCAGAAACCACAAAAATATAATTTTAAAGGTTATTTTACTATTTTATTTAAAAGCTTTTTCTTAAGGCCAGAAATGGTCTTTAATAGGGAAAAATTATTTTATTGTTTTAAAAATATTTGACAAAAATCAGGGAAACTCAGTGGACATATATATTGTCCATATATAAGAGTTTCAACACATGGTCATGTTCAAAATATTGGTAAAATCCCTCAAAAACCCTTTCTGGATATTTCAAGCTTTTGAAATATTTACAAAGGAAATATTCTCCAAAAATTCCATGAAAATTCTATAATGTCACATATGACATGTTTGATGATCTTGACAAGTATCATGTCATGGAGAATAGTATAACTCCATGAAATCCCCTCAAAACCATATCTGTCCATTTTGAAGTTTGAGCAACTTTACATTGCCAAACATTTCCAAATGTTCTCAAACCTTGTGAACATTCTCAACTGGTCTAATAATTCATCTAGACCAAATGGCACAAGTTGGAGAACAAGTTAACTTGATGAAAGTGCCCCAAAACCCTTCCTGTCCAGAACCAAATTTGAACAACTCTACATTGGCAACTTTCTCCTTTTGATCTCAACTTTTGTGGGCATGTTTAGAACCTCAAATGATGACACTACACCAAGTGGTGCATCAAGGAGAATTGATTTGCATGACTAAATCTTGGAAAGTCCATTTCTGTTGATTTATAGCGTTCACAAAAGTTGCATTGGCTACTTTTCCCAAATGAGCTCAATATTGGTGGAACCTCTTATTTTCTCATTCCATTTTACCCTGTAAAGCCTCATGACAAGGGAAGACCATTTGCTTGCCCAAACCACCATCAAACACCTTCTGGCATAAATTAAAAATGTATGTTTTCTCCACTTCCACGAGTCTCCATGATTTATCCTTTTTACCACAGCCCCTAGTAGTTCCCCTTTACCTCTGGTGTTCTTCCCTGCCCGAGAGGCAATGATTAAGGGGGGCAGAGACCCATTTTTCCTCTCTGGGCAGCCACTTCCCCCTCCCTTTCTCATCTCTCTCTCACTCCTGGCATGTTCTAGGGCATCCAATGCCACTTTCCCATTGTTTACTCCCCCCTGCAGCTTCCAGACACAAGTGGCCGCGCCCATTCCGCAAAAAGGCATGTCATGCCGGCCAAAGACGCGCTCTGGAGCACGTTAGCATTATCCCGACTGTTGACACGGCGCTCCCGTCCACCTCGAGCCTCCCGCTCGCGCCAGTCGAGGTGCCTCGACGTCCGCAACACGCCAACGTGAAGGCCCCCTCGTCTCTCCCTCTCTCTCACCTCCTGCGGCGCGTGCCCAGAGCCGCCCAGCTCGGCCAATGCCCGGCCTCGCACGCGCGAGCACCAGAGCCTCTCCCCGCTCCCTCTCTCTCTTCCTGGCGCCCTACTCCACCCCCATGAACGCCTTAGACAACCCCACTCCCTCCCTCCTGGCCGCCCGAGCCGTTGCCGTGGCCACCCGTGCGCCACGTCCACGGTGAGCCACGTGTCGGCTGCATAAGGCCACCCCGAGCCCTCCCTCTGCTCCTTTGGCTCTCTCTCCTTCCCGTGCACCCCTTGGACCGACCCACTCCCCTCCTCGCGCCCTCCTTGCACCTCCATGGCCGAAGCCAAGCCGCCGACCGCCGCCAAAATTCCGGCGACTTAACCCCTCTCTCTTCCCCCTAGCTACTCCAGAACCCTCTCACAACCACCACTGATCCACCCCGGGCTCCATTTCGTCCTATCCCTCGCCGCATCACCGTGACCCAACCTCACCGTCAGCCTCGTCCGCCGCGGCCAGTGCCCTGCTCGACCCGGTGCCCCTGGGCGACCGTGCCACCCACGGTTGGACTCGGCCGGGTCCCCTGAGCACGCCGGTGGTCAGCTCACCGGAAACGGTGGCCTGTGGCACCGGCAAGCCGCCGTTGACACCGCCCCGCCCCTGCTCTATTCGAGCGAGAGGTTGGGGATGAACCCGACCGATGGGGCCCGCATGTCGGCGACCCTGAGGGCCGGGCCCGCAGTTAAGTGGACACGGCTTCTTCGTGAGCCGTCTCCCGGAGGCCAAGGCGTATTTCTGGTTAGCGCTTTCGACGTCACCGCTGTCGTCCCGTGCGGGCGTGCAGCTGGGCCAGGCCCAGTGCGCTGCCCCGCTATATCTCGCCTAGTGCACGCTGTTGCCGTCCAGATCCAGCCCGTTTGGGTAAAGCCTTATTCCTTTTTCTTTTCTGTACAATTTGTAAAATCCATAAATAAATCAACAAAGCTCCAAATTTGATGATTCAAATTTCTAGTGACTCTATAAATCATGATCTACCTATTGGTGCAACAAGCACATTTTTCCAGGGACTTTTTCTTCACAAATATTTATCAAATCCTACCTTTCATATTTCTGTGATGAACTTTAGAAAATCATAGAGAGCTCAAAATTGATCCAAATGCCATGATTCAAATTCTTAGATGCATTTAAGTTCAAAACTTAGATTTTGAACATTTTTACTAATACTTTCTGCACCCCACAAAATAATGAGCCATTTCTTCATATTTGTCAACTTTGCAAATTCGTAAGAAATTCATTTGAACTCCAAATCCAGTGAAACCAAATCCTAGATGCTTCTAAAATCATCCTTTGTTAAATGGGTGCCTTTGCTCATTTTTAAAAATAATTCTTCTGTACACTTCTTGCAATTCCATAAACCCCTTGATTCCATCATATCAAAATGTTTAGAAATATCCACTTATCCAATTCCATTGAAATCACTAGGTCATTCCTCATATGACTAGAGGTATCCTAGAAAAGTCCAACTCATATTTTTAGAGCACTTTTGTTTCCTGCCTTGTTGTGTTGCTTATTATGAATGTCTCCGACGTTCGTTGACGAAGTAGACGGAGTGCTTGGAGAAGGACCAGAAGACTTGAAGACTCTGAGGAACCAGGCAAGCAGCCCTTTGACCATGATGAACCCTTTTTATCATAGTAACATTTCTTTCCTTGATTGTTGAATGCATGATATCTTGAATGGCAACCTTGCTAGGTTTGCCTTTGTTGCATACCCCGTTGATACTTGCATTGATCATGACTCTATCCTTGTTTAGAGTTGTGTTGGTGGGTTGTAGAAATGTGCTATAGTTGTTGGCTGAGCAAAATGGGTCGGGGTTATGCATGGAAAGAAACCAAGTGTGGTTTGACATACTTGCAAATAGCCAAGTGGGTGCCACTAATGCCCCTGGGAGATGATGATGAACTAGGTCACTACTTGGGGGAGATGTAGTGTACCGAGGCTTGACGAAAGTGTTGTTTACAGAGACGGATTAGATTTAAGATTTGTCGACTGTCCCAACCTTACATGCGCAACCACTCTACCCTTATATGGGAAAGGGCATTATTGATTACCTAGACCGATACTAGCTTGGAGCCTGCATTACTAGTGACGGGAGAGTTGTTGGTGCGCTTTCTCGAGACGGGGTCGTGCCAGGTAGGGCGGCCATGACTGTTTTCACAGGGCACCGGACACACCGTTGGTACCCCGTGCTTGTGGTATGTGATGAATATGGGGGCGAGGCTCCACAACTTTATGATGTGAAATGTTAGGCACGGGGGTTACTACCAATCGAGTGGACTCCATGTTAGTGTCGTCTAGGGAAAGGTAGTGATTGGGTGCTTACCCCGGGTACTTGAGGTATCACGGGTCGTGGATGACACGGAAGTTCCCCGGATGTTGTGGGTACAGTGTGCAACCTCTGCAGAGTGTAAAACTATTCGAATAGCCGTGTCCACGGTCAAGGACAGTTGGGCGGTGCTGCTTAGACTATGTCCATATGTTTCTGACAAACAACACCGTTTGGTGATATTGATGATGTGACTCGTGAGGAAGTCACGATGAGCTTGAGCATGAATTGTTCATAACTCTTTCTCGATGTTGATGTATGTAACGTCCTAATGCTTGTTGCAGATGCATTCCTGTCCTTGATAAATGTTGATCATACTTGCATGAGAAAAACTAGCTTTCCGCAACAATGCCAATTAAGCAGTAGAGCTTTGCATAATTATTTTGTTATCACTCTTGGGTTGCTTGCGAGTACATTCAAAGTACTCATTGGCTTGCCACTGGTTATTTTATTGGCCAGGCATGAAAGAACAGGATATGATGAGGAATACTTCGGTGACGAACATGCGAGCTAGGACGCTTCCCAGTCAGAATGCCTGTAGGGTTAAGGCAGATGGCATGGGTCCAAGTTATCGACGAAGATTTCCGCTGCAATGTTATACTCAAGACTTGACCATAATGGTCCTACTTGTGTAAGATGGTATGTATGGATGTAAGACTCTTGTTATTCAGCTTCTTTGTGTTCAGTGAGCATTGATCTCTGGGATCACTGTACACGTGCATTCGGTGATCACGACTTATGAGTCGGGGTCCCCACAGAGCTGGTATCAGAGCCATCCTGACTGTAGGAAGCCTTAGTTAGCATGGTCGTTAGTTAGGGTAAAGCTATTTTCTCAACTGGTGACGAACATGCGAGCTAGGACGCTTCCCAGTCAGAATGCCTGTAGGGTTAAGGCAGATGGCATGGGTCCAAGTTATCAACGAAGATTTCCGCTGCAATGTTATACTCAAGACTTGACCATAATGGTCCTACTTGTGTAAGACGGTATGTATGGATGTAAGACTCTTGTTATTCAGCTTCTTTGTGTTCAGTGAGCATTGATCTCTGGGATCACTATACACGTGCATTCGGTGATCACGACTTATGAGTCGGGGTCCCCACAAGAGAATCCCAGAAGACGGACAAGGAGATTGCTGAGATAAAGGAAAGGATGAGTAAAGGAAAGGCTAAAGGATTTCATGAGGATGAGCATGACACCTTATGGTTTGAGGATCGTTTTTATGTGCCTAATGACCCTGAGATCAGGAAGTTGATTTTTCAGGAGGCTCACGATTCGCCTTACTCGATACATCCATGCAAAACTAAGATGTATCTTGATTTGAAGGAAAGTTTTTGGTGGACAGGAATGAAGAAAGATATTGCCGAGTATGTAGCAGTATGTGATGTATGTCAGAGAGTTAAGGCAGAGCATCAGAAACCAGCAGGATTGCTACAGCCGTTGCCGATACCCGAATGGAAGTGGGATAAACTTGGCATGGATTTTATCACTGGACTACCCAGGACTCGTTCAGGCTATGACTCTATCTGGGTTGTTGTTGATCGTTTGACGAAAGTAGCCCATTTCGTCGCTGTGAAGACAACTTATACGAGTGCTAAGTTGGCGAAGATATACATGACCATGATCGTATGTCTCCATGGAGTTCCGAGGACCATTGTATCAGATAGAGGAACACAGTTTACTTCAAAGTTTTGGAATCAGTTGCATGAAACTTTGGGTACCAGGCTAGAGTTCAGTACAACCTTTCATCCACAAACAGATGGGCAGACCGAGAGAGTCAATCAGATTCTGGAGGACATGAGGGCTTGTGCGCTAGATTATGGATCTAGTTGAGATGACGATTTGCCCTATGCAAAGTTCTCTTATAAAAATAGTTATCAAGCCAATTTGAAGATGGCCCCTTTCGAAGCTTTGTATGGAAGGAGATGCAGGACACCGTTATCGTGGGATGAAGTTGGATATCGACAGTTGTTCAGACTAGACTTAGTCAGAGATTCTGAGGAGAAGGTTAAGTTAATTCGAGACAGACTCAAGGTAGCCCAGTCAAGGTAGAAGAGTTATGCAGATACTAAATGCAAGGAGGTAGCTTACAAAGTCGGAGACAAAGCATATCTTCGTGTGTCCCCACTTTGAGGAGTTAAACGTTTTGGAGTCAAGGGAAAGCTAGCACCACATTTTGTGGGACCATACAGAGTTTTCGAACGCATGGGAGAAGTTGCGTACAAGTTGGAATTACCCGAAGGATTGTCAGGAGTTCATGATGTGTTTCACATTTCCCAGTTGAAGAAGTGCTACTCTGAGATGGACGACTTCCTCTGAGAGATACAGTGCGATTGGAAGCAATTCAGTTGGATAGTGATCTGACCTATAAAGAGAGGCCAGCCCAAATTCTCGAGTTTTCTAGCCGAGTTAATCACAACAGGGTTATCAAGTTTTGCAAAGTTCAGTGGAGCCACCATACCAAGGAGGAAGCCACCTGGGAACGAGAAGAAGACCTTCGCAAGGACCACCCAAACTTTTTTGCTGACCAACCCGAATCTCGAGGGCGAGATTCATCTTAAGGGGGGTAGGTTTGTAACATCCCAATTTTCAATTTGGATGTTATACATAGCTCATCATATGCATATCATATTTTATTTGCATTTGGTTGAGATCCTGGAAATCTTAAGCAACTCAAGGACCGAAGGAGAGAGTTGGAGGCTTCACAAAATTTTCATCTTTGAATTTTTGAAAAGAGGATCAATTTGATTATCAATAATTTCTTTCCAATTATTTCCAACAATAAAACAGATGAGAGAAGATAATATGACTTCTTCAAAATAGTAGAAATATTGGAGAAGAAAATTTGAAATCACATTTATTGTTTTATTTGTATTTTTATTTGCTATTTTATTTGAATTAGAGAAAAACATGCATTTTTGAAAATTACATTTAGTCCAGAAAAATGTTCATAATGTCCCAAATTTCAGGTAGGGACGGTGAAAATTGTTTCTGGAATTTTTTAGAATTTTTTTATTAGGATTTCCTTTTGCGCAGAATTAGTTTAAAAAGAATCAGACCGAACTGGGCTAAAGGCCTAGCCTGCCCACTCGCACGCCACCGCCTTCTCCGCGCCGCGATGCCGTGCCGCCGCCGGACTTCGAGGAGTCCGGGCTCTGCCCGCCGCGCGCCGACTCCCTCCCTAGGTTGGAACCCCCCGGGTCCCCTTTATAAGCGGAGCCCGCCGTCCCCTCCTCTCCTCAAAGCTGCCGCCGCAGCCGCGCGCATCCAACACCGCACGCGCCACGCCGCCGCCTCGCGCCTCGTGCCGCCACCACCGCACGCTGCTGCTGCTGCCGCCGTCGCCCCGCGCCGCCGACGCCTCGCCCGCCTCGCCGGAGCCGCCGCTGCCACGGTTCGATCCGACCCGCCGCCGCCGTTTTTTTCGCGAGCCGGTATAACCGCCGAAAACCCGCCCCAGTTTTTTCAGGTTTTCTTGGTTTGTTTTCATTAGACCGGTTTATTTTATTAGGTTAGTTTAATCAGCGAACGTTCGTCCGTTTAGATCTGTTAGTGAACGCTTTTGTTCATTAGTTTCTGTTAGTGACCGTTCGTTCTGTAGATTTTTCTTTTTAGTTTTATTTTCGGCCAGGGACCTATCCACGAATAGTTTTCTCGCGATTTAGCCCCTGATCTTAAAACTAGCGTAACTTTTAGCTCGTTTATCCAAATTAGATGAAACCAACTCCTAAATCTTCATAACGATCTCTTGTTTCCAGTAAACCAACTTGAACATGATTTTAACAATATAAAATTTGAGTTCAGTTCAGATTAGTAATCGATCTTGTTTCGTTTGTGTATTGAGTTTCGTAACTCCGTTTGAGTTGTTTCTTTTTGCAAATCATAGCTCATCATTTTATTGTTTCGAGTTTTATTTGGATCTTTTCTTGATTTCTCTCTATTTCGTTTGAGTGATTGCTTATATATGCTACTGTTTGTCTATGCTAGATTACCCGGAGTGCGAAGTTTGTTACTACGAATCCCTAGAGTTTGCAGATCGTCAGCAAGGCAAGTTACACTTTGATCATACTTTTCCATACCCAGTTTTTACTATGCACTAGTATACCCCTCAAATTTTTGCATGAGCAGGATTGGGAACATGTGGTTTGGTTGTAGTACTTGAGGTAGGAACCTAATACCTTTGATCACCCCGGGAATATATGTTATGCTCTTATATTGCTTAGCCATGCTCATAGCCGGGGATTGGATCGTGATACACATGGAAGTGATGAGAGTTATTAATCTTGGGTAACATTAAGGTGGCAACTTTAATACACATCTGGGTGGATTGGTTGGGGCACCTGGAGAATCTAGTGTTTGTCCATCTGGGAAATCCCGGAGTACCCGTGTGATTTTTCCTCGGTTCGCCACCCAGGCTCAAAGGGATCATATGATATTTCATGCCTAGAAACTTCCATGTGCAGCCACAAGACATTATGGGCTCTGTCATAGTTGAGTAAGTTGTATGAGCTCTCGAAGAGGTGGACTAGCAGATCTAGGGGAAAGTAGGTGTACCGGTCTTCCCGGAGTAGAGAGTTAATGCTTCAGAAAGACTATGTATCGATCTTCTGATCATGGATGCGGTCGAGTCTTGTGGGGGAAAACTGCACAACCTCTGCAGAGTGTATAAACTAGTCATGCTTAGCCGTCTCCCCGGTTATGTACATCTTGAGTATCTGGAATTGGATATTATCGTTGATCTGATCACTTTTTAATTAATTGATTGGGTTTAATGATGATACTGGTTTAATTGGGAATTGTGTTGGAGGAACCTTCTCAAATATTGGAACAACTTGGGAGTAGTTTAAATAAAATGTATTCCTTGTTGTAGGGAAAAAACTAGCTTTATGCAAAATCATAAACTTAGAGCCTCCACCAGCCAAATATTGCATGTAGATATAGGTCTTGCATTCATTCTTTAAAGTGCAATTCTGCCAGCATATTCAATGTGCTGACCTACATGGCTGCAACGTCTCATGTGGCAGACTACTCAGACGATGAATAAGGTGCGATAGGTCATTGTCGTGCACTCAGCTATGTCGTTGGAGTTGATGGACTCATTTACCTTTGAAGCTTCCGCAGTTATTTAGTTTAGATGGCCTTCATCCATATTATTTTCTGTAATCATACTCTTTTTGAGGACTCGATGTAAAGTTTATGATTGAACTCTGTTATAATTCCTTGAGTATTGTGTGTGGCAGCATTACCGATCCAGGGATGATACTTAAGCACAGAGGCTTCGATCCATTGGGATCATGGTCACTACACCCGTCCTTCTATTCCTCGAACGCCACGGCAACCTCGGTCTCGCCCCCTCCCTCTCCCTCTCGCTGCAGGTTCCGCCGCCATAAACTCCGGAGGAGGGGGGACGCGCTGTCGAGCAGAAGCCCTCGTTAACGCCATTGGAGCACGAGTGTGCCCTCTCACCATGGGAAGCAGACGATGGTTATCAGGCAGAAAGGGAAGGGAGGAGATGAGTAAGGAAAGGCACCATCCTATCCTGTTTTTATAGAAGCGCAGGGCAAGGGGCCTAGCCTCTCAACCCAGGGGCGGCCGCCCCACTCGACCAATGCAACCTCCTGAGGAGCGGGCAATCAGGACTTACCCGCTGCTCCAATGAACGACGCCCGGTTTCCCGCCTCGGTGTTAATGCCTGTGCCCTCCGCATCCACCACCTACCCTTCCTAAGGCATGGGGGACATGTGGCGGGCGAGCCAGAAGCCTAAAGACAAGTGGGACGACCGTTTTCCACCCCGTGATCGTGGGGCGCGGATGCCGTGCAAGCCACGACCCGAGTCCACTTTGTAAACGAGCGGCGCCCCTGCGGCTTCCTCTTTTTATGGGGAAGGTGCATGCTACCTCTTTACTGTGCGACATGAGGTATCGTAAGCATGCTACAACCATTCCACGCACGACCCCCACGTCACGCACTCAATGCGGATCGTGGGGAAGTGCAACCAACGAGAAGATCACAGTGGTTAAACTTTGCCACGCGTGCCCACACACTGTTCTAGGCCTGGCCCAACAACGCTTCACGCTTATGTGTGTCCCAGGCCCGGGGGCTCCTGTCGGTGTACAAAAGTATGGGCTCTTCTGTACCCCTTACTTGTGCATGGGCAGTCGTAGACACACCTGCGACAGAGGCTGAGAGCTCTGACACCATCGAAAACGTCAAGGCCAAGGCTCGGGGGCGCGTGCATAGTAACATGCAGAACTTTGTGAAGACAGATGGCCTGCAGGTCCACGTGAAGGCCAGAAGACGAAGACCCCCGGCAAGGCCCTTGCCGGGGACAACTACGAAACCCCCGGCAAGACTCTTGCTGGGGACAATTGCGGGGCCACAGCCAGGCCCACACCCGACAAGGCTTTCGCCACCTCATGGCAGTTCTAGCACGATGACCAGCTGGCCAACTAGGCAGACGCCTGCGTGGCGGCATGTAGATCTTTGGGGAGGCTCTACCATCGCACCAGCACAGTAGTTAGCCGGTCAGCCTGGTGTTGCATGCCTCATCAGCCTGGACACGTGTCGAAGCAAGGTGATGCAGCGACGGACGAGATGGCTTCCGTGACCACCCCCGATAATGTAACAGGGCACGTAGGCAGCGCATTAAATGCGTTTGTCCTACAATGTTAGCGGTAAGCTTGAACACTGTAGATACTTTCCACCTCCTGTGTGCCACTATGGCGACCCCTTTGAAATATAAAAAGAGGCTCAAGGCATACTGAGAAACGATTCGAACTTTTTGGACTGGGCATGCACGACACCTTATTCAAGAACTCAAGAACACTAAATATACACCAAAAGCAGGACTAGGGTTTTACGCACCATTGCAGCCCGAACCTGCGTAAAGACCCCTCGCGCCGATCACTAGACCTGCTCTTTGCACAGCTCTTTCCCCACCAACCGTAGAAGGGATCCTCGTGATCCCATAGGGGTCATTTCCCCCGACAACTAGAGCATGAGCATGTAGTTCATATTTGAATTATGCACATAAAATGTCTAGAAAACCCAGTTTATGTATAAAAATGTCCAAATGAACCCCGAAAAAATCCAAAATTTAACACAACACACCTGTTGTTCTATGTTGGCACTAGAATTTTTTTGAAACTAATAAGAGGCAACGGACATCGTTTCGTCGCCAAAGGTGGCACGTTCCCTACTAAAACCATGCCGCTTGTTGTCAGAAGCTCTGGTTTATGAGAAGCTTATACCCAAACCTGCCCCAAATGTGACAAAATTTAACCACGGCATGTTGATGCCGCTGCATGATAACATGCCAAGTTTCATGAATTTCAGACGAGTTTTGGATTTACTAGAATTTATAAACTAGGTATCTTAATGTTTGCGGCCGAGTGACGGTGGCAGGGTGATTGACATTCATTCCCATTTCTTGCATGGGACGTAAGCATGCAACCAAGGACACAGATTTGATTTTTCAACCAATTTATATGCACTGGAGGATATGCATGTAGTTCAAATTTGAATTATGCACAAAAAATGCCTATCAAACCCAGTTAATGTATAAAAATGTCCAAACGAACCCCAAAAAGTTCCAAAATTTAACACAACACTCTTTTTGTACTATGTTGACACTAGAAATTTTTTTAAAGCAATAAGAAGCAACATATATCATTTCGTCCCAGAAGGTGGCACATTCCGTACCGAAACCATCACACTTGTTGTGAGAAGCTCTGCTTTGTGAGAAGCTTATACCCAAACCTGCCCCAAATGGGAATTTTTTTTTACCATGGCATGTTGATGCCGCTCCATGCTAGCATGCCAAGTTTCAAGCATTTCAGACAAGTTTTGGATTTACTAGAATTTAAAAACCAAGTATCTCAAAGTTTTGCCACCGAGTGAGGTTGAAGGGTGCTTGACATTCATTCCCATATCTTGCATGGGACCTAAGCATGCACCCAAGGACACATACTTGATTTTTAAACCAATTTATATGCACTAGAGCATGTGCATGGAGTTCAAATTTGAATTATGCACATAAAATTCCTAGAAAACCCAGTGAATGTATAAAAATGCCCAAACGAAACCCGAAAGGTGGCTATTTTTTTGAAATTCCAAATCTTAATACATTGTTCTATGTTGACACTATTTTTTTGAAAGCAAATAAGAGGCGACATATATCGTTTCATTCCCAAAGGTGGCACGTTCCCTACCGAAACCTTCACGCTTGTTGTGAGAAGCTCTTGTTTGTGACAAGCTTAGACCCAAACCTGCCCCAAATGGGACAAAAATTTTACCACGGCATGTTGATGCCACTCCATGATAGCATGCCACGTTTCATGAATTTCATACGAGTTTTGGATTTACTAGAATTTAAAAACCATGTATCTCAATATTTGCGGGCTAGTGATGGTGGTAGGGTGTTTGACATTCATTCCCATATCTTGCATGGGACCTAAGCATCCAACCAAGGACACATATCTGATTTTTCAACCAATTTATATGCACGAGGGCATGTGCATGTAGTTCAAATTTGAATTATGCACATAAATACCTAGAAAACCCAATTAATGTATAAAATGTCCAATAGAACCCCGAAAAGTTCCAAAAATTAACGCAACACTCCTGTTGCTCTATGTTGACACTACAAATTTTTTGAAAGCAATAAAAGGCAACGAATATCGTTTCGTCCCCAAAGGTGGCACGTTCCCTACCGAAACCATCACGCTTGTTGTGAGAAGCTCTGGTTTGTGAGAAGCTTATACCCAAACCAACCCCAAATAGGACAAAATTTTTACCACGGCATGTTAATGCCGCTCCATGATAGCATGCCAAGTTTCATGAATTTCAGACGAGTTTTGGATTTCCTAGAATTTAAAAACCAGGTATCTCAATGTATACGGCCAAGTGACGGTGGCATGGTGTTTGACATTCATTCCCAGTTCTTGCATGGGACCTAAGCAAGCAACCAAGGACTCATATTTGGTTTTTTTGACCAATTTATACATACTGGAGCATGTGCATGTAGATCAAATTTTAATTATGCTCATAAAATACCAAGAAAACCCAGTTAATGTATAAAAATGTCCAAAGGAACCCCGAAAAATTCCAAAATTTAACACAACACTCCTGTTGTTCTATGTTGACAATAGAATTTTTTTGAAAGCAATAACAAGCAACGAATATCGTCTCGTCCCCAAAGGTGGCACGTTCCCTACTTAAACGATCATGCTTGTTGTGAGAAGCTCTGGTTTGTGAGAATCTTACACACAAACCTGCCCCAAATGGGACAAAAAATTTACCACGGCATGTTGATGCCGCTCAATGATAGCATGCCAAGTTTCAGGAATTTCAGATGAGTTTTGGACTTACTAGAATTTAAAAACCAGGTATCTCAATGTTTGCGGCCGAGTGACGGTGGCATGGTGTTTGACATTCATTCCCATTTCTTGCATGGGACCTAAGCATGCAACCAAGGACACATATTTGATTTTGCAACCAATTTATATGCACGGGAGCATGTGCATGTAGTTCAAATTTGAATTATGCACATAAAATGCCTAGAAAACTTAGGTAATGTATAAAAATGTCCAAACAAACCCCGAAAAATTCCAAATCTTAATACAACACTCCTTTTGTTCTATGTTGACAGTAGAATTTTTTTGAAAGCAATGAGAGGGAACGAATATTGTTTCGTCCCCAAAGGTGGCACGTTCCCTACCAAACCATCACTCTTGTTGTGAGAAGCTCTGGTTTGTGAGAAGCTTATACCCAAACCTGCCCCAAAAGGGACAAACAATTACCATGGCATGTTGATGCTGCTCCATGATAGCATGCCAAGTTTCATGAATTACATACGAGTTTTGGATTTACTAGAATTTAAAAACCAGGTATCTCAATGTTTGTGGCCGAGTGACGGTGGCAGGGTGTTTGACTTTCATTCAAATTTCTTGCATGGGACCTAAGCATGCAACCGAGGACACATATTTTATTTTTCAACCAATTTATATGCAACGGAGCATGTGCATGTAGTTCAAATTTGAATTATGCACATAAAATGCCTAGAAAACCCAGTGAATGTATAAAAATGTCCAAACGAACCCCGAAAATTTCCAAATCTTAATACATTGTTTTACGTTGACACTAATGTTTTTTTGAAAGCAATAAGAATCAACATATATCGTTTCGTTCCCAAAGGTGGCACGTTCCCTACAGAAACCATCACGCTTGTTGTGAGAAGCTCTAGTTTGTGAGAAGCTTATACCCAAACCTGCCCCAAATGGGACCAAAAATTTTCCATGGCATATTGATGCCGATCCATGATAGCATGCCAACTTTCATGAATTTCATACGAGTTTGGGATTAACTAGAATTTAAAAACCAAGATATCTCAATGTTTGCGGCCAAGTGACGGTGGCAGGGTGTTTGACATTCATTTCCATTTCTTGCATGGGACCTAAGCATGCAACCAAGGACACATATTTGATTTTTCAACCAATTTATATGCACTGGAGCACATGCATGTAGTTCAAATTTGAATTATGCACATAAAATGCACAGAAAACATAGTTAATGTATAAAAATGTCCAAACGAACCCCAAAAAGTCCAAATCTTAATACAACACTACTGTTATTCTATGTTGACACTATTTTTTTGAAAGCAATAAGAGGCAACACATATCGTTTCGTCCCCAAAGGTGGCACGTTCCCTACCGAAACCATCACGCTTGTTGTGATATGCTCTAGTTTGTGAGAAGCTTATACCTAAGCCTGCCCCAAATGGGAGAAATTTTTTACCACGGCATGTTGATGCCGCACCATGATAGCATTCTAAGTTTCATGAATTTTAGACGAGTTTTTGATTTACTAGAATTTTAAAACCAGGTATCTCAACGTGTGCGATCGAGTGACGGTGGCAGGGTGTTTGGCATCCATTCCCATATCCTGCATGGGATGAATGCAAGCACCCAAGGACACAGATTTGAATTATCAACCAATTTATATGCACTAGAGCATGCGCATGCAGTTCAAATTTGAATTATGCACATAAAATACCTAGAAAACCAGTTAATGTATAAAATGTCCAAAAGAACCCTGAAAAATTCCAAAATTAACACAAGAATCTTGTTGCTCTATGTTAACACTACAAATTGTTTGAAAGCAATAAGAGGCAACGGATATCGTTTCGTCCCCAAAGGTGGCATGTTCCCTACCGAAACCATCACGCTTGTTGTGAGAAGCTCTGGTTTGTGAGAAGCGTATACCCCAAACCTGCCCCAAATAGGACAAAATTTTTACCACGGCATGTTAATGCCGCTCCATGATAGCATGCCAAGTTTCATGAATTTTAGACGAGTTTTGGATTTCCTAGAATTTGAAAACCAGGTATCTCAATGTTTACGGTCAAGTGACGGTGGCAGGGTGTTTGACATTCATTTCCATTTCTTGCATGGGACCTAAGCATGCAACCAAGGACACATATTTGATTTTTTAACCAATTTATATGCACTGGAGCACGTGCATGTAGTCCAAGTCTTAATACAACACTCCTGTTGTTCAATGTTGACACTAATTTTTTTTGAAAGCAATAAGAGGCAACACATATCGTTTCGTCCACAAAGGTGGCCCGTTCCCTACCGAAACCATCACGCTTGTTGTGATATGCTCTAGTTTGTGAGAAGCTTATACCTAAACCTGCCCCAAATGGGAGAAGTTTTTTACCATGGCATGTTGATGTCGCTCCATTATAGCATGCTAAGTTTCATGAATTTCAGACGAGTTTTTGATTTAGTAGAATTTAAAAACCAGCTATCTCAATGTTTGTGACCGAGTGACGGTGTCAGGGTGTTTGGCATTCATTCCCATATCCAGCATGGGATGAATGCAAACACCCAAGGACATATATTTGAATTATCAACCAATTTATATGCACTGGAGCATGTGCATGTAGTTCAAATTTGAATTATGCACATAAAATACCTAGAAAACCCAGTTAATGTATAAAATGTCCAAAAGAACCCTGAAAAATTCCAAAAATTAACACAACACTCCTGTTGCTCTATGTTAACACTACAAATTTTTTGAAAGCAATAAGAGGCAACGGATATCATTTCGTCCCCAAAGGTCGCACGTTCCCTAGCGAAACCATCACGCTTGTTGTGAGAAGCTCTGGCTTGCAAGAAGCTCTGGTTTGTGAGAAGCTTATACCCAAACCTGCCCCAAATAGGACAAAATTTTTACCACGACATGTTAATGCCGCTCCATGATAGCATGCCAAGTTTCATGAATTTCAGACGAGTTTTGGATTTCCTAGAATTTGAAAACCAGGTATCTCAATGTTTACGGCCAAGTGACGGTGGCATGGTGTTTGACATTCATTCCCAGTTCTTGCATGGGACCTAAGAATGCAGGGAAGGACTCATATTTGGTTTTTTATCCAATTTATATGCACTGGAGCATGTGCATGCAGTTCAAATTTGAATTATGCACATAAAATACCTAGAAAACCTAGTTAATGTATAAAAATGTCCAAAGGAACCCCGAAAAATTCCAAAATTTAACACAACACTCATGTTGTTCTATGTTGACACTAGAAATTTTTTGAAAGCAATAAGAGGCAGCAGATATCATTTCGTCCCCAAAGGTGGCACGTTCCCTACCAAACCATCATGCTTGTTGTAAGAAGCTCTGGTTTGTGGGAAGCTTATACCCAAACCTGCCCCAAATGGAACACAAAATTTGCCACGGCATGTTGATGTCGCTCCATGATAGCATGCCAAGTTTCATGAATTTCACACGAGTTTTGGATTTACTTGAATTTAAAAACTAGGTATCTCAATGTTTGCGGCAGAGTGACGGTGGCATGGTGATTGACATTCATCCCTATTTCTTGCATGGGACCTAAGCATGCAACCAAGGAAACATATTTGATTTTTAACAAATTTATATCCACTGGAGCATGTGCATGTTGTTCAAATTTGAATATGCACAACAAATGCCTAGAAAACCCACTTAATATATAAAAATATCCAAACGAACCCCAAAAAATTTCAAAGCTTAATACATTGTTCTATGTTGACATTTTTTTGAAAGCAATAAGACGCAACATATATTGTTCCGTCCCCAAAGGTGGCACGTTCCTTAGCGAAACCATCATGTTGTTGTGAGAAGCTCTAGTTTGTGACAAGATTATACCCAAACTTGCCCCAAATGGGACCAAAATTTTACCATGGCATGTTGATGCCGCTCCATGATAGCATGCCAAGTTCATGAATTTCATACTAGTTTTGGATTTGCTAGAGTTTAAAAACAAGGTATCTCAATGTTAGCGGCCGAGTGACAGTGGCAGGGTGTTTGACATTCATTCCTATTTCTTGCATGGGACCTAAGCATGCAACCAAGGACCCATATTTGATTTTTCAACCAATTTATATGCACGGGAGCATGTGCATGTAGTTCTAATTTGAATTATGCACATAAAATGCCTAGAAAATCCACTTAAGGTATAAAAATGTCCAAGGGAACCCCGATAAATTCCAAAATTTAACACAACACTCCTTTTGTTCTATGTTGACACTAGAATTTTTTTTCAAAGCAATAAGAGGTAACGGATATCGTTTCGTCCCCAAAGGTGGCACGTTCCCTAGAGAAACCATCACGCTTGTTGTGAGAAACTCTGGTTTGTGAGAAGCTTGTACGCAAACTTGCCCCAAATGGGAACAAAAATTTTCCACGGCATGTTGTTACCGCTCCATGATAGCATGCCAAGTTTCATGAATTTCAGACGAGTTTAGGATTTACTAGAATTTAAAAGCCAGGTATCTCAATGTTTGCGGCCGAGTGACGGTGGCATGGTGTTTGACATTCATTCCCATTTCTTGCGTGGGACCTAAACATGCAACCAAGGACACATATTTAGTTATTTAACCAATTCATATCCACCGGAGCATGTGCATGTAGTTCAAATTTGAATTATGCACATAAAATGCCTAGAAAACCCAGTTAATGTATAAAAATGTCCAAACGAACCCCAAAAAATTCCAAATCTTAATATATTGTTATATGTTGACACTAAATATTTTTTGAAAACAATAAGAGGCAACACATATCGTTTCATTCCCAAAGTTGGCACGTTCCCTACAGAAACCATCACGCTTGTTGTGAGAAGCTCTAGTTTGTGAGAAGCTTATACCCAAACCTGCCCCAAATGGGACAAAAAATTTACCACGGCATGTTGATGCCGCTCCATGATAGCATGCCACATTTCATGAATTCATACGAGTTTTTGATTTGCTAGAATTTAAAAACCAGTATCCCAATATTTGCGGCCGAGTGACTGTGGCAGGGTGTTTGACATTCATTCCAATTTCCTGCATGGGACCTAAGCATGCAACCAAGGACACATATTTGATTTTTCAACCAATTTATATGCAAGGGAGCATGTGCATGTAGTTCAAATTTGAATTATGCACGTAAAATGCCTAGAAAACCCAGTGAATGTATAAAAATGCCCAAACAAACCCCGAAAAATTCCAAATCTTAATACATTATTCTATGTTGACATTAATTTTTTTTCTGAAAGCAATAAGAGGCAACATATATCGTTTCGTTCCCAAAGGTGACTCGTTCCCTACCGAAACCATCACGCTTGTTGTGAGAAGCTCTAGTTTGTGAGAAGCTTATACCCAAACCTACCCCAAATGGGACAAAAATTTTACCATGGCATGTTGATGCCGCTCCATGATAGCATGCCACATTTCATGAATTTCACATGAGTTTTGGATTTACTAGAATTTAAAAACCAGGTATCTCAATGTTTGCGGCCGAGTGACGGTGGCAGGGTGTTTGATATTCATTCCCATATCTTGCATGAGACCTAAGCATGCAACCAAGGACACATATTTGATATTTCGACCAATTTATATGCACGGGAGGATGTGCATGTAGTTCAAATTTGAATTATGTACATAAAATACTTAGAAAACCCAATTAATGTATAAAATGTCCAAAAGAACCCCGATAAATTCCAAAAATTAACACAACACTCATGTTGTTCTATGTTGACACTAGAAATTTTTTGAAAGCAATAAGAGGCAACGTATATTGTTTCGTCCCCAAAGGTGGCACGTTCCCTACCAAAACCATCACGTTTGTTGTGAGAAGCTCTGGTTGTGAGAAGCTTATACCCAAACCCGCCCGATATGGGACAAAAAATTTACCACGACATGTTAATGCCGCTCCATGATAGCATGCCAAGTTTCATGAATTTCAGACGAGTTTTGGATTTCCTAGAATTTAAAAACCAGGTATCCCAATGGTTACGGCCGAGTGACGGTGTCATGGTGTTTGACATTCATTCCCATTTCTTGCATGGGACCTAAGCATGCAACCAAGGACACATATTTGGTTTCTTTAACCAATTTATATCCATTGGAGCATGTGCATGTAGTTCAAATTTGAATTATACACATAAAATACCTTGAAAACCCAGTTAATGTATAAAAATGTCCAAAGGAACCCCCAAAAATTCCAAAATTTAACACAACACTCCTGTTGTTCTATGTTGACTCTAGAAATTTTTTGAAAGCAATAAGAGGCAACGGATATCGTTTCGTCCCCAAAGGTGGCACGTTCCCTGTCGAAACCATCACGCATGTTGTGAGAAGCTATGGTTTCTGAGAAGCTTCTACCCAAACCTGCCCCAAATGGGACAAAATTTTTACCACGGCATGTTGATGCCGCTCTATGATAGCATGCCATGTTTCATGAATTTCATACGAGTTTTAGATTTACGAGAATTTAAAAACCAGGTATCTCAATGTTTGCGGCCGAGTGATGGTGGCAGGGTGTTTGACATTCATTCCCATTTCTTGCATGGGACCTAAGCATGCAACCAAGGACACATATTTGATTTTACAACCAATTTATATGCACGGGAGCATGTGCTTGTAGTTCAAATTTGAATTATGCATATAAAATGCCTAGAAAACTCAGTTAGTGTATAAAAATGTCCAAACGAACACCGAAAAATTCCAAATCTTAATACAACACTCCTGTTGTTCTATGTTTTTTGAAAGCAATAAGAGGTAACATATATCATTTCGTTCCCAAAGTTGGCATATTCCCTACAGAAAACCATCATGCTTGTTGTGAGAAGCTCTAGTTTGTGAGAAGCTTATAACCAAACCTGCCCCAAATGGGACAAAAAATTTACCACGGCATGTTGATGCCGCTCCATGATAGCATGCCACGTTTCATGAATTCGTACGAGTTTTGGATTTACTAGAATTTAAAAACCAGTATCTCAATGTTTGTCGCAGAGTGACGGTGGCAGGGTGTTTGACATTCATTCCAATTTCCTGCATGGGACCTAAGCATGCAACCAAGGACACATATTTGATTTTTCAACCAATTTATATGCAAGGGAGCATGTGCATGTAGTTCAAATTTGAATTATGCACGTAAAATGCCTAGAAATCCCAGTGAATGTATAAAAATGCCCAAACGAACCCCGAAAAATTCCAAATATTAATACATTATTCTATGTTTACATTAATTTTTTTTTCTCAAAGCAATAAGAGGCAACATATATTGTTTCGTTCCCAAAGGTGACTCGTTCCCTACCGAAACCATCACGCTTGTTGTGAGAAGCTCTAGTTTGTGAGAAGCTTATACCCAAACCTGCCCCAAATGGGACAAAAAATTTACCACGGCATGCCATGTTTCATGAATTTCACACGAGTTTTGGATTTACTAGAATTTAAAAACCAGGTATCTCAATGTTTGCGGCCGAGTGACGGTGGCATGGTGTTTGACATTCATTCCCATTTCTTGCATGGGACCTAAGAATGCAACCAAGGACACATATTTGATTTTTCAACCAATTTATATGCATGGGAGGATGTGCATGTAGTTCAAATTTGAATTATGCGCATAAAATACCTAGAAAACCAAGTTAATGTATAAAATGTCCAAAGGAACCCCGAAAAATTCCAAAATTTAACACAACACTCCTGTTGTTCTATGTTGACACTAGAAATTTTTTGAAAGCAATAAGAGGCAACGGATATCGGTTCATCCCCAAAGGTGGCACGTTCCCTGTCAAAACCATCACGCATGTTGTGAGAAGCTCTGGTTTGTGAGAAGCTTCTACCCAAACCAGCCCCAAATTGTAACATGCCAAAATTCTAAATTTTGGAATGTTATAATAAATAGATAGATTTGATTGATTGTTTGATTGATTGTGTGAAATTGAGTGAATTCAAAACTTTTTGAAAGTTAAGTGAGAGGGAATAAAAGGACTTTCCCAAACTTTCATTTTCTTTTTTGATCTTCATCAATTCAAATTCTTTTCAAACACAAAACCCTGGAGAGAAGATGACATGACTTCTTCCATTTAATTAAATGACAAGGGGTGTTGAAAATATTTGAACTTGATTTGGAAAATATTTCCAACCCAGGAACTTTATGCAACTCAATGATTTTCACGAGCGAAGATAAAATGACTTCTTCAAAACATATGAAATATGAGTTGGGAGTTTCAAAGAATTAAATTCAATCTTCTTTCGAATTTATTTTCAATTGGGAGTTATTGAGTTTATTCAAATTGTTTTTCTCCAGAAATAAAATATATGGAAAATAGGGTAACATGATTCCCTACATCAGAAAATTGGAGAAGAAATAAATTTGAAACCATTTTGGTATTTTCAAAATGATTTTTATTGGGATTTAAATAGGTCAGTAGCACTGTTTGAATTATTAAAATTTGTGTGGATTTTATTTGACTTGTAGGAAATCTTTTTCTGAAAATTTTGATATATTATATGCCTATATAATATTTTTAATTATTTTTGTTTTGTTCTTTTATTTGTCTGAAAATATGTTAAAAAAAACTCCCTCCGCCGAACTGGGCCGGCCCAGCTCCCAGCCAGGCCGCGACCCAGCCCAGCGCGCCCGCGCCGTCCCCGAGCTCCCGGAGGAGACCTGCCGCCGCACGGCATCGCCGCTGCCTTACGCCGCCCGGCCTCTCCCCGCCGCCCCTCCTGCCCCCTTCCCCACGCCACCTCCTCGCCCTCCCCATAAAAGGCGCCGCCCCGACCCCCCCCCCTCTGTCTTCCCTC
>LT934122.1:430991264-431086605 GCA_900231445.1 Triticum turgidum subsp. durum
CGCCGCCGGTGAGATCCACCGCCGCCGCCTCGCTCAGCTCCGTCCTCGCGGACACCGCCGACGCCGCCAACCTCCCCGTCTCGCCCCGCCGCGTCCACCTGTCGCCTCCGCCGTTGCCCTCGGCCACCGGAGCGCCGCTGGCGACCACGCCCAACGCCGGACTCGCCGGAGTTGACTGCCACCGCCGGTTTATTTTTCCCCGAACCAGTATAACCGCAGCCGCCCCGGTTTTTCTTTGATAGATCGGTTTTTCCTAGAAAACCTAGTTCTGTTTTTTTTGGGTTTAGTTATTTGGCGAACGTTCTCTGTTTAGGTAGATCTAGCGAACGCTTTCATTTGTTAGCATTCGGTAGCGAACGTTCGCTCGGTAGAGTTTCTTTTTATTAATAGATTCCGGCCAGGGACCCATCCATGAATATTTTATTTACAGATTAGCCCCTGGTTTTCAAACGATCACTACTTTTCAACCGTTTATCCAAATTCAACGAAACCAACGCCCACTTCTTCGTTATGATCTCCTCTATCCAGTAAAACAACTTAAACATGTTTTTGAAAGTTTAAAATTTGAATTCAAACAGATTTGTATTTAAACTTCGTTTGATTGTAACTTGAGTTTTATAACTCCGTTTGAGTTGATTCTTTTTGCAAATCGGAGCTCTTGACATAAACTTTCTGAAAAGGCCAAATACACCTAATTTTGGTACTGTTAGAAATTGTTTTCTGTTGCAAGAGTTAATTGCCTATTTTTGAAGTTTTCGGAGTTCTTTTCTTCGATTCTTTTGAGTGAGTGCTTATGTATGAAATTGCTTTCTTACGATAGATTGACCGGAGTGTGACGAGTAGAACTATCCGGAATTTTGAGTGCGAATCATCTTCATCAACATTACAGGAAAGTTCACACTTTTATCATACTCCCTTATTACCCAGTTTTTATGCATTAGTCTCAATCCTCAAACAATTGCATGATTAGGATCTGAATTAAATTGTGGGTTTTGGGAAGTAGATTGAGGTAGTACGTATTACCTGTATTACTTATGAAACCTTTGGGAGTTACTTCTGCGTTTGCTTATTATGCCATGCTATGCTAGTAGACGTGGATTGGGTGAGTGAATATCCATGACAGATGTGAGATTGTTAATTAATGGTTTATCTAAGGTCGCAACTTAAATACACATCTGGGTGGATTGAGGCACCTGGGGTATCCACTGATTGCCTGGTTTTTTGGAAATCCCGGGGTTACCATGTGATTTTCCTATGGACCGCCACCCAGGCTCAAAGGGATCATAAGATAATTCATGCTAGTAACTTCCGTGTGCAGCCACAAGCCATTATGGGCTCTGGCATAGTTGACTAAGTCGTGCGAACTCTTATAGTGGTAGACTAGCAGATGTAGGGGATGTAGGTGTACCGGTCTACCCATCATAAGGTGCTAGCGCTTCTGAAAGACTATGTCTAGGTCATCCATTTCTCAAACACCATGTAGTGCGAGAAACCAAACGGAGGCGATCAAGTCTTGTGGGGAAAAGGGCGCAAACCTCCACAGAGTGTACAAACTAATCATGATTAGCCGTGTCCCCGGTTATGGACGTTTTGAGTATCTAGTACTTGGATTATCCTATTGATCTCATCATGTTACTGTAATCAATATTGTTGGTTTTAATGAGTACTTTTAATTGGGATTGAGAATGCTGTCAACCATTCTCAATGTTTAACAACCACCATGATAGTTAAAATAAATTTATTCCTTTGCAGTAGGGAAAAATTGGCTTTTCGTAAAAACTGTAACCATAGAGTTTTTCCACCAGCCAAATATGCATGTAGTGATAGCCTTTATTCATCATTGCTCTATGGTGTGAATTTGCCAGTACATTCAATTGACTGACCCTCTGTGGCTGCAACGTCTCATGTTGCAGGATCTTACGACGAGTAAGTGATACGTTAGGGTTATGATTTCCTGTACTCAACTTTGCCGTTGGTGTTGATGGGAATCCACAACCTTGTTGCTTCCGCTAATTTGGATTGAGGTAGTAGTATTTACGTTACTTTATACATGTGATTTACCTCTGTTATAAATCCTCGAGTACTGTGTGTGTCAGCATACCGATCCAGGGATGACACGTAAGCACAGAGACTTGACCCATTCGGGTCGGGTCGCTACAAGATGGTATCAGAGCACATGTTGACTGTAGGACGTGACCCTAGAAACTGGCAAGCCCATAGGAAAGATTTTTCTCTACAACTTTCTTTTCAAAAGTATCTTTTACCTCTCTTCTCTTCTAAGCTTATTCAAAAATTCCTTTTAGTGAGACCATACCCCTTTCCCTTTTTTGATCACATGGAGATTCGACTGATGAGACCACTCCAAGAAGGACCAGATATCAGACAACTAAGACCACTTCGGAATGAAGAGGATTTTACAGAGCATTATAATGACGGAAACTACAACAGTGAAGACTCCGAAGACTAGGAGAATTTGAAGGCTGTGAAGAATTTCCAGATTTGGTATGTCCAAGGAAGGCTACCCTTATGGAACCTGGCAGACTATGGAAGCTGTCAATACCCGAGATCAAGGTGTATCGGAGAAAGACTGGAACATGGTGCATTAGAATTCAAAGTTTTGTCAAGAAAAAACCGAAGACAGGAGATATCAACTATGGAATGATAACTCATGAAAATAATAAGAGCAGAAACATGGATATTCATGATGTTATTGTTCGATTATGCTATTTTTACCGTGCTGAGTTAAGCATGCAATTCCTCGGAAGGATTGGATGGTAGAAGGCTGAATGGAGCATCTGCCAGCAAGAGATCAAGTTTTAACCTTAGCTGGTGTATCACTAGGATCTGGAGTGTTACATGAAGAAGTTTAAGGTGGATCTGCAGGAAGCCGTATTTGACAAGGAGCATTTTGTGAAGAATTCAGGATCCAGAAACTAAGAGTAGTAAACTAGAGGAACAAAACCTCGAGATACTGGAGATTCATCAGGAACTGAAGGACATTAGGACCATGGTTCATGCCAAAGATGTTGAAATCCTGAAGTTTGGAACACAACTCCAGAAATATTAAAGGATGTCTTGATAGACTTTGCGTCAACAGAGATGATCTGATAAAAGAACTTGAGAAGGACAAGCATGATCGGAAGAAGCTATCAGAGACATGAACAAGACTCGAAGAGTTTGATGACGTTGAGATCTATAGACCATTAGAAGACCAAACCCCTGTTTTATACTTACGTTAGATGCGACGATTGTGAGTTGTCATTTGTTTGTTGTTTTTCCGACAACCACAATAAAATCTGCATTCTTTTCAAAACCATTGTTTGTATTGTGTGCATCCCTCTCTATCTCTCCTATCCCACCCCAAAACCCATGGACCCAATAGAGGATGAATGGGGATGAGCTAATATTATCTGGACCGACGAGTCAATTGGAGATGGACCAATGGATTCAGAACATGGAGGATCATATGGAGAATAACCCTATAGCCGGAAAGGATATGACCCAGCATGCTCTTGAGTGCTTTGAAAGAGGTGCTGCTACTTGGTGGAGGATGTACCAAAACATCAATGGATGGCAAGGAGTAACCACTTGGAAAGAATTTAAGTTGACATTGCCAAAGTCTCGGTTTGTGTCCCAGAAGTTGAAGCCTTATGGAAAGGATATGAAGAAACCTTGTGCATACAAGCTTTATGGAGAAATAGGACACAACCATAAAGAAAACATGGACGAATACCCTCATAAGCAGAGGATTACCAAAGGAGTTAGCAGAGGATCTCAGGGAGCTTCGGTTGGAGATTGTTCCCAAAGGTTTTGTTGCAGCAATGGAAGTTCAGTCTACATTATTGGGAAAGACTCGTGAAGCTCAGAAGGATGACAAAGAGATTGCCGAGATAAAAGAGAGGATGAGCAAAGGAAGGGCCAAATGTTTTCGTAAGGATGAGCATGACACCTTATGGTTCGAGGACCGTGTATATGTTCCCAATAATGCAAAGATCAGGAAGTAAATACTTCAGGAGGCTCATGACTCACCATACTTGATTCGCCCTGGAAACACCAAGATGTATTTGGATTTGAAGGAGTGTTTCTGGTGGACTGGTATGAAGAAGGATATTGCGGAGTATGTAGTCATAGGTGATGTATGCTAGAGAGAGTAAAAGCAGAGCATCAGAAGCCAGCAGGATTACTACAGCCTATGCCGATACCCGAATGGAAGTGGGATAAGCTTGGCATGGATTTCATTACCAGATTTCCCAGAACCCGAACGGGATATGACTCTATCTGGGTAGTAGTTGATTCGCTTGACCAAAGTGGCTCACTTTATCCCAGTGAAAACCACCTATACAAGTGCGAAGTTGGCCAAGATATATTTGACCAGGATCGTATGTCTGCATGGAGTTCCGAGGACCATCGCATCAGATAGAGGAACACAGTTTACCTCAAAGTTTTGGAATCAGCTGCACCAGACTTTGGGTACTAGGCTAGAGTTCAGTACAGCCTTTCATCCGCAGACAGATGGATAAATCGAGAGAGTCAATCAGATTCTGGAGGACATGTTGAGATCGTGTGCGCTAGATTATGGATCTAGTAGGGATGATAATCCACCTTACGTGGAGTTCTCATACAACAACAGTTACCAATCCAGTTTGAAGATGGCCCCTCTTGAAGCTTTATATGGGAGAAGTGTCCAACAAATCGGAGTCACCTGAAGCACTGTCAGGAGTTCATGATGTGTTTCACGTTTCCCAGTTGAAGAAGTGCAATGCAGAGATGGCCAAATATTCCCCTGTAAGGACGCTTGACCCTGGAAAGGATAATGATGTTCCACGAAGTGGAGTATGGACTTCATAAGTATAAGTTTTTATCTCGGTATGTGGGATATCCCACGAAGATGAAGAGATGAATTACTATTGGATATAAAGGAGATATGATGTTGGAAATATGGATCAATGGAAATTCCATGATGAGTCTGAGTAATCATGTCCTAGTTTGGTGCAAATAGAAGGAAGAAAGACATTACAATTGGATGGATTTTGAGTATGCTAGGGATATGGAAGTTGAATGTTGGAATAATGATGAGTTGCCCAGCGGATGAGTTCAAGGTTTACAAGTGATGAGATGGACCATAACCCACAGGCCCCAGGACCTGCCAAGAAGCAAGCACGTTCTTGCTGAAGGAGAAACCCCGAAAGAAGTTACGATTTTATCAGCCGACGATTTTATAGGAGCAACGCAAAACCTGGGAGTTGTTAAGGAACGATAGATGTTTTTTTGGCTTGCAGAATCAATGGATTTATCCGAACTTGGTTCGTTGACAAGAGAAAATTTTGCAATGCTTGTGAGGATGACCGAGTGTTAGAATGCGAGATTCGCTAAACCATATACAAGATAATGATTTGGGTGCGGGATGGATTGATCACCATACCGACTTACTCTTATTATTCGCCTTGCTATATGGGATGGTAAATCGGAGTGACTTACCTATAGTAGAGAGACGACGATCAAGACCTTGTTTGAACCTTAGAATGGTATAAGCATTTTCCCCTGTACAAGGCAGTTGTTTCCAATCGTAGGATATATGGTGAGAATGAAGCCAGACCCGTTTTCTGCAGGAGAAACCATAAATTGTTGACCACCATGAGATATCGATAGTTGTTTAGTATTGGCGCCAGACCCGTCAGCTAAGAAGACCCAGTCTCGGAATAACCTTACCAGGATGAAATGGATACAAAAGAATTGAGGAAAAGGTTATGCCGCTATCGGAAGAGCCAGAGAAGGAATTATACCAAAGAATCTGGGAAGACCGACACTGCCAACAATAAGGATGGAGTATATGAGTTTGGATGGAACCGTAACTATGTTTCTAAGGGTGGTAGCACCCCATACCCCGGAGATGATCGATGGATTTTGAGAAGCCCCTACCCTAACCTATTTCTTGCTAGCCTCTCCGAATCTCGAGGACGAGATTCATTTTAAGGGTGGTAGGTTTGTAACATCCCAAAATTCTAAATTTTGGAATGTTATAATAAATAGATAGATTTGATTGATTGTTTGATTGATTGTGTGAAATTGAGTGAATTCGAAACTTTTTGAAAGTTAAATGAGAGGGAATAAAAGGACTTTCCCAAACTTTCATTTTCTTTTCTGATCTTCATCAATTCAAATTCTTTTCAAACACAAAACCCTGGAGAGAAGATGACATGACTTCTTCCATTTAATTAAATGACAAGGGGTGTTGAAAATATTTGAACTTCATTTGGAAAATATTTCCAACCCAGGAACTTTATGCAACTCAATGATTTTCACGAGCGAAGATAAAATGACTTCTTCAAAACATAAGAAATATGAGTTGGGAGTTTCAAAGAATTAAATTCAAACTTCTTTCAAATTTATTTTCAATTGGGAGTTATTGAGTTTATTCAAATTGTTTTTCTCCAAAAATAAAATATATGGAAAATAGGGTAACATGATTCCCTACATCAGAAAATTGGAGAAGAAATAAATTTGAAACCATTTTGGCATTTTCAAAATGATTTTTATTGGGTTTTAAATAGGTCAGTAACACTGTTTGAATTATTTAAATTTGTGTGGATTTTATTTGACTCTATAAAAATGTTCAGCTTGTAGGAAATCTTTTTCTGAAAATTTTGATATATTATATGCCTATATAATATTTTTAATTATTTTTGTTTTGTTCTTTTATTTGTCTGAAAATATATTAAAAAAAAACTCCCTCCGCCGAACTGGGCCGGCCCAGCTCCCAGCCAGGCCGCGACACAGCCCAGCGTGCCCGCGCCGTCCCCGAGCTCCCGCAGGAGACCCGCCGCCGCACGGCATCGCCGCTGCCGTACGCCGCCCGGCCTCTCCCCGCCGCCCCTCCTGCCCCCTTCCCCACGCCACCTCCTCGCCCTCCCCATAAAAGGCGCCGCCCCGACCCCACCCTCTCTCTTCCCTCTCCTCGCCGCCGCCCGCGCCGCAAACCGCCGCCGACGCCGGTGAGATCCACCGCCGCCGCCTCGCTCAGCTCCGTCCCCGCGGACACCGCCGACGCCGCCAACCTCCCCGTCTCGCCCCGTCGCGTCCACCCGTCGCCTCCGCCGTTGCCCTCGGCCACCGGAGCGCCGCCGGCGACCACGCCCAACGCCGGACTCGCCGGAGTTGACCGCCACCGCCGGTTTATTTTTCCCCGAACCGGTATAACCGCAGTCGCCCCGGTTTTTCTTTGATAGATCAGTTTTTCCTAGAAAACCTAGTTCTGTTTTTTTTTGGGTTTAGTTATTTCGCGAACGTTCTCTGTTTAGGTAGATCTAGCGAACGCTTTCATTTGTTAGCATTTGGTAGCGAACGTTCGCTCGGTAGAGTTTCTTTTTATTAATAGATTCCGGCCAGGGACCCATCCGTGAATATTTTATTTACAGATTAGCCCCTGGTTTTCAAACGATCACTACTTTTCAACCGTTTATCCAAATTCAACGAAACCAACGCCCACTTCTTCGTTATGACCTCCTCTATCCAGTAAAACAACTTAAACATGTTTTTGAAAGTTTAAAATTTGAATTCAAACAGATTTGTATTTAAACTTCGTTTGGTTGTAACTTGAGTTTTATAACTCCGTTTGAGTTGATTCTTTTTGCAAATCGAAGCTCTTGACCTAAACTTTTTGATAAGGCCAAATACACCTAATTTTGGTACTGTTAGAAATTGTTTTCTGTTGCAAGAGTTAATTGCCTATTTTTGAAGTTTTCAGAGTTCTTTTCTTCGATTCTTTTGAGTGAGTGCTTATGTATGAAATTGCTTGCTTACGATAGATTGACCGGAGTGTGACAAGTAGAATTATCCAGAGTTTTGAGTGCGAATCATCTTCATCAACATTGTAGGCAAGTTCACACTTTGATCATACTCCCTTATTACCCAGTTTTTATGCATTAGTTTCAATCCTCAAACAATTGCATGATTAGGATCTGAATTAAATTGTGGGTTTTGGGAAGTAGATTGAGGTAGTACCTATTACATGTATTACTTATGAAACCTTTGGGAGTTACTTCTGCGTTTGCTTATTATGACATGCTATGCTAGTAGACGTGGATTGGGTGAGTGAATATCCATGAGAGGTGTGAGATTGTGAATACATTGTTTATCTAAGGTGGCAACTTAAATACACATCTGGGTGGATTGAGGCACCTGGGGTATCCAGTGATTGCCTATTTTTTTGGAAATCCCGGGGTTACCGTGTGATTTTCCTATGGACCGCCACCCAGGCTCAAAGGGATCATAAGATAATTCATGCTAGTAACTTCCGTGTGCAGCCACAAGACATTATGGGCTCTGGCATAGTTGACTAAGTCGTGCGAACTCTTATAGTGGTAGACTAGCAGATGTAGGGATGTAGGTGTACCGGTCTACCCATTGTAAGGTGCTAGCGCTTCTGAAAGACTATGTCTCGGTCATCTGTTTCTCAAAAACCATGTAGTGCGAGAAACCAAACGGAGGCGATCGGGTCTTGTGGGGAAAAGTGTGAAACCTCTGCAGAGTGTACAAACTATTCATGATTAGCCGTGTCCCCGGTTATGGACGTTTTGAGTATCTAGTACTTGGATTATCCTGTTGATCTCATCATGTTACTGTAATCAATATTGTTGGTTTTAATGAGTACTTTTAATTGGGATTGAGAATGCTGTCAACCATTCTCAATGTTTAACAACCACCATGATAGTTAAAATAAATTTATTCCTTTGCAGTAGGGAAAAATTGGCTTTTCACAAAAACTGTAACCATAGAGTTTTTCCACCAGCCAAATATGCATGTAGTGATAGCCTTTATTCATCATTGCTCTATGGTGTGAATTTGCCAGTACATTCAATGTACTGACCCTCTGTGGCTGCAACGTCTCATGTTGCAGGATCTTACGACGAGTAAGTGATACGTTAGGGTTACGATTTCCTATACTCAACTTTGCAATTGGTGTTGATGGGAATCCACAACCTTGTTGCTTCCGCTATTTTGGATTGAGGTAATAGTATTTACGTTACTTTATACATGTGATTTACCTCTGTTATAAATCCTCGAGTACTGTGTGTGGCAGCATACCAATCCAGGGATGACACGTAAGCACAGAGACTTGACCCATTCGGGTCGGGTCGCTACACAAATGGGACAAAAAATTTACCACGGCATGTTAATGCTACTCCATGATAGCATGCCATGTTTCATGAATTTCATACGAGTTTTGGATTTACTAGAATTTAAAAACCAGGTATCTCAATGTTTGCGGTCGAGCGACGGTGGCAGGGTATTTGACATTCATTCCAATATCTTGCATGGGACCTAGGCATGCAACCAAGGACACATTTGATTTTTCAACCAATTTATATGAACGAGAGCATGTGCATGTAGTTCAAATTTGAATTATGCTCATAAAATACCTAGAAAACCCAGTCAATGTATAAAATGTCCAAAAGAACCCTGAAAAATTCCAAAAATTAACACAACACTCCTGTTGTTCTATGTTGACACTAGAATTTTTTTGAAAGCAATAAGAGGCAACGGATATCATTTCATCCCCAAAGGTGGCACGTTCCCTACCGAAACTATCACGCTTGTTGTGAGAAGCTCTGGTTTCTGAGAAGTTTACACACAAACCTGCCCCAAATGGGACAAATTTTTTACCACGGCATGTTAATGCCGCTCCATGATAGCATGCCAATTTTCATGAATTTCAGACGAGTTTTGGATTTCCTAGAATTTAAAACCCAGGTATCTCAATGTTTGCGGCCGAGTGACGGTGGCATGGTGTTTGACATTCATTCCCATTTCTTGCATGGGACCTAAGCATGCAACCAAGGACACATATTTGTTTTTTCAACCAATTTATATGCACTAGAGCATGTGCATGTAGTTCAAATTTGAATTATGCACATAAAATGCCTAGAAAACCTAGTGACTGTATAAAAATGTCCAAACAAACCCCGAAAAATTCCAAAATTTAACATTACACTCCTGTTGTTCTATGTTGACACTAGAAATTTTTTGAAAGCAATAAGAGGCAACAGATATCATTTCATTCCCAAAGGTGGCACGTTCCCTACCAAAACCATCACTCTTGTTGTGAGAAGCTCTGGTTTGTGAGAAGCTTATACCCAAACCTGCCCCAAATGGGACAAAAAATTTACCACAGCATGTTGATGCCGCTCCATGATAGCATGCCAAGTTTCATGAATTTCAAATGAGTTTTGGATTTACTAGAATTTAAAAACCAGGTATATCAATGTTTGCGGTCGAGTGACACTACTAGGGAAAAGCCTAGCGGCACCGCGGGTTTTGGGCCTCTCAGTAGCGCGGGGTCTGGCGCTACTAATAAGGCGCTACAGCTAACGTATAGTAGTAGCGCCTGTTGTCCCACGCTACTGCTATACATGAATAGCTGTAGCGCTCTTTAGAAAAGGGCGCTACTGATATTATCTGCAGCGCTATTTACAGGGAAGCGCTACTGGTAAGGCGGCGCTACTGCTAAATTACCCCCCTCGCTACTACTAGTTTTATTAGTTTTTTTCCTGCATATTTGTTTTGTATTTGTTTTGTATTTGAATAGGCTTTATACAATAATCTTTAGCATATCATACACATACAAATGTAATCATAGCATATACATACAATTAGTCTCATCAAATCATGTCATCATCATAATCATCATCCAACACAAAGTGGTCTCTCGTCATCAATCTCGAAAATAGCGATACAAGTCTCGATTACTTGCAAATACACCGTCATCCATCTAAACAATGATATACGCGAGAAGAGCTATCACTTTGAGTACATGAGTTCATATCCCTCTCTCGCATTAGCGTGAACCAAAACTAACTACTGCCTGTCGCTCGGAAACCGAAAACCGGTACACCTGGGCCTGACACTCCGGCCACTTGTCGTATATATACTCCTGGCGTAGCACTTCTTTGCCATCTATGATCTATGCACCTGCATCGTCACATGAGTCGATGATATGCAACATATATAGTTGAGCAACAGAAAGAGACAGACTTGGCAAAAATAGAAACAACATATCATAAGCATAAATATCAAAGTTCATCGTACCCAAAATGCCCTAACTAGAGTGATTTTCGCTAGTCGAGGAGGAGGACAGTTTAATTACATCACAAATAAAGTTTCACCGTGCATAACTCAAACTTTTGTCATACAGAAAGTATGGACTAAACGGACACATTGTCATATATCGACAATCACTCCACCATGTCGTGCCATCCATCCATGTCAGGGAGATAGTCCTCGAGCTTAGTAAAAGGCTTCATGTCGAGACGCTGAGAGGCTATCCATGTTCGGACGTCTTCCCGCGACATTTGTCCTTCTCCGTAGAACATCCCTGTTTTTCCGACGACCTCCTTCATGATGATTTGGGCAAGTTCGCGCTGGATGTTATAGAACTCGGCTCGAAGTCGATGATCCTCGATATCTCCTATGTCCTTTGCCCATTGCAGAATATGGGCATCGCCAGATCTAGGTGACATGTGAAGGTTCTGGTGATCCCGTCTGTACTCTAGCATGTGGTGTAGGACATAGAATCCATCATTAAGAGAATCGTTCAGTTGCTGGATGCAGCAGAAGTCGGTCTTATGGCTGAAGGCGACCCTGCCGCCCCTTCTCTTCTTTTCCCTAACCTCTCCACCCCTTGCTTGGTAGTAAAACATAGCACTGTCGAGAACATCTTTGATGTGGGTGCAATCCTTTTTGTGAATGTTCTTCAACGAGTCCAAGTAAAGAGCGTGGGAGAATCGGGGGTAGAGGATGACGAGGACGGCGCGCCCGTCGCTGCGCAAAATAAGTACACCTCAAATTAATTAGCCTCCACCATGCAAATGAATTATTGAAATTGAAGGAAGGATAGCAGCGCGGATGACTTACACGGGATGATAAGGCACGAGAATCGCCTCCTTGTCCTTATGGCGAGCATGAAACTGACGATGTAATCCCTCGCGTATTCACGCTGCTCTGCGCAGACTCCCAAGAAGCCCTTGTGCATGTAGTACGGGTCAGCGACATAGATATGATGTATCTGCTCAACCCCAATGATGTAGTTCATGTGCAAGGCATAAAGGCGGACAAACGTAAAATCCAGCTTCTTCAGGTGAAAGAGGTCGAATATGTAATCGAATCGGAGGAAGAACTTATCCGTGGGGAAGCTGTCGACGTACGACATTTGCCGCGGAACGTTAACCACGTAGAGTGGGTATCCTGGATCTTTCAAGGTGATGAGGCCTTTCTCTACCCGCAGCACATCGTCATGAAGTCTCCTTAGATCGCCAAATCTAGCCCGTAGCACTGTTGCAGGTAGGATTGGTTGACCGGGGATATGCCATTTATCCGCATCGGGGATATCTATACGGTCCTGAAGCCGAGGCTGCTAAGGCGGCTGGATCATAGAATCAGCTTTTTTGCCTTTCCTTGCTCTCTTCCTAGACTTCTTTACTACCAGAAGGTCGTCCATAATATGTTGAGACGGTAATTCAGGAACCGACTCATGACGCTCAAACCCTGAGGAGGCGCCAGTATAGATATACTGTTCAGCGCCATCGTCATCCTCATCCTCATCCATGGCGACGTCATCAGCGACTAATGGAGCCTCCTCCTTATCCCGTCCGCTATCACCCAACCCGACACCCGATGATAATTGGGTAGGTGGGGTGTTGATGTTCATACCTTGCTGAGGCTACGTGCTCATGGGTGTGCTCCCGGCCGCCTCCAGACGAAGCAGACTCTTTGGCCACAACAGGACCCAGCCATTGCAACAATCACCAAGACGCCGTGGGGTTTCGTCGTCATCCCCCACTAGTATTAGAGGAGGCAAATTCTCGTGGCCCGGTTTGACACTGGCCACAGAAACCTTGAAGTCGTTCGGGGGGATCGGCCGGCTGTGGAACAATGGTTCCTTCGGCTCCATTATCGTTGCATTCCCCACGTCCACCTTCTGTTCGCCGATGGTGTACAATATGGTGCATGGGGTTTCGTCGGCCTGCAAAGAAAAGTCTGCGACGTGAGACATCCGAAAGGCAACGAAAACGGGAGATTATACATTTATATTGAAGGGGGACGGTGTGACAGATACCATGAGGGCGTCGAGCTCAGCCAAAGACGAGGCACCACTGAGCACGACCGGTGCGGGAGTCGGTGCGGGAGCAGGTGCGGGAGCCAGTGCGGGAGCCAGTGCGGGAGCAGGTGCGGGAGCTGGTGCGGGAGCAGGTGCGGGAGCCGGTGCGGGAGCAGGTGCTCCCAAGAAGTCAGCAAGGGGAAAGTCCTCTGCATTTTTTTCTGGATTTTGCCTTGTCCAAGTGAAAACGCCCGTCACCAAGGAAGTAGACAAATCTGCAACCACCTGTTTTGCGGCAGCTACCGCTGTTGCGACTGTCTGAGATGATTTCTTCTCAACCGCAATCTCAACCTTCTTGTCGATGTTTTCTTCAGTTAACCTCCGTCTTTCCTTTCTCTCCTCCGTGCTCTCACGGTAGTACTTCTTCCACGTGGCGCCGTCTCCGACAACATGCACGCGTCCATACGACGGTCGAGTATCCACTGGTTGTCGTTTCAATATGTTCAACGCCCTGTTGAATGGAGTGTCCCACTTGGGCCTCGCCAATGCCTCAGACGGCGAGTTGCTTTCGGCCGCAATCCGGTGCTGCTCCCTCTGCAAAAGGCACAAGGATCGTTTACAAATATGACTAACATGTGCAGTCGAATTGATCAGAAACTAAAATTACCAGCAGTCTCATTAACTCCGTAATGACCGGTGTTGTCTCGTAAACCTTCTTCACTGGGTCCCAGCGGTGCCGGGCCCTCAGGACGTCACGCTCCTGCGGGACGGTGAAATCCACCAAGGGGTCTGGGATGCCCAGACTCGGGGCTTCTGTGTCCTCCTTGGCCCATTTGGACCACTTTTCCGCCGTAACCACAGCTTCCGAGGTGGTGGCTCCCAATGTTCCTCTTTTGAAGCCCCTTCATGTACATAGACTTTTTTTGGCAGCTTCGGCCTCGCAAGCCTCCTTGAATATTTGAAACTACTCTTCCGTGATTGTCGGATTATCCTTTACAATCTCGGAGTAGGGTTCCTTGTCGTTGATCTTTGCTTTCACTCGATTTTTCCAGGCGGCCAACACGTCGCTAAACTTGGTCATGGCGTGTTTGTTTATCTTCTTCATTGCCGGGTCCTCGTCTAGATCTTCATAATCCTTCTCATTCCGGCCCGGGAACAAGAATATCTGGTGAAACTTCTTTAGGAGGGAGCTCCTCATATTTTCTATCTTCTGTAATTTCTCATCGTTGATGGTGGCGGTTGTCCGTACGATGCAGCCTATTTGATTGCCATAGAACGCTCGCGCTTCCTCGGGCGCCTTTGGCTCAAAATTGTCGTCGTCCACCTCCGTGACCACCAGTCTAGTAGTCCTGAGTTTGTTAGGAAACCATTGCCTCTTTGCTTTCGGTTCTACACCGGCTCCGCTCCCCGAGGCAGCACCGGTCTCAGCACCGGTCTCGATGCCGGTCTGAATCTCAGCGTCGGTCTCAGTCTCAGCACCGGTCTGCGTGTCAATCTCAGTCCCCGATGCCACTGATGGGCCCAGCAGCAACATCGGTTGATCGTTGGTAAGGCTAAAAAATTCGTCTGCCGCCCGGTAGACATCGTCGCAATCACCAGAACCCTGTCCTTCATCGTTGCTAGCCATGTTTACTATGATTAAATCTAGTCAATTAATTCTAGACCTAATAAAATGAATAATGACATAAAAAAGGCCTATTGTTTTGCATGAATGTTGACTCCTTCCTGGTGCGGCAAATCCCGGGCACTCGATATGTCCTAGTTTGTAGCACAAGTCATGCCGAAATTCACGGAAAATTTCGGCATGACCTTTGCTAAAAAGTGGACAAATCGAGAACCTGAAATTTTCCGGAACAGAAATGAATCAACATTCCAGCAAAACATAGGCCACTCAGCATCATTCCCTGGAAACAACAAAGCCACTTGGGCAGAATCGAACAACTTCAATGAAAAGATACAACATGAGCAAACACTATTGAGGAATTTGCATATAACATGGCCACTTCAATGAAAAGATATAATCAACAATAATGGAATATGCAAATGAACATCAATGACATATATCATATAAAAACAATCTTGTTTTTTGTTTACATAGCAACAATTAGTTTGACCAAGTTTTTGAAAAGAAAAACAATTCTGTTTTTTGTTTATAGCTAAATGCCATAGCTACTGTTTTTTATTTATAGCTAAATACTTTTGTTTTTTGTCTAAAGCTAAAAGTCTAGGAACTACATTTTCTCTAACCCTTTTCACCTCACCAAAATTTCCACAGCAAGACCTTAGTACCTACACCCAATTTCTTCAAAAATATTCAGGCCCATAGTCCAAATAATTCAAATTTCATTTGAATGAAATTTGGAACAAATTCAGGTCCGTAGTCAAAATATTTTTTTATAGCTAAGTGTTTTTTGTTTATACCCTCTGTTAATTTAAATCTAAATGCTACTATTTTTATATACCCTCTATTAGTTTAAAGCTAAATGGAATTACTGTTTAGGAATTTTCATAAAAATTGCCCTAGCTAATTTCCTAAAAAAATTGCTAATCATTTTTCCTAAATGCTATAAAATGCCTACTGCCCTAAAAAATCTAGGGTTCATATGAACACCTAGGGTTCATATGAAAATCAACACAGTATCAACATATATATAATTGCCCTAGCAGAGAGAGAGAGGAGGGTAGGGGACAGGAGAGGCAGAGCCTTATGGTCGGCGGCGAGGGCAGGCTCTGGCTCGGGCAGCGACGGTGAGGTCGAGGGCGGCGGCGGTGAGCTCGAGGGAGGCGACAGTGAGGTCGACGACGGCATCGGGCGGCGGCTGTCAGGTTGAGGGGGCGGCCTCGGGCGATGGCGGTGTGGTCGAAGGCGGCGGGCGGCGGTGGTGTGGTCGAAGGCGGCCTCGGGCGATGGCGGTGTGGTCGAAGGCGGCAGGGCAAGGCGGCGATGGGGCAGTTGGGGGACAGGGGGGAGTAGAGAGGCAGGGGAAGACTAGCAGTAGCGCGTTTTGCCGAAACGCGCTATAGCTAAGATAGCTATAGCGTGTTCTAGAGAAACGCGCTACAGCTAGCCTTTCTGTTTTCTTTTTCTTTTTCTTTTGTTTTCTTTACGTTTTCTTTTTTTCATTTCTCCTTTTTCTATTTCTTTCATTTTCATTTACTTTTCTACTTATTTTTCTATTTATTTTCTTTTACATAGTAGTAGCGCTCTACAGCAAAAATGCGCTGCTACAATGTTTTTAGCAGTAGCGTGCTTCTGGGAGAACCGCTACTACTATTCCTAGCCTACCGGCACTAGTGAGGGAATTTTAGTAGTAGCGCTTTTCTGTGAAGACGCAATATGGCTAAAACAATGGTTGTAGTGTGGTTTTGCAACAAGCGCTACTACTAAGTAGCGCTAGCGCCGAGTTTTGACGAACGCTACTGCTATACCTCTGTGTATAGCGTTATCCCTAGTAGTGTGACAGTGGCATGCTGTTTGACATTCATTCCCATTTCTTGCATGTGACCTAAGCATGCAACCAAGGACACATACTTAGTTATTTATCCAATTTATATCCAATGGAGCATGTGCATGTAGTTCAAATTGGAATTATGCACATAAAATGCCTAGAAAAACCAATTAATGTACAAAAATTTCCAAACGAACCTTGAAAAATACCAATATTTTACACAACACTCCTGTTGTTGTCTGTTGACACTTGAAATTTTCTGAAAGCAATAAGAGGGAACGGATATCATTTCATCCCCAAAGGTGGCACGTTCCCTACCAAAACCATCATGCTTGTTTTGAGAAGCTCTGTTTCTGAGAAGCTTATACCCAAACCTGCCCCAAATGGGACAAAATTTTTACCACGGCATGTTGATGCCGCTCCATGATACCATGCCAAGTTTCACGAATTTCATACGAGTTTTGGATTACTAGAATTTAAAAACCAGGTATCTCAATGTTTGCGGCCGAGTGATGGTGGCAGGGTGTTTGACATTCATTCCCATTTCTTGCATGGGACCTAAGCATGCAACCAAGGACACATATTTGATTTTACAACCAATTTATATGCACGGGAGCATGTGCATGTAGTTCAAATTTTAATTATGCATATAAAATGCCTAGAAAACTCAGTTAATGTATAAAAATGTCGAAACGAACCCCGGAAAATTCCAAATCTTAATACAACACTCCTGTTGTTCTATGTTGACACTAAATTTTTTTTGAAAGCAATAAGATGCAACATATATCGTTTTGTCCCCAAAGGTGGCACGTTCCCTACCGAAACCATCACGCTTGTTGTGAGAAGCTCTAGTTTGTGAGAAGCTTATACCCAAACCTGCCCCAAATGGGAGAAATTTTTTACCATGGCATGTTGATGCCGCTCCATGATAGCATGCCAAGTTTCATGAATTTCAGACAAGTTTTTGATTTACTAGAATTAAAAAACCAGGTTTCTCAATGTTTGCGACAGAGTGACGGTGGCAGTGTGTTTGGAATTCATTCCCATATCCTCCATGGGACCTAAGCATGCACCCAAGGACACAGATTTGAATTATCAACCAAATTATATACAGTGGAGCATGTGCATGTAGTTCAAATTTGAATTATGCACATAAAATACCTAGAAAACCAAGTTAATGTATAAAAATGTCCAAAGGAACCCCGAAAAATTCCAAATCTTAATACAAGACTCCTGTTGTTCTATGTTGACACTAGAAGTTTTTTGAAAGCAATGAGAGGGAACGAATATCGTTTCGTCCCCAGAGGTGGCATGTTCCCTACCAAAACCATCACTCTTGTTGTGAGAAGCTCTGGTTTGTGAGAAACTTATACCCAAACCTGCCCCAAATGGGACAAAAAATTTACCACAGCATGTTGATGCCGCTCCATGATAGCATGCCAGGTTTCATAAATTACATACGAGTTTTGGATATACTAGAATTTAGAAACCAGGTATCTCAATGTTTGCGGCCGAGTGACGGTGTCAGGGTGTCTGACATTCATTCAAATTTCTTACATGGGACCTAAGCGTGCAACCAAGGACAGATATTTGATTTTTCAACCAATTTATATGCAAGGTAGCATGTGCATGCAGTTCAAACTTGAATAATGCACATAAAATGCCTAGAAAACCCAGTGAATGTATAAAAATGTCAAAACGAACCCCGAAAAATTCCAAATCTTAATACATTTTTCTACGTGGACACTAATGTTTTTTTGAAAGCAATAAGAATCAGCATATATCGTTTCGTCCCCAAAGGTGGCACGCTCCCAACCGAAACCATCACGCTTGTTGTGAGAAGCTTATACCGAAACCTGCCCCAAATGGGACCAAAATTTTACCACGGCATGTTGATCCCGCTCCATGATAGCATGCCAAGTTTCATGAATTTCATACGAGTTTGGGATTTACTAGAATTTAAAAACCCGATATCTCAATGTTTGCGGCCAAGTGACGGTGGCGGGGTGTTTGACATTCATTTCCATTTCTTGCATGGGTCCTAAGCATGCAACCAAGGACACATATTTGTTTTTTCAACCAATTTATATGCACTGGAGCACGTGCATGTAGTTAAAATTTGAATTATGCACATAAAATGCGCAGAAAACCTAGTTAATGTATAAAAATGTCCAAACGAACCCCAGAAAATTCCAAATCTTAATACAACACTCCTGTTGTTCTATGGTGACACTAATTTTTTTGAAAGCAATAAGAGGCAACATATATTGTTTCGTCCCCAAAGGCGGCACGTTCCCTACCGAAACCATCACGCTCGTTTTGATATGCTCTAGTTTGTGAGAAGCTTATACCTAAACCTGCCCCAAATGGGAGAAATTTTTTATCACGGCATGTTGATGCCGCTCCATGATAGCATGCAAAGTTTCATGAATTTCAGACGAGTTTTTGATTTACTAGAATTTAAAAACCAGGTATCTCAATGTTTGCGACCGAGTGACGGTGGCAGGGTATTTGGCATTCATTCCCATATCATGCATGGGACCTAAGCAAGCACCCAAGGACATAGATTTGACTTATGAACCAATTTATATGCACTGGAGCATGTGCATGTAGTTCAAATTTGAATTATGCACATAAAATACCTAGTAAACCCAGTTAATGTATAAAAATGTCCAAAGAAACCCCGAAAAATTCCAAAATTTAAAACAACACTCCTGTTGTTCTATGTTGACACTAGAAAATTTTTGAAAGCAATAAGAGGCAACAGATATCATTTCGTCCCCAAAGGTGGTACGTTCCCTACCGAAACCATCTGCTTGTTGTGAGAAGCTCTAGTTTGTGAGAAGCTTATACTGAAACCTGCCCCAAATGGGACCAAAATTTTACCACGGCATGTTGATCCCGCTCCATGATAGCATGTCAAGTTTCATGAATTTCATACGAGTTTGGGATTTACTAGAATTTAAAAACCCGATATCTCAATGTTTGCGGCCAAGTGACGATGGCGGGGTGTTTGACATTCATTTCCATTTCTTGCATGGGTCCTAAGCATGCAACCAAGGACACATATTTGTTTTTTCAACCAATTTATATGCACTGGAGCACGTGCATGTAGTTAAAATTTGAATTATGCACATAAAATGCGCAGAAAACCCAGTTAATGTATAAAAATGTCCAAATGAACCCCAGAAAATTCCAAATCTTAATACAACACTCCTGTTGTTCTATGGTGACACTAATTTTTTTGAAAGCAATAAGAGGCAACATATATTGTTTCGTCCCCAAAGGCGACACGTTCCCTACCGAAACCATCACGCTTGTTTTGATATGCTCTAGTTTGTGAGAAGCTTATACCTAAACCTGCCCCAAATGGGAGAAATTTTTTATCACGGCATGTTGATGCCGCTCCATGATAGCATGCAAAGTTTCATGAATTTCAGACGAGTTTTTGATTTACTAGAATTTAAAAACCAGGTATATCAATGTTTGTGACCGAGTGACGGTGGCAGGGTGTTTGGCATTCATTCCCATATCATGCATGGGACCTAAGCAAGCACCCAAGGACATAGATTTGACTTATGAACCAATTTATATGCACTGGAGCATGTGCATGTAGTTCAAATTTGAATTATGCACATAAAATACCTAGTAAACCCAGTTAATGTATAAAAATGTCCAAAGAAACCCCGAAAAATTCCAAAATTTAAAACAACACTCCTGTTGTTCTATGTTGACACTAGAAAATTTTTGAAAGCAATAAGAGGCAACAGATATCATTTCGTCCCCAAAGGTGGTACGTTCCCTACCGAAACCATCTGCTTGTTGTGAGAAGCTCTAGTTTGTGAGAAGCTTATACCGAAACCTGCCCCAAATGGGACCAAAATTTTACCACGGCATGTTGATCCCGCTCCATGATAGCATGTCAAGTTTCATGAATTTCATACGAGTTTGGGATTTACTAGAATTTAAAAACCCGATATCTCAATGTTTGCGGCCAAGTGACGATGGCGGGGTGTTTGACATTCATTTCCATTTCTTGCATGGGTCCTAAGCATGCAACCAAGGACACATATTTGTTTTTTCAACCAATTTATATGCACTGGAGCACGTGCATGTAGTTAAAATTTGAATTATGCACATAAAATGCGCAGAAAACCCAGTTAATGTATAAAAATGTCCAAATGAACCCCAGAAAATTCCAAATCTTAATACAACACTCCTGTTGTTCTATGGTGACACTAATTTTTTTGAAAGCAATAAGAGGCAACATATATTGTTTCGTCCCCAAAGGCGACACGTTCCCTACCGAAACCATCACGCTTGTTTTGATATGCTCTAGTTTGTGAGAAGCTTATACCTAAACCTGCCCCAAATGGGAGAAATTTTTTATCACGGCATGTTGATGCCGCTCCATGATAGCATGCAAAGTTTCATGAATTTCAGACGAGTTTTTGATTTACTAGAATTTAAAAACCAGGTATCTCAATGTTTGTGACCGAGTGACGGTGGCAGGGTGTTTGGCATTCATTCCCATATCATGCATGGGACCTAAGCAAGCACCCAAGGACATAGATTTGACTTATGAACCAATTTATATGCACTGGAGCATGTGCATGTAGTTCAAATTTGAATTATGCACATAAAATACCTAGTAAACCCAGTTAATGTATAAAAATGTCCAAAGAAACCTCGAAAAATTCCAAAATTTAAAACATCACTCCTGTTGTTCTATGTTGACACTAGAAATTTTTTGAAAGCAATAAGAGGCAACAGATATCATTTCGTCCCCAAAGGTGGTACGTTCCCTACCGAAACCATCTGCTTGTTGTGAGAAGCTCTAGTTTGTGAAAAGCTTATACCCAAACTTGCCCCAAATGGGACAAAAAATTTACCACAGCATGTTGATGCCGCTCCAAGATAGCATGCCAAGTTTCATGAATTTCATACGAGTTTAGGATTTACTAGAATTTAAAAACTAGGTATCTTAATGTTTGCATGGTGTTTGACATTCATTCCCAGTTCTTGCATGGGACCTAAGCAAGCAAGCAAGGACACATATTTGATTTTTCAACCAATTTATATCTAGTGGAGCATGTGCATGTAGTTCAAATTTGAATTATGCACATAACATGCCTAGAAAACCTAGTTAATGTATAAAAATGTCCAAATGAACCCCGAAAATTCCCAATTTTAGCACCACACTCCTGTTGTTCTCTATTAACACTAGAAATTTTTTGAAAGCAATAAGAGGGAACATATATCGTTTCGTCCCCAAAGGTGGCATGTTCTCTACCGAAACCATCACGCTTGTTGTGAGAAGCTTTGGTTTGTTAGAAGCTTATACCCAAACCTGCCACAAATGGGACAAAAAATTTACCACGACATGTTGATGCCACTCCATGATAGCATGCCATGTTTCATGAATTTCATACGAGTTTTGGATTTACTAGAATTTAAAAAATAGGTATCTCAATGTTTGCGGCTGAGTGACGGTGGCAGGGTGTTTGACATTCATTCCCGTATCTTGCATGGGACCTAAGCATGCCACCAAGGACACATATTTAGTTATTCAACCAATTTATATCCATCGGAGCATGTGCATGTAGTTCAAATTTGAATAATGCACATAAAAGGCCTAGAAAACCCAGTTAATGTATAAAAATGTCCAAACGAACCCCGAAAAATTCCAAATCTTAATACATTGTTCTATGTTGACAGTAAAATTTTATGAAAGCAATAAGAGGCAACATATATCATTTCGTCCCCAAAGGTCGCACGTTCCCTACTGAAACCATCACGCTTGTAGTGAGAAGCTCTAGTTTGTGAGAAGATTATACCCAAACCTACCCCAAATGGGACCAAAATTTTACCACGGCATGTTGATGCCACTCCATGATAGCATGCCAAGTTTCATGAATTTCATAAGAGTTTTTGATTTACTAGAATTTAAAAACTAGGCATCTCAATGTTTACGTCCGAGTGACGGTGGCAGTGTGTTTGACATTCATTTCCATTTCTTGCATGGGTCCTAAGCATGCAACCAAGGACACATATTTGTTTTTTCAACCAATTTATATGCACTGGAGCACGTGCATGTAGTTAAAATTTGAATTATGCACATAAAATGCGCAGAAAACCTAGTTAATGTATAAAAATGTCCAAACGAACCCCAGAAAATTCCAAATCTTAATACAACACTCCTGTTGTTCTATGGTGACACTAATTTTTTTGAAAGCAATAAGAGGCAACATATATCGTTTCGTCCCCAAAGGCGGCACGTTCCCTACCGAAACCATCACGCTTGTTGTGATATGCTCTAGTTTGTGAGAAGCTTATACCTAAACCTGCCCCAAATGGGAGAAATTTTTTATCACGGCATGTTGATGCCGCTCCATGATAGCATGCAAAGTTTCATGAATTTCAGACGAGTTTTTGATTTACTAGAATTTAAAAACCAGGTATCTCAATGTTTGCGACCGAGTGACGGTGGCAGGGTGTTTGGCATTCATTCCCATATCATGCATGGGACCTAAGCAAGCACCCAAGGACATAGATTTGAATTATGAACCAATTTATATGCACTGGAGCATGTGCATGTAGTTCAAATTTGAATTATGCACATAAAATACCTAGTAAACCCAGTTAATGTATAAAAATGTCCAAAGAAACCCCGAAAAATTCCAAAATTTAAAACAACACTCCAGTTGTTCTATGTTGACACTAGAAAATTTTTGAAAGCAATAAGAGGCAACAGATATCATTTCGTCCCCAAAGGTGGTACGTTCCCTACCGAAACCATCTGCTTGTTGTGAGAAGCTCTAGTTTGTGAAAAGCTTATACCCAAACTTGCCCCAAATGGGACAAAAAATTTACCACGGCATGTTGATGCCGCTCCAAGATAGCATGCCAAGTTTCATGAATTTCATACGAGTTTAGGATTTACTAGAATTTAAAAACTAGGTATCTTAATGTTTACGCCGAGTGACGATGGCATGGTGTTTGACATTCATTCCCAGTTCTTGCATGGGACCTAAGCATGCAAGCAAGGACACATATTTGATTTTTCAACCAATTTATATCTAGTGGAGCATGTGCATGTAGTTCAAATTTGAATTATGCACATAAAATTCCTAGAAAACCTAGTTAATGTATAAAAATGTCCAAATGAACCCCGAAAATTCCCAATTTTAGCACCACACTCCTGTTGTTCTCTATTAACACTAGAAATTTTTTGAAAGCAATAAGAGGGAACATATATCGTTTCGTCCCCAAAGGTGGCATGTTCTCTACCGAAACCATCACGCTTGTTGTGAGAAGCTTTGGTTTGTTACAAGCTTATACCCAAACCTGCCACAAATGGGACAAAAAATTTACCACGACATGTTGATGCCACTCCATGATAGCATGCCAAGTTTCATGAATTTCATACGAGTTTTGGATTTACTAGAATTTAAAAAATAGGTATCTCAATGTTTGCGGCTGAGTAACGGTGGCAGGGTGTTTGACATTCATTCCCGTATCTTGCATGGGACCTAAGCATGCCACCAAGGACACATATTTAGTTATTCAACCAATTTATATCCATCGGAGCATGTGCATGTAGTTCAAATTTGAATAATGCACATAAAAGGCCTAGAAAACCCAGTTAATGTATAAAAATGTGCAAACGAACCCCGAAAAATTCCAAATCTTAATACATTGTTCTATGTTGATAGTAAAATTTTATGAAAGCAATAAGAGGCAACATATATCGTTTCGTCCCCAAAGGTCGCACGTTCCCTACTGAAACCATCACGCTTGTAGTGAGAAGCTCTAGTTTGTGAGAAGCTTATACCCAAACCTACCCCAAATGGGACCAAAATTTTACCACGGCATGTTGATGCCACTCCATGATAGCATGCCAAGTTTCATGAATTTCATAAGAGTTTTTGATTTACTAGAATTTAAAAACCAGGTATCTCAATGTTTACGTCCGAGTGACGGTGGCAGTGTGTTTGACATTCATTTCCATTTCTTGCATGGGTCCTAAGCGTGCAACCAAGGACACATATTTGTTTTTTCAACCAATTTATATGCACTGGAGCACGTGCATGTAGTTAAAATTTGAATTATGCACATAAAATGCGCAGAAAACCCAGTTAATGTATAAAAATGTCCAAACGAACCCCAGAAAATTCCAAATCTTAATACAACACTCCTGTTGTTCTATGGTGACACTAATTTTTTTGAAAGCAATAAGAGGCAACATATATCGTTTCGTCCCCAAAGGCGGCACGTTCCCTACCGAAACCATCACGCTTGTTGTGATATGCTCTAGTTTGTGAGAAGCTTATACCTAAACCTGCCCCAAATGGGAGAAATTTTTTATCACGGCATGTTGATGCAGCTCCATGATAGCATGCAAAGTTTCATGAATTTCAGACGAGTTTTTGATTTACTAGAATTTAAAAACCAGGTATCTCAATGTTTGCGACCGAGTGACGGTGGCAGGGTGTTTGGCATTCATTCCCATATCATGCATGGGACCTAAGCAAGCACCCAAGGACATAGATTTGAATTATGAACCAATTTATATGCACTGGAGCATGTGCATGTAGTTCAAATTTGAATTATGCACATAAAATACCTAGTAAACCCAGTTAATGTATAAAAATGTCCAAAGAAACCCCGAAAAATTCCAAAATTTAAAACAACACTCCTGTTGTTCTATGTTGACACTAGAAATTTCTTGAAAGCAATAAGAGGCAACAGATATCATTTCGTCCCCAAAGGTGGTACGTTCCCTACCGAAACCATCTGCTTGTTGTGAGAAGCTCTAGTTTGTGAAAAGCTTATACCCAAACTTGCCCCAAATGGGACAAAAAATTTACCACAGCATGTTGATGCTGCTCCAAGATAGCATGCCAAGTTTCATGAATTTCATACGAGTTTAGGATTTACTAGAATTTAAAAACTAGGTATCTTAATGTTTGCGCCAAGTGACGATGGCATGGTGTTTGACATTCATTCCTAGTTCTTGCATGGGACCTAAGCATGCAAGCAAGGACACATATTTGATTTTTCAACCAAATTATATCTAGTGGAGCATGTGCATGTAGTTCAAATTTGAATTATGCACATAAAATGCCTAGAAAACCTAGTTAATGTATAAAAATGTCCAAATGAACCCCGAAAATTCCCAATTTTAGCACCACACTCCTGTTGTTCTCTATTAACACTAGAATTTTTTTGAAAGCAATAAGAGGGAACAGATATCGTTTCGTCCCCAAAGGTGGCATGTTCTCTACCGAAACCATCACGCTTGTTGTGAGAAGCTTTGGTTTGTTAGAAGCTTATACCCAAACCTGCCACAAATGGGACAAAAAATTTACCACGACATGTTGATGCCACTCCATGATAGCATGCCAAGTTTCATGAATTTCATACGAGTTTTGGATTTACTAGAATTTAAAAAATAGGTATCTCAATGTTTGCGGCTGAGTGACGGTGGCAGGGTGTTTGACATTCATTCCCGTATCTTGCATGGGACCTAAGCATGCCACCAAGGACACATATTTAGTTATTCAACCAATTTATATCCATCGGAGCATGTGCATGTAGTTCAAATTTAAATAATGCACATAAAAGGCCTAGAAAACCCAGTTAATGTATAAAAATGTCCAAACGAACCCCGAAAAATTCCAAATCTTAATACATTGTTCTATGTTGACAGTAAAATTTTATGAAAGCAATAAGAGGCAACATATATCGTTTCGTCCGCAAAGGTCGCACGTTCCCTACTGAAACCATCACGCTTGTAGTGAGAAGCTCTAGTTTGTGAGAAGCTTATACCCAAACCTACCCCAAATGGGACCAAAATTTTACCACGGCATGTTGATGCCACTCCATGATAGCATGCCAAGTTTCATGAATTTCATAAGAGTTTTTGATTTACTAGAATTTAAAAACTAGGCATCTCAATGTTTATGTCCGAGTGACGGTGGCAGTGTGTTTGACATTCATTTCCATTTCTTGCATGGGACCTAAGCATGCAACCAAGGACACATATTTGATTATTTAACCAATTTTTATCCACTGGAGCATGTGCATGTTGTTCAAATTTGAATATGCACATAAAATGCCTAGAAAACCCAGTTAATGTATAAAAATGTTCAAACGAACCCCGAAAAATTCCAAATCTTAATACATTGTTCTATGTTGACACAATTTTTTTTGAAAGCAATAAGAGGCAACATATATTGTTTCGTCCCCAAAGGTGGCACGTTCCATACCGAAACCATCACGCTTGTTGTGAGAAGCTCTAGTTTTGAGAATCTTATACACAAAGTTGCCCCAAATGGGACCAAAATTTTACCACGACATGTTGATGCCGCTCCGTGATAGCATGCCAAGTTTCATGAATTTCATACTAGTTTTGGATGTACTAGAGTCTAGAAGCAAGGTATCTCAATGTTAGCGGCCGAGTGAAGGTGGCATGGTGTTTGACATTCATTCCTATTTCTTACATGGGACCTAACCATGCACCAAGGACACATATTTCATTTTTCAACCAATTTATATGCATGGGAGCATGTGCATGTAGTTCAAGTTTGAATTATGCACATAAAATGCTTAGAAAACCCAGGAAGTGTATAAAAATGTCCAAACGAACCTCGAAAAATTCCTAATCTTAATACAACACTCCTGTTGTTCTATGTTGACACTAATTTTTTTGAAAGCAATAAGAGGCAACATATATTGTTTCGTCTCCAAAGGTGGCACGTTCCCTACCGAAACCATCACGTTTGTTGTGAGAAGCTTTAGTTTGTGAGAATCTTATACCCAAACCTACCCCAAATGGGAGAAATTTTTTTACCACGGCATGTTGATGCCGCTCCATGATAGCATGCCAACTTTCATGAATTTCAGACAAGTTTTGGATTTACTAGAATTTAAAAACCAGGTATCTCAATGTTTGCGACAGGGTGACGGTGGCAGAGTGTTTGACATTCATTCCCATATCTTGCATGGGACCTAAGCATGCACCCAAGGACACATATTTGAATTTTTCAACCAATTTATATGCACTTGAGCATGTACATGTAGCTCAAATTTGAATTATGCATATAAAATACCTAGAAAACCAACTTAATGTATTAAAATGTCCAAAGGAACCCCGAAAAATTCCAAAATTTAACACAACACTACTGTTGTTCTATGTTGACACTAGAAATTTTTTGAAAGCAGTAAGAGGCAACGGATATCCTATCGTCCTCAAAGGTGGCACGTCCTCAAAGGTGACACTAGAAGTTTTTTGAAAGCAATGAGAGGGAACGAATATCATTTCGTCCCCAGAGGTGGCATGTTCCCTACCAAAACCATCACTCTTGTTGTGAGAAGCTCTGGGTTGTGAGAAGCTTATACCCAAACCTGCCCCAAAAGGGACAAAAATTTTACCATAGCATGTCGATATCGCTCCATGATAGCATGCCAAGTTTCATGAATTTCAGACGACTTTTGGATTTACTAGAATTTAAAAACCAAGTATCTCAATGCTTGCAGCCGAGTGACGGTGGCAGGGTGTTTGACTTTCATTTCCATTTCTTGCATGGGACCTAAGCATGCAACCAAGGACACATATTTGATTTTTCAACCAATTTATTTGCACTGGAGCACGTGCATGTAGTTCAAATTTGAATTATGCCCATAAAATGCACGGAAAACCCAATTAACGTATAAAAATGTCCAAACAAATCCCAAAAAATTCCAAATCTTAATACAACACTCGTGTTGTTCTAAGTTGACACTAATTTTTTTTAAAGCAATAAAAGGCAACATATATTGTTTCGTCCCCAAAGGTGGCACGTTCCCTACTGAGACCATCACACTTATTGTGAGAAGCTCTAGTTTGTGAGAAGCTTATACCCAAACCTGCCCCAAATGGGAGAAATTTTTTACCACGGCATGTTGATGCCGCTCCATAATAACATGCCAGGTTTCATGAATTTCCGACGAGTTTTTGATTTACTAGAATTTAAAATCCAAGTATCTCAATGTTTGCGACCGAGTGACGGTGGCAGGGTGTTTGGCATTCATTCCCATATCCTGCATGGGACCTAAGCATGCACCCAAGGACACATATTTGAATTATCAACCAATTTATATGCAGTGGAGCGTGTGCATGTAGTTCAAATTTGTATTATGCACATAAAATACCTAGGAAACCAAGTTAATGTATAAAAATGTCCAAAGGAACCCCGAAAATTCTAAAATTTAACGCAACACTCCTGTTGTTCTATGTTGACACTAGAATTTTTTTGAAAGCCATAAGAGGCAATGGATATCATTTCGTCCCGGCACGTTCCCTACCGAAACTGTCACGCTTGTTGTGAGAAGCTCTGGTTTGTGAGAAGCTTATACCCAAACTTGCCCCAAACGGGACAAAAAATTTACCACGGCATGTTGATGCCGCTCCATGATAACATGCCAAGTTTCATGAATTTCACACGAGTTTTGCATTTACTAGAATTTAAAAACAAGGTATCTCAATATTTGCAGCCGAGTGACGGTGGCATGGTGTTTGACATTCATTCCCATTTCTTGCATGGGACCTAAGCATGCAACCAAGGACACATATTTGATTTTTAACCAATTTTTATGCACTAGAGCATCTGCATGGAGTTCAAATTTTAATTATGCACATAAAATACCTAGAAAACCAAGTTAATGTATAAAAATGACCAAAGGAACGCCGAAAAATTCCAAAATTTAACACAACACTTCCGTTGTTCTATGTTGACACTAGAATTTTTTTGAAAGCAGTAAGAGGCAATGGATATCGTATCGTCCCCAAAGGTGGCACGTTCCCTCCTGAAACCATCATGCTTGTTGTGAGAAGCTCTGGGTCGTGAGAAGCTTATACCCAAACCTGCCCCAAAAGGGACAAAAATTTTACCACGGAATGTTGATACCGCTCCATGATAGCATGCCAAGTTTCATGAATTTCATACGAGTTTTGGATTTACTAGAATTTAAAAACCAGACATCTCAATGTTTGCGGTCGAGTGACGGTGGCAGGGTGTTTGACATTCATTCCCATTTCTTGCATGGGACCTAAGCATGCAACCAAGGACATATATTTGATTTTTCAACCATTTTATATGCACGGGAGCATGTGCATGTAGTTCAAATGTGAATTATGTACATAAAATGCCTAGAAAACCCAGTTAATGTATAAAAATATCCAAACGAACCCCGAAAAATTCCAAATCTTAATACATTGTTCTATGTTGACACTAATTTTTTTTTGAAACCAATAAGAGGCAACATATATCATTTCGTCCCCAAAGGTGGCACGTTCCCAACCGAAACCATCACGCTTGTTGGGAGAAGCTCTAGTTTTTGAGAAGACTATACCCAAACCTGCCCCAAATGGGAGAAATTTTTTACCACGGCATGTTGATGCCGCTCCATGATAGCATGTGAAGTTTCATGAATTTCAGACGAGTTTTGGATTTACTAAAATTTAAAAACCAGGTATCTCAATGTTTGCGGCCGAGTGACGGTGGAATGGTGTTTGACATTCATTCCCATATCTTGCATGGGACCTAAGCATGCACCCAAGGACATATATTTGAATTTTCAACCAATTTATATGCACTTGAGCATGTGCGTGTAGTTCAAATTTGAATTATGCACATAAAATACCTAGAAAACCCAGTTAATGTATATAAATGTCCAAAGGAACCCCGAAAAATTCCAAATTTTACCACAACACTCCTGTTGTTCTATGTTGACACTAGAAATTTTCTGAAAGCAATAACAGGCAACGGATATCGTTTCATCCCCAAAGGTGGCACGTTACCTACCGAAACCATCACGCGTGTTGTAAGAAGCTCTGGTTTGTGAGAAGCTTATACCTAAACCTGCCCCAAATGGGACAAAATTTTTAACATGGCATGTTTATGCCGCTCCATGAGAGCATGCCAAGTTTCATGAAATTCATATGAGTTTTGGATTTACTAGAATTTAAAAACCATGTATCTCACTATTTGCGGCCGAATGACGGTGGCAGGGTGTTTGACATTCATTCCCATTTCTTGCATGGGACCTAAGCATGCAACCAAGGACACATATTTGATTTTTCAACCAATTTCTATGCACGGCAGGATGTGCATGTAGTTCTAATTTGAATTATGCACATAAAATGCCTAGAAAACCCAATAAGGTATAAAAATGGCCAAACGAACCCCGAAAAATTCCAAATCTTAATACAACACTCCTGTTGTTCTATTTTGACCCCAAATGTTTTCTGAAAGCAATAAGAGGCAACATATATCGTTTGTGAGAAGCCAGTTAATGTATAAAAATATGCAAAGGAACCCCGAAAAATTCCAAAATTTAACACAACACTCCTGCTGTTCTATGTTGACACTAGAATTTTTTTGAAAGCAATAACAGGCAACGGATATTGTTTCGTCCCCAAAGGTGGCAGGTTCCCTACCGAAACCATCACGCTTGTTGTGAGAAGCTCTGGGTTGTGAGAAGCTTATACCCAAACTGCCCCAAATGGACAAAAAATTTAACACGGCATGTTGATGCCGCTCCATGATAGCATGCCAAGTTTCATGAATTTCAGATGAGTTTTGGATTTACTAGAATTTAAAAACCAGGTATCTCAATGTTTGCGACCGGGTGACGGCGGCTGACATAAATTCCCTTTTCTTGCATGGGACGTAAGCATGCATCCAAGGACACATATTTGATTTTTCAACCAATTTATATGCACTAGAGCATGTGCATGTAGTTCAAATTTGAATTATGCAAATAAAATTACCACGGCATGTTGATGCCGCTCCATGATAGCATGCCAAGTTTCAAGAATTTCATACGAGTTTTGGATTTACTAAAATTAAAAAAAACCAGGTATCTCAATGTTTGCGGCCGAGTGACGGTGGCGAGGAATTTGACCTTCATTTCTATTTCTTGCATGGGACCTAAGCATGCAACCAAGGACACATATTTGATTTTTCATCCAATTTATATGCACTAGAGCACGTGCATGTAATTCAAATTTGAATTATGCACATAAAATGCATAGAAAACCGAATTAATGTATAAAAATGTCCGAACGAACCCCAAAAAATTCCAAATCTTAATACAACACTCCTGTTGTTCTATGTTGACACTAATTTATTTTGAAAGCAATAAGAGGCAACATATATCGTTTCGTCCCCAAAGGTGGCACGTTCCCTACCGAAACCATCACGCTTGTGGTAAGAAGCTCTACTTTATGAGAAGCTTATACCCAAACCTGCCCCAAATGGGAGAAATTTTTTACCACAGCAAGTTGATGCCGCTCCATGATAGCATGCCAAGTTTCATGAGTTTCAGACGAGTTTTTGATTTACTAGAATTCAAAAATTAGGTATCTTAATGTTTGCGACCAAGAGATGGTGGCAGAGTGTTTGGCATTCATTCCCATATCCTGCATGGGACCTAAGCATGCACCCAAGGACACAGATTTGAATTATCAACCAATATATATGCACTGGAGCATGTGCATGTAGTTCAAATTTGAATTATGCACATAAAATACCTAGAAAATTCCAAAATTTAACACAACACTCCTGTTGTTCTGTGTTGACACAAGAAATTTTTTGAAAGCAATAGGAGGCAACGGATATCATTTTGTTCCCAAAGGTGGCACGTACCCTGCTGAAACCATCACGCTTGTTGTGAGAAGCTTTGGTTTGTGAGAAGCTTATACCCAAACCTGCCCCAAATGGGACAAAAAAATTACCACGACATGTTGATGCCGCTCCATGATAGCATGCCAAATTTCATGAATTTCACACGAGTTTTGGATTTTCTAGAATTTAAAAACCAGGTATCTCAAAGTTTGCGGCCGAGTGATAGTGGCATGGTGTTTGACATTCATTCCCATTTCTTGCATGGGACCTAAGCATGCAACGAAGGACACATATTTGATTTTTCAACCAATTTTTATCCACTGGAGCATGTGCATGTTGTTCAAATTCGAATATTCACATAAAATGCCTAGAAAACCCAGTTAACATATAAAAATGTCCAAACGAACCCCGAAAAATTCCAAATCTTAATACTTTGTTCTATGTTGACACTATTTTTTTCAGAAAGCAATAAGAGGCAACATATATTGTTCCGTCCCCAAAGGTGGCACATTCCCTACAGAAACCATCACGCTTATTGTGAGAAGCTCTAGTTTGTGAGAAGCTTATACCCAAACTTGCCCCTAATGGGACCAAAATTTTACCATGGAATGTTGATGCCGCTCCACGATAGCTTGCGAAGTTTCATGAATTTCGTACTAGTTTTGGATTTACTAGAGTTTAAAAACAAGGTATCTCAATGTTAGCGGCCGAGTAACGATGGCAGGGTGTTTGACATTCATTCCTATTTCTTGCATGGGACCTAAGCATGCACCAAGGACACATATTTGATTTTTCGACCAATTTATATGCACTGGAGCATGTGGATGCATTTCAAGTTTGAATTATGCATATAAAATGCTTAGAAAACCCAATTAATGTATAAAAATGTACAAACGAACCCCGAAAAATTACTAATCTTAATACAACACTCCTGTTGTTCTATGTTGACACTAATTTTTTTGAAAGCAATAAGAGGCGACATATATTGTTTCGTCTCCAAAGGTGGCACATTCCCTATCGAAACCATCACGTTTGTGGTGAGAAGATCTAGTTTGTGAGAAGCTTATACCCAAACCTTCCCCAAATGGGAGAATTTTTTTAGCACGGCATGTTCATGTCGCTCCGTGATAGCATGCCAAGTTTCATGAATTTCAGACGAGTTTTGGATTTACTAGAATTTAAAAACCAGGTATCTCAATGTTTGGGACAGAGTGACGGTGCAGGGTGTTTGACATTCGTTCCCATATCTTGCACGGAACCTAAACATGCACCCAAGGACACATATTTGAATTGTCAACCAATTTATATGCACTGGAGCACGTGCATGTAGTTCAAATTTGAATTATGCACATAAAATGCACAGAAAACCCAATCAATGTATAAAAATGTCGAAACGAACCCCAAAAAATTCCAATTCTTAATACAACACTCCTGTTGTTCTATGTTGACACTAATTTTTTTTGAAAGCAATAAGAGTCAACATATATCGTTTCGTCCCCAAAGGTGGCACGTTCCCTACCGAAACCATCACGCTTTTTTTGACCAAAGAACAGTAGGGTAAGTCCCCTACTGTCAGTCATTTTCATTTATAAAGAAGAGTATACATAGTACATAAATAAGTGGTTGTTGGGGGGACAACCAAGTAGGTACAATCTAGAGGGAGAGTAGAAAGGAAATTATTGAAAAAATAAATATTGTCTATCCATGAAGACATGCCCTCTTTTAGAGTGGGTTTAGCCCTCAACATGGTCATTTTGAAATATCTGACAAAATCATTCTTGCAATCATTTATTGAGCAAGGTATCCCTTCAAAAATCATCCCATTCCTTTGGTTCCATATGCTCCAGCATCCAAGAATCATGATTTCCATGAAGTGGCCAATTTTATATCTGTGTTTAGCATCAATAATCATATTGTTGATCTCCATATCTGAATTCCATTCAAACCCAATGTTCCACCAGAAACCTTGACTAAATGGACAAGTGAATAGAAGATGAGTCCTGTCTTCAAGGTCTTCATTGTTGCATAGAACACATACAGTGGAATCCGGATGCATGCTTTTTCTGATCAAAAGATCACATGTATTTATTCTGTCATTTAGCATAAGACAACAGAAAAACTTGTGTCTTGGAAGACAACATGATTTCCATATCCATTTAAAGGTGTCAGCGGCATCCTCACCATTCATAAGGTATCCATAGATCTTCTTTGTAATGTTCTTACTGTTACCCCCGTTGAAGATCCATGTGTCCTTATCATCTGTGTTCCTGATATTGTTTAGTTCTCCTGATAGTAAGTGGAATTGTTGGTGGGATTGTATGGATAGTGGAAGTTGAAACAGGCTGTAAAGGTTATCCAGTTCCTTGGCTTCTTTGACTGATATGCTTTCCTTTTGGGTAAAAGAGTGAAGCTCAGGGTATTTAATTCTCCTAATATCACCATTCCATATGTCATCCCATAGCAGATTAGTGCAACCAGATTTGATGTCACAAGTAGTCATTTCCCTGAAAAGGTCAAACATTTTCTTGCAATCTTTCCACTAAAAAGATCATTTGCTTTTGTTGTAATGAGGGACATCATTGTTGTGATAGTGAGCTTCCCAAATTAATTTTACCCATGGGACATCTACTTTGTTATAGAACTTGAGCAGGTGCTTTATGAGAAGAGCTTTATTTTGTTCTCTAAGATTCAAAACCCCAAGTCCTCTTTGCTGTTTGGGTTTGCATATCATCTCCCAGCTTGCCAGGCATTTACCTCCTTTATTGATTTCATTTCCATACCAAAGGAAATTTCTGCTTGATTTATCCACATGATCTAGAATGGTAACATGGACTTTAAGAGAGCACATGGAAAATATTGGCATGGAAGCAACAACAGAGTTGACATAAGTGAGCCTACCAGAATGGTTCATGAACCTGGCAACACCTGATAATCTCTTATCAATCCTAGATATAACTGGGATGAGGTCTTGAATAGAGGGCGGTGGTGCCCATAGGTAGCCCAAGATAGGTGAAGGGGAGGCTTTCAACTCTACATCCAAAATACTTAGTAAGGTTGTTGATTGATTGTTGGTCCATATTAATTGGGATCATGGATGATTTGCTGTAATTAACAAATAGCCCAGTGGACATACTGAATAGATTAATAAGGTATTTGAGATGACTGAGTTGATCTTCATCAGCAGGCATGATCAATAGTGTATCATCAGCATATTGAATAATAGGGTAATCAAGACCATATGCCTGATTTGTGGGGAGAGTGATTTCACCATTTGCCCAAGCAGCATTAATAATGGACTGAAGTAGATCAGCAGCAATGATATATAGAAGAGGAGAGTGAGGATCTCCTTGTCTGACTCCTCTTTTACATATAATTTTTTTCCCAGCAACACCATTTAAAAGGACAGATGTTGATGCAGTATTGAGTATATTGGTTACCCAATTTATCCATCTTGGACCAAATCCCTTAGCTTTCAACATGCCAATAATTGCATTGTATTCAATCTTGTCAAATGCTTTCTCAAAATTAAGTTTGAGGATGATGATAGGTTTTCTAGACTGATGACATAGTTGAATGTATTCAAATGCAAATCCCAAACAGTCCTGCATATTTCTCCCTTTTATGAAACCATATTGATTTTGATGAATGACAGAGGTAATGATTTTCTGAGCTCTATTGGCCATAAGCTTTGTGATGATTTTGAGAGGAAGGGTGACCATGGAAATGGGCCTGAAGTCATTCATGTCAATAGGGTTTGTAATCTTTGGGATGAGAGTAACAAAAGCAGTATTAATACTCTGAATATCAATGTTCCCTTCAAAAAAAAATCCTAGATCATAGTGTAAATATCTTGTTTGATGATGTTCCAACATTTTTTCAGAAATAAGCCATTCAAGCCATCAGGTCCTGGTGCTCTCTCAGAGTGGATGTCTTTAATAACCTGGTCAATTTCCTCCATGGAAAAAGGAGCCTCAAGCTCAGATAGATCTTTAGGCTGAATAATTTCCTCAAGATTGAATAGCATAGGGGGGTTAATAGCTTTTCCCAGTCTATCTTTGTATGATTTCCAAACAATGGCAGGCTTGTGATCATGATTTTGGAAGGGAGACCCATCTTCATCATGTAAACGAAACCATCACGCTTGTTTTGAGAAGCTCTAGTTTGTGAGAAGCTTATACCCAAACCTGCCCCAAATGGGAGAAATTTTTGACCACGGCATGTTGATGCCACTCCATGATAGCACACCAAGTTTCATGAATTTCAAACGAGTTTTTGATTTACTAGAATTAAAAAACCAGGTATCTCAATTTTTGCAACCGAGTGACGGTGGCAGAGTGTTTGGCATTTATTCCCATATCTTGCATGGGACGTAAGCATGCACCCAAGGACACAGATTTGAATTATCAACCAATTTATATGCACTGAAGCATGTGCATGTAGTTCAAATTTGAATTATGCACATAAAATACCTAGAAAACCCAGTTAATGTATAAAAATGTCCAAAGGAACCCTAAAAAATTCCAAAATTTAACACAACACTCCTGTTGTTCTGTGTTGACACTAGAAATTTTTTGAAAGCAATAAGAGGCAATGGATATCATTTCGTCGCCAAAGGTGGCACGTTCCCTACCGAAACCATCAAGCTTGTTGTGAGAAGCTTTGGTTTGTGAGAAGCTTATACCCAAACCTGCCCAAAATGGGACAAAAAATTTATCACGGCATGTTGATGCCGCTCCATGATAGCATGCCAAGTTTCATGAATTTCACACGAGTTTTGGTTTTACTAGAATTTAAAAACTAGGTATCTCAATGTTTGCGGCCGAGTGATGGGGGCATGGTGTTTGACAATCATTCCATTTCTTGCATGGGACTTAAGCATGCAACCAAGGACACATATTTGATTTTTCAACCAATTTTATCCATCGGAGCATGTGCATGTTGTTCAAATTTGAATATTCACATAAAATGCCTAGAAAACCCAGTTAACGTATAAAAATGTCCAAATCTTAATAAATTGTTCTATGTTGACACTAATTTTTTTGAAAGCAATAAGAGGCAACATATATTGTTCCGTCCCCAAAGGTGGCACGTTCCCTACCGAAACCATCACGCTTGTTGTGAGAAGCTCTAGTTTGTGAGAATCTTATACCCAAAGTTGCCCCAAATGGGACCAAAATTTTACCACGACATGTTGATGCCACTCCATGATAGCATGCCAAGTTTCATGAATTTCATACTAGTTTTGGATTTACTAGAGTTTTAAAACAAGGTATCTCAATGTTAGCAGCCGAGTAACGGTGGCAGGGTGTTTGACATTGATTCCTATTTCTTGCATGGGACCTAAGCATGCACCACGGACACATATTTGATTTTTCAACCAATTTATATGCACGTGAGCGTGTGCATGTATTTCAAGTTTGAATTATGCAAATAAAATGCTTAGAAAACCCAGTTAATGTATAAAAATGTCCAAACGTACCCCGAAAAATTCCTAATCTTAATACAACACTCCTATTGTTCTATGTTGACACTAATTTTTTTGAAAGCAATAAGAGGCAACATATATTGTTTCATCTCCAAAGGTGGCACGTTCCCTACCGAAACCATCATGTTTGTTGTGAGAAGCTCTAGTTTATGAGAAGCTTATACCCAAACCTGCCCCAAATGGGAGAATTTTTTTAGCACGGTATGTTGATGTCGCTCCATGATAGCATGCCAAGTTTCATGAATTTCAGACGAGTTTTGGATTTACTAGAATTAAAAAACCAGGTATCTCAATGTTTGCGACAGAGTGATGGCGGCAGGGTGTTTGACATTCATTCCCATATCTTGCATGGGACCTAAGCATGCACCCAAGGACACAGATTTGTATTTTCAACCAATTTATATGCACTGGAGCACGTGCATGTAGTTCAAATTTGAATTATGCACATAAAATGCACAGAAAACGCAATTAATGTATAAAAATGTCCAAAAAATTCCAAATCTTAATACAACACTCCTGTTGTTCTATGTTGACACTATTTTTTTTGAAAGCAATAAGAGGCAACATATATCATTTCGTCGCCAAAGGTGGCACGTTCCCTACCGAAACCATCAAGCTTGTTGTGAGAAGCTTTGGTTTGTGAGAAGCTTATACCCAAACCTGCCCAAAATGGGACAAAAAATTTATCACGGCATGTTGATGCCGCTCCATGATAGCATGCCAAGTTTCATGAATTTCACACGAGTTTTGGATTTACTAGAATTTAAAAACTAGGTATCTCAATGTTTGCGGCCGAGTGACGGGGGCATGGTGTTTGACAATCATTCCATTTCTTGCATGGGACTTAAGCATGCAACCAAGGACACATATTTGATTTTTTTCAACCAATTTTATCCATCGGAGCATGTGCATGTTGTTCAAATTTGGATATTCACATAAAATGCCTAGAAAACCCAGTTAACTTATAAAAATGTCCAAACGAACCCCAGAAAAATCCAAATCTTAATAAATTGTTCTATGTTGACACTAATTTTTTTGAAAGCAATAAGAGGCAACATATATTGTTCCGTCCCCAAAGGTGGCACGTTCCCTACCGAAACCATCACCCTTGTTATGAGAAGCTCTAGTTTGTGAGAATCTTATACCCAATGTTGCCCCAAATGGGACCAAAATTTTACCACGACATGTTGATGCCACTCCATGATAGCATGCCAAGTTTCAGGAATTTCATACTAGTTTTGGATTTACTAGAGTTTTAAAACACGGTATCTCAATGTTAGCAGCCGAGTAACGGTGGCAGGGTGTTTGACATTCATTCCTATTTCTTGCATGGGACCTAAGCATGACCACGGACACATATTTGATTTTTCAACCAATTTATATGCACAGGAGCATGTGCATGTATTTCAAGTTTGAATTATGCAAATAAAATGCTTAGAAAACCCAGTTAATGTATAAAAATGTCCAAACGTACCCCGAAAAATTCCTAATCTTAATACAACACTCCTATTGTTCTATGTTGACACTAATTTTTTTGAAAGCAATAAGAGGCAACATATATTGTTTCATCTCCAAAGGTGGCACGTTCCCTACCGAAACCATCATGTTTGTTGTGAGAAGCTTTAGTTTGTGAGAAGCTTATACCCAAACCTGCCCCAAATGGGAGAATTTTTTTAGCACGGCATGTTGATGTCGCTCCATGATAGCATGCCAAGTTTCATGAATTTCAGACGAGTTTTGGATTTACTAGAATTTAAAAACCAGGTATCTCAATGTTTGCGACAGAGTGATGGCGGCAGGGTGTTTGACATTCATTCCCATATCTTGCATGGGACCTAAGCATGCACCCAAGGACACAGATTTGTATTTTCAACCAATTTATATGCAATGGAGGACGTGCATGTAGTTCAAATTTGAATTATGCACATAAAATGCACAGAAAACGCAATTAATGTATAAAAATGTCCAAAAAAATTCCAAATCTTAATACAACACTCCTGTTGTTCTATGTTGACACTATTTTTTTTGAAAGCAATAAGAGGCAACATATATCGTTTCGCGCCAAAGGTGGCACGTTCCCTACCGAAACCATCATGCTTGTTGTGAGAAGCTCTAGTTTGTGAGAAGCTTATACCCAAACCTGCCCCAAATGGGAGAAATTTTTTACCACGGCATGTTTATGCCGCTCCATGATAGCATGCCAACTTTCATGATTTTTAGATGAATTTTGATTTACTAGAATAAAAAAACCAGGTATCTCAATGTTTGCGACCGAGTGATGGTGGCAGAGTGTTTTGCATTCATTCCCATATCCTGCATGGGACCTAAGCATGCATTCAAGGATACAAATTTGAATTATCAACCAATTTATATGCACTGGAGCGTGTGCATGTAGTTCAAATTTGAATTATGCACATAAAATACCTAGAAAACCAAGTTAATGTATAAAAATGTCCAAAGGAATCCCGAAAAATTCCAAAAATTAACACAACACTCCTGTTGTTCTATGTTGACTAGAATTTTTTTGAAAGCAGTAAGAGGCAATGGGTATCATATCATCCTCAAAGATGGCACGTTCCCTACCAAAACTATCACGCTTGTTGTGAGAAGCTCTGGGTTGTGAGAAGCTTATACCCAAACCTGCCCCAAATGGGAGAAAAATGTTACCATGGCATGCTGATACCGCTCCATGATAGCATGCCAAGTTTCATGAATTTCAGACGAGTTTTGGATTTACTAGAATATAAAAAACGGGTATCTCAATGTTTGCGGCCGAGTGACGGTGGCATGGTGTTTGACATTCATTCCCATTTCTTGCATGGGACCTTAGCATGCAACCAAGGACACATATTTGATTTTTCAACCAATTTATATCCGATGGAGCATGTGCATGTAGTTCAAATTCGAATTATGCACATAAAAAGCCTTGAAAACCCAGTTAATGTATAAAAATGTCCAAACGAACCCCGAAAAATTCCAAATTTAGCACACAACTCCTGTTGTTCTCTGTTGACACTAGAAAATTTTGAAATCAATAAGAGGAAAGGATATCGTTTCGTCCCCAAAGGTGGCACGTTCCCTACCAAAACCATCACGCTTGTTGTGAGAATCTCTGTTTGTGAAAAGCTTATACCCAAACCTGCCCCAAATGGGACAAAAAAATTACCACGGCATGTTGATGCCTCTCCGATAGCATGCCAAGTTTCATGAATTTCAGACAAGTTTTGATTTACTATAATTTAAAAACCATGTATCTCAATGTTTGCGGCCGAGTGACGGTGGCACGGTGTTTGACATTCATTCCCATTTCTTGCATGCGGCCTAAGCATGCAACCAAGGACACATATTTGATTTTTCAACCAATTTATATGCACGGGAGCATGTGCATGTAGTTCTAATTTGAATTATGCACATAAAATGCCTAGAAAACCAATGTTGATGCCGCTCCATGATAGCATGCCAAGTTTCATGAATTTCAGATGAGTTTTGGATTTACTAGAATTTAAAAACAAGGTATCTCAATGTTAGCAGTCGAGTGATGGTGGCATGGTGTTCGACATTCATTCCCATTTCTTGCATGGGACCTAAGCATGCAACAAAGGACACATATTTGATTTTTCAACCGATTTATATGCACTGGAGCATGTGCATGTAGTTCAATTTTGAATTGAGCACACAAAATACCTAGAAAACCCAGTTAATGTATAAAAATGTCCAAACGAACCCCTAAAATTCCAAAATTTAACACAACACTCCTGTTGTTCTCTATTGACACTACAAAATTTTTGAAAGCAATAAGAGGCAACTGATATCGTTTCGTCCGCAAAGGTGGCACATTCAGTACCGAAACCATCACGCTTGTGGTGCGAAGCTCAGGTTTGTGAGAAGCTTATACCGAAACCTGCCCCAAATGGGACAAAAATTTAACCATGGCATGTAGATGCCGCTCCATGATAGCATGCCAAGTAACATGAATTTCATACGATATTTGGATTTACTAGAATTTAAAAACCAGGTAGCTCAATGTTTGCGGCCGATTGTCCGTGGTAGGGTGTTTAACATTCATTCCCATTTCTTGCATGGGACCTAAGCATGCAACCAAGGACACATATTTGATTTTTCAACCAATTTATATGCACTGGAGCATGTGCATGTAGTTCAAATTTGAATTATGCACATGAAATGCCTAGAAACCCAGTAAATGTATAAAATTTTCCAAACGAACCCCAAAAAATTCCAAATCTTAATACATTGTTCTATGTTGTACAATTTTTTTGAAAGCAATAAGAGGCAACATATATTGTTCCGTCCCCAAAGGTGGCACGTTCCATACTGAAACCATCACGCTTGTTGTGAGAAGCTCTAGTTTGTGAGAATCTTCTACCCAAAGTTGCCCCAAATGGGACCAAAATTTTACCACGACATGTTGATGCTGCTCCGTGATAGCATGCCAAGTTTCATGAATTTCGTACTAGTTTTGGATGTACTAGAGTCTAGAAGCAAGGTATCTCAATGTTAGCGGCCGAGTGAAGGTGGCATGGTGTTTGACATTCATTCCTATTTCTTACATGGGACCTAAGCATGCACCAAGGACACATATTTCATTTTTCAACCAATTTATATGCACGGGAGCATGTGCATGTAGTTCAAGTTTGAATTATGCACACAAAATGTTTAGAAAACCCAGGAAATGTATAAAAATGTCCAGACGAACCTCGAAAAATTCCTAATCTTAATACAACACTCTTGTTGTTCTATGTTGACATTAATTTTTTTGAAAGAAATAAGAGGCAACATATATTGTTTCGTCTCCAAAGGTGGCACGTTCCCTACCGAAACCATCAAGTTTGTTGTGAGAAGCTCTAGTTTGTGAGAAGCTTATACCCAAACCTACCCCAAAGGGGAGAAATTTTTTACCACGGCATGTTGATGCCGCTCCATGATAGCATGCCAAGTTTCATGAATTTCAGACAAGTTTTGGATTTACTAGAATTTAAAAACTAGGTATCTCAATGTTTGCGACAGAGTGACGGTGGCAGAGTGTTTGACATTCATTCCCATATCTTGCATGGGAACCTCACCATGCACCCAAGGACATAGATTTGAATTTTTCAACCAATTTATATGCACTAGAGCATGTACATGTAGTTCAAATTTGAATTATGCATATAAAATACCTAGAAAGCCAAGTTAATGTATGAAAATGTCCAAAGGAACCCTGAAAAATTGAAAAATTTAACACAACACTACTGTTGTTCTATGTTGAAACTAGAAATTTTTTGAAAGCAGTAAGAGGCAACGGATATCCTATCATCCCCAAAGGTGGCACGTTCCATACTGAAACCATCACGCTTGTTGTGAAAAGCTCTGGGTTGTGAGAAGCTTATACCCAAACCTGCCCCAAAAGGGACAAAATTTTTACCACGGCATGTTGATATCGCTCCATGATAGCATGCCAAGTTTCATGAATTTCAGACGACTTTTGGATTTACTAGAATTTAAAAACCAAGTATCTCAATGCTTGCGGCTGAGTGACGGTGGCAGGGTGTTTGACTTTCATTTCCATTTCTTGCATGGGACCTATGCATGCAACCAAGGACACATATTTGATTTTTCAACCAATTTATATGCACTGGAGCACGTGCATGTAGTTCAAATTTGAATTATGCCCATAAAATGCATGGAAAACCCAATTAATGTATAAAAATGTCCAAAGGAACCCCAAAAAATTCCAAATCTTAATACAACACTCCTGTTGTTCTAAGTTGACACTAATTTTTTTAAAAGCAATAAAAGGCAACATATATCGTTTCGTCCCCAAAGGTGGCACGTTCCCTACCGAAACCATCACACTTGTTGTGAGGAGCTCTAGTTTGTGAGAAGCTTATACCCAAACCTGCCCCAAATGGGAGAAATTTTTTACCACGGCATGTTGATGCCGCTCCATGATAGCATGCCAAGTTTCATGAATTTCAGACGAGTTTTTGATTTACTAGAATTTAAAATCCAAGTATCTCAATGTTTGCGACCGAGTGACGGTGGCAGGGTGTTTGGCATTCATTCCCATATCCTGCATGGGACCTAAGCATGCACCCAAGGAGACAGATTTGAATTATCAACCAATTTATATGCAGTGGAGCGTGTGCATGTAGTTCAAATTTGTATTATGCACATAAAATACCTAGAAAATTCCAAAAATTAACACAACACTCCTGTTGTTCTGTGTGGACACTAGAATTTTTTTGAAAGCAATAGGAGGCAACGGATATCATTTCGTTCCCAAAGGTGGCACGTTCCCTGCCGAAACCATCACGCTTGTTGTGAGAAGCTTTGGTTTGTGAGAAGCTTATACCCAATTCTGCCCCAAATGGGACAAAAATTTTACCACGGCATGTTGATGCCGCTCCATGATAGCATGCCAAGTTTCATGAATTTCACACGAGTTTTGGATTTTCTAGAATTTAAAAACCAGGTATCTCAAAGTTTGCGGCCGAGTGACTGTGGCATGGTGTTTGACATTCATTCCCATTTCTTGCATGGGACCTAAGCATTTAACCAAGGACACATATTTGATTTTTCAACCAATTTTTATCCACTAGAGCATGTGCATGTTGTTCAAATTCGAATATTCACATAGAATGCGTAGAAAACCCAGTTAACATATAAAAATGTCCAAACGAACCCCGAAAAATTCCAAATCTTAATACATTGTTCTATGTTGACACTATTTTTTTTAGAAAGCAATAAGAGACAACATATATTGTTCCGTCCCCAAAGGTGGCACATTCCCTACAGAAACCATCACGCTTGTTATGAGAAGCTCTAGTTTGTGAGAAGCTTATACCCAAACTTGCCCCTAATGGGACCAAAATTTTACCATGGAATGTTGATGCCGCCTCACGATAGCTTGCGAAGTTTCATGAATTTCGCACTAGTTTTGGATTTACTAGAGTTTAAAAACAAGGTATCTCAATGTTAGTGGCCGAGTAACGGTGGCAGGGTGTTTGACATTCATTCCTATTTCTTGCATGGGACCTAAGCATGCACCAAGGACACATATTTGATTTTTCGACCAATTTATACGCACGGCAGCACGTGCATGCATTTCAAGTTTGAATTATGCATATAAAATGCTTAGAAAACCCAGTTAATATATAAAAATGTCCAAACGAACCCCGGAAAATTACTAATCTTAATACAACACTCCTGTTGTTCTATGTTGACACTAATTTTTTTGAAAGCAATAAGAGGTGACATATATTGTTTCGTCTCCAAAGGTGGCACGTTCCCTATCGAAACCATCACGTTTGTGGTGAGAAGATCTAGTTTGTGAGAAGCTTATACCCAAACCTTCCCCAGATCGGAGAATTTTTTTAGCACGGCATGTTCATGTCGCTCCATGATAGCATGCCAAGTTTCATGAATTTCAGACGAGTTTTGGATTTACTAGAATTTAAAAAACAGGTATCTCAATGTTTGGGACAGAGTGACGGTGCAGGGTGTTTGACATTCGTTCCCATATCTTGCATGGGACCTAAACATGCACCCAAGGACACCAATTTGAATTTTCAACCAATTTATATGCACTTGAGCACGTGCATGTAGTTTAAATTTGAATTATGCACATAAAATGCACAGAAAACCCAATTAATGTATAAAAATGTCAAAACGAACCCCAAAAATTTCCAATTCTTAATACAACACTCCTGTTGCTCTATGTTGACACTAATTTTTTTTAAAGCAATAAGAGGCAACATATATCGTTTCGTCCCCAAAGGTGGCATGTTCCCTAGCGAAACCATCACGCTTTTTTTGACCAAAGAACAGTAGGGTAAGTCCCCTACTGTCAGTCATTTTCATTTATAAAGAAGAGTATCGAAAGTACATAAATAAGTGGTTGTTGGGGGGACAACCAAGTAGGTACAATCTAGAGGGAGAGTAGAAAGCAAATTATTGAAAAAATAAATATTGTCTATCCATGAAGACATGCCCTCTGTTAGAGTGGGTTTAGCCCTCAGCATGATCATTTTGAAATATCTGACAAAATCATTCTTGCAATCATTTATTGAGCAAGGTATCCCTTCAAAAATCATCCCATTCCTTTGGTTCCATATGCTCCAGCATCCAAGAATCATGATTTCCATGAAGTGGCCAATTTATATCTGTGTTTAGCATCAATAATCATATTGTTGATCTCCATATCTGAATTCCATTCAAACCCAATGTTCCACCAGAAACCTTGACTAAATGGACAAGTGAATAGAAGATGAGTCATGTCTTCAAGGTCTTCATTGTTGCATAGAACACATACAGTGGAATCCGGATGCATGCTTTTTCTGATCAAAAGATCACATGTATTTATTCTGTCATTTAGCATAAGACAACAGAAAAAATTGTGTCTTGGAAGACAACATGATTTCCATATCCATTTAAAGGTGTCAGCAGCATCCTCACCATTCATAAGGTATCCATAGATCTTATTTGTAATGTTCTTACTGTTACCCCCGTTGAAGATCCATGTGTCCTTATCATCTGTGTTCCTGATATTGTTTAGTTCTCCTGATAGTAAGTGGAATTGTTGGTGGGATTGTATGGATAGTGGAAGTTGAAACAGGCTATAAAGGTTATCCAGTTCCTTGGCTTCTTTGACTGATATGCTTTCCTTTTGGGTAAAAGAGTGAAGCTCAGGGTATTTAATTCTCCTAATATCACCATTCCATATGTCATCCCATAGCAGATTAGTGCAACCAGATTTGATGTCACAAGTAGTCATTTCCCTGAAAAGGTCAAACATTTTCATGCAATCTTTCCACCAAAAAGATCCTTTGCTTTTGTTGTAATGAGGGACATCATTGTTGTGATAGTGAGCTTCCCAAATTAATTTTACCCATGGGACATCTACTTTGTTATAGAACTTGAGCAGGTGCTTTATGAGAAGAGCTTTATTTTGTTCTCTAAGATTCAAAACCCCAAGTCCTCCTTGCTGTTTGGGTTTGCATATCATCTCCCAGCTTGCCAGGCATTTACCTCCTTTATTGATTTCATTTCCATACCAAAGGAAATTTCTGCTTGATTTATCCACATGATCTAGAATGGTAACATGGACTTTAAGGGAGCACATGGCAAATATTGGCATGGAAGCAACAATAGAGTTGACATAAGTGAGCCTACCAGAATGGTTCATGAACCTGGCAACACCTGATAATCTCTTATCAATCCTAGATATAACTGGGATGAGGTCTTGAACAGAGGGCGGTGGTGCCCATAGGTAGCCCAAGATAGGTGAAGGGGAGGCTTTCAACTCTACATCCAAAATAGTTAGTAAGGTTGTTGATTGATTGTTGGTGCATATTAATTGGGATCATCGATGATTTGCTGTAATTAACAAATAGCCCAGTGGACATACTGAATAGATTAATAAGGTATTTGAGATGACTGAGTTGATCTTCATCAGCAGGCATGATCAATAGTGTATCATCAGCATATTGAATAATAGGGTAATCAAGACCATATGCCTGATTTGTGGGGAGAGTGATTTCACCATTTGCCCAAGCAGCATTAATAATGGACTGAAGTAGATCAGCAGCAATGATATATAGAAGAGGAGAGTGAGGATCTCCTTATCTGACTCCTCTTTTACATATAATTTTTTTCCCAGCAACACCATTTAAAAGGACAGATGTTGATGCAGTATTGAGTATATTGGTTACCCAATTTATCCATCTTGGACCAAATCCCTTAGCTTTCAACATGCCAATAATTGCATTGTATTCAATCTTGTCAAATGCTTTCTCAAAATTAAGTTTGAGGATGATGATAGGTTTTCTAGACTGATGACATAGTTGAATGTATTCAAATGCAAATCCCAAACAGTCCTGCATATTTCTCCCTTTTATGAAACCATATTGATTTTGATGAATGACAGAGGTAATGATTTTCTGAGCTCTATTGGCCATAAGCTTTGTGATGATTTTGAGAGGAAGGCTGACCAAGGAAATGGGCCTGAAGTCATTCATGTCAATAGGGTTTGTAATCTTTGGGATGAGAGTAATAAAAGCAGTATTAATACTCTGAATATCAATGTTCCCTTCAAAAAAAAATCCTAGATCATAGTGTAAATATCTTGTTTGATGATGTTCCAACATTTTTTCAGAAATAAGCCATTGAAGCCATCAGGTCCTGGTGCTCTCTCAGAGTGGATGTCTTTAATAACCTGGTCAATTTCCTCCATGGAAAAAGGAGCCTCAAGCTCAGATAGATATTTAGGCTGAATAATTTCCTCAAGATTGAATAGCATAGGGGGTTAATAGCTTTTCCCAGTCTATCTTTGTATGATTTCCAAACAATGGCAGGCTTGTGATCATGATTTTTGAAGGGAGTCCCATCTTCATCATGTAAACGAAACCATCACGCTTGTTGTGAGAAGCTCTAGTTTGTGAGAAGCTTATACCCAAACCTGCCCCAAATGGGAGAAATTTTTTACCATGGCATGTTGATGCCACTCCATGATAGCACGCCAAGTTTCATGAATTTCAAACGAGCTTTTGATTTACTAGAATTAAAAAACCAGGTATCTCAATTTTTGCGACCGAGTGACGGTGGCAGAGTGTTTGGCATTCATTCCCATATCCTGCATGGGACCTAAGCATGCACCCAAGGACACAGATTTGAATTATCAACCAATTTATGTGCACTGGAGCATGTGCATGTAGTTCAAATTTGAATTATGCACATAAAATACCTAGAAAACCCAGTTAATGTATAAAAATGTCCAAAGGAACCCTAAAAAATTCCAAAATTTAACACAACACTCCTGTTGTTCTGTGTTGACACTAGAAATTTTTTGAAAGCAATAAGAGGCAATGGATATCATTTCGTCGCCAAAGGTGGCACGTTCCCTACCGAAACCATCAAGCTTGTTGTGAGAAGCTTTGGTTTGTGAGAAGCTTATACCCAAACCAGCCCAAAATGGGACAAAAAATTTATCACGACATGTTGATGCCGGTCCATGATAGCATGCCAAGTTTCAAGAATTTCACACGAGTTTTGGATTTACTAGAATTTAAAAACTAGGTATCTCAATGTTTGCGGCCGAGTGACGGGGGCATGGTGTTTGACAATCATTCCCATTTCTTGAATGGGACTTAAGCATGCAACCAAGGACACATATTTGATTTTTCAACCAATTTTTATCCACCGGAGCATGTGCATGTTGTTCAAATTTGAATATTCACATAAAATGCCTAGAAAACCCAGTTAACGTATAAAAATGTCCAAACGAACCCCAAAAAATTCCAAATCTTAATAATTTGTTCTATGTTGACACTAATTTTTTTGAAAGCAATAACAGGTAACATATATTGTTCCGTCCCCAAAGGTGGCACGTTCCCTACCGAAACCATCACGCTTGTTGTGAGAAGCTCTAGTTTGTGAGAAGCTTATACCCAAACTTGCCCCTAATGGGACCAAACTTTTACCACGGCATGTTGATGCCACTCCATGATAGCATGCCAAGTTTCATGAATTTCATACTAGTTTTGGATTTGCTAGAGTTTTAAAACAAGGTATCTCAATGTTAGCAGCCGAGTAACGGTGGCAGGGTGTTTGACATTCATTCCTATTTCTTGCATGGGACCTAAGCATGCACCCAAGGACACAGATTTGTATTTTCAACCAATTTATATGCACTGGAGCACGTGCATGTAGTTCAAATTTGAATTATGCACATAAAATGCACAGAAAACGCAATTAATGTATACAAATGTCCAAAAAATTCCAAATCTTAATACAACACTCCTGTTGTTCTATGTTGACACTAATTTTTTTTGAAAACAATAAGAGGCAACATATATTGTTTCGTCGCCAAAGGTGGCACGTTCTCTACCGAAACCATCACGCTTGTTGTAAGAAGCTCTAGTTTGTGAGAAGCTTATACCCAAACCTGCCCCAAATGGGAGAAATTTTTTACCACGGCATGTTTATGCCGCTCCTTGATAGCATGCCAAGTTTCATGATTTTTAGACAACAAATTTTGATTTACAAGAATTAAAAAACCAGGTATCTCAATGTTTGCGACCGAGTGACGGTGGCAGAGTGTTTCGCATTCATTCCCATATCCTACATGGGACCTAAGCATGCACCCAAGGATACAAATTTGAATTATCAACCAATTTATATCCACTGGAGCATGTGCATGTAGTTCAAATTTGAATTATGCACATAAAAAACCTAGAAAACCAAGTTAATGTATAAAAATGTCCAAAGGAATCCCGAAAAATTCCAAAAATTAACACAACACTCCTGTTGTTCTATGTTGGCTAGAATTTTTTTGAAAGCAGTAAGAGGCAATGGGTATCATATCATCCTCAAAGGTGGCACGTTCCCTACCAAAACTATCACGCTTCTTGTGAGAAGCTCTGGGTTGTGAGAAGCTTATACCCAAACCTGCCCCAAATGGGACAGAAATGTTACCATGGAATGTTGATACCGCTCCATGATAGCATGCCAAGTTTCATGAATTTCAGACGAGTTTTGGATTTACTAGAATTTAAAAACCGGGTATCTCAATGTTTGCGGCCGAGTGACGGTGGCATGGTGTTTGACATTCATTCCCATTTCTTGCATGGGACCTTAGCATGCAACCAAGGACACATATTTGATTTTTCAACCAATTTATATCCGGTGGAGCATGTGCATGTAGTTCAAATTTGAATTATGCACATAAAATGCCTAGAAAACCCAGTTAATGTATAAAAATGTCCAAACGAACCCCGAAAAATTCCAAATTTAGCACAGAACTCCTATTGTTCTCTGTTGACACTAGAAAAATTTTGAAATCGTTAAGAGGAAAGGATATCGTTTCGTCCCCAAAGGTGGCACGTTCCCTACCGAAACCATCACGCTTGTTGTGAGAATCTCTGTTTTTGAAAAGCTTATACCCAAACCTGCCCCAAATGGGACAAAAAAATTACCACGGCATGTTGATGCCGCTCCATGATAGCATGCCAAGTTTCATGAATTTCAGACAAGTTTTGATTTACTATAATTTAAAAACCATGTATCTCAATGTTTGCGGCCGAGTGACGGTGGCACGGTGTTTGACATTCATTCCCATTTCTTGCATGGGACCTAAGCATGCAACCAAGGACACATATTTGATTTTTCAACCAATTTATATGCATGGGAGCATGTGCGTGTAGTTCTAATTTGAATTATGCACATAAAATGCCTAGAAAACCCACTTAAGGTATAAAAATGTCCAAAGGAACCCCGAAAAATTCCAAAATTTAACACAACACTCTGTTGTTCTATGTTGACACTAGAAAACTTTTGAAAGGAATAACAGGCAATGCATATAGTTTCGTCCCCAAAGGTGGCACGTTCCCTACAGAAACCATCATGCTTGTTGTGAGAAGCTCTGGTTTATGAGAAGCTTATACCCAAACCTGCCCCAAATTGGCCAAATATTTTACCACGGCATGTTGATGCCGCTCCATGGTAGTATGCCAAGCTACATGAATTTTAGATGAGTTTTGGATTTACTAGAATTTGAAAACCAGGTATCTCAATTTTTGCGGACGAGTGACGGTTGCAGGGTGTTCGACATTCATTCCCATTTCTTGCATCGGACCTAAGCATGCAACCAAGGACGCATATTCGATTTTTCAACCAATTTCTATGCACTCGAGCACGTGCATGTAGTTCAAATTTGAATTATGCACATAAAATGCCTAGAAAACCCAGTTAATGTATAAAAATGTCCAAATAAACCCTCAAAAATTCCAAAATATAACACAACACTCCTGTTGTTCTATGTTAACACTAGAGAACCCAGTTAACGTATAAAAATGTCCAAATGAACCCCTAAAAATTCCAAAATTTAACAGAGCACTCCTGTTGTTATCTGTTGACTAGAATTTTTTTGAAAGAAATAAGAGGCAACGGATATCGTTTCGTCCCCAAAGGTGGCACGTTCCCCACCGAAACCATCACGCTTGTTGTGAGAAGCTCTGTTTGTGACAAGCTTATACCCAAACCTGCCCCAAATGGGACAAATTTTTTACCACGGCATGTTGATGCGGCTCCATGATGGCATGCAAAGTTTCATGAACTTCATACGAGTTTTGGATCTACTAGAATTTAAAAACCAAGTATCTCAATATTTGCGGCCGAGTGACAGTGGCAAGGTGTTTGACATTCATTCCCATTTCTTGCAAGGGACCTAAGCATGCAACCAAGGACACATATTTGATTTTTCAACCAATTTATATGCACGGGAGCATGTGCATGTAGTTCAAATTTGAATTATGCACATAAAATACCTGGAAAACCCAGTTAATGTATAAAAATGTCCAAACGAACCCCGAAAAATTCCAAAAATTAACACAACACTCCTCTTGTTCTATGTTCACACTAGAAATTTTTTGAAAGCAATATCGGGCAACAAAAATCGTTTCATCCCCAAAGATGGCACGTTCCCTACCGAAACCATCACGCTTGTTGTGAGAAGCTTATACCCAAACCTGCCCCAAATAGGAGAAATTTTTTACCACGGCATGTTGACACCGCTCCATGATAGCATGCCAAGTTTCATGAATTTCAGACGAGTTTTGGATTTACTAGAATTTAAAAACCAGGTATCTCAATGTTTGCGGTCGAGTGATGGTGGCATGGTGTTTGACATTCATTCCCATTTCTTGCATGGGACCTAAGCATGCAACAAAGGACACATATTTGATTTTTCAACCAATTTATATGCACTGGAGCATGTGCATGTAGTTCAAATTTGAATTGAGTACACAAAATACCTAGAAAACCCAGTTAATGTATAAAAATGTCCAAACAAACCCCTAAAATTCCAAAATTTAACACAACACTCCTGTTGTTCTCTATTGACAATAGAAAATTTTTGAAAGCAATAAGAGGCAACGGATATTGTTTCGTCCCCAAAGGTGGCACATTCACTACCAAAACCATCACGTTGTGGTGTCAAGCTCTGGTTTGTGAGAAGCTTATACCGAAACCTGCCCCAAATGGGACAAAAATTTAACCATGGATGTAGATGCCGCTCCATGATAGCATGCCAAGTAACATGAATTTCATATGATATTTGGATTTACTAGAATTTATAAACCAGGTAGCTCAATGTTTGCGGCCGAGTGTCCGTGGTAGGGTGTTTAACATTCATTCCCATTTCTTGCATGGGACCTAAGCATGCAACCAAGGATACATATTTGATTTTTCAACCAATTTATATGCACTGGAGCATGTGCATGTAGTTCAAATTTGAATTATGCACATGAAATGCCTAGAAACCCAGTTAATGTATAAAAATTTCCAAACGAACCCCAAAAAATTCCAAAATTTAACACAACACTGATGTTATTCTATGTTGACACTAAATTGTTTTTGAAAGCAATAAAAGGCAACATATATCGTCTCGTCCCCAAAGGTGGCATGTTCACTACCGAAACCATCAAGCTTGTTGTGAGAAGCTTATACCCAAACCTGCCCCAAATGGGAGAAATTTTTTACCATGGCATGTTGATGCCGCTCCATGATAGCATGCCAAATTTCATGGATTTCAGATGAGTTTTGGATTTTCTAGAATTTGAAAACCAGGTATCTCAATGTTTGCGGCTGATTGACGGTGACAGGGTGTTTAACATTCATTCCCATATCTTGCATGGGACCTAAGCATGCACCTAAGGTCATAGATTTGATTTTTTTCAACCAATATATATGCACTAGAGCATGTGCATGTAGTTAAAATTTGAATTATGCACATAAAATACCTAGAAAACCCAGTTAATGTATAAAAATGTCCAAAGAATCCCCAAAAAATTCCAAAAATTAACACAACACTCATGTTGTTCTATGTTGACACTTGAAATTTTTTTAAAGCGATAACAGGCAACGAATATCGTTTCGTCCCCAAAGGTGGCATGTTACCTACCAAAACCATCACGCTTGTTGTGAGAAGCTTATACCCAAACCTGCCCGAAATGGGAGAAAAAATTTACCACGGCATGTTGATTCCGCCCCATGATAGCATGCCAAGTTTCATGAATTTCAGATGAGTTTTGGATATACTAGAATTTAAAAACCAGGTATCTCAATGTTTGCGGCCGAGTAACGGTGGCATGGTGTTTGGCATTCATTCTCATTTCTTGCATGGGACCTAAGCATGCAACCAAGGACACATATTTGGTTTTTCAACCAATTTATATGTACTGGAGCATGTGCATGTAGTTCGAATTTGAATTATGCACATAAAATGGATAGAAAACCCAGTTAACATATAAAAATGTCCAAACAAAACCCGGAAAATTCCAAAATTTAACACAGCACTCCTGTTGTTCTCTGTTGACACTAGAATATTTTTGAAAGAAACAAGAGGCAACGGATATCATTTCGTCCCCAAAGGTGGCACGTTCCCCACCGAAACCATCACGCTTGTTGTGAGAAGCTCTGTTTGTGAGAAGCTTATACCCAAACCTGCCCCAAATGGGACAAAATTTTTACCACGGCATGTTGATGCGGCTCCATGATAGCATGCAAAGTTTCACGAACTTCATACGAGTTTTGGATTTACTAGAATTTAAAAACCAAGTATCTCAATGTTTGCGGCCGAGTGACGGTGGCAAGGTGTTTGACATTCATTCCCATTTCTTGCAAGGGACCTAAGCATGCAACCAAGGACACATATTTGATTTTTCAACCAATTTATATGCACGGGAGCATGTGCATGTAGGTCAAATTTGAATTTTTCACATAAAATGCCTAGAAAACCCAGTTAATGTATAAAAATGTCCAAACGAACCCCGAAAAATTCCAATATTTAATACAACACTCTTGTTGTACTGTGGTAACACTAAATTTTTTCTTGAAAGCAATAAGAGGCAACATAAATCATTTTGTCAACAAAGGTATTGTAATGAACTCATTCTTTATTTACATTGGTGTTAAACCTACTGTATTCCAACTGCTCTATGGATCATACCCCCCGATACTAGCCATAGATTCATCAACATAAGCAAACAACATACGAAAAAACAGAATCTGTCAAAAACAGAACAATCTGGAGCAATCTGTAACTTTTGAATACTTCTGGAACCCCAAAAATTCTACCAAAATAGGAAGTCCTAGATAATTTAAATATTAATCTTCTGCAAAAATAATCAACTAAAATCCACGTTTCTGTGGATTATGAAAATTATTCTCGTGCGCGTGAAAGTTTCTATTTTTCTGGAAGATCAAATTAACTATCACCAAAGAAGATCTGATAGGTTCTACTTGGCACAAACACTAATTAAAACATAAAACCACATCTAACTAGAAGCTAGATGAATTACTTAATACTAAACAGGAACAAAAAGCAAGGAACAAAAATAAATTGGGTTGCCTCCCAACAAGCGCTATCGTTTAACGCCCCTAGCTAGGCATAAAATCGAGAATAGATCTAAGTATTGCCATCTTTGGTATTCAATTCATAAGTGGCTCTCATAATGGATTCATAAGGTAATTTAATTTTCTTCCTAGGAAAGTGCTCCATGCCTTTCCTTAATGGAAATTGGAATCTAATATTTCCTTCTTTCATATCAATAATTGCACCAATCGTTCTAAGGAAAGGTCTATCAAGAATAATAGGACATGAAAGATTGCAATCTATATCAAGAACAATAAAATCTACAGGCACATAATTCCTATTTGCAACAATAAGAACATCATTAATCCTTCCCATAGGTTTCTTAATGATGGAATCTGCAAGGTGCAAGTTTAAAGAGCAATCATCAAACTCACGGAAACCTAACACATCACACAAAGTTTTTGGAATCATGGAAACACTAGCACCCAAATCACACAAAGCATAGCATTCATGATCTTTAATTTTAATTTTAATAGTAGGTTCCCACTCATCATAAAGTTTTCTAGGGATAGAAACTTCTAATTCAAGTTTTTCTTCATAAGATTGCATTAAAGCATCAATGATATGTTTAGTAAAAGCTTTATTTTAACTATAAGCATGAGGAGAATTTAACACGGATTGCAATAAGGAAATACAATCTCTTAAAGAACAATTATCATAATTAAATTCCTTGAAATCCAAGATAGTGGGTTCATTGCTATGTAAAGTTTTGACCTCTTCAATCCCACTTTTACCAACTTTTGCATCAAGATCCAAAAACTCTGAATCATTGGGACGCCTTTTAACTAAAGTTGACTCATCTCCAGTACCATCATTATCAAGATTCATATTGCAAAACAAAGTTTTAATAGGGGACACATCAATCACTTTTCGATCTTCATCATTATTACCATGAAAACTAGAAGAACACGCTTTTACAAAGCAATCCTTTTTAGCACGCATCCTAGCGGTTCTTTCTTTGCACTCATCAATGGAAATTCTCATAGATTTGAGAGACTCATTGATATCATGCTTAGGTAGAATAGATCTAAGTTTCAAAGAATCAACATCAAGAGAAATTCTATCGGCGTTCCTAGCCAACTCGTTAATCTTAGGCTATTTTTCTTCAAGCAAGGCATTGAAATTCTTTTGAGAAATCATAAACTCTTTAACACTAATCTCAAAATCAGAGGGAATGTTATTAAAATTTCCATAAGAGTTGTTGTAGGAATTACCATAATTATTGGAGGAATTACTAGGGAATGGCCTAGGATTAAAGTTTCCTCTATAAGTGTTGTTACCAAAATTATTCCTACCAACAAGATTCACATCCATAGATTCATTTTTATTCTCAATCAAAGTAGACAAAGGCATATCATTAGGATCAATAGGAGCACTCTTATTAGCAAACAATTTCATAAGTTCATCAATCTTTCCACTCAAAACATTAATCTCTTCTATTGCATGAACCTTTCTACTAGTAGATCTTTCGGTCTGCCACTGAGAATAATTAACCATAATATCATCTAGGAGTTTAGTAGATTCTCCTAAAGTGATTTCCATAAAAGTGCATCCCGCGGCCAAATCTAACTGATTTCTAGAAGCAAAATTCAAGCCGACATAAAAAATTTGTATGATCATCCATAAATTTAATCCATGTGTAGGTCAATTGTGAATCATTAATTTCATCCTCTCCCAAGATTGTGCAACATGTTCATGATCAAGTTGCTTAAAATTCATAATATCGTTTCTAAGAGAGATAATCTTATCGGGAGGAAAATACTTAGAGATAAAAGCATCTTTGCACTTATTGTTGGGGAACGTTGCAAAAAATTAAAAATTTTCCTACGGTTTCACCAAGATCCATCTATGAGTTCATCCAAGCAACGAATCAAGGGAGAGAGATTGCATCTACATACCACTTGTAGATCGCGTGCGGAAGCGTTCAAGGGGATGGTGATGATGGAGTCGTACTCGCCGTGATTCAGATCACCGATGACCAAGTGCTGAACGGACAGCACCTCCGCGTTCAACACACGTACGGGACGGGAGACGTCTCCTCCTTCTTGATCCAGCAAGGGGGAAGGAGAGGTTGATGATGATCCAGCAGCACGACGGCGTGGTGGTGGATGCAGCAGAACTCCGGCATGGCTTCACCAGGCTGCTACTGGAGGAGGACGAGGTGTAGCAGGGGGAGGGAGGCGCCAATGCATAGGGTGCGGCTGCCCTCCCCCCTGCCCTCCTTTATATAGGCCCTCCAGGGGGGGCGCCGGCCCTGGGAGATCCAATCTCCCAAGGGGGCGGCGGCCAGGGGAGTGGAGTGCCCCGCAAGGCATGTGGTGCGCCCCCCACCCTAGGGTTTCAACCCTAGGCGCAGGGGGTGGGCCTAGGGGGGCGCACCAGCCCACTATGGGCTGGTTCCCCTCCCACTTCAGCCCATGGGGCCCTCCGGGGTGGGTGGCCCCACCCGGTGGACCCCCCGGGACCCTTCCGGTGGTCCCGGTACAATACCAGGTGACCCCGAAACTTTCCCGATGGCCAAAATACCACTTCCTATATATAATTCTTTACCTCCGGACCATTCCGAAACTCCTCGTGACGTCCGGGATCTCATCCAGGACTCCTAACAACATTCGGTATGCTGCATACTCATATTCATACAGCCCTAGCGTCACCGAACCTTAAGTGTGTATTCCCTACGGGTTCGGGAGACACGTAGACATGACCGAGACGGTTCTCGAGCAATAACCAACAGCGGGATCTAGATACCCATGTTGGCTCCCACATGCTCCTCGATGATTTCATCGGATGAACCACGATGTCGAGGATTAGACAACCCCATATACAATTCCCTTTGTCAATCGGTACGTTACTTGCCCGAGACTCGATCGTCGGTATCCCAATACCTCGTTCAGTCTCATTACTGGCAAGTCACTTTACTCGTACCGTAATGCATGATCCCGTGACCAATCACTTGGTCACCTTGAGCTCATTATGATGATGCATTACCAAGTGGGCCCAGAGATACCTCTCCGTCATACGGAGTGACAAATCCCAGTCTCGATCCCACTCTCGACCCAGTTACGTTGTGACGTTTGGTACCCCCAAAGCACTCCTACGATATCCGGGAGTTACATAATCTCATGGTCTAAGGAAAAGATACTTGACATTGGAAAAGCTCTAGCAAACGAACTACACGATCTTGTGCTATGCTTAGGATTGGGTCTTGTCCATCACATCATTCTCCTAATGATGTGATCCCGTTATCAACGACATCCAATGTCCATAGCCAGGAAACCATGACTATCTGATGATCAACGAGCTAGTCAACTAGAGGCTTACTAGGGACATATTATGGTCTATGTATTCACACGTGTATTACGATTTATGGATAATACAATTATAGCATGAATAAAAGACAATTATCATGAACAAAGAAATATAATAATAACACTTTTATTATTGCCTCTAGGGCATATTTCCAATAGTCTCCCACTTGCACTAGAGTCAATAATCTAGTTACATTGTGATGAATCAAACACCCATAGAGTTCTGGTGTTGATCATGTTTTGCTCGCGAGAGAGGTTTAGTAAACGGATCTGCGACATTCAGATCCGTATGTACTTTGCAAATATCTATGTCTCCATCCTGAACATTTTCACGGATGGAGTTGAAACGACGCTTGATGTGCCTGGTCTTCTTATGAAACCTGGGCTCCTTGGCAAGGGCAATAGCTCCAGTGTTGTCACAGAAGAGTTTGATCGGCCCCGACGCATTGGGTATGACTCCTAGGTCGGTGATGAACTCCTTCACCCAAATAGCTTCATGCGCTGCCTCCGAGGCTGCCATGTACTCCACTTCACATGTAGATCCCGCCACGACGCTCTGCTTGCAGCTGCACCAGCTTACTGCTCCACCATTCACCATATACACGTATCCGGTCTGTGACTTAGAGTCATCCAGATCTGTGTCGAAGCTAGCGTCGACGTAACCCTTTACGGCGAGCTCTTCGTCACCTCCATAAACGAGAAACATGTCCTTTGTCCTTTTCAGGTACTTTAGGATATTCTTGACCGCTGTCCAGTGTTCCTTGCCGGGATTACATTGGTACCTTCCTACCAAACTAACGGCAAGGTTTACATCAGGTCTGGTACACAGCATGGCATACATAATAGATCCTATGGCTGAAGCATAGGGGATGACACTCATCTCTTCTTTATCTTTTGCCGTGGTCGGGCATTGAGCCAAGCTCAATCTCACACCTTGCAATACAGGCAAGAACCCCTTCTTGGACTGATCCATTTTCAACTTCTTCAAAATCTTATCAAGGTATGTGCTTTGTGAAAGACCTATGAGGCGTCTCGATCTATCTCTATAGATCTTGATGCCTAATATATAAGCAGCTTCTCCAAGGTCCTTCATTGAAAAACACTTATTCAAGTAGGCCTTAATGCTATCCAGAAGTTCTATATCATTTCCCATCAAGAGTATGTCATCTACATATAATATGAGAAATGCTACAGAGCTCCCACTCACTTTCTTGTAAACGCAGGCTTCTCCACAAGTCTGCATAAACCCAAACGCTTTGTTCATCTCATCAAAGCGAATGTTCCAACTCCGAGATGCTTGCACCAGCCCATAAATGGATCGCTGGGGCTTGCATACTTTGTGAGCATTCTTAGGATCGACAAAACCTTCCGGCTGCATCATATACAGTTCTTCCTTAAGATGCCAGTTAAGGAATGCCGTTTTGACGTCCATCTGCCATATCTCATAATCATAGTATGCGGTAATTGCTAACATGATTCGGATGGACTTCAGCTTCACTACGGGAGAGAATGTCTCGTCGTAGCCAACCCCTTGAACTTGTCGATAACCCTTAGCGACAAGTCGAGCTTTATTGATGGTAACATTTCCATCTGCGTCCGTCTTCTTCTTAAAGATCCATTTGTTTTCTATCACTCGCCGATCATCGGGCAAGTCTGTCAAACTCCATACTTTGTTTTCATACATGGATTCTATCTCGGATTTCATGGCTTCAAGCCATTTGTTGGAATCTAGGCCCGCCATCGCTTCTTCATAGTTCGAAGGTTCACCGTTGTCTAACAACATGATTTCCAGGACAGGGTTGCCGTACCACTCTGGTGCGGAACGTGTCCTTGTGGACCTACGAAGTTCAGTAGCAACTTGATCCGAAGTACCTTGATCGTCATCATTATTTCCTCTTCAGTTGGTGTAGGCATCACAAGAACATTTTCCTGAGCTGCACTACTTTCCCGTTCGAGAGGTAGTACTTCATTGAGTTCTACTTTCCTCCCACTTACTTCTTTCGAGAGAAACTCTTTTTCCAGAAAGCATCCGTTCTTGGCAACAAAGATCTTGCCCTCGGATCGTAAGTAGAAGGTATACCCAACGGTTTCCTTACGGTATCCTATGAAGACGCATTTTTCCAACTTGGGTTCGAGCTTTTCAGGTTGAAGTTTCTTGACATAAGCATCGCATCCCCAAACTTTTAGAAACAACAGCTTAGGTTTCTTCCCAAACCATAATTCATACGGTGTCGTCTCAACGGATTTAGACGGTGCCCTATTTAAAGTGAATGTAGCTGTCTCTAGAGCGTATCCCCAAAATGATAGCGGTAAATTGGTAAGAGACATCATAGACCGCACCATATCCAATAGAGTGCGATTACGACGTTCGGACACACCGTTACGCTGAGGTGTTCCAGGCGGCGTGAGTTGTGAAACGATTCCACATTTCCTTAAGTGTGTACCAAATTCGTGACTTAAGTATTCTCCTCCACGATCTGATCGTAGGAACTTTATCTTTCGGTCACATTGATTCCCTACCTCATTCTGAAATTCCTTGAACTTTTCAAAGGTCTCAGACTTGTCTTTCATTAAGTAGACATACCCATATCTACTCAAGTCATCAGTGAGAGTGAGAACATAACGATATCCTCCGTGAGCCTCAACGCTCATTGGACCGCACACATCGGTATGTATGATTTCCAACAAGTTGGTTGCTTGCTCCATTGTTCCGGAGAACGGAGTCTTGGGCATTTTGCCCATGAGGCATGGTTCGCATGTGTCAAATGATTCATAATCGAGAGACTCCAAAAGTCCATCAGCATGGAGCTTCTTCATGCGCTTGACACCAATGTGACCAAGGCGGCAGTGCCACAAGTATGTGGGACTATTGTTATAAACTTTACATCTTTTGGTATTCACGCTATGAATATGTGTAACATTACGCTCGAGATTCATTAAGAATAAACCATTGACCATAGGGGCATGACCATAAAACATATCTCTCATATAAATAGAACAACCATTATTCTCGGATTTAAATGAGTAGCCATCTCGTATCAAACGAGATCCAGATACAATGTTCATGCTCAAACTTGGCACCAAATAACAATTATTAAGGTTTATAACTAATCCCGTAGGTAAATGTAGAGGTAACGTGCCGACGGCGATCACATCGACCTTGGAACCATTCCCGATGCGCATCGTCACCTCTCCTTCGCCAGTCTCCGCTTATTCCGCAGCTCCTGCTGTGAGTTACAAATATGAGCAATGGCACCGGTATCAAATACCCAGGAGTTACTACGAGTACTGGTAAGGTACACATCAATTACATGTATATCAAATATACCTTTGGTGTTGCCGGCCTTCTTATCCGCTAAGTATTTGGGGCAGTTCCGCTTCCAGTGACCCTTCCCCTTGCAATAAAAGCACTCAGTCTCAGGCTTGGGTCCATTCCTTGACTTCTTCCCGGTAACTGGCTTACCAGGCGCGGCAACCTCCTTGCCGTCCTTCTTGAAGTTCTTCTTTCCCTTGCCCTTCTTGAACTTAGTGGTCTTATTGACCATCAACACTTGATGTTCTTTCTTGATCTCAACCTCTGCTGACTTAAGCATTGAAAATACTTCAGGAATGGTCTTCACCATCCCCTGCATATTGTAGTTCATCACAAAGCTCTTGTAGCTTGGTGGGAGCGACTGAAGGATTCTGTCAATGACCGCCTCATCAAGGAGGTTAATATTCAGCTGGGTCATGCGGTTGTGCAACCCAGACATTTTGAGTATGTGCTCACTGACAGAACTATTTTCCTCCATCTTACAACTATAGAACTTGTCGGAGACGTCATATCTCTCGACCCGGGCATGAGCTTGGAAAACTAGTTTCAGCTCCACGAACATCTCATATGCTCCGTGTTGCTCAAAATGCTTTTGGAGCCCCGGTTCTAAGCTGTAAAGCATGCCGCACTAAACGAGGGAGTAATCATCAGCACGAGTCTGCCAAGCATTCATAATGTCTTGGTTCTCTGGGACGGGAGCGTCACCTAGCGGTCCTTCTAGGACATATTGTTTCCTGGCAGCTATGAGGATGATCCTCAGGTTCCGGACCCAGTCCGTATAGTTGCTGCCATCATCTTTCAGCTTGGTTTTCTCTAGGAACGCGTTGAAGTTCATGTTGACATGAGCGTTGGCCATTATATCTACAAGACATATTTGCAAAGGTTTTTAGACTAAGTTCATGATAATTAAGTTCATCTAATCAAATTATTATAATGAACTCCCACTCAGATTAGACATCCCTTTAGTCATCTAAGTGTTACACGATCCGATTCGACTAGGCCGTGTCCGATCATCACGTGAGACGGACTAGTCATCATCGGTGAACATTCTCATGTTGATCGTATCTTCCATACGACTCGTGTTCGACCTTTCGGTCTCCGTGTTCCGAGGCCATGTTTGTACATGCTAGGCTCGTCAAGTTAACCCTAAGTGTTTTGCATGTGTAAAACTGTCTTACACCCGTTGTATGTGAACGTAAGGATCTATCACACCCGATCATCACGTGGTGCTTCGAAACGACGAACTTTAGCAACGGTGCACAGTTAGGGGAGAACACTTCTTGAAATTGTTGTAAGGGATCATCTTATTTACTACCGTCGTTCTAAGTAAACAAGATGCATAAACATAATAAACATCACATGCAATTATATAGTAGTGACATGATATGGCCAATATCATATACCTCCATTGATCTCCATCTTCGGGGCTCCATGATCATCTTGTCACCGGCATGACACCATGATCTCCATCATCATGATCTCCATCATCGTGTCTTCATGAAGTCGTCACGCCAACGACTACTTCTACTTCTATGGCTAACACGTTTAGCAATAAAGTAAAGTAATTTACATGGCGTTCTTCAATGACACGCAGGTCATACAAAAATAAAGACAACTCCTATGGCTCCTGCCGGTTGTCATACTCATCGACATGCAAGTCATGATTCCTATTACAAGAACATGATCTCATACATCACAATATATCATTCATCATTCATCACAACTTCTGGCCATATCACATCACATGACAATTGCTGCAAAAACAAGTTAGACGTCCTCTAATTGTTGTTGCATCTTTTACGTGGCTGCAATTGGGTTCTAGCAAGAACGTTTTCTTACCTACGAATAACCACAACGTGATTTTGTCAACTTCTATTTACCCTTCATAAGGACCCTTTTCATCGAATCCGCTCCAACTAAGGTGGGATAGACAGACACCCGCCAGCCACCTTATGCAACTAGTGCATGTCAGTCGGTGTAACCGGTCTCACGTAAGCGTACGTGTAAGGTTGGTCCGGGCCGCTTCATCCCACAATACCGCTGAAGCAAGATAAGACTATTAGCGGCAAGCAAGTTGACAAGATCTACGCCCACAACCAAATTGTGTTCTACTCGTGCAATAGAGAACTACGCATAGACCTGGCTCATGATGCCACTGTTGGGGAACGTTGCAGAAAATTAAAAATTTTCCTACGGTTTCACCAAGATCCATCTATGAGTTCATCCAAGCAACGAGTCAAGGGAGAGAGATTGCATCTACATACCACTTGTAGATCGCGTGCGGAAGCGTTCAAGGGGATGGTGATGATGGAGTCGTACTCGCCGTGATTCAGATCACCGATGACCAAGTGCTGAACGGACAACACCTCCGCGTTCAACACACGTACGGGACGGAAGACGTCTCCTCCTTCTTGATCCAGCAAGGGGGAAGAAGAGGTTGATGATGATCCAGCAGCACGACGGCGTGGTGGTGGATGCAGCAGAACTCCGGCAGGGCTTCCCCAAGCTGCTGCGGGAGGAGGACGAGGTGTAGCAGGGGGAGGGAGGCGCCAATGCATAGGGTGCGGCTGCCCTCCCCCTGCCCTCCTTTATATAGGCCCCCCAGGGGGGGCGCCGGCCCTGGGAGATCCAATCTCCCAAGGGGGCGGCGGCCAGGGGGGGTGGAGTACCCCCCAAGGCATGTGGTGCACCCCCCACCCTAGGGTTTCAACCCTAGGCGCAGGGGGTGGGCCTATGGGGGCGCACCAGCCCACTATGGGCTGGTTCCCCTCCCACTTCAGCCCATGGGGCCCTCCGGGGTGGGTGGCCCCACCCGATGGACCCCCCGAGACCCTTCCGGTGGTCCCAGTACAATACCGGGTGACCCCGAAACTTTCCAGATGGCCGAAATACCACTTCCTATATATAATTCTTTACCTCCGGACCATTCCGAAACTCCTCGTGACGTCCGGGATCTCATCCGGGACTCCGAACAACATTCGGTATTCTGCATACTCATATTCATACAACCCTAGCGTCACCGAACCTTAAGTGTGTAGACCCTACGGGTTCGGGAGACACGTAGACATGAACGAGACGGTTCTCGAGCAATAACCAACAGCAGGATCTGGATACCCATGTTGGCTCCCACATGCTCCTCGATGATTTCATCGGATGAACCACGATGTCGAGGATTAGCGAACCCCGTATACAATTCTCTTTGTCAATCGGTACGTTACTTGCCCGAGACTCGATCGTCGGTATCCCAATACCTCGTTCAATCTCGTTACCGGCAAGTCACTTTACTCGTTGCGTAATGCATGATCCCGTGACCAACCACTTGGTCACCTTGAGCTCATTATGATGATGCATTACCGAGTGGGCCCAGAGATACATCTCCGTCATACGGAGTGACAAATCCTAGTTTCGATCCGTGTCAACCCAACAGACACTTTCGGAGATACCTGTAGTGCACCTTTATAGTCACCCAGTTACGTTGTGACATTCGGTACACCCAAAGCACTCCTACGGTATCCGGGAGTTACATGATCTCATGGTCTAAGGAAAAGATACTTGACATTGGAAAAGCTCTAGCAAACGAACTACACGATCTTGTGCTATGCTTAGGATTGGGTCTTGTCCATCACATCATTCTCCTAATGATGTGATCCCGTTATCAACGACATCCAATGTCCATAGCCAGGAAACCATGACTATCTGATGATCAACGAGCTAGTCAACTAGAGGCTTACGAGGGACATATTATGGTCTATGTATTCACACGTGTATTACGATTTCTGGATAATACAGTTATAGCATGAATAAAAGACAATTATCATGAACAAAGAAATATAATAATAACACTTTTATTATTGCCTCTAGGGCATATTTCCAACAGTCTCCCACTTGCACTAGAGTCAATAATCTAGTTACATTGTGATGAATCGAACACCCATAGAGTTCTGGTGTTGATCATGTTTTGCTCGCGAGAGAGGTTTAGTCAACTGATCTGCGACATTCAGATCCGTATGTACTTTGCAAATATCTATGTCTCCATCCTGAACATTTTCACGGATGGAGTTGAAACGACGCTTGATGTGCCTGGTCTTCTTGTGAAACCTGGGCTCCTTGGCAAGGGCAATAGCTCCAGTGTTGTCACAGAAGAGTTTGATCGGCCCCGACGCATTGGGTATGACTCCTAGGTCGGTGATGAACTCCTTCACCCAAATAGCTTCATGCGCTGCCTTCGAGGCTGCCATGTACTCCGCTTCACATGTAGATCCCGCCACGACGCTCTGCTTGTAGCTGCACCAGCTTACTGCTCCACCATTCACCATATACACGTATCCGGTCTGTGACTTAGAGTCATCCAGATCTGTGTCGAAGCTAGCGTCGACGTAACCCTTTACGGCGAGCTCTTCGTCACCTCCATAAACGAGAAACATGTCCTTTGTCCTTTTCAGGTACTTTAGGATATTCTTGACCGCTGTCCAGTGTTCCTTGCCGGGATTACTTTGGTACCTTCCTACCAAACTTACGGCAAGGTTTACATCAGGTCTGGTACACAGCATGGCATACATAATAGATCATATGGCTGAAGCATAGGGGATGACACTCATCTCTTCTTTATCTTTTGCCGTGGTCGGGCATTGAGCCGAGCTCAATCTCACACCTTGCAATACAGGCAAGAACCCCTTCTTGGACTGACCCATTTTGAACTTCTTCAAAATCTTATCAAGGTATGTGCTTTGTGAAAGACCTATGAGGCGTCTCGATCTATCTCTATAGATCTTGATGCCTAATATATAAGCAGCTTCTCCAAGGTCCTTCATTGAAAAACACTTATTCAAGTAGGCCTTAATGCTATCCAGAAGTTCTATATCATTTCCCATCAAGAGTATGTCATCTACATATAATATGAGAAATGCTATAGAGCTCCCATTCACTTTCTTGTAAACGCAGGCTTCTCCACAAGTCTGCATAAACCCAAACGCTATGATCATCTCATCAAAGCAAATGTTCCAACTCCGAGATGCTTGCACCAGCCCATAAATGGATCGCTGGAGCTTGCATACTTTGTTAGCGTTCTTAGGATTGACAAAACCTTCCGGCTGCATCATATACAGTTCTTCCTTAAGATGCCCGTTAAGGAATGTCGTTTTGACGTCCATCTGCCATATCTCATAATCATAGTATGCGGTAATTGCTAACATGATTCGGACGGACTTCAGCTTCGCTACGGGAGAGAATGTCTCGTCGTAGCCAACACCTTGAACTTGTCGATAACCCTTAGCGACAAGTCGAGCTTTATTGATGGTAACATTTCCATCCGCGTCCGTCTTCTTCTTAAAGATCCATTTGTTTTCTATCGCTCGCCGATCATCGGGCAAGTCTGTCAAACTCCATACTTTGTTTTCATACATGGATTCTATCTCGGATTTCATGGCTTCAAGCCATTTGTTGGAATCTGGGCCCGACATCGCTTCTTCATAGTTCGAAGGTTCACCGTTGTCTAACAACATGATTTCTAGGACAGGGTTGCCATACCACTCTGGTGCGGAATGTGTCCTTGTGGACCTACGAAGTTCAGTAGCAACTTGATCCGAAGTACCTTGATCGTCATCATTATTTTCCTCTTCAGTTGGTGTAGGCATCACAGGAACATTTTCCTGAGCTGCAGTACTTTCCCGTTCGAGAGGTAGTACTTCATCGAGTTCTACTTTCCTCCCACTTACTTCTTTCGAGAGAAACTCTTTTTCCAGAAAGCATCCGTTCTTGGCAACAAAGATCTTTCCCTCGGATCTTAAGTAGAAGGTATACCCAACGGTTTCCTTAGGGTATCCTATGAAGACGCATTTTTCCGACTTGGGTTCGAGCTTTTCAGGTTGAAGTTTCTTGACATAAGCATCGCATCCCCAAACTTTTAGAAACAATAGCTTAGGTTTCTTCCCAAACCATAATTCATATGATGTCGTCTCAACGGATTTAGACGGTGCCCTATTTAAAGTGAATGTAGCTGTCTCTAGAGCGTATCCCCAAAATGATAGCGGTAAATCGATAAGAGACAATATAGACCGCACCATATCCAATAGAGTGCGATTACGATGTTTGGACACACCGTTACGCTGAGGTGTTCTAGGCGGCGTGAGTTGTGAAACGATTCCACATTTCCTTAAATGTGTACCAAATTCGTGACTTAAGTATTCTCCTCCACGATCTGATCGTAGGAACTTTATCTTTCGGTCACGTTGATTCCCTACCTCATTCTGAAATTCCTTGAACTTTTCAAAGGTCTCAGACTTGTGTTTCATTAAGTAGACATACCCATATCTACTCAAGTCATCAGTGAGAGTGAGAACATAACGATATCCTCCGCGAGCCTCAACGCTCATTGGACCGCACACATCGGTATGTATGATTTCCAACAAGTTGGTTGCTTGCTCCATTGTTCCTGAGAACGGAGTCTTGGTCATTTTGCCCATGAGGCATGGTTCGCATGTGTCAAATGATTCATAATCGAGAGACTCCAAAAGTCCATCAGCATGGAGCTTCTTCAAGCGCTTGACACCAATGTGACCAAGGCGGCAGTGCCACAAGTATGTGGGACTATCGTTATCAACTTTACATCTTTTGGTATTCACGCTATGAATATGTGTAACATTACGCTTGAGATTCATTAAGAATAAACCATTGACCATAGGGGCATGACCATAAAACATATCTCTCATATCAATAGAACAAACATTATTCTCGGATTTAAATGAGTAGCCATCTCGTATCAAACGAGATCTAGATACAATGTTCATGATCAAACTTGGCACCAAATAACAATTATTAAGGTTTATAACTAATCCCGTAGGTAAATGTAGAGGTAACGTGCCGACGGCGATCACATCGACCTTGGAACCATTCCTGACACGCATCGTCACCTCGTCCTTTGCCAGTCTCCGCTTATTCCGCAGCTCCTGCTGTGAGTTACAAATATGAGCAACGGCACCGGTATCAAATACCCAGGAGTTACTACGAGTACTGGTAAGGTACACATCAATTACATGTATATCAAATATACCTTTGGTGTTGCCGACCTTCTTATCCGCTAAGTATTTGGGGCAGTTCCGCTTCCAGTGACCCTTCCCCTTGCAATAAAAGCACTCAGTCTCAGGCTTGGGTCCATTCCTTGACTTCTTCCCGGTAACTGGCTTACCAGGCGCGGCAACCTCCTTGCCGTCCTTCTTGAAGTTCTTCTTGCCCTTGCCCTTCTTGAACTTAGTGGTCTTATTGACCATCAACACTTGATGTTCTTTCTTGATCTCAACCTCTGCTGACTTCAGCATTGAAAATACTTCAGGAATGGTCTTCACCATCCCCTGCATATTGTAGTTCATCACAAAGCTCTTGTAGCTTGGTGGGAGTGACTGAAGGATTCTGTCAATGACCGCCTCATCAGGGAGGTTAATATTCAGCTGGGTCATGCGGTTGTGCAACCCAGACATTTTGAGTATGTGCTCACTGACAGAACTATTTTCCTCCATCTTACAACTATAGAACTTGTCGGAGACGTCATATCTCTCGACCCGGGCATGAGCTTGGAAAACTAGTTTCAGCTCCTCGAACATCTCATATGCTCCGTGTTGCTCAAAATGCTTTTGGAGCCCCGGTTCTAAGCTGTAAAGCATGCCGCACTGAATGAGGGAGTAATCATCAGCACGAGTCTGCCAAGCATTCATAATGTCTTGGTTCTCTGCGACGGGAGCGTCACCTAGCGGTCCTTCTAGGACATATTGTTTCCTGGCAGCTATGAGGATTATCCTCAGGTTCCGGACCCAGTCCGCATAGTTGCTGCCATCATCTTTCAGCTTGGTTTTCTCTAGGAACGCGTTGAAGTTCATTTTGACATGAGCGTTGGCCATTTGATCTACAAGACATATTTGCAAAGGTTTTTAGACTAAGTTCATGATAATTAAGTTCATCTAATCAAATTATTATAATGAACTCCCACTTAGATTAGACATCCATTTAGTCATCTAAGTGTTACACGATCCGAGTCGACTAGGCCGTGTCCGATCATCACGTGAGACGGACTAGTCATCGTCGGTGAACATTCTCATGTTGATCATATCTTCCATACGACTCGTGTTCGACCTTTCGGTCTCCGCGTTCCGAGGCCATGTCTGTACATGCTAGGCTCGTCAAGTTAACCCTAAGTGTTTTGCATGTGTAAAACTGTCTTACACCCGTTGTATGTGAACGTAAGGATCTATCACACCCGATCATCACATGGTGCTTCGAAACGACAAACTTTAGCAATGGTGCACAGTTAGGGGAGAACACTTCTTGAAATTGTTGTAAGGGATCATCTTATTTACTATCGTCGTTCTAAGTAAACAAGATGTATAAACATAATAAACATCACATGCAATTATATAGTAGTGACATGATATGGCCAATATCATATACCTCCATTGATATCCATCTTCGGGGCTCCATGATCATCTTGTCACCGGCATGACACCATGATCTCCATCATCATGATCTCCATCATCGTTTCTTCATGAAGTTGTCACGCCAACGACTACTTCTACTTCTATGGCTAATGCGTTTAGCAATAAAGTAAAGTAATTTACATGGCGTTCTTCAATGACACGCAGGTCATACAAAAATAAAGACAACTCCTATGGCTCCTGCCGGTTGTCATACTCATCGACATGCAAGTCGTGATTCCTATTACAAGAACATGATCTCATACATCACAATATATCATTCATCATTCATCACAACTTCTGGCCATATCACATCACATGACAATTGCTGCAAAAACAAGTTAGACGTCCTCTAATTGTTGTTGCATCTTTTACGTGGCTGCAATTGGGTTCTAGCAAGAATGTTCTCTTACCTACGAATAACCACAACGTGATTTTGTCAACTTCTATTTACCCTTCATAAGGACCCTTTTCATCGAATCCGCTCCAACTAAGGTGGGAGAGACAGACACCCGCCAGCCACCTTATGCAACTAGTGCATGTCAGTCGGTGGAACCGGTCTCACGTAAGCGTACGTGTAAGGTTGGTCCGGGCCGCTTCATCCCACAATACCGCTGAAGCAAGATAAGACTAGTAGAGGCAAGCAAGTTGACAAGATCTACGCCCACAACCAAATTGTGTTCTACTCGTGCAATAGAGAACTACGCATAGACCTGGCTCATGATGCCACTGTTGGGGAATGTTGCAGAAAATTAAAAATTTTCTTACGGTTTCACCAAGATCCATCTATGAGTTCATCCAAGCAACGAGTCAAGGGAGAGAGATTGCATCTACATACCACTTGTAGATCGCGTGCGGAAGCGTTCAAGGGGATGGTGATGATGGAGTCGTACTCGCCGTGATTCAGATCACCGATGACCAAGTGCTGAACGGACAACACCTCCGCGTTCAACACACGTACGGGATGGGAGAAGTCTCCTCCTTCTTGATCCAGCAAGGGGGAAGAAGAGGTTGATGATGATCCAGCAGCACAACGGCGTGGTGGTGGATGCAGCAGAACTCCGGCAGGGCTTCCCCAAGCTTCTACGGGAGGAGGACGAGGTGTAGCAGGGGGAGGGAGGCGCCAATGCATAGGGTGCGGCTGCCCTCCCCCCTGCCCTCCTTTATATAGTCCCCACAGGGGGGGCGCCGGCCCTGGGAGATCCAATCTCCCAAGGGGGCGGCGGCCAGGGGGGGTGCAGTGCCCCCCAAGGCATGTGGTGCGCCCCCCCACCCTAGGGTTTCAACCCTAGGCGCAGGGGGTGGGCCTAGGGGGCGCACCAGCCCACTATGGGCTGGTTCCCCTCCCACTTCAGCCCATGGGGCCCTCCGGGGTGGGTGGCCCCACCCGATGGACCCCCCGAGTCCCTTCCGGTGGTCCCAGTACAATACCGGGTGACCCCGAAACTTTCCCGATGGCCGAAATACCACTTCCTATATATAATTCTTTACCTCCAGACCATTCCGAAACTCCTTGTGATGTCCGGGATCTCATCCGGGACTCCGAACAACATTCGGTATGCTGCATACTCATATTCATACAACCCTAGCGTCACCGAACCTTAAGTGTGTAGACCCTACGGGTTCGGGAGACACGTAGACATGAACGAGACGGTTCTCGAGCAATAACCAACAGCGGGATCTGGATACCCATGTTGGCTCCCACATGCTCCTCGATGATTTCATCGGATGAACCACGATGTCGAGGATTAGAGAACCCCGTACACAATTCCCTTTGTCAATCGGTACGTTACTTGCCCGAGACTCGATCGTCGGTATCCCAATACCTCGTTCAGTCTCGTTACCGGCAAGTCACTTTACTCGTAGCGTAATGCATGATACCGTGACCAACCACTTGGTCACCTTGAGCTCATTATGATGATGCATTACCGAGTGGGCCCAGAGATACCTCTCCGTCATACGGAGTGACAAATCCTAGTTTCGCTCCGTGTCAACCCAACAGACACTTTCGGAGATACCTGTAGTGCACCTTAGTCATCCAGTTACGTTGTGATGTTTGGTACACCCAAAGCACTCCTACGGTATCCGGGAGTTACATGATCTCATGGTCTAAGGAAAAGATACTTGACATTGGAAAAGCTCTAGCAAACGAACTACACGATCTTGTGCTATGCTTAGGATTGGGTCTTGTCCATCACATCATTCTACTAATGATGTGATCCCGTTATCAACGACATCCAATGTCCATAGCCAGGAAACCATGACTATCTGATGATCAACGAGCTAGTCAACTAGAGGCTTACTAGGGACATATTATGGTCTATGTATTCACACGTGTATTACGATTTCCGGATAATACAGTTATAGCATGAATAAAAGACAATTATCATGAACAAAGAAATATAATAATAACACTTTTATTATTGCCTCTAGGGCATATTTCCAACAGTCTCCCACTTGCACTAGAGTCAATAATCTAGTTACATTGTGATGAATCGAACACCCATAGAGTTCTGGTGTTGATCATGTTTTGCTCGCGAGAGAGGTTTAGTCAACGGATCTGCGACATTCAGATCCGTATGTACTTTGCAAATATCTATGTCTCCATCCTGAACATTTTCACGGATGGAGTTGAAACGACGCTTGATGTGTCTGGTCTTCTTGTGAAACCTGGGCTCCTTGGCAAGGGCAATAGCTCTAGTGTTGTCACAGAAGAGTTTGATCAGCCCCGACGCATTGGGTATGACTCCTAGGTCGGTGATGAACTCCTTCACCCAAATAGCTTCATGCGCTGCCTCTGAGGCTGCCATGTACTCCACTTCACATGTAGATCCCGCCACGACGCTCTGCTTGTAGCTGCACCAGCTTACTGCTCCACCATTCACCATATACACGTATCCGGTCTGTGACTTAGAGTCATCCAGATCTGTGTCGAAGCTAGCGTCGACGTAACCCTTTACGGCGAGCTCTTCGTCACCTCCATAAACGAGAAACATGTCCTTTGTCCTTTTCAGGTACTTTAGGATATTCTTGACCGCTGTCCAGTGTTCCTTGCCGGGATTACTTTGGTACCTTCCTACCAAACTAACGGCAAGGTTTACATAAGGTCTGGTACACAGCATGGCATACATAATAGATCCTATGGCTGAAGCATAGGGGATGACACTCATCTCTTCTTTATCTTTTGCCGTGGTCGGGCATTGAGCCGAGCTCAATCTCACACCTTGCAATACAGGCAAGAACCCCTTCTTGGACTGATCCATTTTGAACTTCTTCAAAATCTTATCAAGGTATGTGCTTTGTGAAAGACCTATGAGGCGTCTCGATCTATCTCTATAGATCTTGATGCCTAATATATAAGCAGCTTCTCCAAGGTCCTTCATTGAAAAACACTTATTCAAGTAGGCCTTAATGCTATCCAGAAGTTCTATATCATTTCCCATCAAGAGTATGTCATCTACATATAATATGAGAAATGCTACAGAGCTCCCACTCACTTTCTTGTAAACGCAGGCTTCTCCACAAGTCTGCATAAACCCAAACGCTTTGATCATCTCATCAAAGCAAATGTTCCAACTCCGAGATGCTTGCACCAGCCCATAAATGGATCGCTGGAGCTTGCATACTTTGTTAGCGTTCTTAGGATTGACAAAACCTTCCGGCTGCATCATATACAATTCTTCCTTAAGATGCCCGTTAAGGAATGCCGTTTTGACGTCCATCTGCCATATCTCATAATCATAGTATGCGGTAATTGCTAACATGATTCGGACGGACTTCAGCTTCGCTACGGGAGAGAATGTCTCGTCGTAGCCAACCCCTTGAACTTGTCGATAACCCTTAGCGACAAGTCGAGCTTTATTGATGGTAACATTTCCATCCGCGTCCGTCTTCTTCTTAAAGATCCATTTGTTTTCTATCGCTCGCCGATCATCGGGCAAGTCTGTCAAACTCCATACTTTGTTTTCATACATGGATTTTATCTCGGATTTCATGGCTTCAAGCCATTTGTTGGAATCTGGGCCCGCCATCGCTTCTTCATAGTTCGAAGGTTCACCGTTGTCTAACAACATGATTTCTAGGACAGGGTTGCCGTACCACTCTGGTGCGGAACGTGTCCTTGTGGACCTACGAAGTTCAGTAGCAACTTGATCCGAAGTACCTTGATCGTCATCATTATTTTCCTCTTCTGTTGGTGTAGGCATCACAGGAACATTTTCCTGAGCTGCACTACTTTCCCGTTCGAGAGGTAGTACTTCATCGAGTTCTACTTTCCTCCCACTTACTTCTTTCGAGAGAAACTCTTTTTCCAGAAAGCATCTGTTCTTGGCAACAAAGATCTTGCCCTCGGATCTTAAGTAGAAGGTATACCCAACGGTTTCCTTAGGGTATCCTATGAAGACGCATTTTTCCGACTTGGGTTCGAGCTTTTCAGGTTGAAGTTTCTTGACATAAGCATCGCATCCCCAAACTTTTAGAAACAACAGCTTAGGTTTCTTCCCAAACCATAATTCATACGATGTCGTCTCAACGGATTTAGACGGTGCCCTATTTAAAGTGAATGTAGCTGTTTCTAGAGCGTATCCCCAAAATGATAGCGGTAAATCGATAAGAGACATCATAGACCGCACCATATCCAATAGAGTGCGATTACGATGTTCGGACACACCGTTACGCTGAGGTGTTCCAGGCGGCGTGAGTTGTGAAATGATTCCACATTTCCTTAAGTGTGTACCAAATTCGTGACTTAAGTATTCTCCTCCACGATCTGATCGTAGGAACTTTATCTTTCGGTCACGTTGATTCCCTACCTCATTCTGAAATTCCTTGAACTTTTCAAAGGTCTCAGACTTGTGTTTCATTAAGTAGACATACCCATATCTACTCAAGTCATCAGTGAGAGTGAGAACATAACGATATCCTCCGCGAGCCTCAACGCTCATTGGACCGCACACATCGGTATGTATGATTTCCAACAAGTTGGTTGCTTGCTCCATTGTTCCGGAGAACGGAGTCTTGGTCATTTTGCCCATGAGGCATGGTTCGCATGTGTCAAATGATTCATAATCGAGAGACTCCAAAAGTCCATCAGCATGGAGCTTCTTCATGCGCTTGACACCAATGTGACCAAGGCGGCAGTGCCACAAGTATGTGGGACTATCGTTATCAACTTTACATCTTTTGGTACTCACGCTATGAATATGTGTAACATTACGCTTGAGATTCATTAAGAATAAACCATTGACCATAGGGGCATGACCATAAAACATATCTCTCATATAAATAGAACAACCATTATTCTCGGATTTAAATGAGTAGCCATCTCGTATCAAACGAGATCTAGATACAATGTTCATGATCAAACTTGGCACCAAATAACAATTATTAAGGTTTATAACTAATCCCGTAGGTAAATGTAGAGGTAACGTGCCGACGGCGATCACATCGACCTTGGAACCATTCCCGACGCGCATCGTCACCTCGTCCTTCGCCAGTCTCCGCTTATTCCGCAGCTCCTGCTGTGAGTTACAAATATGAGCAACGGCACCGGTATCAAATACCCAGGAGTTATTACGAGTACTGGTAAGGTACACATCAATTACATGTATATCAAATATACCTTTGGTGTTGCCGGCCTTCTTATCCGCTAAGTATTTGGGACAGTTCCGCTTCCAGTGACCCTTCCCCTTGCAATAAAAGCACTCAGTCTCAGGCTTGGGTCCATTCCTTGACTTCTTCCCGGTAACTGGCTTACCATGCGCGGCAACCTCCTTGCCGTCCTTCTTGAAGTTCTTCTTGCCCTTGCCCTTCTTGAACTTAGTGGTCTTATTGACCATCAACACTTGATGTTCTTTCTTGATCTCAACCTCTGCTGACTTCAGCATTGAAAATACTTCAGGAATGGTCTTCACCATCCCCTGCATATTGTAGTTCATCACAAAGCTCTTGTAGCTTGGTGGGAGCGACTGAAGGATTCTGTCAATGACCGCCTCATCAGGGAGGTTAATATTCAGCTGGGTCATGCGGTTGTGCAACCCAGACATTTTGAGTATGTGCTCACTGACAGAACTATTTTCCTCCATCTTACAACTATAGAACTTGTCGGAGACATCATATCTCTCGACCCGGGCATGAGCTTGGAAAACTAGTTTCAGATCCTCGAACATCTCATATGCTCCGTGTTCCTCAAAACGCTTTTGGAGCCCCGGTTCTAAGCTGTAAAGCATGCCGCACTGAATGAGGGAGTAATCATCAGCACGAGTCTGCCAAGCATTCATAATGTCTTGGTTCTGTGGGACAGGAGCGTCACCTAGTGGTCCTTCTAGGACATATTGTTTCCTGGCAGCTATGAGGATGATCCTCAGGTTCCGGACCCAGTCCGTATAGTTGCTGCCATCATCTTTTAGCTTGGTTTTCTCTAGGAACGCGTTGAAGTTCATTTTGACATGAGCGTTGGCCATTTGATCTACAAGACATATTTGCAAAGGTTTTTAGACTAAGTTCATGATAATTAAGTTCATCTAATCAAATTATTATAATGAACTCCCACTTAGATTAGACATCCCTTTAGTCATCTAAGTGTTACACGATCCGAGTCGACTAGGCCGTGTCCGATCATCACGTGAGACGGACTAGTCATCGTCGGTGAACATTCTCATGTTGATCATATCTTCCATACGACTCGTGTTCGACCTTTCGGTCTCCGCGTTCCGAGGCCATGTCTGTACATGCTAGGCTCGTCAAGTTAACCCTAAGTGTTTTGCATGTGTAAAACTGTCTTACACCCGTTGTATGTGAACGTAAGGATCTATCACACCCGATCATCACGTGGTGCTTCGAAACGACGAACTTTAGCCATGGTGCACAGTTAGGGGAGAACACTTCTTGAAATTGTTGTAAGGGATCATCTTATTTACTACTGTCGTTCTAAGTAAACAAGATGCATAAACATAATAAACATCACATGCAATTATATAGTAGTGACATGATATGGCCAATATCATATACCTCCATTGATCTCCATCTTCGGGGCTCCATGATCATCTTGTCACCGGCATGACACCATGATCTCCATCATCATGATCTTCATCATCGTGTCTTCATGAAGTTGTCACGCCAACGACTACTTCTACTTCTATGGCTAACGCGTTTAGCAATAAAGTAAAGTAATTTACATGGCGTTCTTCAATGACACGCAGGTCATACAAAAATAAAGACAACTCCTATGGCTCCTGCCGGTTGTCATACTCATCGACATGCAAGTCATGATTCCTATTACAAGAACATGATCTCATACATCACAATATATCATTCATCATTCATCACAACTTCTGGCCATATCACATCACATGACAATTGCTGCAAAAACAAGTTAGACGTCCTCTAATTGTTGTTGCATCTTTTACGTGGCTGCAATTGGGTTCTAGCAAGAACGTTTTCTTACCTACGAATAACCACAACGTGATTTTGTCAACTTCTATTTACCCTTCATAAGGACCCTTTTCATCGAATCCGCTCCAACTAAGGTGGGAGAGACAGACACCCGCCAGCCACCTTATGCAACTAGTGCATGTCAGTCGGTGGAACCGGTCTCACATAAGCGTACGTGTAAGGTTGGTCCGGGCCGCTTCATCCCACAATACCACTGAAGCAAGATAAGACTAGTAGCGGCAAGCAAGTTGACAAGATCTACGCCCACAACCAAATTGTATTCTACTCGTGCAATAGAGAACTACGCATAGACCTGGCTCATGATGCCACTGTTGGGGAATGTTGCAGAAAATTAAAAAATTTCTTACGGTTTCACCAAGATCCATCTATGAGTTCATCCAAGCAACGAGTCAAGGGAGAGAGATTGCATCTACATACCACTTGTAGATCGCGTGCGGAAGCGTTCAAGGGGATGGTGATGATGGAGTCGTACTCGCCGTGATTCAGATCACCGATGACCAAGTGCTGAATGGACAGCACCTCTGTGTTCAACACACGTATGGGACGGGAGACGTCTCCTCCTTCTTGATCCAGCAAGGGGGAAGAAGAGGTTGATGATGATCCAGCAGCACGACGGCGTGGTGGTGGATGCAGCAGAACTCCGGCAGGGCTTCGCCAAGCTGCTGCGGGAGGAGGACGAGGTGTAGCAGGGGGAGGGAGGCGCCAATGCATAGGGTGCGGCTGCCCTCCCCCTTCCCTCCTTTATATAGGCCCCCCAGGGGGGCGCCGGCCCTGGGAGATCCAATCTCCCAAGGGGGCGGCGGCCAGGGGGGTGGAGTGCCCCCCAAGGCATGTGGTGCGCCCCCCCACCCTAGGGTTTCAACCCTAGGCGCAGGGGGTGGGCCTAGGGGGGCGCACCAGCCCACTATGGGCTGGTTCCCCTCCCACTTCAGCCATGGGGCCCTCCGGGGTGGGTGGCCCCACCCGATGGACCCCCCGAGACCCTTCTGGTGGTCCCGGTACAATACCGGGTGACCCCGAAACTTTCCCGATGGCCGAAATACCACTTCCTATATATAATTCTTTACCTCCGGACCATTCCGAAACTCCTCGTGACGTCCGGGATCTCATCCGGGACTCCGAACAACATTCGGTATGCTGCATACTCATATTAATACAACCCTAGCGTCACCGAACCTTAAGTGTGTAGACCCTACGGGTTCGGGAGACACGTAGACATGAACGAGACGGTTCTCGAGCAATAACCAACAGCGGGATCTGGATACCCATGTTGGCTCCCACATGCTCCTCGATGATTTCATCGGATGAACCACGATGTCGAGGATTAGACAACCCCGTATACAATTCCCTCTGTCAATCGGTACGTTACTTGCCCGAGACTCGATCATCGGTATCCCAATACCTCGTTCAGTCTCGTTACCGGCAAGTCACTTTACTCGTAGAGTAATGCATGATCCCGTGACCAACCACTTGGTCACCTTGAGCTCATTATGATGATGCATTACCGAGTGGGCCCAGAGATACCTCTCCGTCATACGGAGTGACAAATCCTAGTTTCGATCCGTGTCAACCCAACAGACACTTTCGGAGATACCTGTAGTGCACCTTTAAAGTCACCCAGTTACGTTGTGACGTTTGGTACACCCAAAGCACTCCTACGGTATCCGGGAGTTACATGATCTCATGGTCTAAGGAAAAGATACTTCACATTGGAAAAGCTCTAGCAAACGAACTACACGATCTTGTGCTATGCTTAGGATTGGGTCTTGTCCATCACATCATTCTCCTAATGATGTGATCCCGTTATCAACGACATCCAATGTCCATAGCCAGGAAACCGTGACTATCTCATGATCAATGAGCTAGTCAACTAGAGGCTTACTAGGGACATATTATGGTCTATGTATTCACACGTGTATTACGATTTCCGGATAATACAATTATAGCATGAATAAAATAAAATTATCATGAACAAAGAAATATAATAATAACACTTTTATTATTGCCTCTAGGGAATATTTCCAACACTTATTCCATGAATCAATACTATTTTTAGGCAAAGACAAAAACCAAGTTTTAGCACGATCTCTAAGCAAAAATGGAAATAGCATCAATTTAGCAATATCATTATCCACATCTTTATTCTTATGCATATCACACAAATCAACAAAGTTGTTTAGATGAGTAGCGGCATCTTCACTAGGAAGGCCAGAGAATTGATCTTTCATGACAAGATTCAGCAAAGCAGCATTAATTTCACAAGATTCAGCATCGGTAAGAGGAGAAATCGGAGTGCTAAGAAAATCATTATTGTTGGTATTGGAAAATCACACAATTAAGTATTATCTTGAGCCATCATGACAAACAATCCAACACGCAAGCACACAAGAGGCAAGTGAAGAAGAGGTGAATGAGAAAGAGAGGGCGAATAAAACGGCAAGGGTGAAGTGGGGGAGAGGAAAACGAGAGGCAAACGACAAGAGTTTGTGATGGGTACTTGGTTTGTCTTTACTTGTGCCTAGACCTCCCCGGCAACGGCGCCAGAAATCCTTCTTGCTACCTCTTGAGCATGCGTTGGTTTTCCCTTGAAGAGGAAAGGGTGATGCAGCAAAGTAGCGTAAGTATTTCGCTCAGTTTTTGAGAACCAAGGTATCAATCCTGTAGGAGGCTACACACAAATCCCTCGTACCTACACAAACAAACAAGAACCTCGCAACCAACGATATAAAGGGGATGTCAATCCCTTCACGGCCACTTGCAAAAGTGAGATCTGATAGAGATAATAAGATAAATATTTTTGGTATTTTTATGATATAGATTGGAAAGTAAAGATTGCAAAATAAAATAGATCGGAAACTCATGATGGAAAATAGACCCGGGGGCCATAGGTTTCACTAGTGGCTTCTCTCAAGATAGCATAAGTATTATGGTGGGTGAACAAATTACTGTCGAGCAATTGATAAAAAAGTGCATAGTTATGTTAATATCTAGGCATGATCATGTATATAGGCATCACGTCTGCGACAAGTAGATCAAAATGATTCTGCATCTACTACTATTACTCCACACATCGACCGCTATCCAGCATGCATCTAGAGTATTAAGTTCATAAGAATAGAGTAACGCATTAGGCAAGACAACATTAGAGGGATAAACTCAAGAAATATGATATAAACCCCATATTTTTATCCTCGATGGCAACAATACAATACGTGCCCTTGCTGCCCCTGCTGTCACTGGGAAAGGACACCACAAGATTGAACCCAAAGATAAGCACTTCTCCCATTGCAAGAAAGATCAATCTAGCAGGCCAAACCAAACTGATAATTCGAAGAGACTTGCAAAGATAACTAGTTATACATAAAAGAATCCAGAGGAGATTCAAATATTGTTCATAGATAATCTTTATCATAAACCCACAATTCATCGGATCTCAACAAACACACCGCAAAAAGAATTACATCAAATAGATCTCTAAGAAGATCGAGGAGAATTTTGTATTGAGAATCAAAGAGAGAGAAGAAGCCATCTAGCTAATAACTATGGACCCGTAGGTCTGTGGTAAAATGCTCACACTTCATCGGAGAGGCTATGGTGTTGATGTAGAAGCCCTCCATGATCGATTCCCCCTTCGGCGGAGCACCGGAAAAGGCCCCAAGATGGGATCTCACGGGTACAGAAGGTTGAGAAGGTGGAATAGGGTTTCGTGGTGCTCCAAGATGTTTTCAGGGTATATGGATATATATATAGGCGAAGGAAGTCGGTCAGGGGAGCCACGAGGGGCCAACGAGGGTGGGGGGCGCGCCTACCCCCCTGGGCGCGCCCTCCAGCCTCATGGCCGCCTTGTTTCTTTCTTGACGTCCACTCCAAGTCTCCTGGATTGCGTTTGTTCCAAAAATAACTCTCCCAAAGGTTTCATTACATTTGGACTCCGTTTGATATTCCTTTTCTGCGAAACACTGAAATAGGCAAAAAAAACAGCAGTTGGCCCTGGGCCTCCGATTAATACGTTAGTGCCAAAAATAATATAAAAGTGTATAGTAAAGCCCATTAAACATCCAAAACGGGTAATATGATAGCATGGAACAATCAAAAATTATATATACGTTGGAGACGTATCAATCACGACATCGATAATATCATAATGAAAATTGGTGTATCAAACATGCATATTCATTTGAATTTTGGGACACGTGTAATGTTATACAGTTTATCAATATTAGTGATCCATAGATTCTTTAATTAGAGACAATGGATGGTTTGTATGCAATTAATGTCTAAACGGGATTACACTATATGTTGCGTGTGTGAAACACATTATACATGTTGGAGAAGTAAAAAAACTGCATGAAACACACATTAATTGGAGACAGTTAGCGAGGAATGCATCCATTGGATTGCAACATAAAGTGGTTCAAATATTTGAAAATCCAAATTAAGATGGATCAAGCCTTATGAATCTGAGATCATGCCATTTGTAAACCATATTTATGTATAAAGGGTGTTGTGCTTTTGAAAGTATATATAAAAAATGATGTATATAGAATTTTATTCCAATAAAAAATGGATCCTGCCCGAACAAAAAAATAATACAAACTGGATTCAAATTGAGTTGGCACGGTAAACGTGCACCCTTGCTCTGCAAAAATTTGAACGAAGCAGTGAAAGTCGCAGTAACTGCCTGAAACCAAAATCTGCAAGATGGAAATTATTGCCTATCCCGGACACGCAAAGCCTATCGGCTCTATTTCTATAGGTTTTGATAGGTGTAGGTTTGTAATTTCACTCAAACGTGACATAACCGCCTCTCACCCAGATTCATACACGATGGGCGCCAAAACACAGTGTCTCCTCGGCCGAAATCGACTCCCTCCTTGATTCATACACGGTGAGCGCCAAAACTAACTATCGTTGGCCGAAATCTCCATCGGCAAATATTCCATGTATGCGAGATTACTGTCCTAGCCCTAACTGACTAATATTGCTGTGATGTATGAAACTTTAAACAGGGGATAAGTTTGTAAATTTCCTCATATTTGAGACAAGCGCGCCCTGAAGACATGGTTCTCCCCTTCCTCTCTCCCTCCATTTCCCCATTCATACTCCGTAGGCGCCAAAACAACCTCTCCACCCCAGGCTCCTCCTCCCACCACCCCATCCATCGCCGTCCTCCTCCACCATGTCGGAGCTGATACCCCGATGCCATCGTCCATTACAAGAGATCTACCTCTCTCATCCACGTCTTCGGACTGGGATCTGTTGGCGTTCTGGGAACGGGGGTCCCCAGACTTGCCTACCTACGGCCAGCGGCATGGCTCAAGTAGAGGCCCAGTACGGCCCGTCTTCATCAACCCAAGCTCAAGACCCTCGCGAGGGGCCAAGCCTCGCGGGGCGGACGACGCAAGGCTTCCTTAGGGGCGGCCTCACCAGGTAGGCTCGCGAGGAGGCGGAGAGATCAAGGCAGGGGTACCTCGCGAGGTGCTCATGACGCAAGCCATGACGATCGAGACCAGGTGGGCGCCAGCCTACGCAGTGTCCTCGTTTCCCCTTTGGTGCAAAGGGGGCAAGCGCAGGCATGGAGTACCGAGGCATCAAGCAAAGGTTACCATTTCGGTGCAACAAGACCAAGACCAGCAGAGCGGCAGGACGGAGGTCACCATGGAGCCCAAGACGGCATCATCGCCAGTGCCTTTGGCAGTCGAAGACAAACTTTAGTCTGGATAACTTGCACTAGATGTTACCCTTCAAAATGGCCGTTGTTGGCTCCCTTCCCGCTCAATATTTGGGAAGAGGACCAGGGCGTCTATATATAGAGATAGCCACCACCGTAGAAGGGAGGGAATCTAATCCAGAGGCGATCGAACCCACCTAAGTAGAACACCGCACCAGCTCAAGTACACCTCTCGCGAGGTTGTTCTTCCTTTGTACTATTCACCATCAGCCCCTGAGGCAATCCACCGCACCACACACTGGATTAGGGTATTACACCACAACGGTGGCCCGAACCAGTATAAACCTTGTGTCCCTTGTGTTGCTCATCGTGTAGCTTAGATTCACAGCAAGGCATTGGGACGTGGATCGGTAGGGGGAAGATCTTCGCGCGCACCCCAGAGTTTGAACCTTAAGGGTTTTGACGGAACCCGATATCCGACATTTGGCGCACCAGGTAGGGGTGCACCGGAGCTCTCTCTTTCGTCGACCCGCTCTCCATCAACATTGAGCTTCGCTCTCATGGCCAATGGCGCACCACCCGCTCCTGCGACCGACGCCGGCATTGGGGCCAGGGGGCTCCGAGGCTTGGCCCCCGCCTTGCGGCAGGTGCAGTGGTCGCACAAGTTTAAGCCAGAGATGCCGCCGTGTTATGATGGCGCGGTGGATCCACTAGCTTTCCTGCTGGCATATGAGGAGGTTGTCCTCAAGGCCGGGGACGACGACAGGATCATGGAAAACTGGTTTCCCATGGCCCTCACCGGCGTTCTGCGCATGTGGCTGCTCCACCTGCCAACAGCTTCTGTGGCCTCCTAGGAGGAGCTGCGCGACCTCTTCCTCGCCCATTGCACCGCGCCGGCGCCCCCGGTCGTCGCGGATCTACTAGGCGGCTCGCAAGTGCCACCCTCGGGCCACCACGTGAAGCCATTCGTCTGCCAGATAGGCGCCGCCCTTATGCGGCACGGGGCTCCTCCTGGTTGGACGGCACCCAAGGCCGACCTGACCTTCAGCTCCGACGATCACCCCGTCAACACTGCCTGCACGGGTGCGCTCCCGATGCTTTGCACGCCCACCATCTGCCAAGTGGCCATCACCAGGACCCTCATCGACGGTGGTGTCGGCCTCAACGTGCTCTCGGTGGAGGCCTTCAGCCTCCTCCACGTGCCGCTGGAAAGACTCCGGCCCAGCAAGCCCTTCTCGGTCGTCGGAGGTAGTTCAACCGGCTCCCTGGGGCAGATCCACCTTCCGGTGTCCTTTGGCACCCACGATAACTTCCGCACGGAGTTGGTCGACTTCGACATCGCCCGCATCGACCTCCCGTACAACGCCATCCTCGGCTACCCTGCGTTGGCCTAGTTCATGGCAGCGACTCACCCGGCTTACAACCTCATGAAGATGCCCGGGAGCAGCGGCGTCCTCACCGTAGCTGGAGATACGAAGGATGCTCTGCAGGCGCTCAAGCTCGCCTTCAAGGCAGCAGTAGTGGAGCAGCCCCCCAGCACTGACACCCCAAGGCCAAGGGGGCTGTGCCAACCAAGAAGAAGCAGTTTCACCCAGGACAAGGAGGAGACTAAGCAGGTACCAGTTGATGAGGACGGATCCTCCGGCGCCACCTTCACCATAGGCGCCAATCTCGACCCCGACTAGGAGGAGGCTCTGGTGAAAGTCCTGCGTGCGAACAAGGAGGTGTTCGCGTGGGAACCCAAGCAGCTAGCAGGGGTCACAAGGCAAGTGATCGAGCATCACCTGAACGTGTGCCCCAATGTGCGCCCCGTGAAGCATAAAGCAAGGCGGCAGTCCACCGAGAAGCAGGCCTTCATCGTCCAAGAAACCCGCAAGCTGGAAGCTGTAGGTGTCATTCGCAAGGTCCGCTACCCTGAGTGGCTGGCAAACCCTGTTGTTGTGCCGAAGAAGGGAGGAAAGGAGCGGATGTGCGTCGACTTCACCAACCTCAACAAGGCCTGCCGTCAAGATCCGTTCCCGCTCCCCCGCATTGACCAAATTGTCGATTCCACCGCTGAGTGCGATCTGTTGTGCTTCCTGGATGCCTTCTCGGGCTACCACCAAATCAAGATGGAGATAGAAGACGTGGAGAAGACGGCCTTCCTGACCCCGTGCAGAGTGTATTGCTACACCTGCATGCCGTTCGGGTTGCATAATGCGGGCGCAACCTTTCAGTGACTGATGCATATCGCCTTGGGCCAGCAGCTCGGGAGAAACGCTGAGGCCTACATTGACAACATTGCGGTGAATTCTCGTGAGGCGAAGACCCTGATACATGACCTGGAAGAAACCTTCGCGAGCCTTCGTGAAGTGGACCTGCAGCTCAACCCGGAGAAGTGCGTATTTGGTGTTCCCTCTGGCAAGATTCTGGGCTTCCTTGTGTCACACAGGGGGATCGAGGCCAACCCGGAGAAGATCAAGGCAATCGAATACATGAGTCCACCACAAACCGTCAGGGAAATGCAGAAGCTTGCCGGACGCGTAACTACATTAGGGCGCTTCATCTCCAAGCTGGGGGAGCGAGCCCTGCCCTTCTTCAAGCTGATGAAGAAGAAGGGCCCGTTCGAGTGGACACCAGAGGCCGACGAAGCATTTCAAGATCTCAAGAAGTACCTGACCAGCCCTCCGGTGATGGTGGCACCACGCCCCCAGGAGCCCCTGGTGCTCTACCTCGCCACCACACCCTACTCCGTCAGCGCTGCTTTGGTGGCAGTTCAGGAGGAGCGCTAGGTCAACGCTGCGTCACGACCGGCCACGGCCCCAACCGTGGCAGTGCAAGACTAGGAAGGCCTCGCAAAGGCCACGGCCTCGGTAGATGGAGACCAGCCTCGACAGCAAGACGCCCCCAGGGCTGACGGGACCTCACCAAGCAGCCAGGAGCCAGGGGCTCCAACGTCCCAGGAGGCGCTCAACTCTCCGGAGGGTACGGGCTCCGTCGGTGTGCCCACCCTCGTCGAGCATCCTGTGTATTTCCTCAGCACGGTGCTACGGGATGCAAGGGCACGGTACCTCATGCCCCAGAAGCTCTTGCTTGCGCTGTTGGTGGCCTCGCGTAAGCTGCGGCACTACTTCCAGGGTCACCCCATCAAGGTCGTCTCAGCGTACCCATTGGAGAGGGTGCTCAGGAGTCCCAACTCTGTTGGAAGGGTCGCTAAATGGAAGATTGAGCTGCAAGCGTTTCAGTTGGAATTCAGCACGACCAGAGTCGTCAAAGGAGCCGCACTTGCAGATCTTGTGGCAGAGTGGACATAGGCACCAGGGCTCGAGGCAGGCGAAGATCAGTCGCTTTCCCCAGGAAGCGAGGCACCGGACGGCTGGGTTATGCACTTCGACGGAGCATTCTCACGACATGGTGCGGGGGCTGGCGCAGTGCTTATATCCCCCACTGAAGACAAGCTTTATTACGCCGTACAGCTCTGTTTCCAACAGGGCGAGAAGGTTTCCAACAACATAGCAGAATACCAGGGTCTCATAGCAGGCTTAAAGGCCACGGACGCACTGGGTGTGAAAAGCCTCGTCATCAAGGGTGACTCACAGCTCCTCGTTAACTTCTCCAACAAAGTGTACGAGCCCAAGGACGAGCACATGGAGGCGTATCTTGCAGAGGTGCGCAAGATGGAAAAGCAGTTTTTGGGGCTGGAGCTGCAGCATGTGCCCCGTGGCACCAACCAAGAGGCTGATGACATCGCCAAGAGGGCATCAAGGCGGCTGCCTCAGGAGCCTGGTGTTTTCGAGGAACGACTCTTCAAGCCCTCAGCAACACTGTCACTATCAAGCACAACGCAACCTCGAGAGGAACTCCCTCAACCGCCAGCCTCAGGAGGGATGCTGGACGGCGGAGCTCAAGGATTACCAGATGCAAGGGACTCTACCAGAGAAAGAAGAGGACACGGAACGCATGGCCCGGCAGGCCACGGCCTACTGCATCCAAGATGGAGAGCCCTACCGAAAGCAGCCAAATGGTGTTTCCCTATGTTGCATCTCCAGGGAACAGGGGAAGGAGTTGCTGGCAGACATTCACGGCGGAGACTGTGGGCACCACTCACCATCGTGGACCCTCGCCGGCAAGGTGTTCCACAGTAGGTTTTACTAGCCTACGACACTCAACGACGCGATTGAGCTGGCGAAGGCTTGTGAAGCCTGTCAATTCCATGCGAAGTAGATCCATCAGCCAGCACAGGGCCTGCAGACCATCCCACTCTCGTGGCCATTCGCAGTTTGGGGGCTGGATATCTTGGGCCAGTTTCCTCAGGCGCCAGGGGGCTATCGCTACCTCTACGTCGCCATTGACAAGTTCACCAAGTGGGCGGAGGTGGAAGCCGTCCGCACCATCCCGGCTGGCTCTGTAGTCAAGTTCGGGGTGCCTAACCGCATCATCATCGATAACAGTTCGCAGTTCACCAGCAATCTCTTCAAAACATATTGTGCTAACCTTGGAACGCAGATATGCTACGCTTTGGTGGCACACCCTCGGAGCAACGGCCAGGTAGAACGCGCCAACACAGAGGTCCTGAAGGCCCGCAAAACCAGGACCTTCAAGAAGAAGCTGGAGGCCTGCGGCAGGGGCTGGTACGACGAGATCCAGTCCATGCTATGGTCCATCTGCACTACCGCCACCAAGTCGACCGGTGAGACCCCGTTCTTCCTCGTCTACGGAGCAGAGACGGTCCTCCCTCACGAGGTCAGGCGTCGCTCCACGCGGGTCCTGCCGTTTGATGAAGCGTAGCAGGACGCCATGCAGGGGATGGACCTCATGCTGGGGGAGGAACACCGTCGGAGGCTGCACTGCGAGCAGCAAGAAACCAGCAGGCGCTACGGCGGTACCACTGCTGCAACATCCCCCCCAGGACTCTCGAGGTAGGTGACCTCGTGCTCAGGCGGGTGCTCTCCAGGGAAGGGCTGCACAAGCTCTCGCCCATGTGGGAGGGCACATTCAAGGTTGTTCATGTTTCCAGACCTGGCGCCACACGCTTGGAGACCCAGGAGGGGGTCCCATCCCGAATGTGTGGAACATTCAGCACTTCCGGAGGTTCTACCCTTCAAGTAAGGCCCGGTGCCTGTAAAGAAGGCCCGGTGCCTGTGAAGTAAGGCCCGGTGCATGTAAAGAAGGCCCAGTGCCTGTGAAGTAAGGCCCAGAGCCTGTAAAGAAGGCCCGGTGCCTATGAAGAAGGGCCCAGTGTCTATAAAGAAGGCCCGGTACCTGTGAAGCTCGCGACCCCAAGAAAGGCCCGGTGCCTGTGAAGAAGGCCCAGTGCCTGTGAATCTCGCCGCCCGTGACACTCACGTAATAATGAGTTGGGGCTGTACATGCCCCGAAGTCTCCAGAGTGCCGTCCTTGGGCCTCGGAGGCTCCCTCCCATGTCCAGTGGCAGCACTTAGCTCCGCGCTGGTGAGAAGACGTCGAAGACTAGACTAGGTGCCGGACGCGGCTTTTCATTCAGTTTCCGTAGTTGGCTTGTTCTCCCTCATTTGAACTTTTATTGGAGTTGCTTCTATTATTGTTTGCTGTCCCCTGCCCCTGTTCTCTGTCTTTGGCTTTCACTCCGCCTGTTCTTCTTCTCGCTAGCTCGCGAGGGGGCTACGCGAACGCCCTTGTGAGCCCTTTCTCTCTTGATTACGTGAGGCTCCCTCACTCAAGTTCGCAGCGGGAGCCACCCTCTCAGTCCATGCCCCACGGGCATCGCAACGCAGAATGTAGGACGCCTGATCACCCACGCGACAAAGGTTCGAAAGCTACTCTCCCGACTGATTTTGCAGACCCTCACACACCCGGCGAGGCCTCAAGCAAGTACCTCGCGAGGTGGAAACCACGACAAACTCCCTAAGCTAAGTTGTTCCTATGCGCAACCACATATCCGAAACACCTCAACACAGCATGGAATAATAGAAATAGCATGGTAATTAAGGGCAATAGTCTTGCACGCCCCCACGGGGCTCCATACTTCTATCTCTCTCTCAATGCAGGAAAAGGAGGTAAACAAAATAAACGCGGTATGCCCTGCAACGGCTCACGAGGAAGGATCCACACTGCCCTCGCAAGCTCAATCAGACTCCTCCTTGCGCTTCACCAGGGCGTGACAACGGGACGACTCGCTACCACCCTCGAAGCGGGCGTGGCGGCGCGGTGGCTGGTCACGGTCATCGCTGGAGGAGCTGTCACCAGAGGAGGAGCCGCTGAAGCTTAGCAAGCTGCGGGTGCCGCCAGGAGCGGGCTCGCCTTCGTCCTCGTCACGGCCGTCGCCAAGGCCAAGCACCCGATCGCCATCATCGTATTCACGGCAGCACCCGACACGGCGTCCGTCTTCTCTGAACACCCTCACGTAGAGGGTGGCATCGCTGCCAAACTTGAAGTGCAGGGTGCACCACCGGCCCAGGCCAAGCGCACGGGCAAATGTGTGCCAGCCACGAGCCAAGGCCGCCTCCACGGCGACAGAGCTCTCCACCATGACCCAGGAAGCCCTGCTGCAGCAACCATCCGCGTGCAGCCAGAGCCCACCAGGGCCGATGGCCGGCAGTTCGCCGGCAAAGAAGCAGGGCAGCTGAAGCCAATTGCCGGCCGGATCTGCCGACCACACGACAAACTCCGGCAGCACCTCTGACAAGTGAAAGCGTGGCCGGGGAGGCCGCGCGGCCATGACCACGCGAAGAACCGCCACCGCGACCACGAGGAGCCGCTACAGGAGTCACAGGGTGCTTGCGGGGCTGACCTCGGCCGCGCTTGGGCGGAGGGGAGCCAGGCCCTTCCTGACGAGCTTTCCCCTTCTCCGCAGCCTAGAACCTCTTCATCGGCGCCATGGGACACGACAGGAAACTGGAGCAAAGAGGAAGAAGAAGCAGGCGGGTAGGGAGATGTGCAGCGGGTGCATGCGCCCCCTCCACATTTGTAACCCAAGGGAGGCCAACCGTCGGCCTCCACGATCATAGGTAATCATGACTCTTTGTGCATGCAGCAGGGACTCGTCAAATCGGGCAGTTACCGAGGCAACATGGGGAAGCGAAGACGCCCATGTCCAATCAACCGCCACACGGCGACAAAGGCCGCAGGTTGCACTACTAGGAAAATGGCTATAGATGGGATTGACACTAATGGCGCACCAGAAAGATGGTGCGCCATTAGTATATACTAATGGCGCACCACAATCTGATGCGCCATTAGAGTTTAAACAACTAATGGCGCACCATGCTACGGGTGCGCCATTAGTATCAATTTTTTTTTAACTAGTGCGCCTGTCCAAACATACTAATGGCGCATCCCGGCAAAGTGCGCCATTAGTAGTTGTAACTACTAATGGCGCACTAGGCAGCAGGTGCGCCATTAGTATAGAAATTTTTTTTTGAACTAGTGCGCCTATCCAAACATACGAATGGCGCATCCTGCCCAAGTGCGCCATTAGTAGTTGTAACTACTAATGGCGCACCAGGCAGTGGGTGCGCCATTAGTATAGGATTTTTTTTTGAACTAGTGCGCCTATCCAAACATACTAATGGTGCATCCTGCCCAAGTGCGCCATTAGTAGTTGTAAGTACTAATGGCGCACCATGCAAGAGGTGCGCCATTAGTAAGTGGGCAGCAACAAGATATTTGGGACAGCCTCTCCTACCCACACACTCACTTTCTCCCCACTTCATTCTCTCCACCTCCTCCTTGTATCGGGTGCCTCCTCTTTTTCACCTCATTTCCACCATAGATTCATTCAGATTAAGTGGTTAAATTACCTTGTTTTAATAGGTAAGTAAGGGGGGAAGCTATATTTAGGTTGTTCTCCTTACAACAATGTGCACATGCACTTTTTACGGCCTAGCTAGATCTATGTATGTTCGTGGTGTTGCATATGTTTGTGGTGTTGCATATGTGTTTGTGTTTGGAGGTGTACCGGTATTTGATATGCGATAGTTGCCAATATTTTGCCGGAATGTTGATTCATTTCCGTTTCGGCGAGAATTTTGGCATTAAGCATTCTTTTTGGTCCTATTTTTAGGGAAGGTCATGCCAAATTTTTGTTTGGTTCTAAAATATCGTTTTGCTCTACCCCGCAGGCGACCATGGTCCGCACGATGACCGAAGGCATCGTGAATAGGTTTTTGAGGTCCGCGAAGGCCGAGATGCTTCAAAAGAACGGGACGGAGATAAGATGTCCGTGTCGAAGATGCAAGCTGAAGAGCCTTATTGCGGACCCGGATTCCGGGCAGGTGTGGGACCACCTGCTGTTGCGTGGTTTCATGGATGGCTATCGGTGGCAAGGTGATGAAGATGACTACGAAGTCGTCCATGCGGGCCGGGCAAGAAATGAGGAAGGGCAGCAAGACAACCACCACGGCTCGGGCGGGCGAGAAGACGAAGAATCCCCAGGAGATGATCACGACTGTGATGCTGTACACAGTCATCATGTAGAAGATGCAGGACATGATGATGAGGAAGATGCCGGAGCAGGCGACGGGCATGATCATGAAGATGATGATGCCGGCGGAGCAGACGACGCTGGACCATCGATGGGCTGCGTGCAGGACCCTCATATTCAAGAGCTGCTTCTCAAGCAGACGGATAACGCAAGAGCTGCCGCCCGAGAGAAAGCCAAGATGGATCAACTTGAGTTAGACGCGGTTACTCCATTGTATGAAGGATGCAGGCCCGAGGATACCCGCCTGAAAGTAACGCTCATGGCCCTGGAGATGAAGGTAAAACACAAAATGACCGACGCATGCTTCGACGAGAACATGTCATTCTGGCACGAACGTCTTCCCAAGGGGAACAAGTGCCCGACCAGTTTGGAGGAGGCGAAGAAAATCGTGTGTCCTCTGGATTTACCGCACGTGAAATACCATGTGTGCATGAACAATTGCATCATTTATCAGGACGAGCACGCGGAGTCTACAATATGTCCGGTGTGCGGTGTCACTCGATACAAGAAGAGGAAGAAAGCTCCTCGAAAAGTGGTGTGGTACTTTCCGATCACTCCTCGTCTGCAGCGGTATTTCGCGGATCCTAAGGTAGCAAAGCTCGTACGTTGGCACGCGGATAGGGAGGAGAAGAAGCGAGAAGATGACGCAAATGATCCGGAGATAGATAAAAAAGACAAGATGCTGAGTCACCCTAAGGATGCGAGCCAGTGGCAAGCATTGAACTTCGAATACCCAGAATTTGGGAACAATCCAAGGAACATCGTGCTGGGCGCGAGCACCGATGGAGTCAATCCGTTTGGCAGCCAGAGAAGCACACATAGCACCTGGGCTGTGTTTGTGTGGATGTACAACCTTCCCCCCTGGTTGTGCATGAAGAGGAAGTACATTCACATGAGTATGCTAATTGAAGGGCCGAAACAACCAGGGAACGACATCAATCTATATCTGGGGCTGCTGAAAGAGGAGCTTGACACGCTGTGGAAAACGCCAGCCAATACGTGGGACGCCGCAGAGAAAGAATATTTCCCTATGAGAGCCGCACTGCTCACGACGGTGCACGACTATCTCGGTTACGGATATCTTGCGGGGCAGGTAGTCCACGGATTTTCTGGATGCGTAAGGTGCATGGATGACACAACGTATCGCCAGCTAGATAGAGATCCCGGGTCTTCGAAAACCGTGTTCATGGGACATCGAAGGTGGCTTCGCGACGATGACCCGTGGAGGAAACGCAAGGATCTGTTCGATGGTGAAACCGAACCCCGAAAACGCCCGTGTACGAGGAGCGGCGAGGAAATAGACAAGCTGTTGAAAAATTGGAAAGACTGCCCACTGTCGGGAAAGAAGCAAAAGGCGCCAGAGCCGCGAAAGAAGCGAAAGGCGCCAGAGCCGCTGCTGAAGGTATGGAAAACGAGGTCTGTTTTCTAGGACTTGCCGTACTGGAAGATCCACCGTGTGCCTCATAGCCTTGATGTCATGCATATCACGAAGAACGTGTGCGAGAGTCTGCTTGGTACCCTGCTCAACATGCCAGAGAGGACCAAAGATGGGCCGAAAGCAAGGGCAGACTTGAAATCAATGGGCATCAGGCAGGAGCTTCACGCTATATATGATGATGATGATGATGATGATGATGATGATGATGATGATGATGATGATGAGGCGAAGCAGGACACAGAAAGTCGTCGCAAAGGCAAAAAGGCCAAGAAGACCGGAAATGACTACCCTCCCGCGTGCTTCACTCTAAGTCAGGAGGAGATCGAGCAGTTTTTCACCTGCCTCCTAGGAGTAAAACTTCCTTACGGTTACGCGGGGAAGATAAGCAGATACCTAGACCCAGCGAAGCAGAAGTTCAGCGGGATGAAGTCTCACGACTGTCACGTGCTGATGACGCAGATACTTCCAGTTGCAATCCGTGGGATCATGGACGCGCACGTCCGTGAAACGCTATTTGGCCTATGCAACTTCTTCGATGTCATCTCTCGAAAGTCGATTGGCGTGAGGCAACTCAGAAGGCTACAGGAAGAGATCGTGGTGATACTATGCGAGCTTGAGATGTACTTCCCGCCCGCATTCTTCGACGTTATGGTGCATCTGCTGGTCCATATAGTGGAGGATATCATCCAACTCGGGCCGACGTTCCTGCACAGCATGATGCCGTTCGAAAGGATGAATGGTGTCATCAAAGGATACGTTCGCAACATGTCACGTCCAGAAGGAAGCATAGCCAGGGGCTTTCTGACCGAAGAGTGCATCTCCTACTGCACGAATTATCTAGGCATCGAGAACCCCGTTGGTCTGCCCGTCAACAGGCACCTCGGCAGGCTCGCTGGATGGGGTCACCGTGAGGGTCGCCGCGAAATGCATGTCGACTTCGAGGGTCGACTCGCCGACTTTGAAAGAGCAAACCTAGTCGCGCTACAAAACATAGACGTGGTCGATCCTTGGTTGGTAGAGCACAAAACCTTTATTAAAAAGACGTACAATGATCGAGGCCAACAGAGGACGGACGGAGATATACTCAAAGAGCACAACTCATGTTTCACGCGTTGGTTCAAGCATAAGCTTCTGTCGTACCCTTTACATGAGGATTCTTCCGCGGAAGAACAACTCATATTCGCCTTGTCACAGGGTGCCGAGCACAACCTGATGACCTATGAGGCGTACGATATCAACGGCTACACATTCTACACCGAGGCCAAGGACATGAAGAGCAATGGTTATCAGAACTCCGGGGTAATGATGGAATCCTACACCGGTAACGACAAGGACAGATACTACGGAAGGATCGAGGAGATCTGGGAGCTGAGCTACGCTGGAGAGAAGGTCCCGATGTTCCGTGTCAGATGGGCCAAGAACGTCATAAAAGAAGACCGGTATTTCACCACCATGGTTATACCCGAAGCCAAATCCAAGACCGCGGGCGCAAACGTCACCGCGAAAAATGAGCCATGGGTACTGGCTTCCCAAGTGGACCAATGCTTCTTCATTACCGACCCGCCAAAGCCCAGTCGTGTTGTCGTGAGGAGAGGCAAAAGGAAGATCATTGGAATGGATGGAGTAGCCAATGAGCAAGACTTCGACAAGTACGGTGACCCGAGGATCGAACATGATGACGATGATGAAGTAGCAGCATACACCACAAGAAGAAGCAGGACCACCCTACCTAAAGGACGTCCGTTCCACAGAAGAACTCCATTTGCAAAAAACAAGGGCAAGAAGATTGTGAACAGATAGCTAGCTAAGATCGATTGTATTTAAATCGTAGCCTTCATTTCTCGATTGTATTTCATGGGTACTTTTTGAACTATCATGAATATTTTTAAATTTCATGGACACTCGATCTCGATCGCTATCCCACCTTGCCAGATCCGGCCCCCCTCGCCGCCGAGCACCCCCCAGTCCACCGGCCGCCGCCGCCGACCCCCCGCACCCTCGATTCCCCTACCCAACCGCCGCCGCCGACCCCCCGCACCCCGCGCACCGTCTTATAAAAAAAATTAGTATCAAACAGCTTTTTAAATGCTATTGTCTTATAAAAAAATATTACTATTATTATTTAAACAAGTTT
>LT934122.1:431086661-431106683 GCA_900231445.1 Triticum turgidum subsp. durum
CGCCGCCTCGACCCCTGCCTCTCTACGAGGAGGTAACCCTAACCCCACCCGCGCACGTGGTGATCTAAGGTTATAGGGTATAGATCCTTTGATCCGTGCTTGGTATGGAAATGTTGCTCTCCGATCTCCTTAGGGCGATTCTATGACTTGCTTGTGGTGTTTGGTAATTTAGTTGTTGTGATCTGCAGACTACAGGCATCATTCTGGAGTTTAATGGAGTGCAGGGCAAGTTTTACCTGTATCCGAATTGTTTGTTTGTTACACCATCGAATTGTTCGCTTGTTTCATGTCATGGAAGATATACCTACAGCTGCACAAAATGTTATGTGCAGTTTAGTTTCTGGAGTAGGTTTCAACTCCATTCAAACATTCAGAAGCACCTAAAAGAACCCCACACCATGGAAACTCACAATTAGTAGCGTCGATGTTATCTGCTAGTTTTCAAATAATTAGAATTTCTTATTGCAAGATGCCCACCGCTAGAGAACAACCATTGATGTTATCACCTACTGTTTCGTTTATTCTTAAGAGGTTTGGTTATATAACTCAGCGGCATTTTAATTCCCGATAATTGGGTTTACACTGGAGTATTTTATTTCTGTGGGGAGAGGGAGAGAAGCCAGTGCAGGGTGTGGGAAGCACCTCTTCATGTGATTTTTTTTTGCTTTATTGTGTAATTTTTTTTCTTGAGGCCCTGACCGTAGAACAACCGTTCTATGGTATTTTTTTCAATTATGTACAGACAGTTACAAGGTTGGAAAAGGAAAAGGTCTATAAAACTTCAGTTTTTGCTAACATTAGGAGATTAAAGGTCCCTTGTGATGTATTTATGTAAATTGTGTTAAAGGGGGACTAAAATGCAAAGCTTCTGACTTGAAGATCCAACTATTCTGGCTATGAACAAGAATAAATTTTAGAGATATTCCATGAAAGGATTATAAGTTGTTGTTGATCCAAGTGTTGAAGGGATCTACTTTCCTTTGCTTTGATATGTATGCCGGACAGCCTCTTTACAGGTAGAGATACCCTGTTCAAGGACAGGGGGGCGGGGGTGTGAACTTTGTGAAATCCTGTCCTATTGATGACTTTGCAAACTTATCAGGAGGTGGTGTTAGGAAATCTAAACAGTTTAAACTATATAGGAAGACATTTATAGGTTAGAAACAATCTGTTCTACTTTTGCAGATTATCTAGATAAGTGATGAAGTTTACTTAGTATAGTATTTTTTTTTCTGTCACTTCTTTATCTACCAAAAGTGTGAACCCATGGTATGAGCCACTAATGCAAGCATCGCCATTCTTTTCTGAGTTTGTCTAATTCACATCTAAATGTTTTCTAAGGATGTCACATCTAAGCTCCCACAAATAACGCAGCAACAAGGAACAAAAAAAAAGCTGGGGCAAAAAAAAAAATACACCACAAACATAGTGGACACAAGGTTAGACGTGACATAAATGTGTCCTAGACAGACCCTTCTTTTCTTAGTGAAACATCAACTTTCCAAAGACAATATTCCAAACTGGACAGTTGATACATAGAGCTATTTTACTTTAACATTTAAAGTGTGGCTGCAAATCTGGGATGCAGGAGGTGAAAATTCATTGTCTAATCTGTTTCTCAGTTTCCTCTTTCAGAAACGAGAGATTTTTCAAGACCTTGCTCCACTGCTGTGGCACTCCTTTGGCACTGTTGCTGCACTGCTCCAGGTAGGTTACAGTTATTGCACTGTTCTAAATTCAGTCGCAATGGCAAGAGTACATATGTACTTGTGCAGTTCTTGTTATTTAAGTAAGGGTGGTTGTCCATGGTACTGAGCGCTGCTGTTTCTATGCCAAGTCTTAAATATTTCCATTGTTTATTGTTAAAAAGCTTTCCTCATTTTGGTGACTTTACAGAATAAGTAAATCTTAACTAGCAGTGGTTAATAATTAAGTCTTCTTCTTTTTCCTTTGCAGCTCACATCCCACTGTACCTGTACCCGTTCCTGAATACTACCAGCAAGACAAGACCTTTTGAGTACTTGAGGCTTACCAGCTTGGGTGTTATTGGTGCTCTTGTGAAGGTAAATTAAAACTAGATACTTATGCAAACTAGGAATGGATGGTCCATATAGATTTTTGCTTTAAATGGTGAGAGGGTTGTTGAACCAGAGGGGAAAACAGTGATGGGGATTGGCTGTATTCTTTCTTTTTTTTGTAGACTATATCTTGTTCTTTTGGTATTCTCATTCTAGTAATCCAGTCATTTTAATCAAATGGACTGGTTGGGATTGGATCCCAGGAATCTCAACAGGAACTGTTATTTTTGAAGCAAACAGGCTAATGATTTGTTAGAAATTATATTGTTTCTTCTTTTGGATATCCGATTCTGATATGTCAGAAACACAACATATCAAAAGTTAGCAATGACCAAACTGGCATGTAACAGAGACACTATAAAAGATAGCCAACATCCAGTTAGGCCAACATAACAGTGAACAAAACTACTGTCAATCAGCTCAGTTCTAGTGCTGTTGGATTTTTCTCGATTGTATTCTTGCAGTTTTGAAAATTCAGTTCATTCGGTTACTGAAAATTCAGTTAATTCAGTTAGGCACACAAATTTCAGAACTTTTGTGTCCCCTAGTACTTGGTGTTTGTAGAAAACCAGGAGTGTCAATGGGACTAGAATTCACTTGTTCTTATCTGGGTTTGTAAAACTTGTTCATGTACTGAACTACTAATGCCTTGTGATGCTCTGAATTACTTGTGATGCCTCTGAATTACTTGTGATCACATTGAGAAAGACTTGTAAAGATGATGATCATCTTTAACAGAAAACAATTTGTGATGATTTTGCTAGTTTGCTGGGTTTTGTCTCCGACCATCGTGTCGTGATGATTTTGCAGGTACCTCGAGAGGCCCTTGAGTTTGCCGGAATGTCGATTAACTTCCGTTCCGGCAAATTCGGGTACTCCATATGTCCTATTTTCAGCAAAGGTCATGCTGAAATTTTCCGTGAATTTTAGCATGACTTTGCTAAAAATAGGACATATGGGGTACTTGTGACTAATGCATGGGCCGGGGTATCTTAGTAGTTAATTAAGTAGGATCAAGTGCCCCGGCGTACTTGTGACTAATGCATGGCTTTTAGGGTGCCTCGGTGTCGATAAAAACCGAAATGATGAAAAGTTAGGCTTTTAGGGTGCCTTGGCGTCGAAAAACCCTCAATGATAAAAGCTTAGATTTTAGGATGCCTCGGTGTCGACAAACCCTAAATGATGAGACCATGATCTTGTTCCTTGACAATAACCAACTTTTTGACCAAACTTTGTTTCTATTGAGAGAGAAACATGGCCCACAACGATGAGGCCGGGGGTTCGGGCGGCAAGGCATTCTGGGAGCTGTCCCAGGAGATGGAGGAACAACCTCACTTGTATGAGGCCGCCGCCTTCCCCACCGATCCTGAGACCACGGATGGTGCCGCCGAGGATGACCACACTGATGCCACCACTGATGGTGCCGCCGAGGATGCCACCACTGATGATGGCGGCGCACGCACAGATAGCAGCCAGCCGAAGAGGCAACGGAAGGACCGGCGCCCGATCGTGCTCCGCACCCTCAAGGAGGAAGTTACTGAAGTGGAATCCAACGGGAATCCAACGGCGCCCGAACGAATAGTCAAGGGGTACTCGCTTCAGCTCGGGTGCATTGTCCAGAGCACCGTCTCGATCAACACCGAGAACCTGAGGCATCCTGACCGGGGGAATTTGCGCCACCTCCTCTTCACGAAGCTGCACGAACGATACAAGTTCCCCGCTGAATTCGAAAACACAAGCCTCAAAGGGAATAAAGTGAACAATGCTGCCCTCACGAAGATGAGCAAGGCCCTGTCTACTTGGAAAAGCAATGTGAAGAGAATGATCGAGAAAGGTGAGAGTTATGAGAAGATCAAGGAGAAAAATCCTTCGATCACCGAAGATGACTACAACGACTTCAAGATCAATTGCTCGAGCACCGCAAGCTCCCAATCAAGTGAGTGGGGGAAACAAATGCGGGAGCTGAACATAGGGGAACACACACTCGGTCCCGGCGGTTACAGAGTGGCGGAGCCTATATGGGACAAGGAGGAGGCGGACCGTGCTGAGCAAGGCCTACCGCCCCTCTTCAATAAATACGGTGACAAGCAGACCAGGAACTTTGTCAGGGCCCGGTACAAGAAGGACCCGAAAACAAAGGAGCTTACCACGGATCCGAAGACCAGGCAGCTTGAGCTTGTTCTGGTAAGGAATACACCCCCGCGTAATTAGCTCCATATGGTTGCATTCTAATTAATGAAGCCGAATTTCTAAATGGTTCACATTCCTTCCGCAGGCGACTGAAAGCAGTAGCGTGGGGTCGACTCAGAGCAACCCTTGGGACGCCACTCTAAATAGGGGGTTGAATATAATGAAGAACAAGGATAAGCTCAGTAAGCCGACGTCAGCTGGTCGTGGGCCGGCAAAGGCTTGTCGACAAAATGGGGGTCATACTATACCGCTGGTGTGCGGAAGGAGAAAAAGACCAGCTCGGAAAGCCAGGCGCAAGAGGTTCAAGAACTCAAGGCACAGGTGGCGCGGATTCCGGAGATTTTCCAAGAGCAAGTGGAACAACGACTCGGAGCGACGATCACCGCCCTTGTGCCTACCTTGATCTCGGGGTTGAGTGCGTGGATTGCGGGCGGCCAACAGGGGCTGCCCCCGATTCCTAGCTTCACGGCCAGCAACTCGCATAATGCGATGGCGGGGCCATTGGTGCCTCCGGCGGAGGCGGCATTGGTGTCTCCGACGCCGGCACGGGAGCTTAATGCACCCGGGTGTACGCCGGCCGGCACCTCTTCAGCAAGCGGCCGCTCCGTCAACTGCACGCCCGCCGTTGGCGGTGCCTCGACATTAGCCGAGCTCGACGCCATCATCACGGTAACTAATTAAGCCTCTCTCGGCCGAGGACTTCATCTCCTTGCCTTTGACTGGGCAACCCTGACGCCCTACATGTTTTCGCAGGGCGCCGCCGACGTTCCGTGCACTCTCCTCCACTTCGTGAACAACGAGTTGGTCGATGCCGCCAAGGGCAAAATCGTTCAACCGGGCAACCCCTTGTTCCACGGTACCCAGATGCCACCCAACTTGTTTAGGGTTCAACTGGTTCGGGTGCTGCCAGGCTGCGACGACTTGTTACCTCCGATTCGACCCGTCGGGGCCGACGATGATGACGTGATGACCCTCAGCGCCTGCCTGAGCTGGCCCCTGCTTTGGCCGAAGAGCCAGATTCGTTTGGGGGCGGGGGACACCACCCCAAAGACAACACCGCCAGTCGTGCCGGCGCCAAGTCGGCCCCATGGCAAGACCGCCGTAACGGTGCCGGACATCCCTATGCCACTGGATCCAAACATGCATATGGCACAGGATCAGAACGACGACGACGACGACGATGATACATTTGGCAACGTCGATCAGTACTTTGCCGAGCATGGGTACGATGGCGACTTCATGGGGCCTCCTTCTCAAGAACCAAACCCCAACAAAAGACGTGTGCGATCTAGCTCATACCGCGGAGAAGCCAAGTTGCAACAGGCGCCGTCTGGCGTTCAGCTCTCAGGAGACGCCTCCAGCTGCCGACTTCACCGAGCCTCAGATAGGCGAGGTGCGAAATATTATCAGCCCCAACACACTCAAGAAGGCGGTCTGTGAGCAGAACTCGGTCCCATTACAGGAGAAGAAGAAGGCACGCAAAAGAAAGACTAAGAAGGGTGCGAGCCAGCCGGCACCGAGTACGATCCGTGCTCAGGACGGGCCACCTTCACCACAGGATATCTCGAGGAGGGTGCATGTGGCGGGTAGGGCGATGCTACCACCAAATATGCTCAATGCTGCAACCGGTGCTATGCGGAGTCTGCACGACAGTGTTCTTTCTTTGGAGAAGCGGCGTCTCAGAGAGAAGGATGTGGCATACCCGGTTTTCGTGGCCAAGGTGCCAGAGGGCAAGGGCTTTGTGGATGGCGACATCGGGGGTACGATCGTCCTGCGGTTTGATGACATCTTTGCTATGTTTAACCTTCATCCGCTGCACTACACCTTCGTTCGGCTATTTTCGCTGAGTATGGAGATGCGGATCATTCGCGACAAGACCCCGGACATCGTGATAGTCGACCCCTTCTACATGCGTGCCAAGATCTTGGGCAGCGCTGGGGACCGGCAAGTCGCGAGTTCTTACCTCGAAGGCGTCATTCTGGCAAACCAAGATAAGGATAACTTCGTCGTGCCTTACTTTCCCGAGTAAGTCCTCCCCTCAACCGGCCCGTAACATATGAATTCTTACTTTTCGATCGTTTTTCTTTTAACATTCCGTGTTTTCTGCAGTGACACACGTTGCACGCTCATCCTCCTAAGCCCCAAATATTCCATGGCCACGTATTTCGACCCGGACCGTCAGTCGAACGTAGACTACACAAATGTCAAGAAGGTTCTTGATGATGTTCTCCCCGGCTACGCCCAATCTGGAGGCACCTTCACCAGGCCTATTCGTAAGTACGGCAAGCACGTGTTCTCCCACAATACGATGTTCTGCTGCGTCAAGCAGCCGCCTGGCGGTCAGAAGGGTGCCTACTACGCCATCCATCACATGCGGGCGATCGTACGGGACCATCATCAACTTCTGCTACCGAGTAAACTCCAAGATTGGGCCGCGAGCGTGTCGGCAATCCAGGATGCGGACCTCCGACAAGAATTCTTTCGCATCCAGTCGGAGTTTGCGGAAATCATCCATCATAATGTCCTTCGTACCTCGGGGCAGTTCTACCTCAGAAATCAACCGTCCAACAGTGACATCGACACAATGCTACAAATGCAGGATGACAACGCCCGTTCTTTCATGACTCCCACGATAGACGGCGGCTTCATCCACGCTCCGGTCCCTTGAGTCGGGTTGTCTAGTTCTGAAACATCGATTGGCTCATGTTGTAATTAAACTTTAATGAACTTGTAGTATGTCTCTTTGGTTTTGAGAGTCGTTCAACTTAGATGTAATCGATGCTATTAATGTCTTGCTTTTCTCTTCCGGTCGTTCTGTTGCATAATTATATATTGCTTATGTATTGTCTGTGAATTGGTACTAACGTTTCGTTTGGCTAGTGCATAGTGATGCCGACGTATGTCATGTACAAGGGTAAGGTTCCCGGAGTCTACGATGACTGGGAGGAGTGTCGGAGACAGGTTCACCGATTCAGTGGTAACAGTTACAAAGGGTACACCACTAGGGCCGAGGCCGAATCTAGATACGCCCGCTATCTAGCGGGAGAGGGGAGGGAGCGTTGGAGGAACCGGATGAAGATGAGTTTCATCGTGATGATGCTCATCGTGATGACCGCAGCTCTCTTCTATGTGATGGTAGTTTAGATGATCGATATCGACTTGTAATGTGAAGACAAACTCGCTACTCGCGGTCTCGAGACTTGTAATATAATGTTCTATCTTTGTTCGGTCTTTTTAATTCGGAGACTAATATGATGAATTGTATTCGGAGACTAATATGATGAATTGTATTCAAAGACTAATCTTCTATTGTATTTGATGAATCTATTGTTGATGTGTGCTGTCTATATTTTGTCAAATTATACATTTTGTAACCTGTGCAAAAAACAGAAAATAAAAAAATAAAAAAAATCTAATATTCATACTAATGGCGCATCACACGACAGTGCGCCATTAGTATGACAGTGCATACTAATGGCGCATCACCGGGTAGTGCGCCATTAGTATGCTGCGGTTACTAATGGCGCATCCAGAGGTGGTGCGCCATTAGTATGCCAAAGCACCTGGGTATACATGCCAACTAGGAGGCATACTAATGGCGCACCCCTCGCATATACTAATGGCGCACCAGGTGGTGCGCCATTAGTATACCAGGTACTAATAGCGCACCAGCTGGTGCGCCATTAGTAAAAATTACTAATGGCGTGCTATCAATGGCGCACCAGTGATGCGCCATTAATGGCCATATTAGGTGTGCCATTAGTAGTGGTATTTCTAGTAGTGTTGTTGGGCCCGCGGCGCTTCGCACTTGACCTTTCGCTTCGCTGCTAAGCCAAGTCTGAGCGCGCCTTGGGCCCGGGGACTACTGTCGGCATTCTGGGAACGGGGGTCCCCAAACTTGCCTGCCTGCGGCTAGCGGTGTGGCTCAAGCAGAGGCCCAGTACGGCCCTTCTTCATCAACCCAAGCTCAAGACCCACGCGAGGGGCCAAGCCTCGCGGGAAGGACGACGCAAGGCTTCCTCAGGGGCGGCCTCACCAGGCAGGCTCGTGAGGAGGCGGAGAGATCAAGGCAGGGGTACCTCGTGAGGTGCTCATGACGCAAGCCATGACGATCGAGACCAGGTGGGCGCCAGCCTGCGTAGTGTCCTCGTTTCCCCTTTGGTGCAAAGGGGGTAAGCGCAGGCGCGGAGTACCGAGGCATCAAGCAAAGGCTACCATTTCAGTGCAACAAGACCAAGACTAGCAGAGCGGCAGGACGGAGGTCACCATGGAGCCCAAGACGGCGTCATCGCCAGTGCCTTTGGCAGTCGAAGACCAAATTTAGTCAAGATAACTTGTACTAGATCTTCCCCTTCAAAATGGCCGTTGTTGGCTCCCTTCCCGCTCAATATTTGGGAAGAGGACTAGGGCCTCTATATGTAGAGATAGCCACCACAGTAGAAGGGAGGGAATCTAATCCAGAGGCATTCGAACCCACCTAAGTAGAACACCGCACCAGCTCAAGAACACCTCTCGCGAGGCTGTTCTTCCTCTGTACTATTCACCATCAGCCCCTGAGGCAATCCACCACACCACACACTGGATTAGGGTATTACACCACAAAGGTGGCCCGAACCAGTATAAACCTTGTGTCCCTTGTGTTGCTCATTGTGTAGCTTAGATTCACAGCGAGGCGTTGGGACGTGGATCGGTAGGGGAAGATCTTCCCGCGCACCCCAGAGTTCGAACCTTAAGGGTTTTGCCGAAACCCGATATCCGACAGGATCCTTGCATCCCATCCTCTCGCTTCATCCCCCTCGTTATCCACCTCGCCGACGCCGCTCCTACGACCGACTCGTCCATCGTGCCGGCATATTTCCCCCACCACCACTATCTACCCTCCTAGATCTACTTCCACGCCGCTGACAGCCATCGCTACCGCAGCACCGTCAAATTCTCAGAAGATGCATACACGACGCAGCACCAGAGGTGGTACTCTTTCATATCTGCTCAACTTATTTATCGCAACAAGAAAATAGATCGCCATTGCTTTACTCTGATTTCTTGTCCATGACGTACTTGTTAGTTGAAAGCAAACATTGGTTGCGAAGTTGCCTTCGTCTGGTGTGCACCTTCAGATCCACCATGGCACGCTCAACACTATACTCACAATGCTTATGGTTTTCTCCTTTTATATTCCAGACTAGTTAAATGACAATAGACTAAATTTCAAAATTGGGTCAGCCGATTTTTGAGAGCTCGCTGGAGTTCACCGGTGGGAAGGAAGGGGCTCGCCAGAGGGCTGCCCATTATCTACCTCAGGGTTTCGGGTAGGGACAGTGGTTATGGGGGGCTGCCGTCGGGCTATGGTGGGTGCTACCTCTTGAGCTTGCTTTGGTTTTCCCTTGAAGAGGAAAGGGTGATGCAACAAAGTAGCATAATTATTTCCCTCAGTTTTGAGAACCAAGGTATCAATCCAGTAGGAGACGACGCACAAGTCACCGAATACTTTCACAAACAATCAAGAACTTGCAACCAATGCGATAAAGGGGTTGACAATCCCTTCACGGTCACTCACAAAAGTTACATCTAATAGAGATGATAAAGTAAATATTTTTCGTATTTTTGATGTATAGATTGGAAAGTAAAGATTGCAAAATAATAGATCAGAAACTAGCAACATGTAAACGAGATTTAATAATATGGAAAAGAGACTCGGGGGCCATAGATTTCACTAGTGGCTTCTCTCGAGATAGCATATATTACGGTGGGTGAACAAATTACTGCCGAGCAATTGATAGAAAAGCGCATAATTATGATGACATCTAAGGCAATGATCATGAACATAGGCACCACCTCCGTGTCAAGTAGACCTACTCCTGCCTGCATCTACTACTATTACTCCACACATCGACCGATATCCAGCATGCATCTAGAGTATTAAGTTCATAAAGAACAGAGTAACGCATTAAGCAAGATGACATGACGTAGAGGAATTAACTCAAGCAATATGATGAAAACCCCATCTTGTTATCCTCGATGGCAACAATACAATACGTGCCTTGCTGCCCCTACTGTCACTGCGAAAGGACACCACAAGATTGAACCCAAAACTAAGCACTTCTCCCATGGCAAGAAAGATCTATCTAGTAGGCTAAACTAAACCGATAATTCGAAGAGACTTGCAAAAATATCAAATCATGCATATAAGAATTCAGAGAAGAACCAAATAATATTCATGGATAATCTTGATCATAAATCCACAATTCATCGGATCTCAGCAAACACACTGCAAAAGAGTATTACATCAAATAGATCTCCAAGAACATCGAGGAGAACTCTGTATTTAGAATCAAAGAGAGAGAAGAAGTCATCTAGCTAATAACTATGGACCTGAAGGTCTGTGGTAAACTACTCACGCTTCATCGGAGAGGTAATGGTGTTGATGTAGAAGCCCTCCGTGATCGAATCCCCCTCCGGCAGATTGCCGAAAAAGGCCCCAAGATGGGATCTCACGGGTACAGAAGGTTGCGGCAGTGGAAAAGTGGTGTCGTGGCTCCCCGGATGTTTTTAGGGTATAAGAGTATATATAGGCGAAGGAACTAGGTCAGGGGAGCTATGATGGGCCCACGATGGTGGGGGCCCGCCTACCCCCGAGGGCGCTGTCGGAAATCGGGTTCTGGCAAAACCCTTAAGGTTTGAACACTGGGGTGCGCACCAAGATCTCTCCCTACCGAAACATGCCCTCAGCCTCCCCACGATCTCTAAGCTAGCACGATGAACAACACAAGAGACACAAGATTTATACAGGTTCGGGCCACCATTGTGGTGTAATACCCCACTCTTGTGTGTGGTGTGGTTGATTGCCTCTTGGGCCGATGATGAACAGTACAAGGGAAGAACAGCCTCGCGAGGGGAGGTGTTCTTGTGCTTGGTGGTGTGTAGATGAACTGGGTTCGGATCAGATCCCCTTCTACTGTGGTGGCTGGCTCTATTTACAGAGGCCCTGGTCCTCTTCCCAAATATTGAGCGGGAAGGGATCCAACAATCGGCCATTTTGAAAGGGGACAACTAGTACAAGCTATCCTGACTAAAGGTGGTCTTCGCCTACCAAAGGCACTGGTGGTGGCGCCGTCTTGGGCTCCACGGTGACGCACGTCCTGCCGTCCTGCTGGTCTTGGTCTCGTTGCACCGATAAGGAAACCTTTGCCTGATGCCTCGGTACCCCGCGCCTATGCTTGCCCCCTTTGCACCAAAGAGGAAACAAGGACACTATGCAGGCTGGCGCCCGCCTGGTCTTGATCGTCATGGCTTGCATCATGGGCACCTTGCGAAGTACCCCTCTCCTTGATCTCTCCGCATCCTCGCGAGCCTGGCTGGTGAGGCCGCCCTTGAGGAGGCCTTGCATCGTCCACCCCGCGAGGGTTGGCCCCTCGAGAGGGTTTGAAGTGTTGGTTGACAAAGACGGACCGTACTGAGCCACTGGTTGAGCCACTCTGCAGGTCACAAGCAGGCAAGTCTGGGGACACCCGTTCCCAGAACGCCGACAGTAGACCCCGGGCCCAAGACGTGCTCGGACTTGGCCTAGAGGCGAAGCCAAGGGGCAAGTGCGGAGCGCCGCGGGCCCCCACAACCTGCAGCCTTGGTCGACGTGTGGCAACTGACTGGATGTGGGCGTCTTCGCTTCCCCATGCTGCCTCGGCAACTGCCCAATTTGATCAGTCCTTGCTGGATGCAAGAACAGTCATCATTACCTGCAATCGTGGAGGTTGGAGGTTGTCCTCCCTTGGAATATAAATGAGGAGGGGTGATAGCCCCCGTTTCCCATCTCTTCTTGCTCCGCCTGCTCGCTTCTTCTTCCTCGCTCCTGCTGCTTGCTGCGCCCCCATGGCGCCCATGAAGAGGTTTTCGGCCGCGGAGAAGGGGAAGGCTCGCCAGGATTGGCCTGGCTCTCCTCCACCCAAGCGCGGCCGCGTCATCCTCGCAAGCATCCCGCAACCCCTGTCATGGTTGCCCGTGGTCTTGGCGGTGGCCCTTCACGCGATGGTGGCCGCCCATGTCAAGGCAGCCCAGTTGGTGGGGGAAGGCATGTCGTGGCAGCGCGGCCTCCCCAGCCGCGCTTCCATTCAGCGGAGGTACTGCCGGAGTTTGTTGTGTGGTCGAATAACCCGGTCGGCACCTGGCTTCAGCTCCCTCGCTTCTTCGCCGGCGAACTGCCGGCCGCTGGCCCCGGCGGGCTCTGGTTGCAAGCGGATGGCTGCTGCAGCAGGGCCTCCTGGGTCATGGTGGAGATCTCCATTTCCGGCAATGTTGCCCTAGCTCGGGGCTGGCAGACATTTGCCCGTGCGCGTGGCCTGGGCAGGCGGTGCACCCTCCACTTCAAGCATGACGGCGACGCGACCCTCTACATGAGGGTGTTCGGAGAAGATGGCCGCCGCATTGGTTGCTGCCCTGAAGACGATGATGGCGACGAGGTGCTCGCCCTTGGTGACAGCCGCGACGAGGGCGAAGGGGAACCTGCTCCTGGTGGCGACCGCAGCTTGCCAAGCTTCAGTGGCTCCTCCTCCTGTGACAGTTGTTCCAGCGGTGGCTACGATCAACCACCACGCCGTCGTGCCTGCCTCGAGGACGGTGGCGGGTTGTCCCGTCGCCGCACTCTTGTGAAGTGCGAGGCAGAGTCTGACTGAGCTCAGGAGGATGTCGCGGATCCCTCCTTGCGAGCTGTTGCAAGGCGTGTGCCGCTTTTGTATTGTTTTCCTTCTTTTCCTACACCCGTGGGGGTGTGCAACAGACTATGATTCCCTAGTTATCATACTGCATTTATTGTTCATGTGCTATGTTACGGTGTCCTTGTTATGCATCTGCGCGTAGGAACAACTTAGCTTGGGCTGTTTGAAGTAGTTTCCGCCTCGTGAGGTGTCTGCTTTAGGCCTTGCCGGGCGCCTTAAGAGCTGCTAAAATTCATTGGGAGGATCATTTTAAAACCTTGGTCGCGAGGGTTGCTGGCCATGGTCCAGCGCTTCGTGTCGCGATGCCTGAGGGGCACGGACTGGGAGGGGTGCTCCCGCTGCGAACTCGAACGAGAGAGCGTCGCATAAATTAGGAGAGGAAAGTTCACGAGGGCACTCGCGCAGCCCCCTTGTGAGGTTTGCGAGAGAGAGAGAACGAACCAGACAAAAGGGCTGAAAATAGAAAATAGGGGCAGAAGACGATGGGTAGAGCCGGCTAATAACAACAGAAGCAACTTCACTCGAGGTTCAAACAAATAAAAGCGGGCCAACTGCAGAAAGCAAATGAAAAGCCGTGTCCGGCACCTAGTCTAGTCTTCGACATCTTCTCACCAGCGCGGAGCTAAGTGTTGCCACTGGGCGTGGGCGGGAGCCCCCGAGGCCCAAGGACGGCTCTCCGGAGACTCTGGGGCGTGTACAGCCCCAACTCATTATTATGTGAGAGTGTCACGGGCGGCGAGCTTCACAGGCACTAGGCCTTCTTCATAGGCACCAGGCCTTTCTTTCGGTGGCGAGCTTCACAGGCACCGGGCCTTTCTTCGGGCGGCCAGCTTCATAGGCACCGGGCCTTCTTCACAGGCACTGGGCCTTTCTTCAGGGGTAAAACTTCCAGAGGTGCTGAATGTTACAGGCGTTCGGGATGGGCACCCCATCCTGAGTCTCCAAGCGTGCGGTGCCAGGCCTAGAGACATGGACAACCTTGAACGGGCCCTCCCACATGGGTGAAAGCTTATGCAGCCCTTCCCTGGAGAGCACCCACCTGAGTACGAGGTCACCTACCTCGAGAGTCCTGGGGCGGATGTTGCGGCAGTGATACCACCGCAGCGCCTGCTGGTATCTGGCCGCCCGTAGTGTAGCTTCGCGGCGGCGTTCCTCCCCCAGCACAAGGTCCATCCCCCGCATGGCATCCTGTTGTGCCTCGTCAAAGGCTAGGACCCGTGCGGGGCGACTCCTCACCTCGTGAGGGAGAACTGCTTCTGCTCCATAGACGAGGAAGAACAGGGTCTCGCCAGTTGGCTTGGTGGCGGTAGTGCGGATGGACCACAGCACGGACTGGAGCTCATCGTACCAGCCCCTGCCGTAGGCCTCCAGCTTCTTCTTGAAGGTCCTGGTATTAAGGCCCCTCAGGACCTCCGCATTGGCGCGTTCGGCCTGGCCGTTACTCCGAGAGTGTGCCATCGAAGCGTAGCATATTTGCGTTCCACGGTTAGCACAATACATTTTGAAGAGATTGCTGGTGAACTGTGAACCGTTGTCAGTGATGATGCAGTTGGGGACCCCAAACCGTCTCACGAGGCCCTTGATGAACTTGACTGCAGAGCCGGCTGGGATGGTGCGGACGGCTTCCACCTCTGCCCACTTGGCGAACTTGTCGATGGCGACGTAGAGGTAGCGGTAGCCCCCAAGCGCTCGAGGGAATGGGCCCAAGATATCCAGCCCCCAGACCGCGAACGGCCACGAGAGCGGGATGGTCTGTAGGCCCTGACCTAGCTGATGAATCTGCTTGGCATGGAATTGGCAGGCCTCGCAGGACTTCACTAGCTCGGTCGCGTCGTTGAGTGTCGTAGGCCAGTAGAACCCATTGCAAAACGCCTTGCCGACGAGGGTCCATGATGATGAGTGGTGTCCGCAATCTCCACCGTGTATGTCAACCAGCAGCTCCTTTCCCTGTTCCCTGGAGATGCAACATAGGGAAATGTCATTTGGCCGCTTCCGGTATAACTCTCTATCTTGGATGCTGTAGGTCGTGGCCTGCCGGGCCATGCGCTCCGCGTCCTCCTCTTTCTTTGGCAGCGTCCCTTGCACTAGGTAGTCCTTGAATTCCGTGGTCCAGCATCCCTCCTGAGGCTCCATCGCGAAGAGCAGGCGTGCTCCCGAAGTCATGCCATAGGCCGGGGCTCCTGTGGAAGGTGGCTGAGGGAGTTCTTCCCGAGGCTGCGATGTGCTTGAAAGTGATGGTGCTGCCGATGGCTTGAAGAGACGTTCCTCGAAAATGCCAGGCTCTTGAGGCAGCTGCCTGGATGCCCTTCTGGCGATGTCATCAGCCTCTTGGTTGGTGCCGCGGGGCACATGCTGCAACTCCAGCCCCCAAAACTGCTTTTCCATCTTGCGCACTTCCGCAAGATACGCTTCCATGTGCTCGTTCTTTGGCTCGTACACCTTGTTGGAGAAGTTGACTAGGAGTTGTGAATCGCCCTTGATGACAAGACGCTTCATTCCCAGTGGTGACGCAGCTTTCAAGCCTGCTATGAGGCCCTCATATTCTGCTATGTTGTTGGAGACCTTCTCGCCCTGCTGTAAACAGAGTTGCACAACGTAATAGAGCTTGTCCTGAGTGGAAGATATAAGCACTGCACCAGCCCCCACGCCCTGCCGCGAGAATGCTCCATCAAAGTACATGACCCAGCCATCTGGTGCCTCACTTCCTAGGGAAAGACACCGATCCTCGCCCGCTTTGAGCCCTGGCGCCTCTGTCCATTCTGCCATGAAATCAGCAAGTGCAGCTCCCTTCATGACCCTGGTTGTGCTGAGCTCCAACTGAAATGCCTGCAACTCGATATTCCATTCGGCGACCCTTCCAACGGAATTAGGGCTCCTAAGTACCCTTTCCAATGGGTAGGGTGAGACGACCTTGATGGGGTGACCTTGAAACTAGGGTCGCAGCTTACGCGAGGCCACCAATAACGCGAGCAAAAGCTTCTGAGGCATGGGGTATCGCGCCCTTACATCCTGCAACACCGTGCTGAGGAAGTTCACCGGATGCTTGACGAGGGTGGGTGTGCTGACGGAGCCCGTGGCCTCTGGAGGTTGAGACGCCTCCTGAGACGATGGATCCCCCAGCGCTCGGTTGCTTGGTGCGGCCTCTTCAGCCCTGGGGGCGTCTTCCTGCTGAGGCTGGTCTCCGGCTGCCGATGTTGTGGTCCTCGCGAGGCCCTCTTGGTCTTGTGTCACCACGGCTGAGGCTGTGGCTGGGCGTGATGCGGCCTTGGCCTGGCTCTCCTCCCGAACCACCACCAGGGCTGCACCGGCGGAGTAGGGAGTGGCGGCGAGGTAGAGCACCAGGGACTCGAGGGGGCATGGTGCCACCATCACCGGAGGGCTGGTCAGATATTTCTTGAGGTCTTGAAACGCTTGGTTGGCCTCCTATGTCCACTCGAACAGGCATTTCTTCTTCATAAGCTTGAAGAACGGCAGGGCGCGCTCCCCCAGCTTGGAGATGAAGCGTCCTAACACAGTTACGCGATCGGCGAGCTTCTGCATTTCTTTGAGGGTTTGCGGTGGACTCATGTCTTCGATTGCCTTGACCTTCTCCGGGTTGGCCTCGATCCCCCTGTGGGACACGAGGAAGCCCAGTAGCTTACCGGAAGGGACGCCAAACATGCACTTCTCTGGGTTGAGATGCAGGTCCACCTAGCGGAGGCTCGCGAAGGTCTCCACCAGACCCCGGATCAAGGTCCTTGCCTCCCGAGATTTCACCATGATGTCGTCGACATAAACCTCGGCGTTTCTCCCGAGTTGCCGGCCCAAGGCAATGTGCATCAGCCGCTGGAAGGTCGCGCCCGCGTTGCATAACCCGAACGGCATGCAGGTGTAGCAGTACACCCCACACGGGGTCAGGAAGGCTGTCTTCTGCATGTCTTCCACCACCATCTTGATTTGGTGATAACCTGAAAATGCATCCAGGAAACACAACAGGTCGCACTCGACGGTGGAGTCGACAATTTGGTCAATGCGGGGGAACAAAAACGGATCTTGAGGGCAAGCCTTGTTGAGGTTGGTGAAGTCGACGCACATGCGCTCCTTTCCTCCCTTTTTTGGCACCACAACAGGGTTTGCCAGCCATTCGCGGTAGCGAACCTTGCGAATAACACCTGCTGCCTCTAGCTTGCGGGTTTCTTGGACAATGAAGGCCTGCTTCACGGTGGATTGCCGCCTTACTTTCTGCTTCATGGGGCGTACATTGGGGCACACATTCAGGTGATGTTCAATCACCTCCCTTGGGACCCCCGCTAGCTGCTTGGGTTCCCACGTGAAAACCTCCTTGTTCGAGCGCAAGAACTTCACCAGCGCCTCCTCATGGTCGGGGTCGAGGTTGGCACCTATGGTGAAGGTGGCTCCTAAGGACCCGTCCTCCTCAACTGGCACATGCTTGGTCTCCGCCTTGTCCTGAGTGAACAGCTGCTTCTTCTTTGTCGGTGCAGCCCCCTTGGCCTTGGAGGTGTCCCTGCCGGCAGGCTACGCTATCGCGGCGGTCTTGAGGGCGAGCTTGAGCGCCAACAGAGCATCCATGGTATCTCCAGCTACGGTGAGGACGCCGCTGCTCCCGGGCATCTTCATGAGGTTGTAGGCCGGATGAGTAGCTGCCATTAACTGAGCCAAGACAGGGTATCCGAGGATGGCTTTGTACGGGAGGCCAATGTGGGCGATGTCGAAGTCGATCAGCTCTATGCAGTAGTTTTTGTGGGTCCTGAAGGTCACAGGAAGACGGATCTGCCCCCGGGAGCTGGAGGGACCGCCTCCGACGCCCGAGAAGGGCTTGCTGGGTCGGAGTCGTTCCAGCGGTACATGGAGGAGGCTGAAGGCCTCCACCGAGAGCACGTTGGGGCCGACGCCGCCATCGATGAGTGTTTTGGTGATGGCCACCTGGCAGATGGAGGGCGTGCAGAGCATCGGGAGCGCGCCCGAGCAGGCGGTGTTGACGGGGTGATCGTCCGAGTTGAAGGTCAGGTCAGCCTTGGGTGTCGTCCAACCCGGGGGAGCTCCTTGTCGCTCTAGGGCGGCGGCAATCTGGCGAAAGAACGGCTTGGCGTGGCGGTCTGAGGGTGGTGCCTGTGAGCTTCCCAGGAGAGCTATGGCGACCAGGGGCGCCAGCGCCGCGTAGTGGGTGAGGAAGAGGCCGCGCAGCTCCTCCCAGGAAGCCATAGAAGATGTCGGCAGGTTGAGCAGCCAAACGCGCGGGACACCAGTGAGGGCCATGGGAAACCAGTTGGCCATGACCTTGTTGTCGCCTCTGGCCTTGAGGACGGCCTCCTCGTATGCCAGCAGGAAAGCCAGCTGGTCCGCCGCGCCGTCGTAGGAGGCGGCATCTCTGCCTTGAACTTGTGTGGCCACTACAGCCGTCGTAAGGCGGGGACAAGGCTCGGAGCCCCCTGGCCCCAGTGCTGGAGTCTGCTGCTAGAACTAGAGGCACGTTGTCCGCCATGAGGGCGAAGCGCGGTGTTGGTGGAGAGTGGGTCCACGGAAGGAAGAGCTCCGGCACACCTTCTATCTGGCGTGCCAAATGTCGGATATCGGGTTTCGGCAAAACCCTTAAGGTTCGAACACTGCGGTGCGCACGAGGATATTTCCCTACCGAAACACGCCCTCAGCCTCACCGCGATCTCTAAGCTAGCACGATGAACAACACAAGAGACACAAGATTTATACAGGTTCGGGTCACCGTTGTGGTGTAATACCCTGCTCCTGTGTGTGGTGTGGTGGATTACCTCTTGGGCCGATGATGAACAGTACAAGGGAAGAACAGCCTCGCGAGGGGAGGTGTTCTTGTGCTTGGTGGTGTGTAGATGAACTAGGTTTGGATCAGATCCCCTTCTACTGTGGTGGCTCGCTCTATTTATAGAGGCCATGGTCCTCTTCCCAAATATTGAGCGGGAAGGAATCCAACAATCGGCCATTTTGAAAGGGGTCAACTAGTACAAGCTATCCTGACTAAAGGTGGTCTTCGCCTGCCAAAGGCACTAGTGGTGACGCTGTCTTGGGCTCCACGGTGACCTCCGTCTTGCGGTCCTGCTGGTCTTGGTCTCGTTGCACCGATAAGGAACCATTGCCTGATGCCTCGGTACCCCGCGCCTGCGCTTGCCCCCTTTGCACCAAAGAGGAAACGAGGACACTATGCGGGCTGGTGCCCGCCTGGCGCCCGCCTGGTCTTGGTCGTCATGTCTTGCGTCATGGTCACCTCGCGAGGTACCCCTCACCTTGATCTCTCCGCCTCCTCGTGAGCCTGCCTGGTGAGGCCGCCCCTGAGGAGGCCTTTGTAATGCCCTGGATTCGATGCGCCAGGTGTCTGCCAGTTATTCGCCGTCGTTGCCATGTCATTTGCTTGCGTGTTGCACTTTGCCATGTCATCATATGCATTTCATATCATGTCATCATGTGCATCGCATTAGCATATGTGTTCGTCTCACGCATCCGAGCATTTTCCTCGTTGTCCGTTTTGTGATCCGACACTCCTATGTCCTTCGGTGCCCCCTTTTTTTGCCTCTTTTCGTGTGTACGTGTTAAAATTTCTCGGAATGGCCCGAGGTTTGCCAAGCGGCCTTGGTATACCACCGGTAGACCGCCTGTCAAGTTTCGTGCCATTTGGAGGTCGTTTGATACTCCAACGGTTAACCGGGGAACCGTAAAGCCTCTTTTGTTTGCAGCCCAACAACCCCTTCAAGTGGCCCAAACCCCATCCTAACCCCCTCCATGCTCTTCGCCGTTCCATGACGATCGCGTGGCCGAAAACCGCACCTCATTTGGACACTCCCACTTCCTTCTATGTATAAATATGTGCACCCCGCCCAAATCCCGGGTCCAAACCCTAGCCCCGCTCCCCTCGCGCCGCCGGACACAACTTCCCGCCGCCCGGACATGTCCGCCACCCTCAGCCGCCGCCCCCGTGCCAATCCGGAGCTGCCACGTGGTGCCCCGCCACCCGCCACCGCTGCGGCCCGCTCGGCCCACGGGGAGCCCGCCCCGGGCTGCGCCAGGCCCGTTCTTCGCCG
>LT934122.1:431107034-431262743 GCA_900231445.1 Triticum turgidum subsp. durum
CGCCACCGCCGCCGGAGCTCCAAGCTCGCCGCCCCGGTGCCCGTCCGCGCCTCCCGGCCGTCCCCGCCGTCCGCGCCGCCCGGATCCGGTGCCGGCCGGCCGGATCCCGCCGCCGGCCGCCGTCGCGTCGTCGGCGCCGCGCCGCCCCGCGCCCTCCAGCGCCTCCCACGCCGCCACTCGAGGGGAGGAGCCCCTCGATCCGCGGCCCCGCACTCTTCCCGCCTTCCTCCTCGCCGGATCCCGCCGCTCCAGTCATCTCCCCGCATTCCGGCGAGCTCTCAGACGAGATCCGGCCCTGCCTCGAAATCCGTGCCACGGTCAACCGTTTCCCCGGGGTGAGATTTTCTGCTAAGTCCCCGAAATTCCTGACATTCTGATGCATACTTTGACATGCTATAACTCTGCAACCGTAGCTCCGTTTCGTGCGTGTAACATGTCAAATTGTTCGTCTCGACGAGTACTTCATTCCATTCCATTGCATCATGCTCATTTGAGTCCATCATGATGCCTGAATCCTCGTTGCATGAGTGCTATGTGATGTTAATCTGCTGAAACTGTTATAACATGCTCATTTGTCATTTTTGCCATGGTTGATGTGTGCATCCTATGAGGTTGATGTCTACATGTGTTTTGATCTATGCTATGCCATCTTTCTAGTGGTGCAATCTGTGTATTTTGGTGAGTTGTGTGCTGAGTGCATCGAGCTTCTTAAGTAGGGTACTTGCTGTTGCTGTTTTCCTGACTGATTCTGTTATATTTTGTTGCTATGTAAACCTCTTGCTACTAGTCATTCTATGCATAATCTGGAGATGTTCACTAAGGATGATTTGTTATACATGTCTTGATCTATCCATTCATGCCCCTGGTTGCATTTTTAACCTGCTGTATCTTGTTGTAATCTTGCTCTCAAAACTGCTAAATAATGTTGTTGTCAGCCTGTTAACATTAAATTCAACTTTGCCATGATTGTTGTTAGTGATCCAAGCATGCTATGAACTTGCTCTTTCCATGCTTAGCTTCATAAACATGTCTTCTTACTCTTGGTTGCCTTGCCATGCCATGTATTTCTCTGTGGTGAGTGGTTCAAGCTCACCAACATGCCTACTTATTGTTGTTCCTGCCATGTTTGAATCTGTCATATAATTTGCCATGTTTACATGGGTGCCATCATATCTTCTCATCCTTTTTGGCTCATGGTCAGTAAGAGACTTTTGTTCTATGCAATTAGTAGAATCATTCCATGCCTTTATTTGCCATTATAGATTCCTGTAACATGTTGTTTGATAGCTCTAAACATTGCAACCTGATGTTATTTCCTGATAAGTCTGAAACTGTAATTATTTGCAATCTTGCCATGTGTGTTTGAGCATGTTCTAGTGATTTTTGGAGATAGCTCAGTGTTCATGTTTTGTTATTATTTACCTGTACTTCATGCCCATGCCTTTTGTTATTATGTTGGGATGCTGTAGCTTGTTGTTTTGATTCTTGCAATATGCCTAGTTGTTGTTTTGGACAGATTGTTGCTATAACTTGTTTAGAGTGTATGTGTTGATCCGTTGCTCCGTTTTGAGTGTGCTCTATATGAAACTTGCTTAGTTTTGCATGCAGTTTCATATTATAACGTTGCATCCTTGTTTTGGTGTGTTTTCTTGATGTTTTCATGCATTTTGCATCAATGCCATGTTGAACTTGTTTGCTCGTATCTTCTAGGCCGTAGCTCCAAATCTAATGAACTTTATATGTAACTTGACTAGAATCTCATGTAGATCATCTTGGTGCATCTTAACTTTCTGTTTAACAACTTGAACATAAGGTTTATTAAGTTCTGGACCAATTTCTAAATTTGCATATGAGCACTTACTGGAATTGTTATATGTTGTTTCTGGCCTCATTTAAACTTGCTTTGATGTGTTGTTCTTGTTTGCGTCATCTCTTGCCATGAGTAGCCTCATCTAGCTTTCTCATGCATCATGCTTGGTTGTGCATCATGTCTTGTCTATGTGTCGTGTGTTTACTATGTTGTGTGCTTCTTCTCGATAGTTCCTGTTTCGTTGCGATCGTGAGGATTCGTTCGTCTACGCTTGGTTCTTCTTCGTGGCTTCATCTTCTTCATGGACTCGTTCTTCTTCCTTGCGGGACTTCAGGCAAGATGACCGCTTCCCTAGATCTCACTACTATCATTGCTATGCTAGTTGCTTCGTTCTATCGCTATGCTGCGTTACCTATCATTTGCTCTTCAAGCCTCCCAAATTGCCATGAACCTCTAACCTTTGACACCCTTCCTAGCAAACCATTGCTTGGCTATGTTACCGCTTTGCTCAGCCTCTCTTATAGCGTTGTTAGTTGCAGGTGAAGTTGAAGATTGCTCCATGGTGGACAGGGTTATGTTGGGATATCACAATATCTCTTATATTATTAATGCATCTATATATTTGGTAAAGGGTGGAAGGCTCGGCCTTATGCCTGGTGTTTTGTTCCACTCTTGCCGCCCTAGTTTCCGTCATACCGGTGTTATGTTCCCGGATTTTGTGTTCCTTACGCGGTCGGGTGATTTATGGGACCCCCTTGATAGTTTGCTTTGAATAAAACTCCTCCAGCAAGGCCCAACCTTGGTTCTACCATTTGCTTCACCACCACCTACTTTTCCCTTGGGAGTCGCTCTCTCAAGGGTCATCTTTATTATAGCCCCCCGGGCCAATGCTTGTCTAAGTGTTGGTCCAAACTAGAGCACCGTGCGGGACCATCCCTTGGCAACTTGGGTTACATCGGTACCTGTACGCTTAGCTTATCTGGTGTTGCCCTGAGAACGAGATATGTGCACCTCCTATCGGGATTGTCGATGCATCGGGCGGTCTTGCTGGTCTTGTTTTACCATTGTCGAAATGTCTTGTAAACCGTGATTCCGAGACTGATCGGGTCTTCCTGGGAGAAGGAATATCCTTCGTTGATCGCGAGAGCTTATTATGGGTTAAGTTGGGACACCCCTGTAGGGTTATAAACTTTCGAGAGCCGTGCCCGCGGTTATGCGGCAGATGGGAATTTGTTAATGTCCGGTTGTAGATAACTTGACACCTGATCCGAATTAAAACACATCAACCGTGTGTGTAGCCGTGATGGTCTCTTCTCGCCGGAGTCCGGGAAGTGAACACGGTTTCTGTGTTATGATTGACATAAGTAGGAGTTCAGGATCACCTCTTGATCATTACTAGCTTCACGACCGTTCCTTTGTTTCTCTTCTCGCTCTCATTTGCGTATGTTAGCCACCACATATGCTTAGTCGCTGCTGCAACCTCACCACTTTACCCCTTCCTTTCCCATTAAGCTTTGCTAGTCTTGATACCCATGGTAATGGGATTGTTGAGTCCTCGTGGCTCACAGATTACTACAACAACAGTTGCAGTTACAGGTTATGCGATGATCATGACGCGAGAGCGATGTTTGCTTGTTTTGGAGTTCTTCTTCTGCTTCTTCTTCGATCAGGGGATAGGTTCCAGGTCGGCAGCCTGGGCTAGCAGGGTAGATGTCGTTTGAGTTTTTGTTTGTGTTTCATCCGTAGTCGGATGGTGCTCTTATGTATGATGATGTTGTATTCGTGTGGCATTGTATGCCTTTTGTATGTATCCCCATCTATTATGTAATGTTGATGTAATGATATCCACCTTGCAAAAGCGTTTCAATATGCGGGTCTATCCTTGGTGGGACCTTCGAGTTCCTTTTGGATAGGGTCGCATATTGGCGTGACAGCCTTGCGTCGTCCGCCCCACGAGGCTTGGCCCCTCGCGAGGGTATGGAGTGTTGGTTAACGAATACGGGTTGTACTGGGCCACTGGTTGAGCCACGCTGCAGGCTGCAGGTAGGCAAGTCTAGCGACCCCCATTCCCAGAATGCCGACAGGCGCGCCCTCCTGCCTCGTGGCCTCCTCGTTACGTCTCTGACTTCATCTCCAAGTCTTCTGGTTTGCTTTCGGTCCAAGAAAGATCATCACGAAGGTTTCATTCCATTTGAACTCCGTTTGGTATTCCTTTTCTGCAAAACTCTAAAATAGGCAAAAAAAACATAAACTGGCACTGGGCCCTCGGTTAATAGGTTAGTCCCAAAAATAATATAAAAGAGCATATTAAAGCCCATTAAACATCCAGAACAGATAATATAATAGCATGGAACAATCAAAAATTATAGATACGTTGCAGACATATCAGTGGGGCCTCGCTGGAGGCAAAACTCGACGCGGGTGGGAGTGGGGTTATCTAGAGGGATGGCTGGGGGTGGCGGAAGGTCGGAGGTTGTGGGCGGTTCAGGGGAGGGCGGGGGCTGGTGGTTCTGGCGGCGACCCGTGCGATGGTCTTTAGGGGAAGAATAAGAGGCGAGGAAGAAGAAGGGTTAGGAGACGTAGGATCTTCATCCAACCGCCTGACATGGTCGAATGACCCAAATGACGAAAGTCACGTGACTTGCATGTAGACATTCCCATATATTCAGTACTATTATCATAGGTGCTTCAAGACGTACGTGCAAGCAGTGTTCCTCAACCCATCAAGCTAAACAACATTCCAAACTTAGTTGCTCAAATACGAATCTTGATGATGACATGTACTAAAACTGAGAATGTTTAATTGGTCAGTTAATGTTCCTACTTTACTTTCAAAAAGCACATGCGCCACATTTTGAGGGATGGCAGGGAGTTGTGTTCTTTATGTGCTCTGGTTCATCATGTGTGTCCAACCAACATTTTATTATCCAAAATCTGCTTGCTCTTCTTTAGCATGCTCCTGTTTTGTTCTTCCTTTGTAAGTACTCTCTACGTACCTAAATATAAGTCTTTGTAGAGATTCCTCCATGGACTACATGCGGAGAAAAATGAGTGAATCTACACTCTAAAATGTATCTATATACATCCGTATGTGCTCCATAGTGGAATCTCTACAAAGATTTGTATTTAGGAACAGAGGGAGTATAATAGTTGTACAGTATGTTCTTTGTAGTGAAGAGGAGCTGGGACATTTGAAGTGTACAAGTCTATTCGGTCGCTTGTCATGGACGCTTTCAACTCTTCATGTTGCTCTTCATATCGATTTTCATGGACGCTTTCAACTCTTCGTATTCGATCGTATGTGTCACCTTCGAGAGTTAGACTGAGAGTAACAGTACTGCGCCTTTAGTTGTAGGGAGCTAGTATGCGAAGCCTTTCTAGTCGTACCGGCAATACTATCACATATATTCCAACAAGTTCCACATTCCTAATTTTACTCTTGATGCTTAGGGTTTTCCCATTATCTCTACACTATGATCTGCGTAGGTGCTTTGTGTCCTACTAGCAGTTGTCCACCCTTTAAAGCTAAATAATAGACCAATCATACGTCCTAAGGTTCTTCAAATATGAACGTGATATGATACTCACATTAGCTAACAAACACACATTTAATTGGTTAGCTAATGCTCCCAATTGAGTTTTCAAATGCATGTGGCCACATATAGAGAGACATCATGGAATTGCATTTCTTTTGGCGCCCTGATTCATCATGGGTGGGCAACCAGCATTGTATAGAAAGAAGGGGAATCTCAATAATATGCTTCCCCTTCTATTATTTAACCTGTTCCTCTTCTGTTCTTCTTTAGTAAGCACAGTATGTTCCTTGTTAGGAAGGGGAGCAGGGACATCTGCAGTCGACAGCTCTATTGGGCCGGTTCTGCTAAATGATTTCACACTTCGAGTTGGTCTGCCCTAATACCCCGGAAATGGTGGGAGTCGTGCGGTCTTTGATAGACTAAACTAATGGTAACAGATGTGCGCCTTCAGGTGAATTGAGTTGGCATGTAGGTGATCGATAGGCTCCATATTAGTAGCGGCAAAACCCTCTGTTTTCCAGCCAGTTCCGCTTTCCCGATTTAGTTATGGTGGTTATTGTGTACCCCTACTATCTACACTATAATCTGCCTACTAGCTCTGCGCTCTTGTTATCGTGGTTTGGCAATAAACTTCCTATACGGTATATTATGAACCTATCATCTGCCAACTATCCTTACATCTAGGGCTCCCAACAGGGAGCCTATTTTTTGTTTAGTTGTGCCAGATTATATTAATCTACTCACCGTATTATAGCACACATGGGCTCTCTCATCAGAATCCAGTGATAGCACACAAGGGTTTACAAGGAGCCTCTATTATATTACTATATCCTCTGCATTACAAAGATAATCTCACTACTATTTATGTTTTCATGCTTTACAGATATTGTACGTAACCAAAATGAATATAAGAATGCGCACATCAGAAGAATATTTTAGAACAATTCAATGGGTAACAAACTTGGCATCAAGGGATTGAGGTCCATTGTGGATGCAATGAAACCCACATGCTCCCTACCTATAGATTCGTATTCAGAATATGATCCTAGTGACTATTCTGAGCTCAAGGAGTCAAAGGCAGATGGCCTATAATGTTCACCCAATAAGGTGCATGTTCTAATTTGGCAAGGTTTTACTAGTTGCACATATCTTGCATAAGGCGTCTTGAATTTCTTTTGCTTCGTTGCACCGCCATCTTCTTAGTTTACTAATGATATATGTGAAGATGCCATGCCAATCCATTATCAACACCTATTCCATTTGTCGTCATACCATGTTTCTCCATTCAAATGTTGTTCTTGTGTTTCAGACATCCAAAAGGAAGAGGGTGATTGCAGAACCTGAAGGAGTACAAGCAAAGTCCTTAATAAAGGTGGTGCTACCGAAGAAATCACATAGCACCCGACGTAATATTGGCGATAGAACCAGCGCCGCAGAACCTAGGATATCGCAACTATGTTGGTTGTTGCTTTGCTCTTGTGAGTACCTATTGTCCTATCGATGTCCTTACATTCATACCTGGTGGATCATGTGACATCATTGTGCATTATAGCTTGCTTATCCACTATTTCCTCCAAATTATCAAATCAATATTAATGCTTAAATTAATGTAGAATAAACCCAATGCTTATGAAGAAATTCAGTTCTACATTGTTCTTGTAAGTATCTGCTGCCCTTCATCACTATACTTATATTTGTCAGCTAGTTCCTCATGTACACTTTGCAACTTATTTTCCCTTGTCCTCCATTTTTCTACACATCAGATCTACATTTACTCTTGCCAAAATATTGAATAAAACCATTGTTACCGAACAAGTTTAGCTCCGCATTGCTCTTGTCAGTGCCTTATGCCTATATGTTGTATTTACATTTGTACTCTGCACCTTAAGTTAAATAATCGCCATTTGTTCCTATATTTTCACATCTATATTTACTATTAACAAAATGTAGAATAAAGGTAATGCTCTTTAAGAAGAGTGCATGATAAACTTCTTGAATTCCCCCCCCCCCCATCAATATGGACAAGGGCTTTATAGAGCCTGTCTTCACTACTAATGTAAGTTTGTCCTCCTCGAGCCTTCAAACTATGAACAATGGTCTGGTGAAGCTGGCTGCTCCTGCATAATGCCATTTCCTGCCGTCTTAACTATGAACAATGCCTATTGTGTTAATGCTATTTTAAACCGTGTCTCTTTATTTCTACCAAAGAAATGAGATGAATTGACAGCACTGATGCTTATACGTGCAAAACATGTTATCTACCTACTTGTTTCTCTTTCAGGGTGACTGCACTGCTGCTAGGAAGAATTGCCACAATGATAGTGAGACGAACCCATTGTTTGTCCCTCTAACATATATTCCAGAGAAGAAGGCAACACATCTTGAGGGTAGGGATACAACCACAAAGTCATATCTTGATGTAGTGTCGAACTTACTCAGTGACACAAGCTCAATGAAGTCGCCGCCTGAATCTGTTCGACTTCTTCAGTCTAAAACTCAAGCAGAAAGACATGCTTCCACTCAAATCTGACTAGAACTCCAATCTCTATGCAAGATTAACCATAAGTACAGGATGTCTATTGATGCTATGCAGCTTAAGTTGGTGGATATAAGCGTCAAAGAAGCGCTGTCTCATCAGGTTGCTAAGTTGCTTGCGCTGCAGCTCCTGGGCCGGTTTAACCTTTCTTGAAATGTGTTGAAGTGTTGTTGGTTCTATCTATTATTTTATTAGCCTGTTAACTTCCACTGGTGGCGAGCTGTTAACTTCCACTGGTGGCGACCTCCCTCGTTTATGGAATTTGTTGTCTGGTTGTCCTTTATTATTATCACTGGCGGTGAACTTTGATGCCCAGGAGATGTAATGTGCTGTAATTTCTTTGTTGTATACTTCGTCACGATGCTATAATTTATTTGTTGTTCCTGCTGTCGTCGTTCTGAGAAAGGGTCGTAATGTTCGATCGGTGCACAATGCACCAATCGGTTAGGTTTATAAAATAATAATTTCTATACTAAAATTGGTCGGTCGCCAATCACTAGTACGGGCAGAACCGTGGGCCTACAATCATCTTGGGCCTTTAGTTAGGTCTAGTTTAATTTTGGCCCACTATTAGTTTCGGGCCTTTAAAAGGCCGAGTAAACCGCTTGCCTTAATTGGGCCAGAAAATTAAATAGGCTTTTAACAGATTGAAAACTAGATTCAGCCTTAATTGTGGTGAACAAATCACGGGCCGACAGTGTGCTATAATATAAATAGTCCCATTATTAGCCCATTCGGGTGACAGGCCATTAACAGGGTGAAATGTTTTTGGGCCTTGGCTGACCCAATTACATGACAAGCGGGAAGCAGGTCGGATGTATAACGGGCCTAAATTAGGCCCAACACTCTCAAGGGCCTTTACGGGCCAATAGGCAGTTTGGGCTAGAATGTATCCACGAAGACTGCGGGTCGTTAAGACGCCGAAAGTAACTACGGACCATAATTAGGCCTAGGTGCAACTCGGGTCTTTAAATGGCCGAAAGTGAAACCGGGCCGAAAGAGGCCCATATGTAGGTAGGGCCGCTGACAGGCTGAAACTAATATCGGGCTAAACTATTAAATGGGCCATTAAGAGACCGAAGAGCAAATCAGGCTGCCAATGGGCCCAATGGCACAGGAGCTGTTAAAAAGGTTGTATCTGTTATGGATCATAATTTGGCCCAAGAAATGAAAGTCAGTTAACGGGCTGGATCAGGTATGGACCATAATTTGGCCCAAACTGTTGCAGGTTGTTAACGGGTGGGATCTTGTCAGGACCCCGACTTAATGTCACATCGATCTAGCCTGTAACACCTCATATCACTTTGCGGCCTCACACACGGTATCCCCACGGGTGTCGCCTTACCTTTGCCCGGGACCGTTTGCGCCTTTTGGCTCACGTATATGATAGTGTCGCTAGCATCCATATGATAAGGAGCCCGGGCTGACATGACTAGTCGTAAACCCAAAGTGGCACAGACTTACAGGGACAGGCATCCATGACCCAGCATCGAACGTGTCCGTCATCAGCAAGTGGGTCCGGGCTGTAGCACTGGGCTAGCAGGACTCCGGTAAACCGGGCTGTAGCGGGCTAACAGGACTCCGGTACTCAATGCGTGACATTTCCCCGAAGGGACAGACACAGGAACAAAGAAGGACACATGCCGGCCAGCCTAAGTGTTCCGGAGTAGTAGCAAGCTACCATGGCTCAATGGAAACACTAGGAGACATTTCCCGGTAAGAAAGGCTACTAAAGATAAACAACTAGATAGTCAGATCCCACACATACCAAGCATTTCAATCATACACACAATATGCTCGATATGTGCAAATACAACAAGGCATCACAACATGACTCTACGACACAAGTACTTTATTTAAAGGCTCAGAGAGCCGTACATAACATACACACAAGTACGGGTCACACGACCCACATTCAAGTCATACAAGCATACAAGTCGACAGCAGAAGTAACTTGTCTGAGTACAAACACTAGTAAAATAAAAGAGGCTTGGGTAAGCCTAGCTATACTACATGGTCCTTCACGTGCTCAGGATCACCACCTGGGCCTTAGTCTACTCATCGATGTCAACGTCTACGAAGAACCCGTCGGAAGGGGTTGTAGCATCTTCTGAAAAATGTAAATTAAAGCAACATGAGTACAAAGGTACTCAGCAAGACTTACATCAGATCCTACATACATGCACATTGTCAAGAAGGGTTGGTGGAGTTATTGCAGCAAGCCAGCTTTGACTCTTGGCTAAGTTATCCTACGAGACTCCAACTTGAAATAGTTTTGCACACATGAGTCCACTACTCACCACTTCAATACTCTACCGGGGATCCACCTCCATCTTCCTACAGAAGAGCCATCCTCGGCACTCACGCTTATCTTGAGGCTTTTAGTAGTTTCTAGTTTACTTATCTATGAACTGTATAGGCAACCAAGTAGTCCTTTACCGTGGACGCGGCTATTCGAATAGATTATGTTAACCCTGCAGGGGTGTACTTCTTCATACACGCTCTCACCACTTACCGCCATTTACACGACATGTACTCGGCAACCTTCAAGCGGAAGCCCAACGTGGGTGTCGGCCATGACCTACCTAATCACCTAAGTCTCTAGTCCAGGTTTATCGCCTATTCGGGTTCCATCCATGAGGAGATCCGGTCGGGGTTTCGCTCACAGCCCCAAACGATGTGAACAGGGTTCCCGAGATGCCTAACGGGCAACCGGTACACTGTGCCACGTACCTACCGCATCACAGCCCACCCCTACGGTCAGCGCTGTCCACGGCCTCCAGTAAGCTATAAACACCAGAAACTACTTGCAACTCCTGGACAGAGGACTAGGGCGAATAAGAAGTCGAGAGGGTCCATTGGTTTTGGGCCCAATGCATGGTAGTAGCTGATTCTTAAATCACACATACAGATATCAGTGCTTAAGGACGGCTTCAATGAAACAACCGACAATGTACTCCTACATGGCCTCTCATCGATACCTTTACCAAATCGTGTTCAACACATTGCTCTCATACTGGCACGATCATTTCACTCTAGCCCATCACCCAGATGAACCAGACCTGACACGACTCTAAGCATAGCAGGCATAGCAAGGTAGGAACAACACAATCATATGGCTCAATCAACTCCTACACATGCTAGTGGGTTTCATCTAGTTACTATGGCAATGACAGGTCATGCAGAGGAAATGGGTTCAACTACCGCAGCACACAGCAGTTTGGAACACGTTGTCTTAATGCAGTAAAAGAGAGCAGGAGCAAGAACATGGGATTGTATCAATATGATCAAATGGTTGGTTGCTTGCCTGATGGGTTGGTGCACTGATATTGTTCTTCGTTGGGGTAATCACGGTACTCCTCGGGGGCAGAACCTGCCGCAGAGAACACCGATGCACAACATCACCAAACAATATGCAACAATATGATGCATGCATGAGACATGGCAATATGAGTGTGTTGGGCTAATGCAACTAAGACCAGATGGGTTTGAACCATTTTGAACCAAAGATTCAATTTTCAAACTCATATATGGTCATTTAAGGAGCTTTAACTTTTTCTGCAATAAACAGTAGGTTAGCTTGTTTAAACATGCATGAAACCAGTACAGACGGATAGGTTGGATTTTCATGATCATTTTTCATATATAACACTTTGCATTTGGAGCTATGGTTGAATTACTATGAATTTTTGAAGTTTAGAACATTTTCTGAAATTTATAAATCATTTTAGATTTATTTTAATTCCAGAAAAGGATTACTGCGTTAGCATGATGTCATGCTGACCTCAGCAAGTCAACAGACTGGTTCAGGTCAAACTGACCAGTGGGTCCTGCATGTCAGTAGACAATTATAATAATTAGATTTAGTTTTAAACTAATCTGAGGTGATTAGCAAAGGGGCCCCACTTGTCATAGACTCAGGGGAGTCAAACTGGGCCCACCCTGGTCAAAGTCAAAGTGAATCACGCCGGCATCTAGCCGCCGGCGAGGCCGAACGCGGCGGCGGAAGTGAGTTTGTGCATTTCGGCGACCAAACGGGCGGCGGAGGGCATCCACGCGTAGCTGAGACCGAGCCGCGTCTATTGGTGGTGGTGGTTGGTCTCGGGGTGGCCAGAGATATCGCCGGCGACGACTTTGGCGGTCGCCGGAGTTGGGTGAAGATGGATCCGACGCTATGGAGCACGGCGAGGCCCGTGGTGAGGTGCGTTGGACCCCTGGGGACGCGGTGAGTGTGTTAGACAAGGTGGGGTGGTCGGTGGTTAGCCGGAGACACGTCGACGACGAGCTCCGTGGCGGCGCGTGCGGGTGAGCTACGTGTGCTCGCGGTGGTGCACGAGAGCGAGAAAGAGAAGGGGGAAGAGGTAGCCAGGCTCACAGCGGACTGGAGGGAGCAGACGGCGTGGTCGGGGGCGAGCTGATGCGGCGGCAACGGCGAAGGGGATCTCCGGCGATGGAGGTTCGGTCGAGGTCCGTGCGGTGGCTTCAGGGCACGCGAGCGCTCGGGGCTCGGCTAGCTCAAAGGAGTCGAGGGTGGCGAAGCTCCTGGACACGGTGGCGCAGCGTGAGGACGGCGGGGAGCACAACTATGGCAAGGGTACGGCGGCGGTTGCGTCGGCCATGGCGGGGGAGAGAAAGGAGAGGAGCTGGGGTCGAATGAGAATGTCCAGGGGGTTCGAGGCTCGACGTGGAGCTCATCCAAGGTCACAGGGGAGCGTGAGGGGGAAGCAGGGTGGCGGGCAGCTGCGTGGCGCGCGCTGCGGCCGCCGTCGAGCACCTGCCTGCCTGCCTGGCCAAGCCAAGCAGCTCGCTGGAGCGGTGGCTGGGCTGGGCCGGCAGGTGGGCCTCTGGGTGGCGATAGGTAAGCTTTTTCCTTTATTTCTGTTTTCTGTTTTTTATTCTGTAAGTTTGTTGAATTTCTAAAAATACTTAGACAACTCCTAAAATCACCAAACTGCACCTGGTCCTTAGTTGGAATATTTCCAACATGGAACATTTTGGTTTGGGATTGTTTGAGCATTTGAAATATTTTATAAATTTTAAATGCCCAAATTCAAATACTTATAATTTAATTCAAAGACCTTAGGATGACCTAGGAAATTGTGCATCACTTTTGGCAGAGGTTCTGAGCCAAGACAAAAATGATGGACATTTAGAAGGGCATTTCAGGTTCATTGAAAATATTTTTAGTAAACCCTAGTTGGATTCAGGGGGGCTGGGGGTTCTGTCATCCCCATTTCAAGTTTTCTGTTGAAAGAATAAACATGATGCAATACTCTAATGCATGAACTAGCTAGGGTGTGACAACTCACCCCCACTCAAAAGAATCTCGTCCCGAGATTTAGGTTCCTCCGGGAAGAAGGCGGGATACTCGAGTCGATGATGATCCTCCCTTTCCCAACTTGCTTCCTTCTCAGAATGGTGCGACCATTGAACTTTGAGAAACTTGATATTATGACGTCGAGTGGTACGCTCGGCCTGATCGAGGATACGAACGGGGTACTCTCGATACGTGAGATTATCTTGGAGATCAAGCGTTTCGTGGTCCACTCCAGGGATAGGATCCGAGAAGCAACGCCTGAGTTGAGAAACATGGAAGACATCGTGGACTCTGGAGAGATGCGGAGGTAGTTCCAATTGGTAGGCAACTTCTCCTCGTTTAGCGAGAATGCGAAAAGGTCCAATGTAACGAGGAGCCAATTTGCCTTTGATACCGAAACGATGGGTTCCCTTCAGAGGAGTAACCCGGAGGTAAGCCTTCTCGTCAACCTCAAAAGTCATAGCCTTATGTTTCCGGTCATATTGGCTCTTTTGACGAGATTGGGCTGTTTTCAACTTTTCACGAACGATGCGAACGTGCTCTTCTGCTTCTTGGATCATATCCGGGCCAAAGAATTGTCTTTCCCCGGTTTCCGACCAGTTAAGGGGTGTTCGACACCATCGTCCATAGAGAACTTCAAAAGGGGCTTTACCCAAGCTAGATTGATAGCTGTTGTTATAAGCGAATTCGGCAAATGGAAGGCATTTCTCCCAATCCATTCCGAATGAGATAACAGAAGCTCGAAGCATGTCTTCTAGAATCTGGTTGACGCGTTCTACTTGACCACTAGATTGAGGGTGAAAGGCGGTGCTAAAGGAAAGGCGGGTTCCCATAGCATTTTGGAAACTTTCCCAAAATCGAGAGGTGAAGAGACTTCCTTGATCTGAATTAATTTCCAGTGGAACACCATGGAGGGACACTATTCGGGAGATGTATAAGTCGGCTAATTGACTAGCGGTTATACTCTCACGAACAGGTAAGAAATGGGCCACTTTGGAAAGACGGTCGATAACGACGAAGATAGCATTATTCCCTCTCTTGGTCCTGGGAAAACCGGTGATGAAGTCCATACCAATTTTATCCCACTTCCATTCAGGAATAGCTAGGGGTTGAAGGGTGCCAGCAGGCCATTGATGCTCTGCTTTTACACGACGGCAGACGTCGCAACTAGCAATATACTAAGAAATTTCTCTCTTCATCCTTGTCCACCAGAACCTCTGGCGTAGGTCCTGATACATCTTAGTGCTACCAGGATGAATGGTGAGAGGGGATTCATGAGCTTCCTTAAGGATCAATCGCCTCAGGTTTCGCACCTTGGGAACCACTAGACGATTTCCGAAGTATACGACTCCTTGATCATCAATGGAGAAACAATTCGCAACTCCTTTCTTGATGTTTCTCTTGATGCGGGAGATTCCCGGATCTACCTTCTGTGCTTTGATGATCTGATCCGTAAGGGTAGGTTTCGCCACCAAGGTGGAGAGGAATCCTTGAGGAAAGATGTGGAGATTAAGCTTCCGAAATTCCTCATGGAGAAGTGGTTGACTTTGTTGCAACATCAAATTGTTGCAATAAGATTTACGACTTAGCGCATCAGCCATAACGTTGGCTTTTCCTGGGGTGTAAGTTATCCCTAAGTCGAAATCTGTGATCAACTCGACCCAACGTCTTTGCCTGAGATTTAAATCCGGTTGGGTGAATATGTACTTTAGGCTTTGGTGATCAGTGAAGATTTCGCAACGATTACCGAGGAGGTAATGTCGCCAAGTTTTGAGTGCATGGACTACAGCTGCAAGCTCTAGATCATGAGTAGGGTAGTTTTCCTCATGTGGGTGTAATTGCCGTGAAGCATAAGCAATTACATGTCGGTCTTGCATGAGAATACAGCCTAGTCCTTGTCGCGAGGCATCGCAGTAGATAACAAAGTCCTTGGAGAAATCTGGTGGTACCAGTACGGGAGCAGAGGTTAGGCGTCTTTTCAGTTCCTGAAAGCTGTGCTCACATTGTGGAGTCCACTCGAACTTTTTATCTTTCTTGAGGAGTTTAGTTAGAGGTTTAGCAACCTTGGAGAAATTTTCGACAAAGCGACGACAATAGCTCGCTAAGCCAAGGAAACTCCGAACTTGCTTGACCGATTCAGGTGGAGTCCAGTTAAGGACGGCTTGAACTCGCTCGGGATTAACAGCAATACCTTTACCAGAAATTACATGTCCTAGATAGGTCACTTCTGACAACCAAAATTCACATTTAGAAAATTTGGCATAAAGGCGATGCTCTCGAAGTTTCTTCAACACTAGCCTTAGATGTTCGGCATGTTCTTCCTCGTTCTTGGAGTAGATGAGTATATCATCGAGGTAAACCACGACGAATTTATCCAAATACTCCATGAAGATTGAGTTCATTAACCGAGAGAAGGTGGCTGGAGCGTTGGTTAAACCGAAGGACATGATGGTGTACTCGTATTGGCCATAACGAGTGACAAAGGTCGTTTTAGGAATGTCCCCATTCCTGATTTTGATTTGATGGTAGCCCAACCTCAAATCCATTTTAGAGAAGACTGAGGATCCAGCGAGCTGATCATACAGATCGTTGATCCTGGGGAGCGGATACTTGTTCTTAATTGTGACCAAGTTGACAGGTCGATAATCTACAACCATCCAGTCCGTACCATCCTTCTTGTTGACGAAGAGGACGGGGCAAGCCCATGGAGATGAACTAGGTCGGATGAAACCCTTTTTCAAGGACTCATCGAGTTGTTTCTTAAGTTCGGCTAGTTCAAAAGGTGCCATCTTGTAGGGTCTTCTGGAAATTGGGACAATTCCTGGAATGAGATCTATCATGAATTCGACATCTTTGTCAGGTGGAACACCTGGCAATTCTTCTGGAAAGACATCCGGAAAATCACGGACTACCGGGACATCTTCAAGGTCTGGCAAAGGACTGGCATTAAGAGAATATAGTTGTCGCTTAGCTACTCGAGTCAAGACATTGGCTATCTTTCCCGAAGGGTGTGTGAGTTGAACAGTCCTAGAGAAGCAATCGATCTTGGCATGATGGGCTGACATCCAATCCATACCCAAGATGATATTAATATCCGAAGATTTAAGAGCTATCAAAGATGCAAGAAAAACAAGTCTGTCGACTTGAATTTCATTCCCATGGCTTACGCTAGAGGTTTGCCATTTAGATCCCGGGGTTTGAATTACCATGGGGGTAGGCATCTCACAGAATGTGGTGTTATGCAGTCGAGCATAACTCTCGGATATAAATGAATGAGATCCTCCAGTATCAAAAAGAACAGATGCCGGGTGGCAATTAACAAGGAGCGTACCGAGAATGACGTTGGGATCTTCTTGAGCCTCTTCCGCAGAGACACAATTCACCTAGCCACGTGCAGTGGTGGCCGGCTTGGCGTAGAACACATTCCCTGTCGGCTTGCCATGGCCAACAGCTTTTGCAGACTGGTTGGGGTTGGTTTGGGGACACTCACGCATATAGTGGCCTGATTCTCCACACTTGAAGCACGTCACGGAACTGGTGCGTGGAGGAGCATTGTTGGTTGGACCACCATAGGGCTTGGCTGGTGCATACTATTGAGCTGGGCGAGGCGCCTGATAGGATGGCCTCGGTGTAAACCTGGGTGGCAGGGCGGTGTTAGGCACCCACACCCGGCGCTTCTGTGGTCCAGCACCGGATGAGGAACCCAAGTCACGGCCATGCTTGCGTGTTGCGTCGAAATCAGTCTGACCCGTCTCAGCACTGATGGCTTTATTCAAAAGCTTCTGAAAGGAGGTGCACTCATGCAGACGGAGGTCACGACGAAGCTCAGGACTAAGTCCCTTACGGAACCTTGCCTGCTTCTTGGCATCGGTAGAAACTTCCTCAGTTGCATAACATGCAAGGTTGCCGAACTCCCTGCTGTAAGCGTCAACAGAGAGCCGACCTTGAGTGAAACTGCAGAACTCCTCACGTTTACGGTCCATGAGACCCTCCGGAATATGATGTTCACGGACAGCATCGCTGAATTCAGCCCAAGTAGTGACGTGGCCCGCTGGGCGCATAGCTTCATAATTCTCCCACCAGAGACTAGCGGGGCCTTCGAGATGATATGCAGCAAAGGTGACCCTATCAGCCTCAGCTACGAGTGCAGAACATAGTTTGTGAGTAATACTGCGAAGCCAGTCGTCGGCGTCGAGAGGCTCGATGGGGTGGTGGAAGGTAGGTGGATGTAACTTGATGAAATCACTGAGTGACACCAAGTTATTCCTCTGATGGTGTGTTGTGTTCTGTTCGATGCGCTCCAACAAACGGTTGGTCTCCCGCTTGTTTCTCTTGGCTTCCAGCATAACTTCGGCCAGAGAAGGAGGATGAGGCAGGTTTGTTTCCCAAATTCTGCTGCCTTCGGCCTGCTCTGGGGGAGCAGGGTTGTTGCGGGTGTTGACCATCCTAGGAAAAAAAAACAAGACAATGGTTTAGTCCAGAATGACAAGATTCTGACATAGAATGTAGAATGTAATGGACAACTCAAAATGCAAGATGATCATCCGTATGACATGGTAGATACAGAAATTGCTTCTTTTATTCCATCGTCATACACACCATACAAGGTTTAGTACAGGACCAAACAAAGTACTACTACGGTGAAAGGAAGATTACATCTCATCGGAGGCATTCCAAGCTCCTATACATTATTTTTCCTACACCCCCGGAATTACTACACACTAAGTCATATTGCACAAGTCACGCAGGACGGTGGAAATACAACTATTATAATACTGGTGGAACTACTAGTAACTCAGACATCTCCGTAGTAGTTCTCATAGAAGTCTCCTCCATAGCCTGGAAGTTCAACGTGAGCATCCGGAAACAGATGGTCCTGAGGAGCCTGTGGACCAAAAGGGCTAGGGTGAGGTCTTGGACCAACAAACGGTGGCCTGCGGGGACCACGAGGTGGGGTGATGCCCCCCAAATCACGCCAATCCATCATGTCCGGCAGAGCAGACCTGACAGCATACAGGTCTCTCATATCCATATATCCAGCTTGCACAGCCGGTGCAAACCGAGTCAAGGTGGCCCAATGATCAGCGCGGGTGTTGAGAAGCTCCATTCTCAAGGCCCGATTCTCTCGGTCCTTATTCTCGAGCAACTCAGCAGTGGTGCGAGTTAGTGAGTTCTCCTGGCTGGAGTCAGCATAGATAGCTCGGAGATAACCGTGCGCTCCAGGAAGTGAAGCTGGCATATACCGGAAGTCGGTGTTGCGAAGCAGGCCAGTCCTGACTCGCATGATGGTCATCATGGAATAAGCCGCATCTTGCACAGCCATCTCAATAGTAACACCGAGTCCATAGGAATAGTGGAGGGGCTCGGTAGAACCAGGATAAGAGGGAAATATCCTGACGGTGCAAAGATACTGGCTTTGATTAAAATCTCGAAATTGCTCTTCGACCGTGTATTCGGGATACCAACGGTAACCCGTCTTGATCATTACCCGGACTAACATAGCCGTATGACCGGTCACACCAATTCATCGGGTCAGGCGAACCACTTGATTTTGGTCACGAGTGGTCATCTGAAACCACAACCATAATGCAAAGGCATTAGAATTTCTAGCAGAATTTTGACAGCATAACGACTGTAAATGCTCAAAAAGAGTTTGAGACATTTATCAAAGGATTGCATAGGCACTCAACAATATCATATCAAGATTCTGGGTCCAACTTATCAGCATAACAGGGTAGTAGAACTGAACTAGGCTTGTAACCATCAAACCTATAAGGTACTGTTTATTAGTAACACGTGAACCTGATAGAGAGAAGAGATCCTAGTCCTTAACCCCCGGTGGAAGAATGGACTGACTCAGATCAGAGTACCATGAGGTAAAGAAGTAAAAAGAGCCTTACATACCATCCCACAATCAATTCCGCTACATATAACTAAAGCATTTCTAGACTCAACATCGACCAGTTTGGCTTGGAGAACCTACAGGCAGTCCGGCTCTGATGCCAACGCTGTCAGGACCCCGACTCAATGTCACATCGATCTAGCCTATAACACCTCATATCACTTTGTGGCCTCACGCACGGTATCCCCATGGGTGTCGCCTTACCTTTGCCCGGGACCGTTTGCGCCTTTTGGCTCACGTATATGATAGTGTCGCTAGCATCCATATGATAAGGAGCCCGGGCTGACATGACTAGTCGTAAACCCAAAGTGGCACAGACTTACAGGGACAGGCATCCATGACCCAGCATTGAACGTGTCGGTCATCAACAAGTGGGTCCGGGCTGTAGCACTGGGCTAGCAGGACTCCGGTACTCAATGCGTGACATTTCCCCGAAGGGACAGACACAGGAACGAAGAAGGACACATGCCGGCCAGCCTAAGTGTTCTGGAGCAGTAGCAAGCTACCATGGCTCAATGGAAACACTAGGAGACATTTCTCGGTAAGAAAGGCTACTAAAGATAAACAACTAGATAGTCAGATCCCACACATACAAAGCATTTCAATCATACACACAATATTCTTGATATGTGCAAATACAACAAGGCATCACAACATGACTCTACAACACAAGTACTTTATTTAAAGGCTTAGAGAGCCGTACATAACATACACACAAGTACGGGTCACACGACCCACATTCAAGTCATACAAGCATACAAGTCGACAGCGGAAGTAAATTGTCTGAGTACAGACACTAGTAAAATAAAAGAGGCTTGGGTAAGCCTAGCTATACTACATGGTCCTTCACGTGCTCAGGATCACCACCTGGGCCTTAGTCTATTCATCGATGTCAACGTCTATGAAGAACCCGTCGGAAGGGGTTGTAGCATCTTCTAAAAAATGTAAATTAAAGCAACATGAGTACAAAGGTACTCAGCAAGACTTACATCAGATCCTACATACATGCACATTGTCAAGAAGGGTTGGTGGAGTTATTGCAGCAAGCCAGCTTTGACTCTTGGCTAAGTTATCCTACGAGACTCCAACTTGAAATAGTTTTGCGCACACGAGTCCACTACTCACCACTTCAATACTCTACCGGGGATCCACCTCCGTCTTCCTATGAAAGAGCCATCCTCGGCACTCACGCTTATCTTGAGGCTTTTAGTAGTTTCCAGTTTACTTGTCTATGAACTGTATAGGAAACCAAGTAGTCCTTTACCGCGGACGCGGCTATTCGAATAGATTATGTTAACCCTACAGGGGTGTACTTCTTCATATATGCTCTCACCACTTACCGCCGTTTACACGACATGTACTCAGCAACCTTCAAGCGGAAGCCCAACGTGGGTGTCGGCCACGACCTACCTAATCACCTCAGTCTCTAGTCCAGATTTATCGCCTATTCGGGTTCCATCCATGAGGAGATCCGGCCGGGGTTTCGCTCACAGCCCCAAACGATGTGAACAGGGTTCCCGAGATGCCTAATGGGCAACCGGTACACTGTGCCACGTACCTACCGCATCACAGCCCACCCCTACGGTCAGCGCTGTCCACGGCCTCCAGTAAGCTATAAACACCAGAAACTACTTGCAACTCCTGGACAGAGGACTAGGGCGAATAAGAAGTCGAGAGGGTCCATTGGTTTTGGGCCCAATGCATGGTAGTAGTTGATTCTTAAATCACACATACAGATCTCAGTGCTTAAGGACGGCTTCAATGAAACTACCCACCATGTACTCCTACATGTCCTCTCATCGATACCTTTACCAAATCGTGTTCAACACATTGCTCTCATACTGGCACGATCATTTCACTCTAGCCCATCACCCAGATGAACCAGACCTGACACGACTCTAAGCATAGCAGGCATAGCAAGGTAGGAACAACACAATCATATGGCTCAATCAACTCCTACACATGCTAGTGGGTTTCATCTAGTTACTGTGGCAATGACAGGTCATGCAGAGGAAATGGGTTCAACTACCGCAGCACACAGCAGTTTGAAACGCGTTGTCTTAATGTAGTAAAAGAGAGCAGGATCAAGAACATGGGATTGTATCGATATGATCAAATGGTTGGTTGCTTGCCTGATGGGTTGGTGCACTGATATTGTTCTTCGTTGGGGTAATCACGGTACTCCTCGGGGGCAGAACCTGCCGCAGAGAACACCGATGCACAACATCACCAAACAATATGCAACAATATGATGCATGCATGAGACATGGCAATATGAGTGTGTTGGGCTAATGCAACTAAGACCAGATGGGTTTGAACCATTTTGAACCAAAGATTCAATTTTCAAACTCATATATGGTCATTTATTGGAGCTTTAACTTGTTCTGCAATAAACAGTAGGTTGGCTTGTTTAAACATGCATGAAACCAGTACAGATGGATAGGTTGGATTTTTCTGATCATTTTTCATATATAACACTTTGCATTTGGAGCTATGGTTGAATTACTATGAATTTTTGAAGTTTGGAACATTTTCTGAAATTTATAAATCATTTTAGATTTATTTTAATTCCAGAAAAGGATTACTGCGTCAGCATGATGTCATGCTGACCTCAGCAAGTCAACAGACTGGTTCAGGTCAAACTGACCAGTGGGTCCTGCATGTCAGTAGACAATTATAATAATTAGATTTAGTTTTAAACTAATCTGAGGTGATTAGCAAAGGGGCCCCACTTGTCATAGACTCAGGGGAGTCAAACTGGGCCCACACTGGTCAAAGTCAAAGTCAATCACGCCGGCGTCTAGCCGCCGGCGAGGCCGAACGCGGCGGCGGAAGTGAGTTTGTGCATTCCGGTGACCAAACGGGCGGCGGACGGCATCCACGCGTAGCTGAGACCGAGCCGCGTCTATTGGTGCTGGTGGTTGGGCTCGGGGTGGCCGGAGATATCGCCGGCGACGACTTTGGCGGTCGCCGGAGTTGGGTGAAGATGGATCCGAAGCTCTGGAGCACGGCGAGGCCCGTGGTGAGGTGCGTTGGACCCCTGGGGACGCGGTGAGTGTGTTAGACAAGGTGGGGTGGTCGGTGGTTAGCCGGAGACACGTCAACGACGAGCTCCGCGGCGGCGCGTGCGGGTGAGCTACGTGTGCTCGCGGTGGTGCACGAGAGCGAGAAAGAGAAGGGGGAAGAGGTAGCCAGGCTCACAGCGGACTTGAGGGAGCAGACGGCGTGGTCGGGGGCGAGCTGATGCTGCGGCGATGGTGAAGAGGATCTCCGGTGATGGCGATTCGGTCGAGGTCCGTGCGGTGGCTTCAGGGCACGCAAGCGCTCGGGGCTCGGCTAGCTCGAAAGAGTCGAGGGTGGCGAAGCTCCTAGACACGGTGGCGCGGCGTGAGGACGGCGGGGAGCACGACTATGGCGAGGGTACGGCGGCGGTTGCGTCGGCCATGGCGGGGGAGAGCAAGGGAGAGGAGCTGGGGTCAAATGAGAATGTCCAGGGGGTTCGAGGCTCGACGTGGAGCTCATCCAAGGTCATAGGGGAGCGAGAGGGGGAAGCAGGGCGGCGGGCAGCTGCGTGGCGTGCGCTGCGGCCGCCGTCGTGCACTTGCCTGCCTGCCTGGCCAAGCCAAGCAGCTCGCTGGAGTGGTGGCTGGGCTGGGCTGGCAGGTGGGCCTCTGGGTGGCGACAAGTAAGCTTTTTCCTTTATTTTTGTTTTCTGTTTTTATTCTGTAAGTTTGTTAAATTTCTAAAAAGACTTAGACAACTCCTAAAATCACCAAACTGCACCTGGTCCTTAGTTGGAATATTTCCAACATGGAACATTTTGGTTTGGGATTATTTGAGCATTTGAAATATTTTATAAATTTTAAATGCCCAAATTCAAATACTTATAATTTAATTCAAAGACCTTAGGATGACCTAGGAAATTGTGCATCACTTTTGGCAGCGGTTCTGAGCCAAGACAAAAATGATGGACATTTAGAAGGGCATTTCAGGTTCATTGAAAATATTTTTAGTAAACCCTAGTTGGATTCAGGGGGGGCTGGGGGTTCTGTCATCCCCATTTCAAGTTTTCTGTTGAAAGAATAAACATGATGCAATACTCTAATGCATGAACTAGCTAGGGTGTGACAGCTCTGATATGGGTCATAAATTGGCCCAGAATATTGCAGTTATTTAATGGCCCGTATCTAATGTGGGCTATAATTTGGTCCAGAAAATGTTAGGCTGTTAACGAGCCGGCCCATTAGATCTGACGAAATCTTGTGGGCCTGTTCCTGGGCTGGCTTTTAAACCTCTATGGGCCTCTATTGGGCCGTCCCATGTGTCAACGTTTCATTGGAGGTTCTTGTCAAATGCACGGTTGACATCTGTCCCAACGTTGAGCTGACACGTCGATCGTCAACGAGTGACAATTTTACACGTGCAAAATCGCCATTGATCCGGGCTGTTAACGGGTTATCGGACCCAAACTGGAACCCGATAGCTTAGCGGCGACCCATTATGGTGGATGCCACGTGTCGGTTACCCCTGACGAAATCACTTCTATGAGGCGCAATTTATCGTCATGGAAGTGGACACTTCTGTAATGTTAATTTTGGTAATGTCATGGAACACATCTACGACAGCATAGGTGTCGGTGTCAAAACCGGCGGATCTCGGGTAGGGGGTCCCGATCTGTGCGTCTTAGGCTGATGGTAACAGGAAGCAAGGGACACAATGTTTACCAAGGTTCGGGCCCTCTGATGGAGGTAAAACCCTACTTCCTGCTTGATTAATATTGACGATATGAGTAATACAAGAGTAGATCTACCACGAGATCGTAGAGGCTAAACCCTAGAGGCTAGCCTATGATGATTATGATTGTAGTTGTGATCGGCCTTCTAAGGACCAACCTCACCGGTTTATATGGACATTGGAGAGGGCTAGGGTTTACACGGAGTCGGTTACAAGGAAAGAAATACAATATCCGGATCGCCAAGCTTGTCTTCCACGCCAAGGAGAGTCCCATCCGGACATGGGAGGGAGTCTTGAGTCTTGTATCTTCACGCTCCAATAGTCCGGACGATGTATATAGTACAGCTGTCTGGATACCCCCTAATCCAGGACTCCCACAGTAGCCCCTGAACCATGCTTCAATGACGATGAGTCCGGCGCACAGTCTTGTCTTCGGCATTGCAAGGTGGGTTCCATCTCCGAATACCCCAAAGTAATTATCGAACACTTAGACCGTGTCCGGATCTGTGAGATGATCCTCACATACTATTGTAGGGAACCTAGCATAAATATGATTTGCTGACAATATTCATACGTCGTGCCCTTGCATCGTGGCCTGATCCAACATGAACCACCATTCCTCACCCCACCCCGACTCACATTGCGAGGCGGTTTTACTAGCACGCGCTGCCAAAGCAGAGATCGTGTTCCTCTTATTATGGGATCTTCCATCAATATGGGCGTGCGTAACCCCACGACGACCGTTGGCATGAGTTCGTGTGTTTTTAGATAAGCCTCAAGCGGTCATGCTGAGGACTCTTGATATTCACCCCCTTTATAAAGGGGCCCAGGCCTATGCCTCTTTTCCACCTCCCTTGCGCCTTCTCGCACCTCGACTTCTAACACCCGAGACCTAAGCTCCAACACCCCAGATCCTCCAATATGTACGGATCCAACCCTCAAGGCCGGTGGGTGGCCTCCTCGATCCAAGAGGAGGACATTGCGAGGCTGAGGGAGGTTGGATATCTGACCGCCGACATCCAGCACAGGCTTCCTGCTCCGGGGCAGGTCATCCCTACACTGGAGCCCAATGAGAGCGTCGTGTTTGTTCCTCACTTCCTCCGCGGCTTGGGCCTCACCCTTGATCCCTTTGTGAGGGGGCTCATGTTCTATTACGGGTTGGATTTTCATGATCTAGCTCCGGACGCTATCCTCCACATCTCATCGTTCATCATTGTGTGCGAGGCTTTTCTCCACGTCACTCCACACTTCAGCTTATGGCTCAAGACCTTCAATGTGAAGCCGAAGATGATCGAGGGGTGACATGCGGAGTGCGGAGGTGCCATAATAAGCAGGAACGCCGATGCCCCATGGCCAGAGGGTTCTTTCCCAGAAGTATACGATGTATGGCAATGGAGGTGGTTTTATGTGACGGCTCCCAGAGGCACAAAGTGGGTGGCCGCCCCCGAGTTCCGCTCAGGCCCTCCGCCACAATTGGCATCATGGACTGACGTAGGACGAAATTGGGGGCCCACCAGTGATGTTCCAATACTGCAGAGCCATATTCGGGAGCTTCTTGAGAAGGGCATTAACCTTGTCAGCATAATTCAAGTAATGCTAATCCGACGGATGTTGCCGTGCAAACGCCGGCCTCTTCGGATGTGGGAGTTCAATCAGGAGGGTCCGCGGACTATTAAGCACTTCTTCGGCCTGAAGCTCGAAGGGATGTGTAAATTATTCTTCGGACCACAAGTAAAGTGTCCGGACACCACCGAGGATGCGGGCCTAAGCTGCAATCGCCTAGATGCCCAAGTAAGTAACCTTAAACCGGACACTTTGTTTTTATTTGTCACAGTCATTATTCTGAAAACCCTCTGTGGCCAGGAATGGCTCAGAAAGGCAGAGAGAATTAGGTGTTCGGCGCCACTTCCCAAAGGCTCGCCTGGTCCAACTGTTGCCAAGATGCTTGGCCGGGTGCTCAGTAAAATACCCTCAGGGAAAGACGAAGGAAAGGATAGTGAAGCCGAACTTCACACACTGCGCATCCGGCCCGGGGGAAATGCTTCCTCCGCAATGGAGGATAGTCGGGGAGGGGAATCCGAGGCCACCTTCCTGTGCGGGAAGAAAAGGGTCACCTCCGAAGACTTGGAGACAGAGATGCCCAAACAGGGAAAGAAAGTGTCGCCGGGGGGCTCTGCCCCGACGGGCATCCTCACCACATCATGCTCGCCGACGGGCCAGCCCTCAACCGAGCCGTAAGTTAATCGTTAATTCGAAGGTACTGCATTTATCCTAGACCAATAACCAGGATTCGTCTTTTGAAGTCCGGCTAGCAGCTCTTCTCAACAGAGTTCGTCTTCGGGAGATCTTCCTCTGGAGAAGATGGAGAGCGAGACCCCACCCGCCTCTCCGCCTCGTGAAGCGGGCAACACCGAGGTGTCGTCACAGAGGAGTTCGGATCTACCGAAGCCAGAAGCTAATACGTCAGCCGCCTTGAGCCAGGAGCATTTGGTTCCCATGGGTGGCGATGAGAAGGGTCCGGCACAGTTTGATGTCCGGCCGGACATACTGATAGGCCTTCTGGAGTGAGCTGTGCTCTTGAAGGATTGTGTTGTACATATGCGCAGGTATCTAAGGGTCCGGAAGCCGACCAGTCCGTTGAAGTTGCCGAGCTAAGGAGGCAGATCGGATCTATTGATGCCGATAACGTGTTGGTGAACGAGCGGCTGAATGAGTCACAAGGTATGTGATCTGCTTTCCTTATTATGTTGTATAGGAAAATATGGGAGGGGCATAATATTAATGCAATATGTTTGTACTGCAGATGGTGCTGCTGCCATGGAAGCCCTGAGGGCGGAACTTGCCCAGGCCAAGGAACAAGCTCGGGTTAGCAATGCGGCTGCCCTAAAGGCGGTCGAAGAATTGAGAGCCGAACAGGCTGCTCGTCGCCGAAGTGAGGAAATGATAGCCGAGATGGCTATGGAGTTGAAAAATGCCGCCGACTGGTATGAACTCCTTGAAAAGGAGAATAAGTCTAGTTCAGTCGACCTGAACAAGGCACTTAATGCCACCGAGGAGGTGCGGACCGAGGTCAGGGGTGTGCGGAAGGAGCTTCAATAGGCCGGTAAGATCGCGGCTGGGGGCTCCTACTTACTGTGGACGAAGTTTTTGGATCCGAAGTATGCTCCCCTGGATGGACGCTAGAGTCCTGCAGATGCGTATGCAGACTTGGCGAAGAGTACAGCTGATGCAGCCAAATTTTTCGAGGATCAAGGTGATAAAGAAGTGGAGAAGCTTTTCTGGTCGCAATCCAATGCTCCCGCGCGCCCGTTGCCATTAAGTGAGAAGATGGCTGCTGTAGCAGAGCTTCATAGGTTGTTCGGGCTTGCAATGCGGTCCGTAATAGACCATCTTTGGCCAAAGGGGCCTAAGCCGGACAGTTACTTTGGTTTGGTGCAACAATTCCTTGGGGCCGTGCCTCACATTGACGCCATGAGAAGGTCGGCGTGCATAGAGAGTGCACAAATGGCTCTTGCCCGTGTTAAAGCCTATTGGACAGATATGGAGGCCACCATTGTAGCGACCCAGAATCCGGCGGGAGGCCAGTATCCGACCGGGCACTACTTGGAGCAGGTAACAGAAGGTGCACGCCTAATAGGGGCACAGTGCTCGAAGAATGTATTGTTCGAGTGACAAATTGAATCATTGTAAAAACAATGTTATTTTGATTATGAGGCTATATTTATAGTTTGTGCTCGAAGGTATATTTGTGCCTCCTGTGCGGCCGTTTTTATGTCTATGTGTAATTCTAAAGTTAGCAGTCGTTGGCTTCAGCCCCCACGCATACAATGCGGGGGTGTTCGCGAAAAATATGCATAATCACACTTGTTCCAACGTCTTGGTCCATTAAGGAGGTGATCGCACATCGAACTAGGCAACCGGACTATATAGCTGTAACACTTTCACTTAGCCATAGGAGGTTGACTGTGGGGCTACTATGTAGCCCCTAGTACTTTTGTGTGCATCCGAATACGGGCGCATATGTACATGGCCGGGAAATGGCCTTTCGTTAATGCGGAGGAATCCTAAAGATTCCGGTATGTCTTCGAGTGGTTGAACAGCCTCGTGCTGTATCATGACAGTCAGTTTTCGGCTTTCTCTACTGAGGTGCTCATCCGGAATAACCAGGGCACAATGGCAGTAGTTCTCCTTTGTCCGCCTTAGCCGATAAGAACGGAACGTAAGGCGGCAACCCCATGAGCCGGGCAAACCCAACATTTGACCAGAGACATGATTCGGAGTTGATGCATATAAGGCCAAACTCATGACGCCGAACACTCTCGAAGGTATTCGGACTTTATAATAGAGAATGGGCTAAAGAATGCCCACTCACTATAAACCCTGTATTTCCAGGTATGTGCATTGGTCTGTCGTGGCAAAATGCCAATAAGGGCAGTATCCTCTGTGGGTATGGAACCCATGGGATGTTTAAACAACAAGAGGCAATAGAAAAGGTTTACACAGAGGCTTAATCTGAAGAGAAACCTTTTGAGCGGGGCCCTGTTGCACGTCTGCGCCTTTGTCTCCATTATGTCGTATCCTGGAAGGGTATCACGCGAATGTTGTTTGTAAAAAAGAAAACTCGTGTAGGAGAGTACAACGTAAGTATGCGATGGATAGTAGAAGTTTAAGACATTGGCCTGCCAATAAGGTTGAGCCAAGTGTCGGGCTATATTAAATATTTATAGCCCCTGGTGTCCTCTATGGGATTACATACACGGTGCCCTGGTTTAGTTTTATCCGGGCTGCCGGACTCGTCTAACCGTGGCTGTGGTCTTAATGACCAGTCATGCTTTCTGATATTGGAGGCCGCTTATCGTCCGACCGCTAGGGCCGTCGCGTGTTCCTCTGCGCGTGAAGGGCGCTCTGTGTTTCCATTGATGGTGATGACACCACGTGGGCCGGGCTTCTTGAGTGTAAGGTAGGCATAGTGCGGTAATGCGTTGAAGCGGGCGAAGGCCATTCTTCCAAGCAATGCATGATAGCCGCTTTGGAAGGGTGCGATGGTGAAGAGTAGTTCTTCACTTTTGGAGTGGCCTGGGGAGCCGAATGTTACCTCTAGTACGACGGAGCCCCTGCCGTAGGCTTCAACGCCTGGTATCACCCCTTCAAAGGTGGTGTTGCTTTGGCTAATTCTGGATGGGTCTATCCCCATCCTGCAGACAGTGTCGTTGTATATTAAATTGAGACTGCTGGCGCCATCCATGAGGACGTGGGTGAGATGGTATTCGTCGATTATTTGGTCAAGCACCAAGTCCTATGATCCTCCGCGCCAAATACTAGTTAGGTAGTCCATGTGATCGAAGGTGATCAGACAAGCCATCCATTAGTTAGGTGTGGGTACAATGGGCTCTATATTGTACGCGTCCATGAGCACGCGTTCGTGCCTTCTCGTGGATTTGTGAGTCGCGTGGATCATGTTTACTGTTTTAACCTATGGTGGGAATTTTTTCTGTCCCCCAGTGTTCGGCTGGCGAGGTTCATCCTCGTCTTCACTTGGTGTTTCCCTTCCCTTGTGTTCGGCATTTAACTTGTCGGCCTGCTTGAAGACCCAGCACTCTCTGTGCGTGTGGTTCGCAGGTTTGTCAGGGGTACCATGAATTTGGCACAGTCCGTCCAGGACTCTATTGATGACCCACAAGTATAGGGGATCTATCGTAGTCCTTTCAATAAGTAAGACTGTCGAACCCAACGGGGAGCAGAAGGAAATGATAAGCGGTTTTCAGCAAGGTATTCTCTGCAAGTATTGAAATAAGTGATAACAGATAGTTTTGTGATAAGATAAATTGTAACGAGCAACAAGTAACAGAAGTAAATAAAGTGCAGAAAGGTGGCCCAATCCTTTTTGTAGCAAAGGACAAGCCAGAACAAACTCTTATAATAGGAAAAGCGCTCCCGAGGACACATGGGAATATCGTCAAGCTAGTTTTCATCACGCTCATATGATTCGCGTTCGGTACTTTGATAATTTGATATGTGGGTGGACCGGTGCTTGGGTATTGTTCTTACTTAAACAAGCATCCCACTTATGATTAACCTCCATTGCAAGCATCCGCAACTACAACAAAAGTATTAAGGTAAACCTAACCATAGCATGAAAGATATGGATCCAAATCAGCCCCTTACGAAGCAACGCATAAACTAGGGTTTAAGCTTCTATCACTCTAGCAACCCATCATCTACTTATTACTTCCCAATGCCTTCCTCTAGGCACAAATAATGGTGAAGTGTTATGTAGTCGATGTTCACATAACACCACTAGAGGTTAGACAACATACATCTTATCAAAATATTGAACGAATACCAAATTCACATGACTACTAATAGCAAGACTTCTCCCTTGTCCTCAGGAACAAACGTAACTACTCACAAAGCATATTCATGTTCATAATCAGAGGGGTAATAATGTGCATAAAGGATCTGAACATATGATCTTCCACCAAATAAACCAACTAGCATCAACTACAAGGAGTAATCAACACTACTAGCAACCTACTAGCACCAATCCCGGACTTGGAGACAAGAACTGGATACAAGAGATGAACTAGGGTTTGGAGATGAGATGGTGCTGGTGAAGATGTTGATGGAGATTGCCGTCTCCCGATGAGAGGAGCATTTTTGATGATGACGATGATTTCCCCCTCCCGGAGGGAAGTGTCCCCGGCAGAACAGCTCTGCCGGAGCCCTAGATTGGTTCCGCCAAGGTTCCGCCTCGTGGCGGTGGAGTCTCGTCCCAAAAGGTTGCTTCTGATTTTTTTTCATCGAAAGACTTCATATAGGAGAAGATGGGCGTCGGAGAGCCACCTGGGGGCCCACGAGGTAGGGGGCGCGCCCAGGGGGAGGGGCGCGCCCCCACCCTCGTGAGCAGGGTGTGGGCCCCCTGGCCTTCATCTTTGGCGACGATTTTTCTTTATTTATTTTAAGATATTCCATGGAGTTTTAGGACTTTTGGAGTTGCGCAAAATAGTCCTCCAATATTTGCTCCTTTTCCAGCCCAGAATTCCAGCTGTCGGCATTCTCCCTCTTCATGTAAAGCTTGTAAAATAAGAGAGAATAGCCATAAGTATTGTGACATAACGTGAAATAACAGCCCATAATGCAATAAATATCGATATAAAAGCATGATGCAAAATGGACGTATTAACTCCCCCAAGCTTAGACCTCACTTGTCCTCAAGCGAAAAGCCGATAACAATAAATATGTCCTCATGTTTAGAAGTAGAGGCGTCGATAAAAATAAAATACGGACATGAAGGCATCATGATTATTTTCGTAACAGCAACATATATAGATGTGTCATATGATTACTTATGTTCAAGTGATGATCTTTTCACAAAGCCAAATTATGAATCAGAAACTTTATTGGGCACCAACAATTATAATCTCAGTCACTGAAGCAATTGCAATTTATCATAACATCGGAAAGAGTCTATGTCAGAGCTCAAAAGCAAGTCCACATACTCAACTATCACTTAGTCCTTCATAATTGCTAACACTCACGTGATACTTGTGGTTACAGAGTTTTAATCGGACACAGAGAAAGATAGGGGCTTATAGTTTTTGCCCCACAACCTTTTACCTCAAGGGTAATGTCAACAATAATAATTCATGCTCCCCCACATCCAATTAGATATATATATCATGTTCTTTCCAACATGCTGAGCTTGCCAAAGGATAAAATGAAAAAGGAAAGGTGAAGATCACCATGACTCTTGCATAAAGTAGAGGATAATAATAAAAGATAGGCCCTTCGCAGAGGGAAGCAGAGGTTGCCATGCGCTTTTATGGTTGGATGCACAAAATCTTGATGCAAAAGAACGTCACATTATATTGCCCCTTGTATGTGAACCTTTATTATGCAGTCCGTCGCTTTTATTGCGTCCATAACAAGTTCGTACAAAGATTATTTCTCTGCACTAATAAGTCATGCATATTTAAAGAGCAATTTTTATTGCTTGCACTGATGACAACTTACTTGAAGGATCTTACTCAATCCATAGGTAGATATGGTGGACTCTCATGGCTAAACTAGTTTAAGGGTATTTGGAAGCACAAGTAGTATCTCTACTTGGTGCTGAGAATTGGCTAGCATGAGGGGGAAAGGCAAACTCAACACGGTAGAGGAACCATGACAACATACTCTATCTCAGATGTAGGAAAACATAACTCATTATGTTGTCTTCCTTGTCCAACCTCAACTCTTTAGCATGTCATATTTTAGTGAGTGCTCCCAATCATAAAAGATGTCAATGATAATATATCTATATGTGAAACCTCTCTTCCCTTATTACTTCCTATTAATTGCAACGATGACCAAAGCTATATTTGCCAACTCCCAACAACTTCAAATCATCATACTCTTTCTATGTGAAGTCATTACTTTCACTAAGATCAATATGAACTCTTGATTCCTTCTTTTTTTTCTTATAATCACCCAAGATCATGGCAAGGTAATCAAGCCCTTGACTCAACACTAATCTTTATTATATATAGCTCACAGACTCGATTGCATAGAGGGATCATAAAGCAAAACTCAAAACTAGATCGTGCCATGACTTTATTCTACTAAATTAAGATACTACTAATAGGATAGAACTAAGAAAAATGGTAAAGATAGGAGTTGTGATGGTGATACGATACCGGGGCACCTCCCCCAAGCTTGGCAGTTGCCAAGGGGAGTGCCCATACCCATGTGATTATATCTCCTTCTTTGTTGTTGGCGGTGGAGGTGTTGTTGATGATGGAAGCTTGTCGTCCACCTTCCATGGCATAGGCTCACCCTTATAGAAGGATGATCGAGTCTCCGGAATCCTCAAATCTGCAACGGAAACAGTTCGAAACGAAAACAGAGGATATTTGCGTGATACGGTCGTCAAAACCTTCGGGAGAATATAGAATGAATTTTTACCGACCAAAATACGTATCGTGCAAGAAAACGGAGTCCGGAGGGCACACGAGGTGCTCACGAGGTAGGGGGGTGCGCCCAGGGGGGTAGGGCGCACCCTCCACCCTCGTGGAGGCCTCGTGTCCTCCTCGGACTATTACTTATGTTTCTATTTTTCTAAATATTCCAACACGGAGAAATATTGCTTTAAAAATTGTTTTGGGGTCAGTTTACTTACCGTACCACATACCTATTCCTTTTCGGAGTCTGGAACGTTCTGGAAAGTGTCCTTATGTATTCCTTCGGGGTTACGGTTTCAATAATATTGGTTTCAACATTTATGGGATTACCTGAGATATAATGTTTGATTCTTTGACCGCTTACCACCTTCGGATTTGTGCCTGCGAAGTTGTTGATTTTTTTGGCACCGGAACGATAGACCTCCTCGATAACATAAGGACCTTCCCATTTGTAGAGAAGTTTTCCTGCAAAAAATCTTAAAAGAGAGTTGTATAGCAATACATAGTCACCTACATTAAACTCACGCTTTTGTATCCTTTTATCATGCCACCTTTTAACTTTTTCTTTAAACAGCTTGGCATTTTCATAAGCTTGGGTTCTCCATTCATCAAGTGAGCTAATATCAAAAAACCTCTTCTCACCGGCAAGTTTGAAGTCATAATTGAGCTCTTTGATAGCCCAATATGCCTTATGTTCTAGTTCAAGAGGTAAATGACATGCTTTTCCATAAACCATTTTATACGGAGACATACCCATAGGATTTTTGTACGCAGTTCTATAGGCCCATAATGCATCATTCAGTTTTTTGGACCAATTCTTTCTAGACCTATTGACAGTCTTTTGCAAAGTTAATTTGAGCTCTCTATTGCTCAGTTCTACCTGACCACTAGACTGCGGGTGATAAGGAGATGCAATTCTATGATTAACATCATATTTAGCAAGCATCTTACGGAAAGCACCATGAATAAAGTGTGAACCACCATCAGTCATTAAGTATCTAGGGACTCCAAACCTCGGAAAAATAACTTCCTTAAGCATTTTAATAGAAGTGTTATGATCAGCACTACTAGTTGGAATAGCTTCTACCCACTTACTAACGTAATCAACAGCAACTATAATATGAGTGTAACCATTAGAGGCAGGAAAAGGTCCCATATAATCAAAGCCCCAAACATCAAATGGTTCAATAACAAGTGAATAATTCATAGGCATTTCTTGACGTCTACTAATATTACCAATTGTTTGACATTCATCACAAGACAAAACAAACTTACGGGCATCCTTGAAGAGAGTAGGCCAATAAAAACCAGATTGCAATACCTTATGTGCAGTTCTATCTCCAGTGTGGTGTCCTCCATAAGCTTCGGAGTGACACTTGCGTAGGATCTATTCCTGTTCATGCTCAGGTACACAACGTCTAATAACGCCATCTACTCCTTTATAAAGATGTGGATCATCCCAAAAGTAATGTCTCAAATCATAAAAGAACTTTTTCTTTTATTGGTATGTGAAGCTAGGTGGTATAAATTTAGCAACAATATAATTAGCATAATCAGCATACCATGGAGTGCTACGAGAAGTGCGTATGACATTTAATTGTTCATCAGGAAAGCTATCATCAATAGGTAGCAGGTCATCAAGAACATTCTCTAACCTAGATAAGTTGTCTGCAACTGGGTTCTGAGCTCCTTTTCTATCAACAATATGCAAATCAAATTCTTGCAGCAAGAGAACCCATCTAATAAGTCTAGGTTTAGCATCTTTCTTTTCCATAAGATATTTAATAGCAGCATGATTGGTGTGAATAGTTAATTTAGAATCAACAATATAGGGTCTGAATTTATCACAGGCAAACACAACTGCTAAGAGTTCCTTTTCAGTAGTAGCATAATTTCTTTGAGCATTGTCTAGTGTCTTACTAGCATAAAGGATAACATTTAATTTCTTATCAACTCTTTGCCCTAGAACAGCACCTACAGCATAATCACTAGCATCACACATAATTCCAAAGGGTAAATTCCAATCAGGTGGCTGAACAATAGGTGCAGACACTAATGCTTTCTTAAGTATTTCAAATGCTTCTACACAATCATCATCAAAGACAAATGGTACATCTTTTTGTAATAAATTAGTCAGAGGACGAGAGATTTTTGAGAAGTCCTTAATGAACCTCCTATAAAATCCAGCGTGACCAAGGAAACTTCTTATACCTTTGATGTCCTTGGGACATGGCATCTTTTCAATAGCATCAACCTTGGCTTTATCAACTTCAATACCTCTTTCAGAAACTTTGTGCCCCAAGACAATACCTTCAGTAACCATAAAGTGGCACTTTTCCCAATTCAAGACAAGATTAGTTTCTTCACATCTCTGCAAAACTCGAGCAAGATTGCTCAAGCAATCATCAAAAGAGGAACCATAGACGGAAAAGTCGTCCATGAAAACCTCACAAATTTTCTCACAAAAGTGAGAGAATATAGCCATCATGCATCTTTGAAAGGTAGCAGGTGCATTACATAAACCAAAAGGCATACGTCTATAAGCAAAAGTACCAAAAGGGCATGTAAAAGTAGTCTTTGATTGATCTTTAGCCGACACAGGTATTTGAGAAAAACCAGAATAACCATCTAGAAAGCAATAATGTGTATGTTTGCATAGTCTTTCTAGCATTTGATCAATAAAAGGTAAGGGGTAATGATCTTTTTTAGTAGCATTATTTAATTTGCGGAAATAAATTACCATCCTATAACCTGTGATAATTCTTTGCGGAATCAATTCATCTTTATCATTAGGGACAACAGTAATACCTCCCTTCTTAAGGACAGAATGGACAGGACTTACCCACTGACTATCAGCAACGGGATAAATTATACCTGCCTCCGGAAGCTTGAGTATTTCTTTTCTTACCACTTCTTTCATTTTAGGATTCAAACATCGTTGAGGATCACAAACTGGTTTGGCATCCGCTTCCAAATTTATTTTATGTTGACATAGAGTGGGACTAATGCCCTTAAGATCATCAAGAGTATATCCAATAGCGGCACGGTGCTTCTTCAAAGTTTTCAATAATCTTTCTTCTTCATGCTCTGAAAGGTTAGCACTAATAATAACAGGATATATTTTCTTTTCATCAAGATAAGCATATTTAAGATTATCAGGCAACGGTTTGAGCTCAAACACGGGATCACCCTTGGGTGGAGGAGGATCCCCTAGGATTTCAACAGGCAAATTGTGTTGCAGAATAGGTTCCTGTTTAAAGAATACTTCATCTATTTCCCTTCTTTCATTCATGAACATCTCATTTTCATGGTCTAGCAAATAGTGTTCTAAAGGATCACTAGGAGGTACGGCAATAGAAGCAAGACCAATAATTTCATCCTTACTAGGCAATTCTTCCTCACGATGTTGTTTACTAAATTTAGAGAAATTAAACTCATGAACCATATCATCCAAGCCAATAGTAACAACATTCTTTTCGCAGTCTATCTTAGCATTAACAGTATTCAAGAAGGGTCTACCAAAAATAATGGGACAAAAGCTATCTTGTGGAGAACCAAGAACAAGAAAATCAGCGGGATATTTGGTTTTCCCACACAAGACTTCAACATCTCTAACAATTCCCATTGCAGATATAGTATCTCTATTAGCAAGTTTAATTGTAACATCAATATCTTCTAACTCAGCAGGTGCGATATCATGCATAATTTCTTTATATAAGTCAATGGGTATAACACTAGCACTAGAACCCATATCACATAAGCCATGATAAAAATGATCTCCTATTTTAACAGAAATAACAGGAACGCCTACCACGGGTCTATGTTTATCTCTATCACAGGGTTTAGCAATTCTAGCAGTTTCACCAGAGAATTCAATGACATGCCCATCAATATTATCGGACAAGAGATCTTTAACAATAGCAATATTAGGTTCTACTTTGACTTGCTCAGGAGGTGTATAAGTTCTAGTATTGCTTTTACGAACAACAGTTGAAGCTTTGGCATGATCCTTTACTATAGCAGGGAAAGGTGGTTTCTCAACATAAGTGGTGGGAACAATAGGATCATTATAAGTGATGGTCTTTTCTTCAACTTTAATAGGTGCAGCTACTTTTACTTCTATGGTAGGATGATATTTAAACCACTTCTCCTTGGGGAGATCAACGTAAGTAGCAAAAGATTCACAGAAAGAAGCTACTATCTCAGAGTCAAGTCCATATTTAGTGCTAAACTTACGGAAAATATCGGTATCCATAAAAGATTTAACACAATCAAACTTAGGTGTCATACCTATTCCTTACCTTCGTTGAGGTCCCAATCTTCAGAGTTGCGTTTAATTCTATCCAATAAATTCCATCTGAATTCAATAGTCTTCATCATAAAAGAGCCAGCACAAGAAGTACCGAGCATGGTTTGATTATTATCAGAAAGCCGAGCATAAAAATTCTGAAGAATTGTCAATTTTGAGAGCTCATGATTGGGGCATGAATATAACATGGATTTAAGCCTCCCCCAAGCTTGAGCGATGCTTTCTCCTTCGCGAGGCCAAAATTTATATATATAATTGCGATCACGATGAACAAGATGCATAGGGTAATACTTTTGATGAAATTCCAATTTCACTGTTTTATAGTTCCATGATCTCGTATCATCACATAGCCTATACCATGTCGATGCGTCTCCCTCCAAAGATAAAGGGAAAGCCTTCTTCTTAACAACAACATCAGGTATACCTGCAAGCTTAAATAATCCACAAATATCATCCAAATAGCGTAGATGCTCGTCGGGATGCTTTGTCCCATCTCTTGTAAAAGTATTAGCCAGCAGTTTTTCCATAATACCCGAAGGAAATTCAAAAGGAGTTTCATTTTCAATAGGTTCAGTAGGTTGAGGAGCAACTCTTTGCTCTACTGGACGGGGTGAAGATACCCCGAACAAGCCCCTCAGAGATTCACTTTCCATAGTAACAAGTGACAGAAAATTTCAGCACACTATATAAATTTTTCCTTACCAAATTCCACTTACCAAAGGTGCTACACTCCCCGGCAACGGCGCCAGAAAAGAGTCTTGATGACCCACAAGTATAGGGGATCTATCGTAGTCCTTTCGATAAGTAAGAGTGTCGAACCCAACGAGGAGCAGAAGGAAATGATAAGCAGTTTTCAGCAAGGTATTCTCTGCAAGTACTGAAATAAGTGATAACAGATAGTTTTGTGATAAGATAAATTGTAACGAGCAACAAGTAACAAAAGTAAATAAAGTGCAGAAAGGTGGCCCAATCCTATTTGTAGCAAAGGACAAGCCGGAACAAACTCTTATAATAGGAAAAGCGCTCCCGAGGACACATGGGAATATCGTCAAGCTAGTTTTCATCATGCTCATATGATTCGCGTTCGGTACTTTGATAATTTGATATGTGGGTGGACCGGTGCTTGGGTGCTGTACTTACTTGAACAAGCATCAAACTTATGATTAACCTCTTTTGCAAGCATCCACAACTACAACAAAAGTATTAAGGTAAACCTAACCATAGCATGAAACATATGGATCCAAATCAGCCCCTTACGAAGCAACGCATAAATTAGGGTTTAAGCTTCTGTCACTCTAGCAACCCATCATCTACTTATTACTTCCCAATGCCTTCCTCTAGGCCCAAATAATGGTGAAGTGTTATGTAGTCGACGTTCACATAACACCACTAGAGGTTAGACAACATACATCTTATCAAAATATTGAACGAATACCAAATTCACATGACTACTAATAGCAAGACTTCTCCCTTGTCCTTAGGAACAAACGTAACTACTCACAAAGCATATTCATGTTCATAATCAGAGGGGTAATAATGTGCATAAAGGATCTGAACATATGATCTTCCACCAAATAAACCAACTAGCATCAACTACAAGGAGTAATCAACACTACTAGCAACCTACTAGCACCAATCCCGGACTTGGAGACAAGAATTGGATACAAGAGATGAACTAGGGTTTGGAGATGAGATGGTGCTGGTGAAGATGTTGATGGAGATTGCCCTCTCCCGATGAGAGGAGCGTTGGTGATGATGATGACGATGAATTCCCCCTCCCGGAGGGAAGTGTCCCCAGCAGAACAGCTCTGCCAGAGCCCTAGATTGGTTCCGCCAAGGTTCCGCCTTGTGGCTGCGGAGTCTCATCCCAAAAGGTTGCTTCTGATTTTTTTTCATCGAAAGACTTCATACAGGAGAAGATGGGAGTCGGAGAGCCACCAGGGGGCCCACGAGGTAGGGGGCGCGCCCAGGGGGGAGGGGCGTGCCAACCACCCTCGTGAGCAGGGTGTGGGCCCCCTGGCCTTCATCTTTGGCGACGATTTTTCTTTATTTATTTTAAGATATTCCGTGGAGTTTCAGGACTTTTGGAGTTGCGCAGAATAGTCCTCCAATATTTGCTCCTTTTCCAGCCCAGAATTCCAGCTGCCGGCATTCTCCCTCTTCATGTAAACCTAGTAAAATAAGAGAGAATAGCCATAAGTATTGTGACATAACGTGAAATAACAGCCCATAATACAATAAATATGGATATAAAAGCATGATGCAAAATGGACGTATCATTTGTTCAGACCGGACGGTCCCTCTCTACTGCCTTTAAATGGCTTCTTTTGCTGATCGGGTCGAGAGCCCCTGAATCCGGCATTGACCGTTGTGTTGTCCGAGCTCTCTCCTTGTTTTGGCATTTGTTTTTATTACGTTGTGGCTTCCTGTTGCCGTCCCTTATTTCGGATGTGCTTGGGTCGCTGGTGCCTTTACGGGCCAACCAGCTATCTTCACCCACGCAAAAGCGGGTCATAAGGCTTGTTAAGGCTGCCATTGTCCTTGGATTTTCTTGGCCGAGGTGTCTGGCGAGCCACTCGTCGCGGATGCTATGTTTGAATGCCGCTAACGCTTTGGCGTCCGTACAATCGATAATTTGATTCTTCTTAGTGAGGAATCTCTTCCAAAGCTTGTGGGCGGACTCTCCGGGCTGTTGGATTATGTGACTTAAATCGTCCGCATCCGGAGGCCGGACAGAAGTCCCTTGAAAATTGGCCCTGAAAGCATCCTCGAGTTCCTCCCAACTCCCAATTGAATTTTCGGGGAGGCTCTTCAACCAGTGTCGAGCTGGTCTGTAACGCCCCGTATCCGATGCGCCAGGTGTCTGCCAGTTATTCGCCTTCATTGCCATGTCGTTTGCTTGCGTGTTGCACTTTGCCATGTCATCATCTGCATTGCATCATCATGTTTTTCAAAACTTGCATCTGTCCCAGTCTTCCAGCTCCTGTCGTTGTCCGTTCCGAGCCCATACACACTCGCACGCGCCCGCGGCACCTCCGAAATATTATTTTATAAGTGGCCGAAAAATGTTCTCGGAATGGGTCGAACTTGGCGTGCGATCTTATTATAGTGTAGACAGAGCGCCTGTCGAGTTTCGTCGCATTTGGAGTCTGTTTGATAGCCCAATCGTTAAGCTCATAGCGGCGTCGTTGCCGGTCAAAAGTCGGACGTTTTCGGTCTCTGAAAACCATGCCGGGCTGCATTTCTCCCCTCTCCTCTCACCCCAACCCTCCTACACAGACCACTAGCCCACCTACCTGACCCTCCTCCGCTCCGGACCGTCCGATCGAGATCGAACGGCTCCGAAACGGAGCTAATCCACTAACCCTAGTCCCCTTTCCTATTTAAACACCTCCCCTTGCCATATTTGGAAGCCTAGCTTCCCCTACCTCTAGCCTCCCACCTCCGTCCTCGGAATCCGCGCCCAGCCAGCACCCCGCCGCCACTTGTCGCGCCCCCATCGGCCAGCCCCGCCGCCGGCGACGCGCGCAGCAAACCAGGCGCTGCCACGTCTTCCCCTGGTCTCTCCCGCTGCCGCATCCCGCTGAGGCCCAGGCCAGGCCCGCCCCGGGCCGAACCGGGCCCCGATCGCGCCCGCAGGCGCCCGAGCTGCCCCACTGCTCCTGAGCCCTCCCGCTCGATCCAATCGGGAGCGGGAGTGCTCGCCGCCTTCCCCTGGCTCCGCGAGCCCACGCCGGCCGGCCACCGGAGCCCGCCGCCGTCGAGCACCTCCGTCCAGGCCGGACCCCGTTACCCTGCTCCTCCTTCCCCTTCGCCTACTCCCTATCCTTCCTATCCCCCATACTCATCTCTCTCTCCCATGGCTGTGTAGAGAAGTCCATGGCGACGCCGGCCATGGCACCCCGATCTACGCGTCCGTGCCGCCCCAAGCCGCCTTGTCGCCGGGAATGGATTCCCCATGCTCGGATCCACCGATTCCCGGCCTTCCCGATGCCCACCAGAGTCCCATGCCGCCTCGCCGCCGGCGTTGACTTCTGCCATGGCAGTTCTGTACGAGAGAAGGAGCCAACCCCGACCTGACAGTTTTTTTCGCGAGGTGAACAAAACTGCCAAGTCCCTGAGATTGTTACATTCTGGTGCCTTGTTTGCGATGCCATATCTGCATGACCATAGCTCCATTTCATGCATATAATATGTAAAATTGTTCATCAGGAGATGCTCTACATTTCATTCCATTGTGCTATGTTTGTTTGAGGTGATCTTGGTGCCCAAATCATCGTTGCAATAGTGCTATATGATGTTAACCTGCTGAAACTGTTATAACTTGGTGATTTGTCTTTTTCATTGCGTTTTGTGTGTGCATCCTATGAGTTTGATGTCTACATGTGTTTTGAACTATATCATGTCATATTTATAGTGGTGCAATCCATGTATTTTTTTGAGTCTTGTAGTGAGTGCATCGAGCTTGTGAAGTAGGGTACTTACTGTTGCTGTTTTGATAGGCTGAATCTGCTATATCATGTTGCTATGTAAACCTGCTGCTACAAGTCATTCTATGCATAATCTGGAGCTGTTCACTAAGTATCTTTTGTTACACATGTCATGCTCTATCCATTAATGCCCCTGGTTGCATTTATAGCCTGCTGTAACATGTTGTTATTTTGCTCCAAACTTGCTAAATAATGTTGTTGTCAGCCTGTTAACATTAAGTTCAGTTTTGCCATGTGTTTTGCTAGTGATCCATGCACCCTATGAACTTTCTCTTGCCATGCATAGCTTCATAGACATGTATTCTTACTGTTGGTTACCTTTTCATGCCATGTATTGCTCTGTGGTGAGTGGTACGAGCTCACCAACATGCCTACTTATCATTGTTCCTGCCATGTCTGAATCTGTCATATCATTTGCCATGTTTGCATGGATGCTACCATGTTTTTTGTTGATCTTTAGAATTAGTTCAGTAAGGGAGTTTTGTTCTTTGTCTTTAGTAATAGCATGACATGCCTTTGGTTGACATGATAAGTTCCTGTAGCATGTTGTTTGATAGCTCTAAACATTGCAACCTGATGTTATTTCTGGTAAGTCTGGAACTGTTATTGTTTGCAATCTTGACATGTCCTTTTGAGCATGTTATATTGATTTATGTAGATAGCTCAGTGTTCATGTTTTTTCATGCTTTACCTGTACTTCATGCCCATGCCTTTTGTTATTACGTTGAGATGTTGTAGCATATTGTTTTGATGCTTGCTAGATGCCTAGTTGCTGTTTTGGATAGCTTGTCCTTTAAAACTTGTATAGAGTGTATGTGTGGAACCGTTGCTCCGTTTTGAGTGTGCTCTATATGAAACTTGCTTAGTTTTGCATAAAGTTTCATATTATCATGTTGCATCCTTGTTTTGAGGTGTTTGCTTGATGTTTGTATGCATTTTGCACCAATGCCATGCTTAACTTGTTTTGCTCATATCTTCTAGGCCGTAGCTCTGAACTAAATGAACTTTATATGTAACTTGACTAGAATTTCGTGTAGATTCTCTTGGTGCTCTTTAACTTGATGTTTAACAACTTGAACATAAGGTTTATTCAGATCTGGTCCAATTTCTAAATTTGCATATGAGGACTTACCGGAATTGTTATATGTTGTTCCTGGCCTCATTTAAACTTCCCTTGGTGTGTTGCTCTTGTTTGCATCATCTCTTGCCATGAGTAGCTTCATGTAGTCTTGTATTGCATCATACTTGGTTGAGCATCATGTCATGTTTATGTGTGGTGTGTTTACCATGTTGTGTGCTTCTTCTCGATAGTTCTTGTTTCGTTGCGATCATGAGGATTCGTTCATCTACGCTTGGTTCGTCTTCGTGGCTTCATCTTCTTCATGGACTTGTTCTTCTTCCTTGCGAGATTTCAGGCAAGATGACCGTCACCTTGGATCTCACTACTATCATTGCTATGCTAGTTGCTTCGTTCTATCGCTTTGCTGCGCTACCTATCACTTGTTCTTCAAGCCTCCCAATTTGCCATGTCAGCCCCTAACCGTTTTCACCCTTCCTAGCAAACCGTTGTTTGGCTATGTTACCGCTTTTGCTCAGCCCCTCTTATAGGGTTGTTAGATGCAAGTGAAGTTGAAGATTGCTCCATGGTGGACAGGATTGTGTTGGGATATCACAATATCTCTTATATTATTAATGCATCTATATACTTGGTAAAGGGTGGAAGGCTCGGCCTTATGCCTGGTGTTTTGTTCCACTCTTGCCGCCCTAGTTTCCGTCATATCGGTATTATGTTCCCGGATTTTGCGTCCCTAACGCGGTTGGGTGATTTATGGGACCCCCTTGACAGTTCGCCTTGAATAAAACTCCTCCAGCAAGGCCCAACAGTGGTTTTACCATTTGCCTACCACCTATACCTTCCCTTGGGAGTAATTAACCCGAGGGTCATCTTATTTTAGCCCCCTGGGCCAATGCTTGTCTAAGTGTTGGTCCAAACTAGAGCACCATGCGGGACCATCCCTTGGCAACTTGGGTTACGTCGGTACCTGTACGCTTAGCTTATCCCGTGTGTCCTGAGAACGAGATACGTGCGACTCCTATCGGGATTGTCGACACATCGGGCGGTCTTGCTGGTCTTGTTTTACCATTGTCGAAATGTCTTGTAACCGGGATTCCGAGACTGATCAGGTCTTCCTAGGAGAAGGAATATCCTTCGTTGATCGCGAGAGCTTATCATGGGCTAAGTTGGGACACCCCTGCAGGGTATAAACTTTCGAGAGCCGTGCCCGCGGTTATGTGGCAGATGGGAATTTGTTAATATCCGGTTGTAGATAACTTGACACCAGGTTCGAATTAAAACGCATCAACCACGTGTGTAGCCGTGATGGTCTCTTTTCGGCGGAGTCCGGGAAGTGAACACGGTTTTGGGTTATGATTGACGTAAGTAGGAGTTCAGGATCACTCTTGATCATTGCTAGCTTCACGACCCTTCCTTTGCTTCTCTTCTCGCTCTCATTTGCGTATGTTAGCCACCATATATGCTTAGTCGCTGCTGCAACCTCACCACTTTCCCCCTTCCTTACCCATTAAGCTTTGCTAGTCTTGATACCCATGGTTATGGGATTGCTGAGTCCTCGTGGCTCACAGATTACTACAACAACAGTTGCAGGTACAGGTTATGCGATGATCATCACGCGAGAGCGATGCTTACTTGTTTTGGAGTTCTTCTTCTGCTTCTTCTTTGATCAGGGGAAAGGTTCCAGGTCGGCAGCCTGGCCTAGCAGGGTGGATGTCGTTTGAGTTTATGTTTGTGTTTCATCCGTAGTCGGATGGTGCTCTTATGTAAGATGATATTCTATTCGTGTGGCACTGGATGCCTTATGTATGTATCCCCATCTATTATGTGATGTTGATGTAATGATATCCACCTTGCTAAAGCGTTTCAATATGCGGTTCTATCCTTGGTGGGACCTTCGAGTCTCTTTAGGATAGTATCGCATATTGGGCGTGACATGGTCCCTTCAACTTGAGGGGAAGGTATTTGATGGCGTGGAGGTCGTCCCCACGAGCCATGTGAATATGCAGGATAAAATCCTCGATCTAGACCCCTGGGTCTGTCGTTCCGTCGTATGCCTCTATGTTCACAGGTTTAAAACCTTGTGGAAATTCATGGTCCAGTACTTCTTCGGTGAAGCACAGGGGTTGAGCAGCCCCTCTGTATCTGGACGTGTTGTGGCATGCCGTCGGCTGTTGTTGTGTCCGGTGTTTATTCTGAACTGGTATTTGGTTGGTATGATCGTTTTGGTGACCATAGTCCCTCGCCGGGGTGTGTCCTTTAGATCCGTAGATGGACCTGGCCGCGCCGGCTTTCTTATCCAGGTGCTCACGTAGATCGTGCGCGGCGTCAATAGCCGCTCTGTTGCGGTTATGAAGCGGTACGTCTGGCCTCCTGGCCGTGTTTTTCTTTGGTGGAACGGCCTCGTCGTCGAATTCTGGCAGTAGCTTGCATTTGGATAGCTCTTTGTATGGCGATCATCGCCGATTCTTTCTTCAATGTCTAGCACTTTATTCCATCTGCGATTGAGTGTTTCCTGTGCGGCTTTTAGACATTGCTTATGCTTCTTTAGACTTCTCGCTGTGGCCATAAGCCTTCTGTGGAGGTTATCTCGTTCCACACGTTTTTCCGGGATGATGAATGCATCATCGTCCGGACTTTGTTCTTGCCCTAGGGAGGTTTGATGAACTCGTCCCATGGGATCATTGTGATCGGGTGTCTGCTCCGAACTGGGTTCGGTGTGACCTGGCTCGTCCTGCTCCATCGCTGGGTCCATGTGGTCGTTGTTGTCTTCGGAGTTGACTAGTATGTCGATCTTTCTGGCGCTCTTGTCGCTATTTTTACTGTTACTGGACTTTGAGCAGCGTCTGCGCCGTCGTTTTGGCTTTTGCCCGGGGGTTTTATCTTCCGGATTGTCGCTGTCGTCCTCCTTGGGCGTATCCACCATGTATATATCGTGTGACGAGGTAGTAGTCCAGCGCCCCAGAGATTCTGAATCTTCTCCTGCATCATCGTCCATACCGTTGATGCCTTCAGAGTCGAAGTCAAGCGCGTCGGTTAAATCATCAACCGTGGCAATGAAGTGGGTGGTGGGTGGGCAACAAATTCCTTCGTCGCCTGCTTCCCACTCGAGCCGGACATAGTTCGGCCAAGAGTCTCCTGTCAAAGAGAGATATTTTAACAAGTTCAGCATGTCGCCAAAGGGCGAGTGCTGGAAGATATCCGTTGTGGTAAACTCCATTACCGAGGCCCAACCTGGCTCGGCTGGCTCGGGAGCGCACGGACTGGAACCAACAACCGGATGCGCGTCCGGGGGTCCGGAGTCACGGGCTTCCATAGAGGTGAGACCTGTGTTTGGCTCCACCACCGATGAGTGTGCGGCCTGCGGGGCGGGGTCCATCCCTTCGTCCTTAGGCAACACAGCCTGCTCCGGATTTAGGTCCGGGGCTACTGCAGGGGTGATGCCCCGAGCATTGTCTGACAGAAGGTCTAAGCCGTGCTCATCGTGATTGCCCAGTGCTCCTGGCACAGGCCTGAATCCGTCGAAGATCAAGTCTCCGCGAATGTCCGTCGTATAGTTCAGGTTCCCGAACCGGATCTGTTGGCCAGGGGCGTAGCTGTCGATCTGCTCCAGATGGCCAAGCGAATTAGCCCGCAGTGTGAAGCCACCGAATGCAAAGATCTATCCGGGGAGAAAAGTTTCACCTTGGACTGTGTTGTTGACGATGATTAAAGGAGCGATCGAGCCTTGCAGCGACGACCTAGAGGAACTCTCAATGAAAGCACCAATGTCGGTGTCAAAACCGGCGGATCTTGGGTAGGGGGTCCCGATCTGTGTGTCTTAGGCTGATGGTAATAGGAAGCAAGGGACACAATGTTTACCAAGGTTCAGGCCCTCTCGATGGAGGTAAAACCCTACTTCCTGCTTGATTAATATTGACGGTATGAGTAATACAAGAGTAGATCTACCACGAGATTGTAGAGGCTAAACCCTAGAGGCTAGCCTATGATGATTATGATTGTAGTTGTGATCGGCCTTCTAAGGACCAACCTCACCGGTTTATATAGACACCGGAGAGGGCTAGGGTTTACACGGAGTCGGTTACAAGGAAAGAAATACAATATCTGGATCTCCAAGCTTGTCTTCCACGCTAAGGAGAGTCCCATCCGGACACGGGACGGAGTCTTGAGTCTTGTATCTTCATGCTCCAATAGTTCGGACGATGTATATAGTCCAGCTGTCCGGATACCCCCTAATCCAGGACTCCCTCAATAGGTATGACTATCTTGATTCTGTCATAAAAACGTCATGGATGTACATGCATGATAGAAAACGTGACTTACTGTGACAAACACGTATCATCACAGAAGTGTATTTATTTTTTTGTAGTGCATCTTGCATCAATGAGTTCTGGAAAGCAAATTTTTATTCATTTTTCTTATGGGTTTGACTTGACAAGGCAATAAAATTAAGTAAGAGGAAGGAAAAAATTAAGGCAGGGGCTGATGGCAGTCTTCCGGCGTAACCGGCATCCCACGTGCTTTCTCTAGCTTGGCAGTGTGATATTGTCTTGCATGTTGCATACGGTGTCTATCTTGTATTGATTGTAATTTGATTAAATTACTTCTGCTTAGTTTACGCAAATAGTTGTGAATATGCCATGCCGTCTTGTTTTTCATACATATTCCATCCTCGTATCATGTGTTTGCCTTACATCAAAGTAGTGATTGTCAATACATGCATGAATGAGTTCTGAAGAGTGAATTTTATTGATTTTTCTTGTCGGTTTTACTTGAAAATACAAAATCAATAAAGCGGTAGGAAATTAGCAAGGTAGTGGATAAAGGTGCTCCTTCCAACAAACTGAAATGGAGGGCCTCTGTAGATTCTACTCTGCCATCCCCCCAACAAGATTTGGAACACGACACATGCATAGACACTCAATGTGGTTGTGTTGATGATGAGCACTTCTCCCTAGTCTACCATCACAGGTGCTCCCTCTAACATGGCACTATTATATGTGGCTGCATGTTATGTATGATTTCTAGCTTGTATTGCTTCTAATTTTGTTGAATTCCATCTGCCTACTTTACATATTATACTTGTGAATAAGACACGTATTCCTGTTTCTAGAACATACAATATCTGTCTATCACACCATGTTCTAACATCAAAGTACTACTGTTGTGTAACCTGCAACAATCATTTATCATAAAACACGTTTTTAACTTGGGAGTCTGGTATAGTTTACATCTTGCATTATTTTCTAGCTTGTACTACTAATTTGTTGAAATGGCACTTATGATGAGACAGTTCTAACTTGTAGAGTGATATTTGTTGCGTCTTACATATGGTGTCTAGCTTTCATTGCTTCTAATTTGTCGAAATGCCTTCTACTTAGTTTACACATCATAGTTTTGAATATGCAATGGCACTAATTACGAGAGACCTTTAACATGGTAGTGTGATGTTGTTTGCATCTTGCATATGATTTATTTCTTGTACTGCTTCACATTTGTTTAAATGCCAGTTATGACGAGACATTGTTAACTTGGCAGAGCGATATTTGTAGAATCTTTCATATGGTGCCTACCTTCCATTGCATTGCTTCTAATTTATTGAAATGCCTCCTGCTTAGTTTACACATCATAGTTCTGATTATCTCATGTCGTCCTGTTTTTCGTAAATATTACATCCTCCTATCATGCGGTTGTCTAACATCAAAGTTCAGTTCGTCTATATCACGCATCAATTTGTTCTGAAGAACTAAATTTTTATTCCTTTTTCTTGACGACTTGACTTGACATGGAAAAGAGAAAGAGGAAGGAACACAGAATGGTAGGGGATGGTGTTTGTACTCAGGACGCACGGAAATGGAAGCGGAAGAACTATGTAGATTCTGCTGGTACTGATGGTGCAATAGAAGGTCAAAGTCCATGGAAACTTGTACAAACATGGTATCCTCTACTACACCAGCTGCAAAACAATCCAAACAGAAATGAATAGCTGCCACCAAACAAGCAACGATAGCCTAGTTGTTGCAACACCTTCTTCAGTACCAACATCTGCATGAGTTACTCATTCGGTAAGTCTGCTAGAGGCAAGTTCCCAAGCTCCCTTGCCACCTAACACTACTTCTGAAGCACTCTTGACATAAGACGAGTGATGACCCAAAAGTATAGGGGATCTATCATAGTCCTTTCGATAAGTAAGAGTGTCGAACCCAACAAGGAGCAGAAGGAAATGACAAGCGGTTTTTAGTAAGGTATTCTCTGCAAGCACTGAAATTATCGGTAATAGATAGTTTTGTGATAAGGTAATTCGTAACGGGTAACAAGTAACAAAAGTAACAAGGTGCAGCAAGGTGGCCAATCCTTTTTGTAGAAAAGGACAAGCCTGGACAAACTCTTATATAAATCAAAGCGCTCCCGAGGACACATGGGAATTATCGTCAAGCTAGTTTTCATCATGCTCATATGATTCGCGTTCATTACTTTGATAATTTGATATGTGGGTGGATGGTGCTTGGGTACTGCCCTTCCTTGGACAAGCATCCCACTTATGATTAACCCCTCTCACAAGCATCCGCAACTACAAAAGAAGAATTAAGGTAAACCTAACCATATCATCAAACATGTGGATCCAAATCAGCCCCTTACAAAGCAACGCATAAACTAGGGTTTAAGCTTATGTCACTCTAGCAACCGAACATCTACTTATTACTTCCCAATGGGTTCCCCTAGGCCCAAACAATGGTGAAGTGTCATGTAGTCGACGTTCACATAACACCACTAGAGGAGAGACAACATACATCTCATCAAAATATCGAACGAATACCAAATTCACATGACTACTTATATCAAGACTTCTCCCATGTCCTCGAGAACAAATGTAACTACTCACAAATCATATTTGTGTTCATAATAAGAGGGATATTAATATGCATAAAGGATCTGAACATATGATCTTCCACCGAATAAACCAACTAGCATCAACTACACGGAATAATCAACACTACTATCAACCCACAGGTACCAATCTGAGGCTTTGAGACAAAGATCAGATACAAAAGACGAACTAAGGTTTGAGAGGAGATGGTGCTGGTGAAGATGTTGATGGAGATTGACCCCCTATCGATGAGAGGATCAATGGTGATTACGATGGTGATGATTTACCCCTCCCGGAGGGATGTTTCCTCGGTAGAACAGCTCCGCCGGAACCCTAGATTGGTTCTGCCAAGGTTCCGCCTCCAGACGGTGGCGCATCATCCCGAAAGCTTCCTTATGAATTTTTCTAGGGCAAAAGACACCATATACCAGAAGATGGGCATCGGGGGGCTGCCAGGTGGCCCACGAGGCAGGGGCGCGCCAAGGGGGGTAGGGTGCGCCGTCCACCCTCGTGGACGGTGGGTGGCCCCCCTCTGGTGCTTTCTTCGCCCAATATTTTTAATATATTCCAAAACTGACTTTTGTGGAGTTTCAGGACTTTTGGATTTGTGCATAATAGGTCTCTAATATTTGCTCCTTTTCCAGTCCAGAATTCCAGCTACCGGCATTGTCCCTCTTCATGTAAACCTTGTAAAATAAGAGAGGAAAGGCATAAGTATTGTGACATAGTGTGTAATAACATCCCATAATGCAATAAATATTGATATAAAAGCATGATGCAAAATGGACGTATCAACTCCCCCAAGCTTAGACCTCGCTTGTTCTCAAGCGGAAGCCAATATCGAAAAATATGTCCACATGTTTAGAGATAGAGGTGTCGATAAAATAAAATACGGACATGAGTGAGGGAGTCCTGGATTAGGGGGTCCTCGGACAGCCGGACTATGTACTTATGCCGGACTGTTGGACTATGAAGATACAAGATTGAAGACTTCGTCCCGTATCTGGGTGGGACTCTCCTTTGCGTGGAAGGCAAGCTTGGCAATTCGGATATGTAGATTTCCTTCTGTGTAACCGACTCTGTGTAACCCTAGCCCCCTCCGGTGTCTATATAAACCGGAGGGTTTAGTCCGTAGGACAGGAACAATCCTAATCATAGACTAGCTTCTAGGGTTTAGCCTCTATGATCTCGTGGTAGATCAACTCTTGAAATACTCATATCATCAAGATCAATCAAGCAGGAAGTAGGGTATTACCTCCATCGAGAGGGCCCGAACCTGGGTAAACATTGTGTCCCCCGCCTCCTGTTACCATTAGCCTTAGACGCATAGTTCGGGACCCCCTACCCGAGATCCACCGGTTTTGACACCGACATTGGTGCTTTCATTGAGAGTTCCACTGTGTCGTCACGGTAAGGCTTGATGGCTCCTCCAATCATCCACAACGATGCGATTCAGGGTGAGGTTTTCCTCCCCGGACAGATCTTCGTATTCGGCGGCTTCGCATTGTGGGCCAACTCGCTTGGCCATCTGGAGCAGATCGATAGCCATGCCCCTGGCCATCAGGTCAGGTTTGGAAGCTTGAACTACACTACCGACATCCGCGGAGACTTGATCTTCGACGGATTCGAGCCCATGATAGGTGCGTCGTACAGTCACGATGAGCGTGACTTACATCTGCCATCGGACTGTGTTCAGGAGATCACACCTACAGCTGCCCCGGCTCTAAATCCGGAGCAGATCATGCCATCCGAGGATGGGTGGATGGACCCCGCCACAGAGGCCGCACACTCAGCGGTGATAGAGCCGAACATAGACTTCGCCTCCAATGAGGTCTGCGTTATCGGACCCTCGGACTCGTCTCTGGCCATAGGCTCCGAAACGCGTGCATCCGTGCCCATCGAAACTGACTAGGCACCAATAATAGATTTTAGCTCTGCGGATATCTTTCAGCACTCGCCCTTGGGCCACGTGCTAAGCTCATTAAAATCTCTCTCCCTATCAGGAGACTCTTGGCCGAACTATGTCCGGCTTGAGTGGGAAGTGGACGACAAAGAAATTCGTTACCCACCCACCACCCACTTAATAGCCACTGTCGATGACTTAACCGACTTGCTTGATTTCGACTCCGAAGACATCGACGGTATGGACGATGATGCCGGAGAAGAACAGGAACCACCGCCCACAGGGCACTAGATGGCCACCTCATCATATGATATATATATGGTTGACACACCCAAAGAAAGCAATGGCGATGAGGCAACGGAGGATAATCCCCTTGAGAAGCAATCTAAATGCCGGTGTCAGCGGTGCCGCTCTAAGCCCCGCCATAGCAAAAATAGCGATACCGGCACAAGAGACAATAGCACTCCGGATGATGCCGAAGACGAAAACAATCCCGCCCAGCCAAGCACCGAGCAAGCCGGGCGAGACGATGGGCAAGCTAGCCTTGATGAACAGGCAATGGATAGAGACTCAGAGGACGACAATTACATGCCTCTCTCCGAAGACGAGGTGAGCCTCGGCGATGAAGAATTTATCGTGCGTGAGGATCTCGTCGAGCAGGAGCGCTTCAAGCGCCGGCTTATAGCCACTGCAAAAAGCCTGAAGAAAAAATAGCAGCAGCTTCAAGCTGATCAAGATCTGCTAACTGATAGATGGACTGAGGTCCTGGAAGCCGAGGAATACAGACTCGAGCGCCCAACCAAAAGTTACTTGAAGTGCAAGTTGTTAGCTCAATTCGAGGAGGAGGCACTAGAGCCTACACTACCAGCACAGGATGCAGCTGACCGGCCACCTCATGGCCGAGACAAAGCGGCATATCAGCCCGAACACCAGCCCGCACCCCATCGCCAAACAAATAAAAACACGAAGGTCCGAGGCTACACACATGACCTGCGAGACGAATTAGAAAACAAAGCAGGACAGTCAAGATTGATCTACGGATCACGGGGGCGTGCCCCAACGCATGACGATGACCGCCACGCTGGATATACTAAATACAAATCCGATCATGCCGAATACAACAGACCAGACTCATTTGCACTATGTCGTGACGTAGCCCTGCATAGAGGCGCCGCAAACCCCCTATGCTTCACTAACGAAGTAATGGAGCATGAATTCCCAGAAGGGTTTAAGCCCATGAATATTGACCCCTATGATGGGACTACATACCCCACGGTATGGATAGAAGATTTCCTTCTCCACATTCACATGGCCCGCGGCGATGATCTACATGCCATCAAGTACCTCCCACTAAAACTCAAGGGACCGGCTCGGCATTGGCTGAATAGTTTGCCGGCAAGCTCCATTCGAAGTTGGGAGAACCTGGAAGACGCATTCCTGGATAACTTTCAGGGCACTTATGTGGGACCACCGGATGCTGATGATTTAAGTCACATAACCCGATAGCCCGAAGAGTCAGCCAGGACATTCTGGACCCGGTTCCTAACTAAAAAGAGCCAAATCGTCAACTGTCCAGATGCCGAAGCCCTAGCGGCCTTTAAGCATAACATCCGTGACGAGTGGCTTGCCCGACACCTCGGCCAAGAGAAGACGAAGTCCATGGCAGCCCTCACGACACTCATGACCCACTTTTGTGCGGGCGAGGATAGCTGGTTCGCTCATAGCAACAACACATCAAGAAATCATGGCACCTCAGACGCCAGAGATAGCAGCGGCAAAGCCCTACGCAATAGACACAACCATCGCAATAATGGCGATAACACCGAAGACACGGCCGTCAATAACGGATTCAGTGGCTCTAAGTCCGGTCAGTGGAAAAAGGTATTCAAAAGAAACAATCCGGGCCCGTCCAGTCTGGACCGCATACTCGATCGCTTATGTCAAATTCACGGCACCCCCGATAAACCAGCCAACCACACCAATAGAGAATGTTGGGTGTTTAAACAGACCGGCAAGTTGAATGCCGAAAACAAGGAAAAGGGGTCGCATAGTGATGACGATGAGGAGCCCCGGCTGCCGAACACAGGAGGACAGAAGAAATTTCCTCCCCAAGTAAAAATGGTAAATATGATATACGCAACCATATTCCCAAGCGGGAGTGGAAGCGTGCACTAAGGGACATCTACGCGATGGAGCCAGTCACCCCAAAGTTCAACCCATGGTTTTCTTGTCAGATCACCTTCGATCGCAGGGACCATCCGACCAGTATTCGTCATGGCGGTTTGACCGTGCTGGTCCTCGACCCCATCATTGACGGATTCCACCTCACACGAGTCCTTATGGACGGTGGCAGCAGCCTGAACCTGCTCTATCAGGATACAGTGCACAAAATGGGCATCGATCCCTCAAGGATCAAACCCACCAAAACCACCTTTAAAGGTGTCATACCAGGTGTAGATGCTTGTTGTACGGGCTCAGTCACACTGTAAGTAGTCTTTGGATCTCCGGACAACTTCCAAAGCGATGAGTTAATCTTCGATATCGTCCCCTTCCGCAGTGGCTATCATGCACAGCTCGGACGAACTGCATTTGCCAGATTCAATGCGGTGCTGCATTATGCCTACCTAAAGCTCAAGATGCCAGGACCTCGCGGGGTTATAACAGTCAATGGAAACACAAAGCGCTCCCTCCGTACGGAGGAGCACACTGCAGCCCTCGCAGCAGAAGTACAGAGCAACCTTCTTTGGCAGACCTCCAATTCGGCAATTAAGCCCCCGGACACCGCCAAGCGAGTCTGAAGTACTCTGCAACAGGATCGTCCGGCACATCCAGAGCTCACCTAGCAATTCCGCCTCCGTCCTAGTCCCAGTCAAGCGGTGAAATTTGTGCCGCGCGTACATAATTACACACTTAAAATACCATGGGCTTAGACGGAGGCACAACTAGAATGTGGTCCACAATGCAGCTCAACCGCCTCAGGATCCATATACCTTCACCCTTTTCTTTCTTTCAGGTCCCTATCTTCTTGTGGCTCTTCCGATAACCTGATTATCGTTCCCATCACGGGAAGGAAACACTAAGGAGGCAAGAAGCTTTGACGTACGAGCGAATCCCCAGGTGGTCTCTGATAACGATCTCTATACCTGTTTTTCCATACCCGCACGCAGCTCGCTCTTGGTTAGGACATGTCAAATAGTACTATTTTTCTTATCGCACTACTTGTATACATACGTCTTGACGTATCATCCAAATAACAATGGAAAATAATGTACAGCGTCAGCTTATTATTACATTTCTTTTTCTTTTTCCTTGACTTTTTTTATTATAAATTGCACCCGTACATTTTGCTACGATTAAGTTCGCCAGGGGCTTCAGTGTGCCCCATAACACGACAAGAAAAGTCCGAACAGTTTCAACAGTGCGACACCCCGAACTTATAGCATTATATGCATCAGCTCTGAATCATGTCTTGGGTCAATAGTTGGGTTGCCCGGCTCCCATGTTTTGCTGCCTTACGTTCTGCTATATCAGCTAAGGTGGCACAGGGAGAACTACTGCGATTGTGTCCCGATTCTTTCGGACGAGCACCTCAGTAGAGAAAGCCGAAAATTGACTGTCATGATGCGGCAAGAGCTGGTCGCTGTTCGAGAGGTTTCAAATCCTTAAAGAATTTTTCCGCTTCGGGCAAGGAATCGGTCTTTGTCCGATTTAGGCATGTATAGTGCCCCATGTTCGGCCTTCCGAGTACCAGGAGCTACGCCGAAATTTAAAATTATCGAACTTCTATGGCTAAGTGAGAGTAATAAAGTTGTATAGTCCGATTGCCTTGTTCGTTGCGCTAAACACCTCCTTAAAGGACCAAAAATTTGGATAAAGAGTGTTTAGATTTATCCCGAACACCCCTGTACTAGTTACATGGGGGCAGAAGCCGACGACTGGCGAACTCTCAGATTTTATAAACGGTCGCACAGAAGGTAAAATTTTAAATCAACAAGTGTTATAATGCGCAAAAGAACTTTTTTCATATTACAGAATAAAATGAGTACATTCACTCAAAGATTATATCCTTAGCACATTCCTCCGCCACAAGGAGGGAGCCCTTCAGGACACTATCATAATACTTTTCGGGGTGGCGATGCTCCTTGCCCTTCGGCGGCCCTTCGGTCATCAGCTTCTCGGCATCCATCTTCGCCCAGTGCACTTTTGCGCGCGCGAAGGCCATTTGCGCACCTTCAATGCAAACTAACCGCTTTATAACTTCAAGCCGTGGGCAGGCACTCACAAGCCGCTTTACTAGGCCGAAGTAGCTGCTGGGCAGAGGCTCGGCAGGCCACAGTCGGACTATGAGGTCCTTCATGGCCAGTTAGGCCGCCTTGTGCATTTCGACCAGTTGCTTCAGCTGGTCGCTCAAGGGCATCGGATGCTCGGTCCCAATATACTGAGACCAGAACAACTTCTCCGTCGTGCTCCCTTCTTCGGCTCGGTAGAACTCTACGGCATCAGATATGCTGCGCGGCAGATCTGCGAACGCTCCTGGAGAGCTCCAAATTCGGGTAAGTAAAAGGAAAGTCTCCTTCACATGCTTGCTTTGCATAATGAATGCCTTACCCGCTGCAATCTTCTTGGCCGCCTGAATCTCCTGGAGGGCCTTTTGGGCTTCGACTTTGGCATCTCGCGTGCTTTGGAGGGCCTTAGCAATCTCGGACTCTTGCATCTTAGAGTCACGCTCCAAGGACTTGTATTTTTGGACGAAATCTTGGAGCTCTTGCTAGACCTCATTGACCCGGGCCTCTTGCTTCTCACGCTCGGCGTGCTCCTTGGCTGCTTTGTCTTCGGCCTCGGTCAGCGCCGTCTTAAGGGCCGCCACTTCGGTCGTGGCCCCTAGTAAGGTTCATGAGGCTTTCATCAGCAGAAACCATTTTTTCTTTCTAAATATACAGATGGGATATTGTGTACCTTTGTTTTCCTCGAGCTGCCTCTTCACGAGGCCAATCTCTCCCTCGGTCCACTCCAGGTCCCGCTTCAGTTCGGAGACCTCCGTAGTACGAGCGGCAGCGGCCAGCAGTGATGCCTGCTTATTCACATAGACATCTTCTATTTGACTCCTGCGGATATTATTTGATCCTCTGTTCGGCCTTTCTTTCTGAACACCAAACAGAGCATCAGGGGCTACTGTCTATACTGTGATATTTTCTTACAATTCTGTTACTTACCTCAAAGCCTGTTAGGAGGCTGGCGCAGGCTTCGGTCAATCCGCTTTTGGCAGACCGGACCTTCTCAATCACCGTACTCATAATGGTACGGTGTTCTTCATCAATGGAAGCACCGCTAAGTGCTTCAAGCAAGTTATCCGATGCCTCTAGATGGATAGAGGTCATCGGTACAGGCGGCTCGTCCCCCTTAGAGAGAGGCTGCCTGCCTGAATCTAGAACCACTTGGGTTTCCGGAGCCGTATTCGGCTGGGGGCCAGATTTGCTGTGGGCCCCGTTATCGGAGTCCATGGGGGTCTCCCCCCCCCCATGTGCCCGGCGATTGGGATTTCGCCTGGGGGCGTCTCCAGAACTGTCTCCCCCTGGTCCGGTATCCTCTGAGACAACACCTCGGTGTCGTCCGCAGGCCTGGGGGAGGAGGCTGTCGGGAGTGAATCACTGTTCATCACCGACGAGCCCAGGGACCCCTCCGAAGAGGATACCTCGATGTGGGATTTGGCGGACAGCATATGCGTGTTCGGCATGATAAGAAGCAATAAAGCAAAACATACTGGAAGTATTATGGTGTCCCGATACTTACGACTTAGCCAGGGGATTGTCCCTAGGCAACCACTCCTCACCGCTGTAGGTGGCCGTGGTGGAGTGGTCCGGAAGGAAGGTCTTTTCCTTCTTGGACGCCTCGGCCTCCCCCTGCAGGGCGGCCTTTCTCTTCTCCCCCCCCCCGGGTTGGGTGGGAGGGATTTCCTCTTCCTCCTCCTCGTCTTCGTTGGAGGAGTGCGCCTCAGTGTCTTCGGACGTCACGTCTGATACAACCTTGCGCGGGAGACCTTTCGTGGTCCATGCGGCCTTCCTCTTGTCCTTCTTCTCCGACACCTCATAGGGCGCTGGAAACAACATCTTCGTTAGAAGAGTCGATTCTGGATCTTCAGGTAGCGGAGCCGGACACTCAATCTGCTCTGCTATCGCTACCCAGTCCTATTAAATTGGCATGGAGGCTTAGATTCCTCTCACGAATATGCTGGGGAAAGGCACATCTTGCAAAATATAAAAAACTTACCGGATTGGCGGGGCGCTTTGCGCTGAGTCCGTGATCTTTGGTTATGGTCGGTGGTACCTCGGTGGCCTTGAACAGCACCTTCCAGACATCTTTGTGCGTCATGTCAAAGAGCTCTCGTAGCGTCTGGTGTTGGGCCGGGTCGAACTCCCACATATTGTAAGCTCCTCTCTGACACGAAAGGATCCGGCGGATGAGCATGACCTGGACCATGTTGACAAGCTTGATTTTCTTGCCTATCATATTAAGTCCGGTCAGCTCCACCGATGAGCCCGAGGGTAAGCCCTTCTCTTTCCAGGAGGTGAGCCGCCTGGGGACGCCGGATCGAAATTCGGGGGTTGCTGCCCAGTTGGTGTCGCGTGGCTTGGTGATGTAGAACCACCCCGATTTCCACCCCTTTACGGTCTCCACAAAGGAGCCTTCAGGCCAGGTGACATTGGGCATCTTGCCCACCATGGCTCCTCCACACTCCTCTTGCTGGACAACAACCACCTTTGGCTTCACGTTGAAGGTCTTCAGCCATAGGCCGAAGTGGGGCGTAATGTGGAGGAAGGCCTCGCACATGATGATAAACGCCAAGATGTTGAGGATGATATTGGGGGCCAGATCATGGAAGTCCAGCCCGTAGTAGAACATAAGTCTACGAACGAATGGGTGGAGGGGGAATCCCAGTCCGCGGATGAAGTGAGAAAGGAACACTACCCTCTCCTGGGGTTTCGGAGTCGGGACGATTTTCCCTTTAGCCAGAAGCCGGTGATCGATGTTTGTGGACAGGTATCCAGCCTCCCGAAGCTTCGTGATGCCCTCCTCTGTTACCATCCACTTGCCTCCCACTCCGGACATGCTTGGAATGGCTTTACGGAGAAGGTGAGAACTTGGGCACTAGAGCTCGAGCGAGGGAGAATGGATGAGTAGAGTAAGAAGAAGGTGTGGGTGAAAAGGGGAATCCTTATCTCTTTATAAAGGCGGTAGAAACCATGCGCCTCCCCACTTGCCCTATAAACTCGCTTATTCCCCAAGCGTCGTGTTGATGGCACAGTTAGGTTACCCACACCAGTATTGATGAGAATCCCGTGATAAGGGGACACGATCTCTGCTTCAATAAGACGTGCCAGTAAAACCGCCTCGCAAGATGTGCAGTAGCAGGTTGAGAAAAATGGTTCGAATAAGGACCGGGCGCGGCGTGATGTCACCTATGAAAAGTTGTTAGCAGATTAGACTTGTGGAATATTGTGCTCTCTACGGTGGTATGTGGAATTTAATTTGCAGAGCCGGACACGATTCATGTGTTTAAAACCTACCTTGGAGTATTCAGAGAAGGAACCCGCCTTGCAATGCCGAAGACAATCTAAGCACCGGACTCATCGTCATTGAAGCCTGGTTCAGGGGCTACTAAGGGAGTCCTGGATTAGGGGGTCCTCGGATAGCCGGACTATGTACTTATGTCGGACTGTTGGACTATGAAGATACAAGATTGAACACTTCGTCTCGTGTCCGGGTGGGACTCTCCTTTGCGTGGAAGGCAAGCTTGGAATTCGGATATCTAGATTTCCTTCTCTGTAACCGACTCTGTGTAACCCTAGCCCCCTCCAGTGTCTATATAAACCGGAGGGTTTAGTCCGTAGGATAGGAACAATCATAATCATAGGCTAGCTTCTAGGGTTTAGCCTCTACGATCTCGTGGTAGATCAACTCTTGTAATACTCATATCATCAAGATGAATCAAGCAGGAAGTAGGGTATTACCTCCATCGAGAGGGCCCAAACGTGGGTAAACATTGTGTCCCCCGCCTCCTGTTACCATTAGCCTTAGACGCATAGTTCGGGACCCCCTACCCGAGATCCACCAGTTTTGACACCGACAATGAGGGCATCATGATCATTCTTAGAACAGCAACATATATATATTGTCATATGATTTCTTATGCTAAACTAACAATCTATTCACAATGTAAAGTATGAATCAGAAACTTCATTGAAAACTAGCAAACTATAATCTCAGTCATTGAAGCAATTGCAATTTATCATAACATCGGAAAGAGTCAATATATAAGAGCTTTTCAGCAAGTCTACGTACTCAACTATCGTTTAATCTTTCACAATTGCTAACACTCACGCAATACTTATGGGTATGAAGTTTTAATCAGACACAGAGAAAGATAGGGGCTTATAGTTTTGCCTCCCGACCTTTTACCTCAAGGGTAATGTCAACAATAATGCTTTAGGAAAACCTACAGCTAATTGGATATATATATCAGGATCTTTCCAACACATAGTGCTTGCCAAAGGATAAAGTGTAAAAAGGAAAGGTGAAGATCACCATGACTCTTGTATAAGGTAGAAGAAAAAAATAAAAGATAGGCCCTTCGCAGAGGGAAGCAGAGGTTGTCATGCGCTTTTTTGGTTGGATGCTCAAAATCTTAATGCAAAAGAACGTCACTTTATATTGCCACTTGTGATAGGGACCTTTATTATGCAGTCCGTCGCTTTTATTTCTTCCATATCACAAGCTCATATAAAGCTCATTTTCTCCACACTAATAGATCCTACATATTTAGAGAGCAATTTTTATTGCTTGCAACAATGACAACTTACTTGAAGGATCTTACTCAATCCATAGGTAGATATGGTGGACTCTCATGGCAAAACTGGGTTTAAGGATGATTGGAAGCACAAGTAGTATCTCTACTTGGTGCAAAGGATTTGGCTAGCATGAGGGGGAAAGGCAAGCTCAACATGTTGGATGATCCATGAAAATATAATTTATTTCGGATATAAGAAAACATAACCCATTATGTTGTCTTCCTTGTCCAACATCAACTTTTTAGCATGTCATATTTTAATGAGTGCTCACAATCATAAAATATGTCCAAGATAGTATATTTATATGTGAAAACCTCTCTTTCTTTATTACTTCCTATTAATTGCAACGATGACCAAAACTATGTTTTTCAACTCTCAACAACTTTTATTCATCATACTCTTTATATGTGAAGTCATTACTCTCCATAAGATCAATATGATCTTTTTATTTCTTTTTATTCTTTCCCTTTCTTTTATTCCCTCAAGATCATAGCAAGATAGCAAAGCCCTCGACTCAAAACTAATATTTGTTATATATAGCTCACGGACTCGATTACATAGATAAGGATCAACACAAAACTCAAAGCTACATCATACTAAACTTTATTCTACTAGATCAAGATATAACAAAAAGGATCGAACTAAGAAAAATGGTAAAGATATAAGTGTGATGGTGATACAATACTGGGACACCTCCCCCAAGCTTGGCAGTTGCCAAGGGGAATGCCCATACCCATTCATTTATGTCTCTTTCTTCGGAGGTGGTGATGTGATATTTTTGGTGATGATGCCCCTTAGGATACGGTTCTTTACCTCGAGCTTACTAACTTGCTACTTAAGATCCATTGTTTCCTTACGGAGTTTACCCGCGACGGTTAAAGCTCCTTTCACCCATGGATGTTGCATAGCTGCGGGAGAACAAGTAACACTCTTTTTCATATTTTCATAAGAAAGAAATCTAGCATTGGGAGGGATGACCGAGTTTGGAATTGCTGAGCTTTGGAGTTCCTCCATCATAAATCTGGCTTGGAGACGAGAGGTAACTTCTTCATCATCCTCCATGGCATCTATCCTTTTCAAGTTGGCCTCCATCTCCTCCTCCGTTGATGGCCCAAAGTGATCAACATTGTTGTTTGCTTTTGGCCACGGTGTCGGGTGAGATACCCGACTCTCCCCGACTGACTCTTGAGAAGACATCTTGCTCTAGATCTACTGCAGAAACAGCTCAAAATGAAAAATAGAGGATTTTGTCATTGTACGGCGGTCAAAACCTTCGGGAGATTATATAATGAATTTTTACCTACCAAAAGAAGTATCGTGCAAGAAAACGGAGTCCGGAGGCATGAGGTCTCCACTTCAGACTACTTCTTATTTTCCTATTTTTTTAATATTCCAAAATGGAGAAAAAAATGCTATTGGAACTGTTTTGGAGTTGGTTTACTTACCGTACCACATACCTATTCCTTTTCGGAGTCTGAAACGTTCTGGAAAGTGTCCCTTATGTACTCCTCCAAGGTTACGGTGTCACTAACATTGGTTTCAACATTTATGGGATTACCTGAGATATAATGTTTGATTCTTGGACCGTTCACCACCTTCAGCATTGTTGATTTTTATGGCATCGGAACGATAGACCTCCTCGACAACGTAAGGACCTTCCCATTAGAGAGAAGTTTTCTGGCAAAAATTCTTAAACGAGAGTTGTATAGCAAAACATAATCACCTACGTTAAACTCACGATTTTGTATCCTTTTGTCATGCCATCTTTTAACTTGTTCTTTAAATAGTTTGGTGTTCTCATAGGCCTGGATTCTCCTTTCATCAAGTGAGCTAATGTCAAATAGCCTCTTCTCACCGGCAAGTTTGAAATCATAATTGAGCTCTTTAATAGCCCAATATGCCTTATGTTCTAGTTCAAGAGGTAAGTGACATGCTTTTCCATAAACCATTTTATACGGAGACATGCCCATAGGATTTTTATATGCAGATCTATAGGCCCATAATGCATCATCAAGTTTCTTGGACCAATTCTTTCTAGATCTATTAACAGTCCTTTGCAAAATTAATTTAATCTCTCTATTACTCAATTCTACTTGACCATTAGACTGAGGGTGGTATGGAGATGCAATCTATGATTAACATCATACTTAGCAAGCATTTTATGAAAAGCACCATGAATAAATGTGAACCACCATCAGTCATTAAGTATATAGGGACTCCTAACCTCGGAAAAATAACTTCTTTAAGCATCTTAATAGAGGTGTTATGATCAGCACTACTAGTCGGAATAGCTTCTACCCACTTAGTAACGTAATCAACAGCAACTAAAATATGTGTATACCCATTAGAGGAAGGAAAAGGTCCCATATAATCAAAGCCCCAAACATCAAATGGTTCAATAACAAGTGAATAGTTCATAGGCATTTCTTGACATCTACTAATATTACCAATTCTTCGACATTCATCACAAGACAAGACAAACTTACGGGCATCTTTGAAGAGAGTAGGCCAATAAAAACCAGATTGCAATACCTTATGTGCAGTTCTATCTCCCGTGTGGTGTCCTCCATATGCCTCAGAGTGACAGTTGCGTAGGATCTGTTCCTGTTCATGCTCAGGTACACAACATCTAATAACACCTTCTACTCCTTCTTTATAAAGGTGGGGGTCATCTCAGAAGTAATCTTAAATCATAGAAAAACTTTTTCTTTTGCTGGTATGTGAAACTAGGTGGTATAATTTTAGCAACAACGTAATTAGCATAATCAGCATACCAAGGAGCAGTACGAGAAGAATTTATGACAGCCAATTGTTCATCAGGAAAGCTATCATCAATAGGTAGTGGGTCATCAAGAACATTTTCTAACCTAAACAAGTTGTCTGCAACGGGGTTCTCAGCTCCCTTTCTATCAATAATATGCAAATCAAATTCTTGTAGCAAGAGAACCCATCTAATAAGTCTAGGTTTAGCATCTTTCTTTTCCATAAGGTATTTAATAGCAGCACAATCAGTGTGAACAGTTACTTTGGAATCAACAATATAAGGTCTGAACTTATCACAAGCAAATACAACTGCTAAAAATTATTTTTCAGTGGTAGCATAATTTCTATGGGCACTGTCTAGTGTTTTACTAGCATATTGGATAACATTTAGTTTCTTATCAACTCTTTGTCCTAGAACAGCACCTACAGGATAATCACTAGCATCACACAAGATTTCAAAGGGTAAATTCCAATCAGGTGGCTGAACAATAGGTGCAGAAATCAAGGCTTTCTTAAGTATTTCAAATGCTTCTACACAATCATCATCAAAGACAAAAGGAACATCTATTTGTAAGAGATTACTCAGAGGCCTAGAAATTTTTGAGAAGTCTTTAATGAACCTCCTATAAAAACCGGCATGACCAAGGAAACTTCGTATACCTTTGATGTCCTGAGGACACGACATCTTTTCAGTAGCATCCACTTTAGCTTTATCAACTTCAATACCTCTTTCAGAAATTTTATGCCCCAAGACAATACCTTCATTAACCATAAAGTGGCACTTCTCCCAATTCAAGACAAGATTAGTTTCTTCAGTCTCTGCAAGACTCGATCAAGGTTGCTAAAGCAATCATCAAAAGAAGTTCCATACACAGAGAAATCATCCATGAAAACCTCAACAATCTTTTCACAAAAGTCAGAGAATATAGCAGTCATACATCTTTGAAAGGTAGCAGGTGTATTACATGTTGCAAATATGCCCTAGAGGAAATAATAAAAGGATTATTATTATATTTCCTTGTTCATGATAATTGTCTTTATTCATGCTATAACTGTATTATCCGGAAATCGTAATACACATGTGAATACATAGACCATAAAATGTCCCTAGTAAGCCTCTAGTTGACTAGCTCGTTGATCAACAGATAGTCATGGTTTCCTGGCTATGGACATTGGATGTCGTTGATAACGGGATCACATCATTAGGAGAATGATGTGATGGACAAGACCCAATCCTAAGCATAGCACAAGATCGTGTAGTTCGTTTTGCTAGAGCTTTTCCAATGTCAAGTATCTTTTCCTTAGACCATGAGATCGTGTAACTCCCGGATACTGTAGGAGTGCTTTGGGTGTACCAAACGTCACAACGTAACTGGGTGACTATAAAGGTGCACTACAGGTATCTCTGAAAGTGTCTGTTGGGTTGACAAGGATCGAGACTGGGATTTGTCACTCCGTATGACGGAGAGGCATCTCTGGGCCCACTCGGTAATGCATCATCATAATGAGCTCAAAGTGACCAAGTGTTTGGTCACGGGATCATGCATTAAGGTACGAGTAAAGTGACTTGCAGGTAACGAGACTGAACGAGGTATTGGGATACCGACGATCGAGTCTCGGGCAAGTAACGTACCGATTGACAAAGGGAATTGTATACGGGGTTGTTTAAATCCTCGACATCGTGGTTCATCCGATGAGATCATTGAGGAGCATGTGGGAGCCAACATGGGTATCCAGATCCCGCTGTTGGTTATTGCCCGAGAGCCATCTCGGTCATGTCTATGTGTCTCCCGAACCCGTAGGGTCTACACACTTAAGGTTCGGTGACGCTAGGGTTGTATGAATATGAGTATGCAGCAAACCGAATGTTGTTTGGAGTCCTGGATGAGATCCCGGACGTCACGAGGAGTTCCGGAATGGTCCGGAGGTAAAGAATTATATATAGGAAGTGTTGTTTCGGCCATCGGGAAAGTTTCGGGGTCACCCGGTATTGTACCGGGACCACCGGAAGGGTCCCGGGGGTCCACCGGGTGGGGCCACCCATCACGGAGGGCCCCATGGGCTGAAGTGGGGAGGGGAACCAGCCCATAGTGGGCTGGTGCGCCCCCCTTGGCCCACCCCCTACACCTAGGGTTGAAACCCTAGGGTGGGGGGCGCCCCACTTGCCTTGGGGGGCACTCCACCCCCTGGCCGCCGCCCCCCTTGGGAGATCAGATCTCCAAGGGCCAGCGCCCCCCCCCCCCTGGGGGCCTATATAAAGGGAGGGGAGGGAGGGGCAGCCGCACCCTGAAGTTCTAGCGCCTCCCGTCCCCTGCTACACCTCTTCCTCCTCCCGCAGTAGCTTGGCGAAGCCCAGCCGGAGTTCTGCTGCATCCACCACCACGCCGTCGTGCTGTAGGATCATCATCAACCTCTCCTTTCCCCCTTGCTGGATCAAGACGGAGGAGACGTCACGCTGACCGCATGTGTGTTGAACGCGGAGGTGCCGTCCGTTTGGTGCTAGGATCTCCGGTGATAGGATCACGACGAGAACGAGTACCTCAACCCCGTTCTTTTGAACGCTTCCGCTTGAGATCTACAAAGTGGTATGTAGATGCATCACTCTTTCACTCGTTTCTTAGATAAACTCATAGATGGATCTTGGTGAAATCGTAGGAAAAAATTTAATTTTCTGCAACGTTCCCCAACAGTGGCATCATGAGCTAGGTCTATGCGTAGTTCTCTAATGCACAAGTAGAACATAATTTTGTTGTGGGCGTAGATCTTGTCAACTTGCTTGCCACTACTAGTCTTTTCTTGCTTCAGCGGTATTGTGGGATGAAGCGGCAAGGACCGACCTTACACGTACGCTTACGTGAGACAGGTTCCACCGACTGACATGCACTAGTTGCATAAGGTGGCTAGCGGGTGTCTGTCTCTCCCACTTTAGTTGGAGCGGATTCGATGAAAAGGGTCCTTATGAAGGGTAAATAGAAGTTGACAAAATCACGTTGTGGTTATTCGTAGGTAAGAAAACGTTCTTGCTAGAACCCAATTGCAGCCACGTAAAAGATGCAACAACAATTAGAGGACGTCTAACTTGTTTTTTCAGCAATTGTCATGTGATGTGATATGGCCAGAAGTTGTGATGAATGATGAATGATATATTGTGATGTATGAGATCATGTTCTTGTAATAGGAATCACGACTTGCATGTCGATGAGTATGACAACCGGCAGGAGCCATAGGAGTTGTCTTCATTTTTTGTATGACCTGCGTGTCATTGAAGAACGCCATGTAAATTACTTTACTTTATTGCTAAACGTGTTAGCCATAGAAGTAGAAGTAGTCGTTGGCGTGACAACTTCATGAAGATACGATGATGGAGATCATGGTGTCATGCCGGTGACGAAGATGATCATGGAGCCCCGAAGATGGAGATCAAAGGAGCTATATGATATTGGCCATATCATGTCACTACTATATAATTGCATGTGATGCTTATTATTTTTATGCATCTTGTTTACTTAGAACGACGGTAGTAAATAAGATGATCCCTTACAACAATTTCAAGAAGTGTTCTCCCCTAACTGTGCACCGTTGCTAAAGTTCGTCATTTCGAAGCACCACGTGATGATCGGGTGTGATAGATCCTTACGTTCACATACAACGGGTGTAAGGCAGTTTTACACATGCAAAACACTTAGGGTTAACTTGACGAGCCTAGCATGTACAGACATGGCCTCGGAACACAAAGACCGAAAGGTCGAACACGAGTCATATGGAAGATACGATCAACATGGAGATGTTCACCGATGATGACTAGTCCGTCTCACGTGATGATCGGACACGGCCTAGTCGACTCGGATTTTGTAACACTTAGATGACTAGAGGGATGTCTAATCTGAGTGGGAGTCCATTGAAATAATTTGATTAGATGAACTTAATTATCATGAACTTAGTCTAAAACCTTTGCAAATATGTCTTGTAGATCAAATGGCCGCCGCTCATGTCAACATGAACTTCAATGCGTTCCTAGAGAAAACCAAGCTGAAAGATGATGGCAGCAACTATACGGACTGGGTCCGAAACCTGAGGATCACCTCATAGCTGCCAGGAAACAATATGTCCTAGAAGGACCGCTAGGTGATGCACCCGTCCTAGAGAACCAAGACGTTATGAATGCTTGGCAGTCTCACGCTGATGATTACTCCCTCGTTCAGTGCGGCATGCTTTACAGCTTAGAACCGGGGCTCCAAAAGCGTTTTGAGCAACACGGAGCATATGAGATGTTCGAGGAGCTGAAACTAGTTTTCCAAGCTCATGCCCGGGTTGAGAGATATGAAGTCTCCGACAAGTTCTATAGTTGTAAGATGGAGGAAAACAGTTCTGTCAGTGAGCACATACTCAAAATGTCTGGGTTGCACAACCGCCTGTCCCAACTGGACATTAACCTCCCGGATGAGGCGGTCATTGACAGAATCCTTCAGTCGCTCCCACCAAGCTACAAGAGCTTTGTGATGAACTACAATATGCAGGGGATGGTGAAGACCATTCCTGAAGTATTTTCAATGCTGAAGTCAGTAGAGGTTGAAATCAAGAAAGAACATCAAGTGTTGATGGTCAATAAGACCACTAAGTTCAAGAAGGGCAAGGGCAAGAAGAACTTCAAGAAGGATGGCAAGGATGTTGCCACGCCCGGTAAGCCAGTTACCGGGAAGAAGTCAAAGAATGGACCCATGCCTGAGACTGAGTGCTTTTATTGCAAGGGGAAGGGTCACTGGAAGCGGAACTGCCCCAAATACTTAGCGGATAAGAAGGCCGGCAACACTAAAGGTATATTTGATATACATGTAATTGATGTGTACCTTACCAGTACTCGTAGTAACTCCTGGGTATTTGATACCGGTGCCATTGCTCATATTTGTAACTCACAGCAGGAGCTGCGGAATAAGCGGAGACTGGCGAAGGACGAGATGACGATGCGCGTCGGGAATGGTTCCAAGGTCGATGTGATCGCCATCGGCACGCTGCCTCTACATTTACCTACGGGATTAGTTTTAAACCTTAATAATTGTTATTTAGTGCCAAGTTTGAGCATGAACATTGTATCTGGGTCTCGTTTGATACGAGATGGCTACTCATTTAAATCCAAGAATAATGGTTGTTCTATTTATATGAGAGATATGTTTTATGGTCATTCCCCGATGGTCAATGGTTTATTCTTAATGAATCTCGAGCGTAACATTACACATATTCATAGTGTTAGTACCAAAAGATGCAAAGTTGATAACGATAGTCCCACATACTTGTGGCACTGCCGCCTTGGTCACATTGGTGTCAAGTGCATGAAGAAGCTCCATGCTGATGGACTTTTGGAGTCTCTCGATTATGAACCATTTGACACATGAGAACCATGCCTCATGGGCAAGATGACCAAGACTCCGTTCTCCGGAACAATGGAGCGAGCAACCAACTTGTTGGAAATCATACATACCGATGTGTGCGGTCCAATGAGCGTTGAGGCTCGCGGAGGATATCGTTATGTTCACACTCTCACAGATGACTTGAGTAGATATGGGTATGTCTACTTAATGAAACACAAGTCTGAGACCTTTGAAAAGTTCAAGGAATTTCAGAACGAGGTAGAGAATCAACATGACCGAAAGATAAAGTTCCTATGGTTAGATCGTGGAGGAGAATATTTAAGTCATGAATTTGGTACACACTTAAGGAAATGTGGAATTGTTTCACAGCTCACGCCGCCTGGAACACCTCAGCGTAACGGTGTGTCCGAATGTCGTAATCACACTCTATTGGATATGGTGCGGTCTATGATGTCTCTTACCGATTTACTGCTATCATTTTGGGGATACGCTCTAGAGACAGCTACATTCACTTTAAATAGGGCACCGTCTAAATCCGTTGAGACGACACCGTATGAATTATGGTTTGGGAAGAAACCTAAGTTGTCATTTCTAAAAGTTTGGGGATGCGATGCTTATGTCAAGAAACTTCAACCTAAAAAGCTCGAACCCAAGTCAGAAAAATGCGTCTTCATAGGATACCTAAGAAACCATTGGGTACACCTTCTACTTAAGATCCGAGGGCAAGATCTTTGTTGCCAAGAACGGATCCTTTCTGGAAAAAGAGTTTCTCTCGAAAGAAGTAAGTGGGAGGAAAGTACAACTCGATGAAGTACTACCTCTTGAACAGGAAAGTGGTGCAGCTCAGGAAGATATTCCTGTGATACCTACACCAACTGGAGAGGAAAATAATGATGATGATCAAGGTACTTCAGATCAAGTTGCTACTGAACTTCGTAGGTCCACAAGGACACGTTCCGCACCAGAGTGGTACGGCAACCCTGTCCTGGAAATCATGTTGTTAGACAACGGTGAACCTTCGAACTATGAAGAAGCGATGGCAGGCCCAGATTCCAACAAATGGCTTGAAGCCATGCGATCCGAGATAGAATCCATGTATGAAAACAAAGTATGGACTTTGACAGGCTTGCCCGATGATCGGTGAGCGATAGAAAACAAATGGATCTTTAAGAAGAAGACGGACGCGGATGGAAATGTTACCATCTATAAAGCTCGACTTGTTGCTAAGGGTTATCGACAAGTTCAAGGGGTTGACTACGATGAGACATTCTCTCCCGTAGCGAAGCTAAAATACGTCCGAATCATGTTAGCAATTGCCGCATACTATGATTATAAGATATGGCAGATGGACGTCAAAACGGCATTCCTTAACGGGCATCTTAAGGAAGAACTGTATATGATGCAGCCGGAGGGTTTTGTCGATCCTAAGAATGCTAACAAAGTATGCAAGCTCCAGCGATCCATTTATGGGCTGGTGCAAGCATCTCGGAGTTGGAACATTCGCTTTGATGAGATGATCAAAGCGTTTGGGTTTATGCAGACTTAGGGAGAAGCCTGCGTTTACAAGAAAGTGAGTGGGAGCTCTGTAGCATTTCTCATATTATATGTAGATGACATACTCTTGATGGGAAATGATATAGAACTTTTGGACAGCATTAAGGCCTACTTGAATAAGTGTTTTTCAATGAAGGGCCTTGGAGAAGCTGCTTACATATTAGGCATCAAGATCCATAGGGATAGATCAAGACGCCTCATAGGTCCTTCACAAAGCACATACCTTGACAAGATTTTGAAGAAGTTCAAAATGGATCAGTCCAAGAAGGAGTTCTTGCCTGTATTGCAGGGTGTGAGATTGAGCTCGGCTCAATGCCCGACCACGGCAAAAGATAAAGAAGAGATGAGTGTCATCCCCTATGCTTCAGCCATAGGATCTATTATGTATGCCATGCTATGTACCAGACCTGATGTAAACCTTGCCGTAAGTTTGGTAGGAAGGTACCAAAGTAATCCCGGCAAGGAACACTGGACAGCGGTCAAGAATATCCTAAAGTACCTGAAAAGGACAAAGGACATGTTTCTCGTTTATGGAGGTGATGAAGATCTCGTCGTAAAGGGTTACGTCGACGCTAGCTTCGACACAGATCTGGATGACTCTAAGTCACAAACCGGATACGTGTATATGTTGAATGGTGGAGCAGTAAGCTGGTGCAGCTGCAAGCAGAGCGTCGTGGCGGGATCTACATGTGAAGCGGAGTACATGGCAGCCTTAGAGGCAGCACATAAAGCAATTTGGGTGAAGGAGTTCATCACCGACCTAGGAGTCATACCAAATGTGTCGGGGCCGATCAAACTCTTCTGTGACAACACTGGAGCTATTACCCTTGCCAAGGAGCCCAGGTTTCACAAGAAGACCAGGCACATCAAGCGTTGCTTCAACTCCATCCGTGAAAATGTTCAAGATGGAGACATAGATATTTGCAAAGTACATACGGATCTGAATGTCGCAGATCCGTTGACTAAACCTCTCTCGTGAGCAAAACATGATCAACACCAGAACTCTATGGGTGTTCGATTCATCACAATGTAACTAGATTATTGACTCTAGTGCAAGTGGGAGACTGTTGGAAATATGCCCTAGAGGCAATAATAAAAGGATTATTATTATATTTCCTTGTTCATGATAATTGTCTTTATTCATGCTATAACTGTATTATCCGGAAATTGTAATACACGTGTGAATACATAGACCATAAAATGTCCCTTGTAAGCCTCTAGTTGACTAGCTCGTTGATCAACAGATAGTCATGGTTTCCTGGCTATGGACATTGGATGTCGTTGATAACGGGATCACATCATTAGGAGAATGATGTGATGGACAAGACCCAATCCTAAGCATAGCACAAGATCATGTAGTTCGTTTTGCTAGAGCTTTTCCAATGTCAAGTATCTTTTCCTTAGACCATGAGATCGTGTAACTCCCGGATACCGTAGGAGTTCTTTGGGTATACCAAACGTCACAACGTAACTGGGTGACTATAAAGGTGCACTACAGGTATCTCTAAAAGTGTCTGTTGGGTTGACACGGATCGAGACTGGGATTTGTCACTCCGTATGACGGAGAGGTATCTCTGGGCCCACTCGGTAATGCATCATCATAATGAGCTCAAAGTGACCAAGTGTTTGGTCACGGGATCATGCATTACGGTACGAGTAAAGTGACTTGCAGGTAACGAGACTGAATGAGGTATTGGGATATCGACGATCGAGTTTCGGGCAAGTAACGTACCGATTGACAAAGGGAATTGTATACGGGGTTGTTTAAATCCTCGACATCATGGTTCATCCGATGAGATCATCGAGGAGCATGTGGGAGCCAACATGGGTATCCTGATCCCGCTGTTGGTTATTGACCGAGAGCCGTCTCGGTCATGTCTACGTGTCTCCCAAACCCGTAGGGTCTACACACTTAAGGTTCGGTGACGCTAGGGTTGTATGAATATGAGTATGCAGCAAACCGAATGTTGTTCGGAGTCCCAGATGAGATCCCGGAAGTCTTGAGGAGTTCCGGAATGGTCCAGAGGTAAAGAATTATATATAGGAAGTGTTGTTTCGGCCATCGGGAAAGTTTCGGGGTCACCCGGTATTGTACCGGGACCACCGGAAGGGTCCCGAGGGTCCACCGGGTGGGGCCACCCATCCCGGAGGGCCCCATGGGCTGAAGTGGGGAGGGGAACCAGCCCATAGTGGGCTGGTGCGCCCCCCTTGGCCCACCCCCTACGCCTAGGGTTGAAACCCTAGGGTGGGGGGGCGCCCCACTTGCCTTGGGGGGCACTCCACCCCCCTGGCCGCCGGCCCTCATGGGAGATCAGATCTCCAAGGGCCGGCGCCCCCCCTGGGGGCCTATATAATGGGAGGGGAGGGAGGGTCAGCCACACCCTGAAGTTTTGGCGCCTCCCCCCCCCTGCTACACCTCTTCCTCCTCCCGCAGTAGCTTGGCGAAGCCCTGCCGGAGTTCTGCTGCATCCACCACCACGCCGTCATGCTGCTAGATCATCATCAACCTCTCCTTTCCCCCTTGCTGGATCAAGACGGAGGAGACGTCACGCTGACCGTACGTGTGTTGAACGCGGAGGTGCCGTCCGTTCGGCGCTAGGATCTCCGGTGATAGGATCACGACGAGGACGACTACCTCAACCCCGTTCTTTTGAATGCTTCCGCTCGCGATCTACAAAGTGGTATGTGTTGGAAATATGCCCTAGAGGCAATAATAAATAAGTTATTATTATATTTCCTTGTTCATGATAATTCTTTATTATCCATGCTATAATTGTATTGATAGGAAACTCAGATACATGTGTGGATACATAGACAACACCATGTCTCTAGTAAGCCTCTAGTTGACTAGCTCGTTGATCAATAGATGGTTACGGTTTCCTGACCATGGACATTGGATGTCGTTGATAATGGGATCACATCATTAGGAGAATGATGTGATGGACAAGACCCAATCCTAAGCCTAGCACAAAGATCGTGTAATTCGTATGCTAAAGCTTTTCTAATGTCAAGTATCTTTTCCTTAGACCATGAGATTGTGCAACTCCCGGATACCGTAGGAATGCTTTGGGTGTACCAAACGTCACAACGTAACTGGGTGGCTATAAAGGTGCACTACAGGTATCTCCGAAAGTGTCTGTTGGGTTGGCACGAATCGAGACTGGGATTTGTCACTCCGTGTAAGCGGAGAGGTATCTCTGGGCCCACTCGGTAGGACATCATCATAATGTGCACAATGTGACCAAGGGGTTGATCACGGGATGATGTGTTACGGAACAAGTAAAGAGACTTGCCGGTAACGAGATTGAACAAGGTATCGGTATACCGACGATCGAATCTCGGGCAAGTACAATACCATTAGACAAAGGGAATTGTATACGGGATCGATTGAGTCCTTGACATCGTGGTTCATCCGATGAGATCATCGTGGAACATGTGGGAGCCAACATGGGTATCCAGATCCTGCTGTTGGTTATTGACCGGAGAACGTCTCGGTCATGTCTGCATGGTTCTCGAACCCGTAGGGTCTACACACTTAAGGTTCGACGACGCTAGGGTTATAAAGGAAGTTTGTATGTGGTTACCGAATGTTGTTCGGAGTCCCGGATGAGATCCCGGACGTCATGAGGAGTTCCGGAATGGTCCGGAGGTAAAGATTTATATATGGAAAGTTGTTGTTCGGGTTCCGGAAAAAGTTCGGGTTTTTTCGGTATTGTACCGGGAAGCTTCCAGAAGGTTCCGGAGGATTCCGGAAGGGTCCGGAGGTCCGGAAATTGTTCCACCACATCCAATACAGTAGCATGGGATGTAGGGGGGCGCCCTAGACTTAATGGGCCAGGGGCACCAGCCCCCCCAAGGACCATGAGCATGAGAGGGGGGAAACCCTAAGGGGGAGGGCCTCCACTTGACTTGGGAGGCAGTCCTCCCCCCCTTGGCCGCCGCCCTCTCCTCAGATTGGATCTGAGGGGGCCGGCCCCCCTCTCCCTTGCCCCTATATATATGTGGGGGGTGGGAGGGCAGCCGCACCAAAAAGTTCTGGCGCAGCCTTCCCCCTCTCTCAAGTACTCCTCCTCTCTCGCGGTGCTTGGCGAAGCCCTGCAGGATTGTCACGCTCCTCCACCACCACCATGCCGTTGTGCTGCTGCTGGATGGAGTCTTCCTCAACCTCTCCCTCTCACCTTGCTGGATCAAGGCATGGGAGACGTCACCGGGCTGTACGTGTGTTGAACGCGGAGGTGCCGTCTGTTTGGCACTAGGATCTCTGGTGATTTGGATCACGACGAGTACGACTCCTTCAACCCCGTTCTCTTGAACGCTTCCGCTTAGCAATCTACAAGGGTATGTAGATGCACTCTCCTTCCCCTCGTTGCTGGTTTCTCCATAGATAGATCTTGGTGACACGTAGGAAAATTTTGAATTTATGCTACATTACCCAACAGTGGCATCATGAGCTAGGTCTATTGCGTAGATTCTTTGCACGAGTAGAACACAAAGTAGTTGTGGGCGTTGATTTTGTTCAATATGCTTACCGTTACTAGTCCAATCTTGTTCCGACGGTATTGTGGGATGAAGCGGCCCAGACCGACCTTACACGTACACTTACGTGAGACAGGTTCCACCGACTGACATGCACTTGGTGCATAAGGTGGCTAGCGGGTGCCAGTCTCTCCCACTTTAGTCAGAACGGATTCGATGAAAAGGGTCCTTATGAAGGGTAAATAGCAATTGGCATATCACGTTGTGGTTTTTGCATAGGTAAGAAACGTTCTTGCTAGAAACCCATAGCAGCCACGTAAAACATGCAAACAACAATTAGAGGACGTCTAACTTGTTTTTGCAGGGTATGCTATGTGATGTGATATGGCCAAGAAGAATGTGATGAATGATATGTGATGTATGAGATTAATCATGTTCTTGTAATAGGAATCACGACTTGCATGTCGATGAGTATGACAACCGGCAGGAGCCATAGGAGTTGTCTTAATTTATGTATGACCTGCGTGTCAATAAACAACGCCATGTAATTACTTTACTTTATTGCTAACCGGTAGCCATAGTAGTAGAAGTAATAGTTGGCAAGACAACTTCATGAAGACACAATGATGGAGATCATGATGATGGAGATCATGGTGTCATGCCGGTGACGATGATGATCATGGAGCCCTGAAGATGGAGATCAAAAGGAGCAAAATGATATTGGCCATATCATGTCACTATTTGATTGCATGTGATGTTTATCATGTTTATGCATCTTATTTGCTTAGAACGACGGTAGTAAATAAGATGATCCCTCATTAAAATTTCAAGAAAGTGTTCCCCCTAACTGTGCACCGTTGTGAAAGTTCGTCGTTTCTAAGCACCACGTGATGATCGGGTGTGATGGATTCTTATGTTCACATACAACGGGTGTAAGACAGATTTACACACGCGAAACACTTAGGTTGACTTGACGAGCCTAGCATGTACAGACATGGCCTCGGAACACAAGAGACCAAAAGGTCGAGCATGAGTCGTATAGTAGATACGATCAACATGAAGATGTTCACCGATGATGACTAGTCCGTCTCACGTGATGATCGAACACGGCCTAGTTGACTCGGATCATGTAATCACTTATATGACTAGAGGGATGTCTATCTGAGTGGGAGTTCATAAGATGAACTTAATTATCATGAACATAGTCAAAAGATCTTTGCAAATTATGTCATAGCTCACGCTTTAGTTCCACTGTTTAGATATGTTCCTAGAGAAAATGTAGTTGAAAGTTGAAAGTAGCGATTATGCGGACAGTAGAAAGCTTATGTCCTTAATGCACCGCTCAGTGTGCTGAACCCCAAATGTCGTTTGTGGATGTTGCGAACATCAGAAATACACGTTTTGATAACTACGTGATAGTTCAGTTAAACGGTTTAGAGCTGCGGCACCAAAGACGTTTTTCGAAACGTCGCGGAACATATGAGATGTTTCGAGGGCTGAAATTGGGATTTCAGGTTCGTGCCCACGTCAAGAGGTATAAGACCTCCGACGATTTTCTTAGCCTGCAAACTAAGGGAGAAAAGCTCAATCGTTGAGCTTGTGCTCAGATTGTCTGAGTGCAACAATCACTTGAATCGAGTGGGATTTGATCTTCCAGATGAGATAGTGATGTTTCTCCAAAGTCATTGCCACCAAGCTGCTAGAGCTTCGTGATGAACTATAACATATCAGGGATAGAGATGATGATCCTTGAGTGTCGGTGTACTAGAGTAGGGGTACCCTAGTATCCCGAACTTGTGCACGGGCAGTTGCAGCAACCCGCGGCAGGGCTCGCCGGGTCACCGCCAAGATCATCCGTGACTCCTTAAAGAGACAAGACCCCGGCAAGAGGAGCTTGCCGGGAAGCCATTCAAGAACAAAGTATTCAACCCGAGAAGACAACGCCCCGGCAAGAGGAGCTTGCCGGGAAGGCCAACCAAGGCATCCCAAAAACGCTTGCTGCGACGCGCCACACGTCCCGGCAAGGCACGGTGAGCGACAAGCTCCCGCGCCCGACAAGACGACGACCGCGGCAAGACACTTGCCGCGGCAAGCGGTCGCTCCACGCCTAGGCTCCAGCACACCCACCAACGTGTCGTCCTGGGACCCTTCCAGGCATGCGTGGCGAAGAGCTGTGCAGCCAGCGGTGCGCGGTGGCAAGCGGCGCTGACAAGAAGGCCATCATGGCGATCGGTGGTGCCCCTGACGGTCTCTTCTCGCACTGTTTAGACGACACAGACGGGCATTTAATGCCCTTGTCCCCTGCCGTCAGGGTTAGGTATGATACACTGTGGCTACAGTAGAGGTAGCTGTACCTACCACATTCTTTTTCCATTTTTACCCTTTCTATCTGTGTTGCCACCTGTCGGTGACCCCTTGAGCGTATAAAAGGAGGCCCATGCGCAATGTAGAGGGGGTTCGGCTCATTCGAAACACCAAGAACACTCTCACGCTCGGTCTGGTAGCATTCATCGTTCCTGAGCTAGAACTCAATACAATCAAACAAGCAGCAGTAGGAGTGTTATCTCTCCGGAGAGCTCCGAAGCTGGGTAAACGGCTCGTGTGCACTGCCTCGATCCGTTCTTCGTGCGACCTCTGCCCCCCTCCGAACCGAAAGGGGCTTGGTCCGCCGGTCCCCATAGGTGTTCGTGGATCAGTTTCCCCGACATCTTTGACGCGCCAGGTAGGGGGCGTCGAGATCGTGTGAACCCGATCCGGCGTGCACACGAGCTAAATCTTCATCATCTTCATCGACATGCCACCGAAGAAGAAGGCTTAGGAGGCAGCTGTTCCGTCCGCGTCGCTGCCACCGCCCCCGGAGCAAACGGGTGGTGGAGTGCATGCCGGCGGAAGAACGGGTGTCGACGAGGGTGCTCACAGTGCAGCCAAGTCCAAGGACAAGGCAGCACAGACCTCAGCGTCCGTACGCACACCGCGCCCGTCTTAGGAGGCGCGGGACCAGCAGCGTCATGGCGTTCGCAGCGCCATACGTCCACTGGGCCAAGATCAAGCTGGTGGATCTCGCAGAGTTCAAGACCAGCATGCACGCCAGCATGCTGGCCCCAGCGAAGTGCGGTCGCCTGGACGGGATACTGCTCCTTCTAACATAGTTAGAAGTCCGAGCATATCCCGCTCCTCGCACCGCTCGTCGCTGCCGCCCACCACCCCAGCAGAAGCCTTGGCGCGAGCTCAACTGCTTCTAGATTACCCTCCAACGGCGGACAAGACCGACGAGTGGAGGGCCACCATTCAGAGTCTCATTGGCTTCGCCAACGGCGATACCGCGCGGCAACCAAGTGCTTCGCTGCCGCGGCAAGACTGCCGGATGCAAGCCGATGGTGACAAGACCGACGGGGGTGCAACTTCCATGCACTCTCCACCACGAAGGCCAAGATCGTCGACTCGCCGGGTCCACCTCGACAGCGACTCCACCACGTCATTGGATCCGCGAGCTCGTCGCGATCAGCGCCAAGTTCTGCACGAACGACAGCAAGAGGACGCTCGTACCCGCATCGAGCGTTGAAGAGAAGCGCGGTGTCAATCTGACCAGCGCGCTGGGCCCTCTGTTGACATGCATGCGCCAGGGGAACCAGGCGACTTGCCGTACGCGGTAGGTTGCCCTGCGTTCACCCATGAGCTGCGGCAAGTCCAGTGGCCCAGCAAGAAAAATTTCAAGCCAGACGTACCAGAGAAGTACGACGGCAAGTCGCATCCGTCGGAGTTCCTCAGCATCTACACCATCGCGGTGCAGGCTGCTGGGGGACGAGACGACAAGATCCTTGCCAACTACTTCCCGCTGGTGCTCAAGCCTAACGTCAGATCCTGGCTCATGCACTTGCCAGACAACTCCATCTCCTCTTGGGCAGATCTATGCCATCAGTTTGTCGGCGCCTTTACAGGCGGCCACAAGCCTCATGGCCAAGAAAGTGATCTTCATCTGCTTGCCCAGAAGGAAGGAGAGCCCCTGCGCAAGTACATTCAGAGATTCAGCCGTGTACAGCACAACATCCCAGACGTCCACCCTACCGTGGTCATCAACGCGTTTCATCAGAACGTGCGAAACCGCAGGATGAGGGAGGAGATGGCGATGTGCAAGATCAGGGATGTCAGCGAGCTTTATGCCCTGGCCGACAAGTGTGCACGTGCTGAAGAGGGGAGGAGGCTCCCCGGAGAGAACACAGGAGCAGGAGGATCGGACAGTGAGGATGCTGCCCCGGCAAGGAGAGGCCGGTGGCGTAACAACAGAAAGAAGAAGGGCAAAGAAGTGTTGGTTGTCGAGCAGTCCGGCAACGGAGGTGGCGCCAAGAAAGCTAAAGCCGGTGACTCCGGCAAGGAGAGCCAGGCTATGGCAGCCGCCGACAAGCAGGATAGCTCCGGCAAGCAATATTGCAAGATCCACCGCACCAAGGGCCACGACCTCCAGAGCTATAAGAAGGTCGAGCAGCTTGTCGAGCAGGAGAAGGCTGAGTACGAGCGGCGCGACAAGGAGAAAGCCCAGGAAGGTGCTGGGGGAGCCAGCAAGAAATGCCCCGGCCGGGGAGGACGCCGCGGCAAGGCCGAGCAGCGGCAAGGAGATAGGCCTCCCCGCGGCCGCGACAAGGACGAAGACGACGACGACGACGAAGATATGGATGATGACGAGGCCGATGAGCAGGAATTTCAGAAAGCCACAGAGGTCCTGTGCATTGACGGCGGTGCTTCCCTGCATGCTTCACACCGCCAACTCAAGCAGTGGATGCGGGAAGTTAATGCAGCGGAACCATCCATGGAGTCATGCAGGCCTCTGAAATGGTCTAGCACGCCTATCATCTTTGATATTGAGGATCACCCTGATCGCATAACTGCGGTCGGGTGCTTGCCGATGTTGGTTTCACCAACTATCCGCAACCTCAAAGTCACGAAGATGCTAGTTGACGGCGGGGCCGGCTTGAACCTGATATCCTCCGCGGTCCTCCAGAAACTCCAGATCCCCGATAGTGAGCTCGAAGAGACCGGCACATTCCAAGGAATCAACCCGGGAAGGAGCAAGCCGAAGGGAAAGATCACGCTGCCGGTGACATTTGGCAGCAAGCTGAACTACAGAACTGAGAGGGTCACCTTTGACGCTGCTGACTTTCCATTGCCCTACAATGGGATCCTTGGCCGTCCGGCACTGGCCAAGTTCATGGCAGCCTCTCACTATGCATACAACATGCTCAAGATGCCAGGCCCGATAAGTGTCATCTCTGTCCCTGGCGACAAGAAGGATGCCCTTATCTGTGCCGACAATATTTACCGGGAAGCAGCAGCCGCAGCTGATCGCAAGCCACTTGCCGCTGAAGCTCCCGGGGGGAAGAAGAAGACCAAGTCCGGCAAGAGCTCTCGTACCCACTCCGGCAAGCGCACCTCTTCGGAGTGCTGCGCTACCGTCGAGGACGCACCATCGAGCTCCACCGGCAAGTGTAAAAAGACGATGGCGGCTCCACCAGAGACCAAGAAGGTGTCCGCCAAGGAGGACGGTACTGGTGGTACTTTCACCATCAGTGCCACTCTTACACTAAATAGGAAAGCACGCTCATTGCTTTCCTGCGGGTGAACGTCGACGTGTTTGCATGGAAACCGTCTGATATCCCAGGTGTTCCCAGGAAAGTAATTGAGCACCACCTAGCCGTTTGTCCTCATGCGCGGCCCGTCAAGCAGAAAGTCAGGAAGCAAGCGGTGGAGCGCCAAGAGTTCATTGCAGAAGAAATCAAGAAATTGGAAGCGGCAGGCCTTGTCAGAGGAGTACTCCATCCTACGTGGTTGGCCAATCCTGTAGTCGTGCGCAAGGCTAACGGGAAATGGAGGCTTTGTATAGACTTCACTGATGTCAATAAAGCTTGTCCCAAAGATCCATTCCCCTTGCCGCGCATTGACCAGATTGTCGACTCCACAGCCGGATGTGATTTGCTTTCATTTGATGCATACTCAGGATACCATCAGATCTTTATGGCAGAAGAGGATGAGGAGAAAACCGCATTCATCACCCCATGTGGCACATACTGTTTTGTGCGGATGCCCTTCGGGTTAAAGAATGCTGGTTCAACATTTGCAAGGGTAGTCCACGTCACTTTTGAGCCCCAGATACACAGAAATGGGGAAGCCTACATGGATGATATAGTGGTCAAGAGCAAAGACAAGGCTACTCTGATTCAAGATTTAGATGAGACCTTCGCAAATCTGCACAAGATCAACCTCAAGCTCAACCCCGAGAAGTGCGTGTTTGGAATTCCATCCGGCAAGCTTCTCGGGTTCTTTGTGTCTCAGCGGGGAATTGAAGCCAATCCCGACAAGATCAAGGCCATCGAGCAGATTGAAGCACCGAAGCGCATCAAGGATGTGCGAAGGCTTGCCGGTTGCGTGGCTGCTCTCAGCAGGTTTATCTCTAAGTCTACTGAGCGTTCCCTGCCATTTTTCAAAATATTAAAGAAGGCAGGTCCAATGAAATGGACTCCGGAAGCGGAGGCTGCGCTGCAGGACTTGAAGAGGTACCTGTCCTCCACTCCAATACTTGTCGCACCTAAGCCATAAGAGAAGTTGCTGCTGTATTTAGCGGCAACCAATCAAGTGGTTAGTGCTGCGTTAGTAGCGGAGAGGGAGGCGGATGACGAGCCAGAAACCGCGACAAGCGCATCCAGCGACAAGCAGGGGGCTTCGCCGACAAGCTCTGGTCCCGACAAGGATGAATCTGCGCAGGTGCGCGAAGAGGTGCAGAAGAAAATGGTGCAGCGCCCAGTTTACTTCGTCAGCTCCCTTCTGCAGGGGGCTAGGTCGAGGTACTCTGGTGTGCAAAAGTTTCTTTTCGGCCTTCTCATGGCCTCGAGAAAGCTGCGCCATTACTTCCAAGCACATGAGATCACAATTGTCACTCGCTTTCCGCTGAAGAGGATACTGCAGAATCCAGAAGCAACAGGCAGGATCGTCGAGTGGGCACTGGAACTGTCAAGCTTTGGCCTCAAGTTTGAAAGTACTTCAACTATCTGTTGGAAATATGCCCTAGAGGCAATAATAAAAGTATTATTATATTTCATTGTTCATGATAATTGTCTTTTATTCATGCTATAACTGTATTATCCGGAAATCGTAATACACGTGTGAATACATAGACCACAATATGTCCCTAGTGAGCCTCTAGTTGACCAGCTCGTTGTGATCAACAGATAGTCATGGTTTCCTGGCTATGGACATTGGATGTCGTTGATAACGGGATCACATCATTAGGAGAATGATGTGATGGACAAGACCCAATCCTAAGCATAGCACAAAGATCGTGTAGTTCGTTTGCTAGAGCTTTGCCAATGTCAAGTATCTCTTCCTTCGACCATGAAATCGTGTAACTCCTAGATACCGTAGGAATGCTTTGGGTGTATCAAACGTCACAACGTAACTGGGTGACTATGAAGGTGCACTACAGGTATCTCTGAAAGTGTCTATTGGGTTGACACGGATCGAGACTGGGATTTGTCACTCCGTATGACGGAGAGGTATCTCTGGGCCCACTCGGTAATGCATCATCATAATGAGCTCAAGGTGACCAAGGTGTTGGCCACGGGATCATGCATTACGGTACGAGTAAAGTGACTTGCCGGTAACGAGACTGAACAAGGTATTGGGATACTGACGATCGAGTCTCGGGCAAGTAACGTACCGATTGACAAAGGGAATTGTATACAGGGTTTGATCGAATCCTCGACATCGTGGTTCAACCGATGAAATCATCGAGGAGCATGTGGGAGCCAACATGGGTATCCAGACCCCGCTATTGGTTATTGCCCGAGAGTTGTCTCGGTCATGTCTGCATGTCTCCCTAACCCGTAGGGTCTACACACTTAAGGTTCGGTGACGCTAGGGTTATCAGGAAGACAAGTATGTGATTACCGAATGTTGTTCGGAGTCCCGGATGAGATCCCGGACGTCACGAGGAGTTCCGGAATAGTCCGGAGGTAAAGATTTATATAAGGAAAGTGGTTAAACGGACACCGGAAAGTTTCGGTGGCATACCGGTATTGTACCGGGGCCACCGAAAGGGTTCCGGGGGTCCACCGGGTGGGGCCACCCCTCCCGGGGGGCCACATGGGTTGTGTGGGAGAGGGAGCCATCCCCTAGTGGGCTGGGCGCGCCTCCCCACCTAGGCCCATGCGGCTAGGGCAAGGGGAGGGGAAACCCTAAAGGGGGCGCCCCCCTAGCTTGGGGGGCAAGCCACCCTTTTCCCTCTCCCTTTGGCCGCCGCCCCCCTTAGGATTTTCCCTAGAGGGCCGGCCCCCTTGCCCCTCTCCTCCTATAAATAGAGGGGTGAGGGGAGGGCTGCAACACTACAAGCCAAGGCGCAGCCCCTCCCCTCCCCAACACCTCTCCTCCTCCGTACGTGCTTGGCGAAGCCCTGTCGGAGTACTGCTGCACCAACTACACCACGCCGTCGTGTTGCCATTGGAGCAATCTTCCTCAACCTCTCCTTCCCCCTTGCTAGATCAAGAAGGAGGAGAAGTCTCCCGTCCCATAAGTGTGTTGAACGCGGAGGTGTTGTCCGTTCAGCACTTGGACATCGGTGATGCGAATCACGTTCGAGTACGACTCCATCATCACCATCCCCTTGGCAAGCTTCCGCTCGTGATCTACAAGTGGTATGTAGATGCAAACTCTCTCCCTTGACTCGTTGCTTAGATGAACTCATAGATGGATCTTGTGAAACCGTAGGAAAAATTTTAATTTTCTGCAACGTTGCCCAACAGTGGCATCATGAGCTAGGTCTATGCGTAGTTCTCTTTGCACGAGTAGAACACAATTTTGTTGTGGGCGTGGATCTTGTCAACTTACTTGCCACTACTAGTCTTTTCTTGCTTCAACGGCATTGTGGGATGAAGCGGCCCGGACCAACCTTACACGTACACTTACGTGAGACCGGTTCCACCGATTGACATGCACTAGTTGCATAAGGTGGCTGGCGGGTGTCTGTCTCTCCCACTTTAGTTGGAGCGGATTTGATGAAAAGGGTCCTTATGAAGGGTAAATAGAAGTTGACAAAATCACGTTGTGGTTATTCGTAGGTAAGAAAACGTTCTTGCTAGAACCCAATTGCAGCCACGTAAAAGATGCAACAACAATTAGAGGACGTCTAACTTGTTTTTGCAGCGATTGATCATGTGATGTGATATGGCCAGAAGTTGTGATGAATGATGAATTGTGATGTATGAGATCATGTTCTTTGTAATAGGATTCACGACTTGCATGTCGATGAGTATGACTACCGGCAGGAGCCATAGGAGTTGTCTTTATTTTTGTATGACCTGTGTGTCATTGAAGAACGCCATGTAACTTACTTTACTTTATTGCTCAACGCGTTAGTCATAGAAGTAGAAGTAGTCGTTGGCGTGACAACTTCATGAAGACACGATGATGGAGATCATGATGATGGAGATCATGGTGTCATGCCGGTGACAAGATGATCATGGAGCCCCGAAGATGGAGATCAATGGAGCTATATGATATTGGCCATATCATGTCACAACTATATAATTGCATGTGATGTTTATTATGTTTATGCATCTGGTTTACTTAGGACGACGGTAGTAAATAAGATGATCCCTTACAAAAATTTCAAGAAGTGTTCTCCCCTAACTGTGCACCGTTGCTACAGTTCGTCGCTTCTAAGCACCACGTGATGATCGGGTGTGATGGATTCTTACGTTCACATACAACGGGTGTAAGCCAGTTTTACACAGCGAAAACACTTAGGGTTAACTTGACGAGCCTAGCATGTGCAGACATGGCCTCGTAACATGGAGACCGAAAGGTCGAACACGAGTCGTATGGAAGATACGATCAACATGAGAATGTTCACCGATGATGACTAGTCCGTCTCACGTGATGATCGGACACGGGCTAGTCGACTCGGATCGTGTAACACTTAGATGACTAGAGGGATGTCTAATCTGAGTGGGAGTTCATAATTTGATTAGAACTTAATTATCATGAACTTAGTCTAAAACCTTTGCAAATATGTCTTGTAGATCAAATGGCCAACGCTCATGTCAACATGAACTTCAACGCATTCCTAGAGAAAACCAAGCTGAAAGATGATGGCAGCAACTATACGGACTGGGTCCGGAACCTGAGGATCATCCTCATAGCTGCCAGGAAACAATATGTCCAAGAAGGACCGCTAGGTGACGCTCCCGTCCCAGAGAACCAAGACATTATGAATGCTTGGCAGTCTCGTGCTGATGATTACTCCCTCGTTCAGTGCGGCATGCTTTACAGCTTAGAACCGGGGCTCCAAAAGCGTTTTGAGCATCACGGAGCATATGAGATGTTCGAAGAGCTGAAACTAGTTTTTCAAGCTCACGCCCGGGTCGAGAGATATGACGTCCTCGACAAGTTCTATAGTTGTAAGATGAAGGAAAACAGTTCTGTCAGTGAGCACATACTCAAGATGTTTGGGTTGCACAACCATATGACCCAGCTGAATATTAACCTCCCTGATGAAGCAGTCATTGACAGAATCCTCCAATCGCTCCCACCAAGCTACAAGAGCTTTGTGATGAACTACAACATGCAGGGGATGGAAAAGACCATTCCTGAAGTGTTTTCTATGCTGAAGTCAGCAGAGGCTGAAATCAAGAAAGAACATCAAGTGTTGATGGTCAATAAGACCACTAAGTTCAAGAAGGGCAAGGGTAAGAAGAACTTCAGGAAGGACGGCAAGGAGGTTGCCGCGCCCGGTAAGCCAGTTGCCGGGAAGAAGTCAAAGAATGGACCCAAGCCTGAGACTGAGTGCTTTTATTGCAAGGGGAAGGGTCACTGGAAGCGGAACTGCCCCAAATACTTAGCGGATAAGAAGGCCGGCAACACCAAAGGTATATTTGATATACATGTAATTGATGTGTACCTTACCAGTACTCGTAGTAACTCCTGGGTATTTGATACCGGTGCCGTTGCTCATATTTGTAACTCACAGCAGGAGCTGCCGAATAAACGGAGACTGGCGAAGGACGAGGTGACGATGCGCATCGGGAATGGTTCCAGAGTCGATGTGATCGCCGTTGGCACGCTGCCTCTACATTTACCTACGGGATTTGTTTTGAACCTTAATAATTGTTATTTAGTGCCAAGTTTGAGCATGAACATTGTATCTGGATCTCGTTTAATACGAGATGGCTACTCATTTAAGTCCGAGAATAATGGTTGTTCGATTTATATGAGAGATATGTTTTATGGTCATGCTCCGATGGTCAATGGTTTATTCTTAATGAATCTCGAGCGTAATATTACACATGTTCATAGTGTAGATGCCAAAAGATGTAAAGTTGATAACGATAGTCCCACATACTTGTGGCACTGCCGCCTTGGTCACATTGGTGTGAAGCGCATGAAGAAGCTCCATGCTGATGGACTTTTGGAGTCTCTTGATTATGAATCATTTGACACATGCGAACCATGCCTCATGGGCAAAATGACCAAGACTCCGTTCTCCGGAACAATGGAGCGAGCAACCAACTTGTTGGAAATCATACATACCGATGTGTGCGGTCCAATGAGCGTTGAGGCTCGCGGAGGATATCGTTATGTTCTCACTCTCACTGATGACTTAAGTAGATATGGGTATGTCTACTTAATGAAACACAAGTCTAAGACCTTTGAAAAGTTCACGGAATTTCAGAATGAGGTGGAGAATCAACGTGACCGAAAGATAAAGTTCCTACGATCAGATCGTGGAGGAGAATATTTAAGTCACGAATTTGGCACACACTTAAGGAAATGTGGAATCGTTTCACAACTCACGCCGCCTGGAACACCTCAGTGAAACGGTGTGTCTGAACGTCGTAATCGCACTCTATTGGATATGGTGCGGTCTATGATGTCTCTTACCGATTTACCGCTATCATTTTGGGGATACGCTCTAGAGACAGCTACATTCACTTTAAATAGGGTCTAAATCCGTTGAGACGACACCGTATGAATTATGGTTTGGGAAGAAACCTAAGTTGTCGTTTCTAAAAGTTTGGGGATGCGATGCTTATGTCAAGAAACTTCAACCTGAAAAGCTCGAACCCAAGTCGGAAAAATGCGTCTTCATAGGATACCCTAAGGAAACTGTCGGGTATACCTTCTACTTAAGATCCGAGGGCAAGATCTTTGTTGCCGAGAACGGATGCTTTCTGGAAAAAGAGTTTCTCTCGAAAGAAGTAAGTGGGAGGAAAGTAGAACTCGATGAAGTACTACCTCTCGAACGGGAAAGTGGTGCAGCTCAGGAAAATGTTCCTGTGATGCCCACACCAACCGAAGAGGAAAACAATGATGATGATCAAGGTACTTCGGATCAAGTTGCTACTGACTTCGTAGGTCCACAAGGACACGTTCCGCACCAGAGTGGTACGGCAACCCTGTCCTGGACATCATGTTGTTAGACAACGGTGAACCTTCGAACTATGAAGAAGCGATGGCGGGCCCAGATTCCAACAAATGGCTTGAAGCCATGAAATCCGAGATAGAATCCATGTATGAAAACAAAGTATGGACTTTGACAGACTTGCTCGATGATCGGCGAGCGATAGAAAACAAATGGATCTTTAAGAAGAAGACGGACGCGGCTGGTAATGTCACCATCTATAAAGCTCGACTTGTCGCTAAGGGTTATCGGCAAGTTCAAGGGATTGACTACGACGATACATTCTCTCCCGTAGCGAAGCTAAAGTCCGTCCGAATCATGTTAGCAATTGCCGCATACTATGATTATGAGATATGGCAGATAGACGTCAAAACGGCATTCCTTAATGGACATCTTAAGGAAGAACTGTATATGATGCAGCCGGAAGGTTTTGTCGATCCTGAGAACGCTAACAAAGTATGCAAGCTCCAGCGATCCATTTATGGGCTGGTGCAAGCATCTCGGAGTTGGAATATTCGCTTTGATGAGATGATCAAAGCGTTTGGGTTTATGCAGACTAATGGAGAAGCCTGCGTTTACAAGAAAGTGAGTGGGAGCTCTGTAGCATTTCTCATATTATATGTAGATGACATACTCTTGATGGGAAATAATATAGAATTTCTGGACAGCATTAAGGCCTACTTGAACAAATGTTTTTTTAATGAAGGACCTTGGAGAAGCTGCTTATATATTAGGCATCAAGATCTATAGAGATAGATCAAGACGCCTCATAGGTCTTTCACAAAGCACATACCTTGATAAGATTTTCAAAAAGTTCAAAATGGATGAGTCCAAGAAAGGGTTCTTGCCTATGTTACAAGGTGTGAGATTGAGCTCGGCTCAGTCACCGACCACGGCAAAAGATAAAGAAGAGATGAGTGTCATCCCCTATGCTTCAGCCATAGGATCTATTATGTATGCCATGCTGTGTACCAGACCTGATGTAAACCTTGCCATAAGTTTGGTAGCAAGATACCAGAGTAATCCCGGCAAGGAACACTGGACAGCGATCAAGAATATCCTGAAGTACCTGAAAAGGACAAAGGACATGTTTCTCGTTTATGGAGGAGACGAAGAGCTCGTCGTAAAGGGTTACGTCGACGCTAGCTTCGACTCAGATCCGGATGACTCTAAGTCACAAACCGGATACGTGTATATGTTGAATGGTGGAGCAGTAAGCTGGTGCAGCTGCAAGTAGAGCGTCGTGGTGGGATCTACGTGTGAAGCGGAGTACATGGCAGCCTCGGAGGCAGCGCATGAAGCGATTTGGGTGAAGGAGTTCATCACCGACCTAGGAGTCATACCCAATGCGTCGGGGCCAATCAAACTCTTCTGTGACAACACTGGAGCTATTGCCCTTGCCAAGGAGCCCAGGTTTCACAAGAAGACCAGGCACATCAAGCGTCGTTTCAACTCCATCCGTGAAAATGTTCAAGATGGAGACATAGAAATTTGCAAAGTACATACGGATCTGAATGTCGCAGATCCATTGACTAAACCTCTCTCGCGAGCAAAACATGATCAACACCAGAACTCTATGGGTGTTCGATTCATCACAATGTAACTAGATTGGTGACTCTAGTGCAAGTGGGAGACTGTTGGAAATATGCCCTAGAGGCAATAATAAAAGTATTATTATATTTCATTGTTCATGATAATTGTCTTTTATTCATGCTATAACTGTATTATCCGGAAATCATAATACACGTGTGAATACATAGACCACAATATGTCCCTAGTGAGCCTCTAGTTGACTAGCTCGTTGTGATCAACAGATAGTCATGGTTTCCTGGCTATGGACATTGGATGTCGTTGATAACGGGATCACATCATTAGGAGAATGATGTGATGGACAAGACCCAATCCTAAGCATAGCACAAAGATCGTGTAGTTCGTTTGCTAGAGCTTTGCCAATGTCAAGTATCTCTTCCTTCGGCCATGAGATCGTGTAACTCCTGGATACCGTAGGAATGCTTTGGGTGTATCAAACGTCACAATGTAACTGGGTGACTATAAAGGTGCACTACAGGTATCTCCGAAAGTGTCTATTGGGTTGACACGGATCGAGACTGGGATTTGTCACTCCGTATGACGGAGAGGTATCTCTGGGCCCACTCGGTAATGCATCATCATAATGAGCTCAAGGTGACCAAGGTGTTGGCCACGGGATCATGCATTACGGTACGAGTAAAGTGACTTGCCGGTAACGAGACTGAACAAGGTATTGGGATACCGACGATCGAGTCTCGGGCAAGTAACGTACCGATTGACAAAGGGAATTGTATACAGGGTTTGATCGAATCCTCGACATCATGGTTCAACCGATGAAATCATCGAGGAGCATGTGGGAGCCAACATGGGTATCCAGACCCCGCTGTTGGTTATTGCCCGAGAGTCGTCTCGGTCATGTCTGCATGTCTCCCGAACCCGTAGGGTCTACACACTTAAGGTTCGGTGACGCTAGGGTTATCAGGAAGACAAGTATGTGATTACCGAATGTTGTTCGGAGTCTCGGATGAGATCCCAGACGTCACGAGGAGTTCCGGAATAGTCTGGAGGTAAAGATTTATATAAGGAAAGTGGTTAAACGAACACCGGAAAGTTTCGGTGGCATACCGGTATTGTACCGGGGCCACCGGAAGGGTTCCGGGGGTCCACCGGGTGGGGCCACCCCTCCCGGGGGGCCACATGGGTTGTGTGGGAGAGGGAGCCAGCCCCTAGTGGGCTGGGCGCGCATCCCCACCTAGGCCCATGCGGCTAGGGCAAGGGGAGGGGAGACCCTAAAGGGGGCGCCCCCTAGCTTGGGGGGCAAGCCACCCTTTTCCCTCTCCCTTTGGCCGCCCCCCCCCCCCTTAGGGTTTTCCCTAGAGGGCCGGCCCCCTTGCCCCTCTCCTCCTATAAATAGAGGGGTGAGGGGAGGGCTGCAACACTACAAGCCAAGGCGCAGCCCCTCCCCTCCCCAACACCTCTCCTCCTCCATACGTGCTTGGCGAAGCCCTATCGGAGTACTGCTGCACCAACTACACCACGCCGTCGTGCTGCCGTTGGAGCAATCTTCCTCAACCTCTCCTTCCCCCTTGCTGGATCAAGAAGGAGGAGACGTCTCCCGTCCCGTACGTGTGTTGAACGCGGAGGTGCTGTCCGTTCAGCACTTGGACATCGGTGATCCGAATCACGTTCGAGTACGACTCCATCATCACCATCCCCTTGGCAAGCTTCCGCCCGTGATCTACAAGCGGTATGTAGATGCAAACTCTCTCCCTTGACTCGTTGCTTAGATGAACTCATAGATGGATCTTGGTGAAACTGTAGGAAAAATTTTAATTTTCTGCAACGTTCCCCAACACTATCCAGAGCAGAGCATTGGCAGAGTTCATAGCGGAATGGACGCCAACACCAGACGAAGAAATTCCAGAAACGAGCATCCCCGTCAAGGAGGCAAGCAAAGAGTGGCCGATGTACTTCGATGGTGCCTTCTCGCTGCAAGGCGCCGGTGCTGGCGTGCTGCTTACCGCACCCACCGGAGAGCACCTCAAGTACGTAGTCCAGATGCACTTTCCCAAGGAGCAAGCAATGAACAATACCGCAGAGTATGAAGGCTTGCTTGCCGGTCTCAGGATCGTGATAGACCTTGGAATCAAGAAGCTCATTGTAAGGGGTGACTCGCAGCTTGTCGTCCGCCAAGTGAACAAGAACTATCAGAGTCCATTGATGGAAGCTTATGTTGATGAAGTGAGAAAGCTAGAAGAGCACTTTGACGGCTTACAAATGGAACATGTTCCAAGAGCTCAGAATGACGTTGCTGATAGCCTGTCAAAGTGCGCTGCACTAAAGTTACCTGTGGAACCAGGGATCTTTGTGCTCAAGCTGACTCAACCATCCGTGACACCATCAACTGGATAGAGCAAGAAGAGGAAGTTGATTTCTGGCGACTACTTTCCGGCAGAGCTTCCCGAAGCCACCGCCAAGAAGGTCCCCAAGATCGACGCCAAGAATGCTGAGGAGCAGTCTGCTCCGGGAAGCCTTATGGTTTGTTCCGTTGAAGTAGACGTTCCCGACAAGTTTTGCTCCGGCAAGCTTGCCGGGGAGCATCAGCTCTGGCCGAGCCACAGGTTCTTGCCGTGGAAGCGAATGTTCCCGCAGCAACAGATACGCCTTTAGTCCTTGTTGTCGAGCCGCAAGCTCCAGTATGGGCACAGCAGATTGTCCATTTCCTTCAGACAGGAGAGCTTCCCGAAGAGCAAGAAGAAGCGGAAAGAGTAGCCCGGCAGTCAAGTATGTACAAGTTTGTCGACAACACACTGTACAGAATAAGACTCAACGGTGTGAAATTGAAGTGTGTTCGCCGGGAAGATGGACAACAGCTGTTGGCAGAGATACATGGAGGCATATGTGGTCACCACATTGGTGCAAGAGCGGTTGCCGGCAAAGCGTTCCGGCAAGGTTTCTTCTGGCCGACAGCCCTCCAGGATGCAACTGCACAAGTAACCAAGTGTGAAGCGTGCCAGTTCCATTCCAAACAGATACATCAGCCAGCTCAAGCTCTCCAGACGATCCCTTTATCCTGGCCATTTTCGGTCTGGGGGCTCGACATCCTCGGCCCCTTCCCCCGAGCTGTCGGGGGCTTTGAGTTCTTGTACGTCGCCATCGACAAGTTCACAAAGTGGCCGGAAGTGGAACCAGTGAGGAAGGTGACAGCACAGTCAGCAGTCAAGTTCTTCAGGTTGATTGTTTGCCGTTTCGGGATCCCTAACAAGATCATCACCGACAACGGCACGCAATTCACGAGCCGCACCTTCATGCAGTACGTCCAAGATCTTGGCTCCAAGGTCTGCTTCGCTTCTAGCTCATCCAAGAAGCAACGGTCAAGCGGAGAGGGCAAATGCCGAAGTGCTGCGGGGCCTCAAGACCAGAACTTTCGACAGGCTGCACAAGTGCGGAAGAAACTGGATCGAGGAGCTGCCGGTGGTTCTTTGGTCGATCAGGACGACGCCAAATCGAGCCACTGGCCAGACACCTTTCGCTCTAGTCTATGGAGCGGAGGCAGTTCTCCCCACGGAACTCGTTTACGGGTCGCCTCGAGTGCTCGCTTATGATGAGCTTGAGCAAGAGCAGCTGCGGCAAGATGACGCGCTGCTCCTTGAGGAGGATCGTCTTCAGGCTGCTTTGCGAGCCGCTCGCTATCAGCAAGCTTTTGCGTCGCTACCATAGCCGCAAAGTTAAAGCCAGAAGCTTCGAGGAAGGCGACCTTATTCTTTGGCGAGTTCAGTCCGCCAAGAATTCCAACAAGTTGACGCCAAGGTGGGAAGGCCCTTTCCGGGTGAAACGAGTCACTAGGCCTGGCGCTGTCCGCCTTGAGACGGAAGATGGCATTCCGGTGAGCAACTCCTGGAACATTGAGCATCTTCGTAAGTTTTACCCGTAGGGCGCGGTTGCCGGAACCCGTTCCGGCAACCACCTTTTGTACAAGTCTTGCCGCTGTTGCATGTAATCCTTTGTACAAAGCCGGGCGCAGACCCCGTGCATAAATAAAGCTCATGTGCTCTGCACATCTTGTCAGTTTCATGCTTTCTTCCTTTTTGCATATGTTATCTGACATTTTGTGCAGCACCAACCTCCGGTAAGCAATAACGAGCCATAAGGCTCCATATCTTTATTTTCTCTTCTATCTCTTTCTCAAAGGAAGGAAGGTTCCCTCGCCCACAAGATTACCGGGGGGAAAGGAGAAGATAATGGTGTGGACCGGGCCGTTCAAGAAAGATTCGTCTTGCCGGGAAGCAAACGACAGAAAAGCTAAGTTGCCAAAGTTTGAGCAATCAAATTTTAAATTTTTAAGTTATCTTCCTTGAACGACCGTCCTTTGTATGGAAAACCTGTGCGCGGAGGAACCAACTCGTAGCTAGTTGCGCCCTTACTTTGTTTCGAGTCCGCTCAACAACTTAAGTGAGCTGCGACTAGTTGCGACAAGGTTGCTTGTCGGCAGCGGCGCCGCCAGCAGGCTACTGAAGTTCTGCACTCAGCGCTCGCGGCAAGGGTGCCCGCGCCGGCAAGTTTCCCCAAAAAGCGTAGGGTAGAAACATACAAAGCCAAGAGCCAAGTAAAGGGAGTAACATAGCAACCATTACCTAAGATAGAGTTATATTACAAAAATAACTTGTCGCAGATCTAATAAAGTGTTCTTATGACATGGCTAACAGCGACAAGAAAAGAAGAAAACTAGCGGCCTAATCTACGCGGCCACCATCGAACCTCTTGACCTCATTCACCTTGTCCACAATGGGTGCGACAAGGGCTTTGAGCGCATCAAGATCAGCATCCGCCGGCAGCTTCTTCAAGACGTTGGTGAAGTTGAGGCCTGGGTTGCGGAAGGCCACCTTCACCAACACCTTCTCCAGGACTCAGGCGTAGATCGTGCGTGACTCGTTGGCCAGCTGCTTCGGGATCTTCTCTCGGAGCTGCTGGAGGGCGGTCGCCACGCCTTTGAAGAATATAGTGAGCTTGGCACTGGGGGGAGATTCTCATCGGAGGAGTACCCAAAGTCCTCCACCCCTAGCTGCGCCAGCTCCCCGTCAATGACAGCAGCGATGTTCACGAGGCCCTCCGTCCAGAGCTCCACAGTATCCTTGAAGGTGTTCTGGGTCGGCGGCCCTCCCCAGCAACGCTTCGTTGCCCTTGATCTCCTCCTTCAAATCCGCCTCCCGCTTCCTGGCGCCGTCCAGCGTCTCCGTCAAGGTGGCTAGCTTCATCTCCAGATCGGCATTGGAATCCTTGGCGGCGCTCAGCTCCTTGCCCTTCTCGGCGAGTTGGCCCTGCAGCTCACCATGGGCAAGGGCGTCCTTCTCGCGCTCAAGCTTGAGCGCGGCAAGCTCCTCGCCGCTCGTTTTTAGATTAGCCTCTAGCTGAGCCACCTTTGCCTCCAATCCCTCCTGGCGGCCTCGGCAGCCGCGGCCGCGTCCTTGGCTTCGTTGAGCGCCCCGCCAAGTGCCTGCTCGCGCGCGGCAAGCTCCTCCTCGTGGCTGTCGAGGTTCACTTTCCGTTGAGCCAGCTCGCCTTCTTGCGCGTACAGTTTCTCGCCGGCGAGCCGCTGCTGCTCTTCGGCTTCGGCCTTCTCGAGGAGGAAGGCCTTCCGCTCCTCAGCAAGCTGCTCCCGCTCCTCCGCCAAGGCCCGGAGAGCTTCCTAGCAGAGACCCCAGAGCTCCTCCGCGCGCTTCTCAATGTCCACGCTTGCCTTCGTGACTAGCGCCTCCCGGGACTCCAGCTTGGCTTGGCGGGCGCGGTAGACTGCCAGCAGTCTCCGCAGCAGCCGCTCCTCCTCAGGCTCGTCGCTGCTGCTTCCTGGCGCGTCGACGATGGACAACCCAGCGGAGGCAAGCACCTCCCCATCCAGAGCCTCTCCCTCAACTGGCGCCCTGGAGCTCGACGCCCAGGGGAGCTTGATGAAGACACCCTCGCCGGCCTTCAGATAGGTGCCGGGCTGGGGCTCCTCAGAGTCTGGCCCCGCGGCAGCGGCGGAGGGATCGGCAGTCGGTGTAGCGTCTGGCGCTCCTGCGGCCTCAGGGCCGTCAGTGCGACCGCCGGACCCTTCGCCAGCTCCCGCGCCAGCAGCCTTGGCGGCCTCTTCGCCGGCGGGATCTTCAGCACCGGCCTCTTCTTCTTCAGCGGCGGCATCGTCAGCATCGCCGCGCATGTTCTCCTCGCCGCCCGCCTCGGTCTCCATCTGCTCTATGGAAGGTGGGTCTAGCGACCGGAGAAGGAGAAGAAGTCAAGCAAATATCCAAGAAAGAGAGAGAAAGATCAGAAGAACGCAAGAAAAATTTCAGGCAAGAGAGTACCTGAGCTGGGGTCCATAGTCATGGGCTCCACCACCGGGGGGTCAATAGTGCTGCCCCTTGCCGGAGACTCCTCCCTTGCCGGAGATTGCTCCCTTGTCGGAGAGCATTCCCTTGCCGGGGAATCCCCCCTTGGCGGTGTGGTGGAAGCAGATGGCACGTCGGAGGCAGTTTCCGAGCCCTCCTGGTGAAGCTGTTCTGCTCCTACACAAACAAACCAACAGTTAGAAGTCAGCAAAGGAAAGAGCACCCGTGCGCACCCAAAAACAGAAAGTAAACTATGTACTTACGCTGGGGGCTGCTTCGCGGAGTTGTTGCCGGGTCCGGCAAGGTGGTCTCGGGCGCTCCCCCTGTTGTTTCAACGGGCTCGTCCTCGATGATAACCACCGGAACTTTGGCCCTCTTCGCCGCTCTTTGAGCCAACGTCCTGAAAAGGAGCAAGTTCAAATTGAAGCAAGTTAGATACAAGAGAAAGCTACAAGATTGAAGAACTACAAGCAAAGCCGAAAAGTCTTACTCTTCTTCCTCCTCGTCGGAGCTGAGCGCGGAGAGGTCGAAGTCCGGCCCACCTGCGGCGCGACAAGGCGGAGGGGTAGGATCCCTTGTCCGCTTGGCGGGCGCGGCAGCGGTGGCGCGGGAAGTTCCAGCTCCAGTTGCCGCAGTGACACGAGGCGCTCCCGCGGCAACATCGCTTGTCGCGGTGGAGTGTGTCGCGCGGCGCGTCGGCTGCTGACTCCTTTGTCACCCCACTACATCCCCGCCCCTGCGAAGGCGCCTTCTTGGTTGAGCTGGGGGCTGTGCTGTGGGCTCCGTCTGCGGCAAGTGGCCTGGAGGTGGCAGGCCGCTCGCACCCTCGGCGGGCTCACCCTCAGCGGGCTCGCTCGACTCGACCTCCGGCGCGGGAAGCTCCTCCTCGCTGTCGATCCATTCTCGCTCGGCAAGGCTTGCCGCCGCCTCTGCCTCTGCCTCTTCCACAGTGAAGCCAAACTCACCCGCAGCAGCGGCTGCCGCCGCTTCTTCCGCCCTGGTGGCGATGCGTCGCATCTCCTCCTTAGTAGTGTCGCGGGTGAGGCTCCTCTTCTCGTCGGCACGGGCCACCACCTCCACCATCCTGTCGAAGAACTGCTGCACCACGTCGTCCGCTGGCTCTTGCCACGTCGGAACAAGACCGTGCGAGTCGCACTGCGGCATCATCGCGCGGATGCGGTCGAGGGAGGAATTGTTGCACAGCGGGACGACCCCTGCCGGCAACCTGAACCACTCCGGATGCTGGGGATCATGCTTGAACAGCTCCTTAAGCATCGCATCTAGCTCCAGTATGGTGAAGTTGAAATTGAGGCCTGGGCGCAGCCGCATGATATCTGTCGGGCGGCCAAACTCCCAAGCGGGTCTCTTCCTCTCTTGCAGGGGGGCGATGCGGCGGCAGATAAAATCTGCGCCTACGGCACCCACAGTCAACCCGGCAGCCCTGAGACGCAAGATTCTGGTGGTGGCAATCTTCAGCCTAGCGTCCTCTGGGGCTAGGCTGCTCCAATCATTGCCGCGCACTACTGGAACTTGGCGTAGGGCGGTGAACGGCTGTGGGTCCTCCTCCATGATCCAACATCACTCAGCTCTCCACTCCTCCCACTTGCTGCGGAGCTCCCCCTCCAGATATGCCTCCTTCTTGCCGGCCCTCGAGATCCAGGCGATCCCCCCGGAAAGCGGCTCTCCTCTCTCGACCCGGGACATGAAGTAATGGCGGAAAAGAGCGACATTTGGGTGGACTCCGACAAAGTTTTCGCACAGGTGTGCGAAAACTGACATGGTCAAGACGGCGTTGGGAGTGAAATCAAGGAGATGAAACTCGTAGGTGTTCATGATGTCACAGAAAAATTCCGAGAAGGGCGGACAGAGGCCACAGTAGAAGAACAACGGGAAGAAAGGATACCCGTATGGAGCCCGTGTCGAAGCAGCAGCGGAGAGAACCTTCGTGCGCGGATGCGCATGCGTCTCTGTCGACCAGAAGAGATAGAACCACTACCTCAGCCCCGCCGCGTCGAGCTCGGCGGGGAAAGTGGTCCGCTCCTTTCGCAGCGCCTTGAGCCGCAGCGCCTCGGTCGACTTCGCGACCTTCCCGGTCTTTGGAGCCATAGCGAAGGTGGTGGAGGGGGTCGACGGTGTTGGTGGCGATGGCGGAGATTGGGGATGGAGCGTTGTTTTCTCAGAAGAGAGGGGAACGGCGGAGATTTTGGAGTGGTAAACGGACAAGGTGAGAAACTGCCTCTGTTTCCTCTGCTTATAAAGAGGGAGGGGGCGAACGTTACGCATTTTCCGAATAAAGAATCCCCCACGATCTCTCCCACGACGCCGCATTCAACGTGTGCCGTTCGGGGAGGCGCGGTGGATGCGGAGTAGGAAACGGCACGACCAGGCCGCGTGTGCCTGTGCCCTGTTTTGTGCCTGGCCCAACAGCGCTCGGCACCGTGTGTGGCCCAGGCCCGGGGGCTCCTGTCGGTGTACTAGAGTAGGGGTACCCTAGTATCCCGAACTTGTGCACGGGCAGTTGCAGCAACCCGCGGCAGGGCTCGCCGGGTCACCGCCAAGATCATCCGTGACTCCTTAAAGAGACAAGACCCCGGCAAGAGGAGCTTGCCGGGAAGCCATTCAAGAACAAAGTATTCAACCCGAGAAGACAAGGCCCCGGCAAGAGAAGCTTGCCGGGAAGGCCAACCAAGGCATCCCAAAAACGCTTGCCGCGACGCGCCACGCGTCCCGGCAAGGCACGGTGAGCGACAAGCTCCCGCGCCCGACAAGATGACGACCGCGGCAAGACACTTGCTGCGGCAAGCGGTCGCTCCGCGCCCAGGCTCCAGCACACCCACAAACGTGTCGTCCTGGGACCCTTCCAAGCACGCGTGGCGAAGAGCTGTGCAGCCAGCGGTGCGCGGTGGCAAGCGCCGCTGACAAGAAGGCCGTCGTGGCGATCGGTGGTGCCCCTGACGGTCTCTTCTCGCACTGTTTAGACGACACAGACGGGCATTTAATGCCCTTGTCCCCTGTCGTCAGGGTTAGGTATGATACACTGTGGCTACAGTAGAGGTAGTTGTACCTACCACATTCTTTTTCCATTTTTACCCTTTCTATCTGCGTTGCCACCTGTCGGTGACCCCTTGAGCGTATAAAAGGAGGCCCATGCGCAACGTACAGGGGGTTCGGCTCATTCGAAACACCAAGAACACTCTCACGCTTGGTCTGGTAGCGTTCATCGCTCTTGAGCTAGAACTCAATACAATCAAACAAGCAGCAGTAGGAGTGTTATCTCTCCGGAGAGCTCCGAAGCTGGGTAAACTGCTCGTGTGCACTGCCTCGATCCGCTCTTCATGCGACCTCCGCCCCCTCCGAACCAAAAGGAGCTCGGTCCGCCAGTCCCCATAGGTGTTCGTGGATCAGTTTCCCCGACATTGAGGTATTCGCAATGTTTGACACCGTGAAAGTAGAAATCAAGAAGGAGCATCAATTATTGATGGTTGGTGAAACCACTAGTTTCAAGAAGGGCAAGGGCAAGAAGGGATACTTCATGAAACGGCAAAACAGTTGCTGCTCTAGTGAAGAAACCCAAGGTTGAACCCAAACCCGAGACTAAGTGCTTCTGTAAAAAAAAAGGGGAACAACCACTGGAGCAGAATTACCCTAGATACTTGGTAGATGAGAAGGTTGGCAAAGTCAATAGAAGTATATTGGATATACATTATGTTAATGTGTACTTTGCTAGTACTCCTAGTAGCACCAGGGTATTAGATACCGGTTCGGTTGCTAAGTGTTAGTAACTCGAAATAAAAGAGCTACAGAATAAACGGAGACTAGCTAAAGGTGAGCTGACGATATGTGTTGGAAGTGTTTCCAAGTTTGATGTGATCAAACATCGCACGCTCCCTCTACCATCAAGATTAGTATTAAACCTGAATAATTGTCATTTGGTGTTTGCGTTGAGCATAGACATGATTGGATTATGTCTATCGCAATACGGTTATTCATTTAAGGAGAATAATGGTTACTCTATTTATTTGAATAATACCTTCAATGGTCTTGCACCTAAAGGAATGGTTTATTGAATCTCGATCGTAGTGATACACATTTTCATGCCAAAAGATATAAGATAATAATGATAGTACCACTTACTTGTGGCACTGCCATGTAAGTCATAATGGTATAAAACGCATGAAGAAACTCCATGTTGATGGATCTTTGGACTCACTCGTTTTTTGAAAAGTTTAAGACATGCGAACCATGTCTATTGGTGTATACGCATGAAGAAACTCCATGCAGATGGATCGTTTAGACTCACTTGATTTTGAATCACTTGAGATATGCAAATCATACCACATGGGCAAGATGACTGAAAAGCCTCGTTTTCACTGAGATGGAACAAGATAGCAACTTGTTGGAAGTAACACATTTTGATGTGTGTAGTCCAATGAGTGCTGAGGCATGCAGTGAATATCGTTATGTTCTTACTTCACAGATGATTCGAGTAGATGTTGAGTATATTTACTTGATGAAACACAAGTCTGAATTATTGAATGGTTCAAGTAATTTTAGAGTGAAGTTGAAGATCATCGTGACAAGAGGATAAAATGTCTATGATATGATCACAGAGATAAGTATCTGAGTTATGAGCTTTGGCACGCAATTAAGACATTGTGGAAATTGTTTCACAATTAATACCGCCTAGAACACCATAGTGTGATGGTGTGTCCGAACATCATAGTTGCACCCTATTGGATATGGTGCGTACCATGATGTCTCTTATCGAATTACCACTATCGTTCATGGGTTAGGCATTAGAGACAACCGCACTCACTTTAATAGGGCACCACGTAATTCCGCTGAGATGACACCGTTTGAACTATGGTTTGGAGAAACCTAAGTTGTCGTTTCTTGAAAGTTTGGGGCTGCGACGCTTATGAGAAAAGGTTTCAGGTTGATAAGCTCGAACCCAAAGCGGATAAAATGCATCTTCATAGGACACCCAAAACAGTTGGGTATACCTCCTAATTCAGATCCGAAAGCAATAGGGATTGTTTCTTGAATCAGGTCCTTTCTCGAGGAAAAGTTTCTCTTGAAAGAATTGAGTGGGAGGATGGTGGAGACTATTGAACCATCACTTCAACCAGTGTGTAGCAGGGCATAGGAAGTTGTTCCTGTGGCACCTACACCAATTGAAGTAGAAGCTTATGATAGTGATCATGAAGCTTCGGATCAAGTCACTACCGAACCTCGTGGGACGACAAGGACGCGTACTGCTTTAGAGTGGTACGGTGATCCTGTCTTGAAGGTCATGTTGCTAGACAACAATGAACCTACGAGCTATGGAGAAGCGATGGTGGGCCCATATTCCAACAAATGGTTAGAAACCATGAAATCTGAGATAGGATCCATGTATCAGAACAAAGCATGGACTTTGGTGGACTTGCCTGATGATCGGCAAGCCATTGAGATAAATGGATCTTTAAGAAGAAGACGGACGTGGACGGTAATGTCACCGTCTATGAAGCTCGACTTGTGGCGAAGAGTTTTTCACAAGTTCAAGGAGTTGACTACGATGAGATTTTCTCATCCGTAGCGATGCTTAAGTCCGTCGGATTCATGTTAGCATTAGCTACATTTATGAAATCTGGCAGATGGATGACAAAATGAGTTTCCTTACCAGTCTTCGTATGGAAAGGTTGTATGTGATACAATCAGAAAGTTTTTGTCGATCCTAAGGATGCTAAAAGGTATGCTAGCTCCAGCGATCCTTCCATGGACTGGAGTAAGCATCTCGGAGTTTGAATATACACTTTGATAAGATGATCAAAGATTTTAGGTTTATACAAAGTTTATGAGAAACTTTTATTTCCAAAGAAGTGAGTGGGAGCACTATAGAATTTCTGATGAGTATATGTTGTTGACACATTGTTGATCAGAAATGATGTAGAATTTCTGGAAAGCATATACTGTTATTTGAAAGGTGTTTTTCAATAGAAAACCTGGATTAAGCTACTTGAACATTGAGCATCAAGATCTATGAGGATAGATCAAAAACGCTCAATAGTACTTTCAAATGAGCATATACCTTGACATGATCTTGAAGGTGTTCAAGATGGATCAGTCATAGAAGGAGTTCTTGCCTGAGATGTAAGGTATGAAGTTAAGACTTAAAGCTTGACCACAGCAGAAAAGAGAGAGAGGACGAAGGTCGTCCCCTGTGCTTGAGACATAGGCTCTAAAGTATGCTATGCTGTGTAGATCCAGGAATGGATCATTGGACAGCGGTCAAAATTGTCCTTGGAGTAAATAAGGACATGTTTCTCGATTATGGAGGTGATAAAGAGTTTGGCGTAAAGGGTTACGTCGATGCAATCTTTAACACCTATCCGAATGACTCTGAGTAGCAAACCGGATACGTATAGTGGAGCAACCATTTGGAGTAGCCCCAAGTGGAGCGTGGAAGCAGCATTTACAATATGACCTAGAGATTTGCGAAGTACATACGGATCTGAATGTTACAGATCCGTTGACTAAAACCTCTCTCACAAGCAGAACATGATCAAACCCTAGAACTCATTGAGTCTTAATCACATGATGACATGAACTAGTTTAGTGACACTAGTAAACTCTTTGGATGTTGGTCCCATGGCGATGTGACCTGTGAGTGTTAATCACATGGCAATGTGAACTAGATTCTTGACTCTAGTGCAAGTGGGAGACTGTTGGAAATATGCCCTAGAGGCAATAATAAATAAGTTATTATTATATTTCCTTGTTCATGATAATCGTTTATTATCCATGCTATAATTGTATTGATAGGAAACTCAGATACATGTGTGGATACATAGACAACACCATGTCCCTAGTAAGCCTCTAGTTGACTAGCTCGTTGATCAATAGATGGTTACGGTTTCCTGACCATGGACATTGGATGTCGTTGATAACGGGATCACATCATTAGGAGAATGATGTGATGGACAAGACCCAATCCTAAGCCTAGCACAAAGATCATGTAGTTCGTATGCTAAAGCTTTTTTAATGTCAAGTATCTTTTCCTTAGACCATGAGATTGTGCAACTCCCGGATACCGTAGGAATGCTTTGGGTGTACCAAACGTCACAACGTAACTGGATGGCTATAAAGGTGCACTACAGGTATCTCCGAAAGTGTCTGTTGGGTTGGCACGAATTGAGACTGGGATTTGTCACTCCGTGTAAGCGGAGAGGTATCTCTGGGCCCACTAGGTAGGACATCATCATAATGTTCACAATGTGACCAAGGGGTTGATCACGGGATGATGTGTTACGGAATGAGTAAAGAGACTTGCCGGTAACGAGATTGAACAAGGTATCGGTATACCGACGATCGAATCTTGGGCAAGTACAATACCGTTAGACAAAGGGAATTGTATACGGGATCGATTGAGTCCTTGACATCGCAGTTCATCCGATGAGATCATCGTGGAACATGTGGGAGCCAACATGGGTATCCAGATCCCGCTGTTGGTTATTGACCGGAGAACGTCTCAGTCATGTCTGCATGGTTCCCGAACCCGTAGGGTCTACACACTTAAGGTTCGACGACGCTAGGGTTATAAAGGAAGTTTGTATGTGGTTACAGAATGTTGTTCGGAGTCCCGGATGAGATCCCGGACGTCACGAGGAGTTCCGGAATGGTCCGGAGGTAAAGATTTATATATGGAAAGTTGTTGTTCGGGTTCCAGAAAAAGTTCGGGTTTTTTCGGTATTGTACCGGGAAGCTTCCAGAAGGTTCCGGAGGATTCCGGAAGGGTCCGGAGGTCCGGAAATTGTTCCACCACGTCCAATACAGTAGCATGGGCTGTAGGGGGGGCGCCCTAGCCTTAATGGGCCAGGGGTACCAACCCCCCCAAGGCCCATGCGCATGAGAGGGGGGAAACCCTAAGGGGGGGCCTCCACTTGACTTGGGAGGCACTCCTCCCCCCCTTGGCCGCCGCCCCCTCCTCAGATTGGATCTGAGGGGGTCGGCCCCCCTCTCCCTTGCCCCTATATATGTGGGGGGTGGGAGGGCAGCCGCACCAAAAAAGTTCTGGCGCAGCCCTCCCCCTCTCCCAAGTACTCCTCCTCTCTCGCGGTGCTTGGCGAAGCCCTGCAGGATTGCCACACTCCTCCACCACCACCACGCCATTGTGCTGCTGCTAGATGGAGTCTTCCTCAACCTCTCCCTCTCACCTTGCTGGATCAAGGTATGGGAGACGTCACCGGGCTGTACGTGTGTTGAACGCGGAGGTGCCGTCCGTTCGGCACTAGGATCTCCGGTGATTTGGATCACGACGAGTACGACTCCTTCAACCCCGTTCTCTTGAACGCTTCCGCTTAGCGATCTACAAGGGTATGTAGATGTACTCTCCTTCCCCTCGTTGCTGGTTTCTCCATAGATAGATCTTGGTGACACGTAGGAAAATTTTGAATTTATGCTACGTTACCCAACAGTATGTAGATGCATCACTCTTTCACTCGTTACTTAGATGAACTCATAGATGGATCTTGGTGAAACCATAGGAAAAATTTTAATTTTCTGCAACGTTCCCCAACATTACATAAACCAAAAGGCATACGTCTATAAGCAAAGGTACTGAAAGGGCAAGTAAAAGTGGTCTTATCCTGATCCTCGTTTGACACAGGTATTTGCGAGAAACCGGAATAACCATCTAGAAAGCAAAAATGTGTATGTTTGGATAATCTTTCTAGCATTTGATCAATAAAAGGAAGAGGGTAATGAACTTTTCTATTAGCTTTATTTAATTTGCGGAAATCAATTACCATTCTATAACCTATAACAATTCTTTGTGGGATTAATTCATCCTTATCATTAGGAATAACAGTAATACCTCCCTTCTTAGGGATACAATGGACAGGATTTACCCGCTGACTGTCAGTAACAGGATAAATTATACCTGCCTCTAGAACCTTTATTTCATTTCTTACCACTTCTTTCATATTAGAATTTAACCGTCGTTGGATATCAACAACTGGTTTAGCATCTTTCTTCAGTTTAATTTTATGATGGCATAGAGTGGGACTAATGCCCTTAAGATCATCAAGAATATATCCAATAGCAGCCCGGTCCTTCTTCAGAGTTTTCAATAATTTCTCTTCTTCATGCTCTGAAAGGTTAGCACTAATAATAACAAGATATATCTTCTTTTCATCAAGATAAGCATATTTAAGGGTATCAGCTAATGGTTTAAGCTCAAACACGGGACCACCCTTGGGTGGAGGAGGATCCCCTAGGATTTCAACAGGCAAGTTGTGTTTCAATATAGGTCCCTGTTTAAAGAATACTTCATCTATTTCCCTTATTTCACTCATAAACATATCATTTTCATGGTCTAGCAAGTATTGCTCTAAAGGATCATTAGGAGGCACAGCAATAGAATCAAGACCAATAATTTCATCTTTACTAGGCAATTATTTATCATGGGGTTGTCTACAAAATTTAGAGAAATTAAAATCATGAGACATATCCCCTAAACCAACAGTAATAATATCCTTTTCGCAGTCTATCTTAGCATTAACAGTATTCAAGAAGGGTCTACCAAATATAATGGGACAAAAGTCATCTTGTGGGGAACCAAGAACAAGGAAATCAGTAGGATATTTAACTTTCCTACATAAGACTTCAACATCTCTAACAATCCCAATTGGTGAAATAGTATCTCTATTGGCAAGCTTAACATCAATACCTTCTATTTCAGCGGGTGCAATAACATGCATGATTTCTTTGTATAAGGAATGAGGTATCGCACTTGCACTAGCACCCATATCACATAAGCCATGATAACAATGATCTCCTATTTTAAAGGAAACAACAGGCATGCCAACAATAGGTCTATGTTTATTTTTTGTATCGAGTCTAGCAATTCTAGCAGCTTCATCACAGAAGGAATATAACATGCCCATGAATATTATCGACCAAGAGATCTTTAACCATAGCAATACTAGGTTCAACTTTAATTTTCTCAAGGGGTGTAGGTGTTCTAACATTACTCTTACGAACCATAGTTGAAGCTTTAGCATGATCTTCTGTTCTAACAGGGAAAGGTGGTTTCTCAATATAAGCGATAGGAACAATAGGATCAACATTATAAGTGATAGTCTTTTCTTCAACTTTAATAGGTTCTACTACTTTTACTTCCATGGGAGGATGATATTTAAACCACTTCTCCTTAGGGAGATCAACATGATTAGCAAATGATTCACAGAAGAAGCTACTATCTCAGAGTCAAGTCCATATTTAGTGCTAAATTCATGAAAAGCATCGGTATCCATAAAAGATTTAACACAATCAAACTTAGGTATTATACCTGACTCCTTACCTTCATCAAGTTCCCAATCTTCAGAGTTGTGTTTAATTATTTCCAATAAATCCCATCTGAATTCAATAGTCTTCATCATAAAAGAACCAGTACAAGAAGTATCGAACATGGAGCGATTATTGAGAGAAAGTCGAGCATAAAAATTTTGAATAATAATTTCTCTTGAGAGCTCATGATCGGGGCATAAATATAACATAGACTTAAGCTTCCCCCAAGCTTGAGCAATACTTTCTCCTTCACAAGGCCAAAAATTATATATATAATTACGATCACAATGAACCAGATGCATAGGATAAAATTTCTGATGAAATTCCAATTTCAATCAGTTGTAGTTCCATGATCCAATATCATCACATAGCCTAAACCATGTCAATGCCTTTACCTTGAAAGGTAAAGGGAATACCTTCTTCTTGATAACATCCTCGGGCATACCTGCAAGCTTAAATAATCCACAAACTTCATCCACATAGATTAGGTGCATATCAGGATGTAATGTTCCATCTCCTGTAAAAGGATTCGCTAGCAGTTTCTCTATCATACCCGAAGGAATTTCAAAGTAAACATTTTCAGTAGGTTCAGTAGGTTGAGGAGCAATTATTTGCTCTTCTTGTCGGGGTGAAGATACCCCGAACAAGCCCCTCAAAGGATTATTTTCCATAGTAACAAGTGACAGTAAATTTCAGCACACTATATAAATGTTTCCCTACCAAATTCCACCTACCAAAGGTGCTTCACTCCCCGGCAATGGCGCCAGAAAAGAATCTTGATGACCCACAAGTATAGGAGATATATCATAGTCCTTTCAATAAGTAAGAGTGTCGAACCCAACGAGAAGCAGAAGGAAATGACAAGCAGTTTTCAGTAAGGTATTCTCTGCAAGCACTAAAGTTATCGGTAACAGATAGTTTTGTGATAAGGTAATTCGTAATGGGTAACAAGTAACAAAAGTAACAAGGTGCAGCAAGGTGGCCCAGTCCTTTTTGTAGCAAAGGACAAGCCTGGACAAACTCTTATGTAAAGCAAAGTGCTCCCGTGGACACATGGGAATTATCGTCAAGCTAGTTTTCATCATGCTCATATGATTCGCGTTCGTTACTCTGATAATTTGATATGTGGGTGGACCGGTGCTTGGGTACTACCCTTCCTTGGACAAGCATCCCACTTATGATTAACCCCTCTCGCAAGCATCCGCAACTACGAAAGAAGAATTCAGGTAAACCTAACCATATCATCAAACATGTGGATCCACATCAGCCCCTTACAAAGCAACGCATAAACTAGGGTTTAAGCTTCTGTCACTCTACCAACCCATCATCTACTTATTACTTCCCAATGCCTTCCCCTAGGCCCAAAAAATGGTGAAGAGTCATGTAGTCGACGTTCACATAACACCACTAGAGGAGAGACAACATACATCCCATCAAAATATCGAACGAATACCAAATTCACATGACTACTTATAACAAGACTTCTCCCATGTCCTCAGGAACAAATGTAAGTACTCACAAATCATATTCATGTTCATAATCAGAGGGATATTAATATGCATAAAGGATTTGAACATATGATCTTCCACCGAATAAACCAACTAGCATCAACTATAAGGAGTAATCAACACTACTAACAACCCACAGGTACCAATCTGAGACTTTGAGACAAAGATCGAATACAAGAGATGAACTAGGGTTTGAGAGGAGATGGTGCTGGTGAAGATGTTGATGGAGATTGACCCCCTCTCGATGAGAGGATCGATGGTGATAACTTCGCCGGAGCCCTAGATTGGTTCCGCCAAGGTTCCACCTCCAGATGGCGGCACTTCGTCCCTAAAGCTTCCTTGTGATTTTTTCCAGGGCAAAAGACACCATATACCAGAAGACGGGCATCGGGGGACTGCTAGATGGCCCACGAGGCAGGGGGCGCACCCAGGGGGGTAGGGCGCGCCCTCCACCCTCGTGGACGGTGGGTGGCCCCCCTCTGGTGCTTTCTTCACAAAATATTTTCAATATATTCCAAAACTGACTTTCATGGAGTTTCGGGACTTTTGGAGTTGTGCAGAATAGATCTCTAATATTTGCTCCTTTTCAAGCCTAGAATTCCAACTACCGGCATTCTCCCTCTTCATGTAAACCTTGTAAAATAAGAGAGAAAAGGCATAAGTATTGTGACATAATGTGTAATATCAGCCCATAATGCAATAAATATTGATTTAAAAGCATTGTGAGCTTCAACGGCAAGAAGGTAATTGATCGAGTCAAGTTACAGTTGCATGCTTCTTCATATGTAGTCTCACAGTTTGATGTACACTAACACTTCCCATGTTCGTTGTTGAACTAGCACCTAGGCGCAAGAGGAAACAAACATCAGTGATAATGCTCAACAGGTTAACTGAATCTAGAGGAGGAAGAATGGAGATCCTTTTGAGGTAGGTTGAAAAAGGTTACGTGATGCTACAGAGTCAGCCAAGTTAGCATCAGAGGCAACTGATGCCGTTAGGTGTCATGCACGTATCCTCCCAACATGGATTCAGTACAGGAATGACAAAGACGAAACCCAGTTTAACACCTTCCTCGACCATTTATCTGTAATTATGGTTATGAATGTAAATTAGTAATATCGTCTTGGTCTGTCCCATACTTTCTAGGTTGCTGGTAATGAGACTCCCATAATTTTCAACAGATGAGATTCAAGTTGGATAGCCAAGATGATGCAACCAGACAAGCATGCACCCATGTTTTCAAGTCTGCTCTGCGATAGTATAGGTATAACTTGAGGAAAACTCGCTTTGAAGGCAAGGCTAACATGAACTTGCCCAAACATCTCCAGTGGAAAATATATCGGATGAAGACAGGAGAGGCCTTGTTAAACACTGGTCTGATCCAAAGTATCAAGTACGTTATATCTATGTGATCATATCACATGTTGAACTCCTATTTATGCATGTTCCTCACAAGTCTATCTTCTTGTAGGTGGACTATTCAAAGAACAAGGCCAACCGTACGAAAGTGAAATTCCAACAGACGACAGGATCTTGTAGCTATATTGCACACTGCAAGGCTCTTGTAACTAGCTATTATTTCACTCTTTTCGTTGTTCCATATTATCATATCTATGTTGACTTGTTCCAAGCGCAGAGGAAAGCCCACAAGGACCATAAAGTACCTGGACCAAATGTTGTGGATATCTTCAAGGACTATCACACCAGAAAGACGAAGGGCATGACTCCACCAGTCAAAGACCTTGTTGTAAGTCCTTAATCATCATGCCTTTTAATTACTACTAACTCTACTTGTGCATTGAACTGCACGGTTTGCAGCCAATGTCTATTACTATTTTCAATTTTATACACAATTGTCTTAGCATATCATTGCACCTTACAAGGTTTAAAGAGAGGAGTGATGTTCCTTTGATCTTGATCTATAATCAAGTTTCATGCTAGACTTGTCTACACAATGTTACAATTGCCTGTTTGTCTGTTCTCAACTGTTTTGTGATATGAATGATGTCATACTATGCTTACCATATTATAAACTTTGTCTCTTTATCCTTAGCTGTCAATACAATGTGAAAAAATGGACAATACATTAGCCATGGTACATGGTCATATGTTTGCGACCTGGTTTTAATATCTACTTTGCAGTAAAATACAACTAATATTTTAAACGGGTTCACCAGAATAAGTTCTGTATATAGACCAAAGCTATTTCGTTTGGTTTTGCTGCCTCGTTAATATCTTCTGTTCTGGTATTACTAATGTAAAAACTCAACTTTTCTGCAAGCTATGGAACAAATGGTGGAACCACCACCTTCTGAAGGTGATAAGGCAACTATAACCGCAATGTCACCTCTTGCTGCAGTGGGTCAGTACATGTCCATTAACAGTGCCAAAAGCACATCCCTGCATAATACTGGGTTGGTTGTTAAGGCAATCTTGTCCAAACTGCCTCATGATCAAGATATGCAAGCTCAAAACAATGTTATATCTGCGCTCCAGACACAAATCCAATCCCTAACAGACACCCTTTGTGAGACAAGGATAGCCATTGTTCGATGTCATCAAGATATGCATGGTTTTGAAACTAGACTATCAGACATTTGCTATCTTGTTTAGGAGCCTAGGAGAAATGAAAGCGAAGATTATGGTGCTCCATCGGACAGTACATCATGAAGACGTAATAGTCAGGTCAAAAGAACTGAGCTTCTGAACTTCTGCTGGTGCATTTATATGTCGGACTATTAACTTTTATGCCAACCTTCCTTTTGTTTTATGGTTGTAATTTTTTTGTTGCGATACAAAATTTGTTCTTAACATGCTGCGACCAGATGAGAAAAACAGCAAGTCATTTTTGTATAGTGTAGGGTGTTCCCTATATTTGCACTAGTGGCGAACTTTGATGCCCAATGGATGTAATCTGTGCAATCGTCTTAATAGCCTAGCGTTAGTTGCTGGCTTATTTGTTTCCCTAGCCTTCTTTTTCCTTGGTTTGCTAGTGGTCGCCACAACCATGGGCCAGATACGGACCATAATAACCTTGAGCCTGCTATGGGCCATGGGATCCATGGTCCTCCTACGGGCCGTAGGATCCATGGGCCTCCTATGAACCGTCAGATAAATGGGCCTCCAAAGGGTTGTAGAATCAGTGGGCCTGCTACGGGTTGTCAGATAAACTGGCCATCTTGGGCCGTAAACGGGCATAATTGGTATCAGGTTAGCACAGTAACAGGCCAAAAGACAGCAAAGGTTTAATTCTGTCACAAGCATAACGGGTCGTTAATGGGCCAGAATACATGACGGGCTGGAAATGTCACAACGGGTTAACAAGCCACGAATGGGCCGATATTTGGCCCATTAGGGGAACAGGCCAATAACGGGCCGGAAGTAATCGAGGGCCGGAAATGAGCCCAAGAATGTATGGGCCGTCAGTAAGCCGAAAGCTAACATGGGCTGGAATCGGCCTATGTGAATCATGGGCCGTTAATGGGTATAAAGAAATTTATTGTTTATTATGGGCCAAAGTCACAGCGGGACACTAAAGGGCCCAAGCACGAAAGGCCTCATATGGGCCGAAAGACGTCGTGGGCCATACATGGGCCGAAAATGAAATGGGTTGGTATTATACTGGAAGGCCCACATGACGCTGGTGGGCCAAATTCGGGAACGCTATAACGGGCTGTGAGTTACCGGGTCGTAAAATGGGCTATATGCGAACAGACCGTTAACAGGCTCTTCATGGGCCAGCCCGCTTGCTTTTGACCAAGTCAAACGGGCCAGCCTTTGTAAGCTAAATGGGCGAGTGTTGGGTCATCCCACGTGTTGACATATCATAGGCGCCTCTCTGACCCAATGACGAGCTGACACGTGGTTCCTACGGACAATGAGAATTTTACACATGGAAAATCCCCATTGGCGTGGGCTGTTAGCAGGTTATTGATACGTCTCCAACATATCTATAATTTTTGATTATTACATGCTATTATATTACCCCATTTGGATGTTTATGGGCTTTATTTTACACAATTATATCATTTTTGGGACTAACCTACTAACCAGAGGCCCAGCCCGTATTGCTGTTTTTTGCCTATTTCAGTATTTCGAAGAAAAGGAATATAAAACGGAGTCGAAACGGAATGAAACCTTCGGGAGCGTGATTTTTGGAACGAACGTGATCCAGAGGACTTGGAGTGCAAGTCAAGAAGCAGTCGAGGCGGCCACGAGACAGGAGGGTGATACGTCTCCAATGTATCTATAATTTTTGATTGTTCCATGCTATTATATTACCCCTTTTGGATGTTTATGGGCTTTATTTTACACATTTATATCATTTTTGGGACTAACCTACTAATCGGAGGCCCAGCCCGTATTGCTGTTTTTTTGCCTATTTCAGTATTTCGAAGAAAAGGAATATCAAACGGAGTCCAAACGGAATGAAACCTTTAGGAGCGTGATTTTTGGAACGAACGTGATCCAGAGGACTTGGAGTGCAAGTCAAGAAGCTGCCGAGGCAGCCACGGGAGGGTAGCCCCCCCCTATAGGGCGCGCCCCTGTCTCGTGGGCCCCTCGGGCGGCCACCGCCATACTTCTTCCTCCTATATAAGCCTACGTACCCCAAAAACATCCAGGGAGCCAACGAAACACAATTTCCACCGCCGTAACCTTCTGTATCCGCGAGATCCCATCTTGGAGCCTTCGCCGGCGCTCTGCCGGAGGGGGAATCAATCATGGAGGGCTTCTACATCAACACCATAGCCCCTCTGATGAGTTGTGAGTAGTTTACCACAGACCTTCGGGTCCATAGTTATTAGCTAGATGGCTTCTTCTCTCTTTTTGGATATCAATACAATATTCTCCCCCTCTCTTGTGGAGATCTATTCGATGTAAACTCTTTTTGCGGTGTGTTTGTCGAGATCCGATGAATTGTGAGTTTATGATCAAGTTTATCTATGGGAAATATTTGAATCTCCTCTGAATTCTTTTATGTATGATTGAGTTATCTTTGCAAGTCTCTTTGAATTATCAGTTTGGTTTGCCCTACTAGATTCATCTTTCTTGCCATGGGAGAAGTGCTTAGCTTTGGGTTCAATCTTGAAGTGTCCTTACACAGTGATAGAAAGGGTTGCAAGGCACGTATTGTATTTTTGCCATCGAGGATAAAAAGATGGGGTTTATATCATATTGCATGAGTTTATCCCTCTACATCATGTCATCTTGCTTAAGGCGTTACTCTGTTCTTATGAACTTAATACTCTAGATGCAGGCAGGAGTCGGTCGATGTGTGGAGTAATAGTAGTAGATGCAGGCAGGAGTCGGTCTACTTGTCACGGACGTGATGCCTATATATATGATCATGCCTAGATAATCTCATAATTATTCGCTTTTCTATCAATTGCTCGACAGTAATTTGTTCACCCACTGTAATACTTATGCTATCTTGAGAGAAGCCACTAGTGAAACCTATGGCCCCCGGGTCTATCTCTTATCATATTTGCTTCCAATTTACATTTATTTGCATCTTTACTTTTTGCATCTATATTATAAAATACCAAAAATATATTTATCTTATCATACTATCTCTATTAGATCTCACTTTCGCAAGTGGCTGTGAAGGGATTGACAACCCCTTTATTGTGTTGGTTTCAAGTTCTTTGTTTGTTTGTGTAGGTGCATGGGACTTTTGAGGAGCCTCCTACTGGATTGATACCTTGGTTCTCAAAAACTGAGGGAAATACTTACGCTACTATTGCTGCATCACCCTTTCCTCTTCAAGGAAAACCAACGCAAGCTCAAGACGTAGCAAGAAGGATTTCTGGCACCGTTGCCGGGGAGGTCTTCGCTCAAGTCAAGACATACCAAGTACTGCTACGTCTTGAGCTTGCGTTCGTTTTCCTCGAAGAGGAGAGGGTGATGCAGCAAAGTGTAGCATAAGTATTTCCCTCAGTTTTGAGAACCAAGGTATCAATCCAGTAGGAGGCTCCTCAAAATTCCCTCGCACCTACACAAACAAACTGAGAACTCGCAACCAACGCAATAAAGGGGTTGTCAATCCCTTCACGGCCACTTGCGAAAGTGAGATCTAATAAAGATAGTATGATAAGATAAATATATTTTTGGTATTTTTGATATAGATGCAAAAAGAAAAGATGCAAATAAAAGTGGATGGAAAGCAAATATGATAAGAGATAGACCCGCGGGCCATAGGTTTCACTAGAGGCTTCTCTCAAGATAGCATAAGTATTACGGTGGGTGAACAAATTACTGTCAGCAATTGATAGAAAAGCGCATAGTTATGAGATTATCTAGGGATGATCATGTATATAGGCATCACGTCCATAACAAGTAGACCGACTCCTGCCTGCATCTACTACTATTACTCCACACATCGATCGCTATCCAGCATGCATCTAGAGTATTAAGTTCATAAGAATAGAGCAACACATTAAGCAAGATGACATGATGTAGAGGGATAAACACATGCAATATGATATAAACCCCATCTTGTTATCCTCGATGGCAACAATACAATACGTGTCTTGCAACCCTTTCTGTCACTGGGTAAGAACACCGCAAGATTGAACCCAAAGCTAAGCACTTCTCCCATTGCAAGAAAGATCAATCTAGTAGGCCAAACCAAACTGGTAATTCGAAGAGACTTGCAAAGATAACCCAATCATACATAAAAGAATTCAGAGAAGATTCAAATATTATTCATAGATAAACTTGATCATAAACCCACAATTCATCGGATCTCGACAAACACACTGCAAAAAGAGATTACATCGAATAGATCTCCACAAGAGAGGGGGAGAACATTGTATTGAGATCCAAAAAGAGAGAAGAAGCCATCTAGCTAATAACTATGGACCCGTAGGTCTGTGGTAAACTACTCACAACTCATCGAAGGGGCAAGGATGTTGATGTAGAGGCCCTCCATGGTTGCTTCCCCCTCCGGCATAGTGCCGGCAAGGGCTCCAAGATGGGATCTCGCGGATACAGAAGGTTACTGTCGGTGTACTAGAGTAGGGGTACCCTAGTATCCCGAACTTGTGCACGGGCAGTCGCAGCACCCCGCGGCAAGGCTTGCCGGGTGACCTCCAAGGTCCTCTGTGGTTCCTTTGGAGCCATTCAAGAACAAAGTATCCAAGTCAAGGAGACAAGGCCCGGGCAAGAGGAGCTTGCCGGGAAGGCCAACCAAGGCATCTCAAGGAACTTGCCGCGACGCGCCACGCGTCCCGGCGAGCCCCGGTGAGCGACAAGCTTCCGGACGCGACAAGACAACGACAGCGGCAAGGCGCTTGCCGCGGCCAGCAACCACTCTGCACCCGCGCTCCAGCACATCCACCAACGTGTCGCCCTGGGGCCTTCCCAGGCGTGTGTGGCAAGAGGCTGTGCAGCCAGCGGTGCGCGGTGGCAAGCGGCGCTGACAAGATAGCCATCGTGGCGAGCGGTGGCGTCCCTGATGGTCCCTTTCTGCACTATTTGGGCGACGCAGACGGGTATTTAATGCCTTTGTCCCCTGCCGTCAGGGTTAGGTATGATACACTATACAAGTAGTTGTACCTACCGCATTTCCTTTTCCATTTTTACCCTTGTCTACGTTGCCACCTGTCGGTGACCCCTTGAGCATATAAAAGGAGGCCCATGCACAACGTAGAGGAGGGTTCGAAGGCAGAAAACACTCACGCTCGGTCTCGTTAGCAGCTCGAGTGTATTGTAGCACTCAGCGCTCCCGAGCAAGAACTCAATACAATCAGACAAGCAGCAGTAGGAGTATTATCTCTCCGGAGAGCTCCGAAGCTGGGTAAACTGCTCGTGTGCTTTGCTTTGATCCGCTCTTCATGCGATCTCCACCCCCCGCCGAACCGAAAGGGGCTCGGTCCGCCGGTCCCATAGGTGTTCGTGGATCAGCCTCCCCGACATCTTTGGCGCGCCAGGTAGGGGGCGTCGAGATTGTGTGAACCTGATCCGGCGTTCACACGAGCTAGATCTTCATCATCTTCATCGACATGCCACCGAAGAAGAAGGCTTCGGAGGCGGCTGTTCCGTCCGCGTCGATCCCACCACCACCGGAGCAAGCGGGCGGTGGGGTAGACGCCGGCGGAAGAACGGGCGTCGACCAGGGAGCTCACGATGCTGCCAGGTCCAAGGACAAGGTTGCGCAGACCTCGGCGTCCGTACATGCACCGCGCCCATCTCAGGAGGCACGGGACCGACAGCGTCATGGTATTCGCAGTACCATGCGTTTGTTGGACCAAGATCGAGCTGGTGGATCTCGGGGTGCTCAAGACCACCATGCACGCCAACGTGCTGGCGCGAGTGAGGCACAGTCGCCTGGACAGGATACTGCTCCTTCTAACATAGTTAGAAGTCCGAGCATATCCCGCTCCTCGCACCGTTTGCCTCTGCCGCCCACCACTCCAGCAGAAGCTTTGGCGCGAGCTCAACTGCTCCTGGATTGAGGAGCTGCCGGTGGTTCTTTGGTCGATCAGGATGACGCCAAATCGAGCCACTGGCCAGACACCTTTAGCTCTAGTCTATGGAGCAGAGGCAGTTCTCCCCATGGAACTCGTATATGTGTCACCTCGAGTGCTCGCTTATGATGAGCTTGAGCAAGAGCAGCTGCGACAAGATGACACGCTGCTCCTTGAGGAGGACCGTCTTCAGGCTGCTGTACGAGCTGCTCGATACCAGCAAGCTTTGCGCCGCTACCATAGCCGCAAAGTTAATGCCAGAAGTTTCGAGGAAGCCGACCTTGTTCTTCAGCGCGTTCAGTCCGCCAAGAATTCCAACAAGTTGACGCCGAAGTGGGAAGGCCCTTATCGGGTGAAACGAGTCACTAGGCCTGGTGTTGTCCGCCTTGAGACCGAAGATGGCATTCCGGTGAGCAACTCCTGGAACATTGAGCATCTTCGTAAGTTTTACCCGTAAGGCACGGTTGCCGGAACCTGTTCCGGCAACCACCTTTTGTACAAGTCTTGCCGATGTTGCATGTAATCCTTCGTACAAAGCCGGGCGCAGACCCCGTGCATAAATAAAGCTCATGTGCTCCGCACATCTTGTCAATTTCATGCTTTCTCTTTTTTTGCATGTGTTATCTGACACTTTGTGCAGCGCCTACCCCCGGTAAGCAATAACGAGCCGTAAGGCTCCATATCATTATTTTCTCTTCTTTCTTTTTCTCAAAAAAGGGAAGGTTCCCTCGCCCACAAGTTTGCCGGGGGGAAAGGAGAAGATAATGGTGTGGACCGGGCGTCATTCAAGAAAGTTTCGCCTTACCGGGAAGCAAACGACAGAAAAGCTAAGTTGCCAAAGTTTGAGCAATCAGTTTTAAAAATTTTAAGTTATCTTCCTCGAACGACCGTGCTTTGTATGGAAAACCTGTGCGCGGAGGAACCAACTCATAGCTGGTTGCGCCCTTACTTTATTTCGAGTCCGCTCAACCACTTAAGTGAGCTGCAACGTCCCGCACTCAGCGCTCGCGGCTAAGGTGCCTGCGCCGACAAGTTCCCTAAAAGCATAGGGCAAAAACATACAAAGGAAGGAATCAAGTAGAGGAAATAACACAGCAATCGCTACCCAAAATAGAGTTATATTACAAGATAGCTTGTCGCAGCTCTAACAGATTGTTCTCATAACATGACCAGCAGCGACAAGGAAAAGAGAAAATGGGCGGCCTAATCTACGCGATCGCCCTCAACCCTCTTGATCCCGCTCACCTTGTCCACAATGGGTGCAACACGGGTCTTGAGCGCTTCCAGATCAGCATCCGGCGGCAAGGACCTGAGGACGTTGGTGAGGTTGAGGCCTGGATTGCGGAAGGCCACCTTCACCAGCACCTTTTGAAGAGCTCCCGCACAGATCTTGCGCAACTCGTCGGCCAGCTGCTTTGGGATCCTCTCCCGGAGTCGCTGGAGGGCCGTCGCCACACCTTTGAAGAACAAGCTGAGCTTGGCGCTGGGTTGGAGGTGCTCATCGGAGGAGTACCCAAGATCCTCCATCCCCAGCTGCGCCAGCTCCCCATCGATGGCGGCGGCAACATCCACGAGACCTTCCGTCCAGTGCTCCACATTCTCCCTGAAGGTGTTCTGGGCAGCAGCGGCACTCGCCAGCAGCGCCTCGTCGGCCTTGATCTTCTCCTTCAAGGAAACCTCCTGCTCCCTGGCGCCGTCCAGCGTCTGGGTCAAGGTAGCCAGCTTCAACTCGAGATCTGCGTTGGAGTCCTTGGCGGCGCTAAGCTCCTTGCTCCTCTCGGCGAGACGACCCTGCAGCTCACCATGAGCGGTGGCGTCCTTCTCGCGCTCACGCTTGAGCGCAGCAAGCTCCTCGCCGCTCGGTGTGAGATCAGCCTCCAGCAGCGCCACCTTCGTCTCCAGCTCCTTCTTGGCGGCCTCGGCGGCTGCGGCAGCATCCTTTGCTTCCTTGAGAGCCTCGCCAAATGTTTGCTCGTGCGCGGCAAGCTCCTCCTCGTGGCTGTCAAGGTTGACCTTGCGCTGCGCCAACTCGCCTTCCTGCGCAGATAGCTTCTCGGCAACAAGCCACTGTTGCTCCTCAACTTCAGCCTTCTCGAGGAGGAAGGCTTTCCGCTCCTCGGCGAGTTGCCCCCGCTCCTCTGCCAGGGACCGGAGAGCTTCCTGGTTGAGACCCCGGAGCTCCTCCGCGCGCTTCTCGATGTCCACTCCCGCATTCGCGACAAGCACTTCTCGGGATTCCAGCTTGGCCTGTCGAGCGCGGTAGAGCGACAACAGCTTCCGCAGCAGCCGCTCCTCCTCAGGCTCGCCGCTGCTGCTGCTTGGCGCGTCGACCAGCGTCAGCCCAGCGGAGGCGAGCACCTCTCCATCCAAGATTTCTCCTTCGACCGGCGCCCTGGATCTTGACGCCCAGGGGAGCTTGATGAAGATGCCATCGCCGGCCTTCAAATAGGCGCCGGGCTGGGGCTCTTCGGAGCCTGACGCTGCAGCAGCGGCGGAGGGATCGGCAGTCGGCATAGCGCCTGGCGCTCCAGCGGCCTCAGGGCCGTCAGTGTGATCGCCGGACCCCTCGCCAGCTTCTGCGGCGGCAGCTTTGGCGGCCTCTTCATCGGCGGGATCATCAGCGCCAGCTTCTTCTTCGGTGGCAACGGCGTCGTCGGTATTGCCACGCGCGTTCTCCTCGCCGGCGACCTCGGTTTCCATTGGCTCCGTGGCAGATGGATCTGACGACCAGAAAAGGGAGAAACGTCAAGCAAATATTCAAAAAAATCAGAAGAAGAAGAACCCAAGGGAAGTTTTCAAGCAAGAGGATTACCTGCACTGGGATCTACAGTCGTGGTTTCCGCCACCGGGGGGTCGCTGGTGCTGTCCCTTGCCGGAGAACTGTCCCTTGCCGGAGACTTCTCCCTTATCGGAAAATTCTCCCCTGCCGGAGAACGCTCCCTTGCCGGGGAATCCTCCCTTGGCGGTGTAGTCGAAGCAGATGGCATTTCAGGGGCGGCTTCCGGGTGCTCCTGGTGAGGCTGCTCTGCTCCTACACAAACCAATAATCAGATGTCAGCAAAGAAAAAGCACCCATGCGCGCCTAACAGCAGGAAGTAAACCATGTACTTACGCTGGGGGCTGCGCTGGGGGCTGCTTTGGGGAGTAGTTGCCGGGTCCGGTAAGGTGGTCTCGGATGCATCCCCTGCTGTCGCGATGGGTTCGTCCTCGATGACAATCACCGAGGCCTTGGCTCTCTTCGCCGCTCTCTGGGCCAGAGTCCTGAAAAGGAATGGTTCGGAGTAAAGAAAATCAGATACAAGACAAAACAGCAAGAATTGAAGAACTACAAGTACAGCAAAGAATCTTACTCTTCTTCTTCTTCCTCGTCGGAGCTGAGCGCGGAGAGATCGAAGTCCGGCTTGCCTCCGGCGCGACGAGGCGGAGGAGTAGGCTGTGAAGCTCTCCCTCCAGATAAGCTTCCTTCTTGCCGGTTCTCGAGATCCAAGCGATTCCACCGGATAGAGGCTCCCCTCTCTCAACTCGGGGCATAAAGAAGTGACGAAAAAGAGCTACATTTGGATAGACTCCGACAAAGTTTTCGCAGAGATGTGCAAAAACTGCCATGGTCAGAACGGCATTGGGGGTGAAGTCAAGGAGGCGGAACCCGTAGGTGTTCCTGATATCGCAGAAAAATTCAGAGAAAGGCGGGCAGAGCCCGCAGTAGAAGAACAGCGCGAAGAAAGGGTATCCATTCGGAGCCAGTTTCGAAGCAGCAGCTGGGAGTACCTTCGTGCGCGGATGCGCTCGCGTCTCCGTCGACCAGAAGAGGTAGTAGTACTCCCTCAGCTCCTTCGCGGCGAGCTGGGGGGGAAGATTGCCCGCTCCTTTCGCAGCGCCGTGAGCCGCTGCGCCTCGGCCGACTTCACAACCTTCCCCTTGTCGACTTTCGGAGCCATGGCGGAGGTGGTGGGGGAGATCGACGGCGTTGGTTGTGCTGGTGGCGATGGGGGGCGGAGCGCTGCTCTCTTTCAGCTTTGGGAAGAAGGGGGGAGCGGCGGAGATTTCTGAGATTGGAGTAGCAACCGGCGAGATGGGCGAACTGCCCCTGTTTCCCCTGCTTATAAAGAGGAAGGGGGCGGACGTTCCGTCTTTCCGAATAAACAAACCACCCACGATCTCTCCCACGACGCTGCATTCGACGCGTGCCGCTCGGGGAGGGCACGGTGGATGCGGAGTAAGATACGGCGTAACCCAGGCCGCGCGTGCCCGTGCCCTGTTTTGGGCCTGGCCCAACAGCGCTCGGCACCGTGTGTGGCCCAGGCCCGAGGGCTCCTGTCGGTGTACTAGAGTAGGGGTACCCTAGTATCCTGAACTTGTGCACGGGCAGTCGCAGCACCCCGCGGCAAGGCTTGCCGGGTGACCGCCAAGGTCCTTCGTGGTTCCTTTGGAGCCATTCAAGAACAAAGTATCCAAGTCAAGGAGACAAGGCCCCGGCAAGAGGAGCTTGCCGGGAAGGCCAACCAAGGCATCTCAAGGAACTTGCCGCGACGCGCCACGCGTCCTGGCGAGGCCCGGTGAGCGACAAGCTTCCGGACGCGACAAGACAACGACAGCGGCAAGGCGCTTGCCGCGGCCAGCAACCACTCTGCACCCGCGCTCCAGCACATCCACCAACGTGTCACCCTAGGGCCTTCCCAGGCGCGCATGGCAAGAGGTTGTGCAGCCAGCGGTGCGCGGTGGCAAGCGGCGCTGACAAGATAGCCATGGTGGCGAGCGGTGGCGTCCTTGACGGTCCCTTTCTACACTATTTGGGCGACGCAGACGGGCATTTAATGCCTTTGTCCCCTGCCGTCAGGGTTAGGTATGATACACTGTACAAGTAGTTGTACCTACCGCATTTCATTTTCCATTTTTACACTTGTCTACGTTACCACCTGTCGGTGACCCCTTGAGCATATAAAAGGAGGCCCATGCGCAACGTAGAGGAGGGTTCGAAGGCAGAAAACACTCACGCTCGGTCTCGTTAGCAGCTCGAGTGTACTGTAGCACTCAGCGCTCTCGAGCAAGAACTCAATACAATCAGACAAGCAGCAGTAGGAGTATTATCTCTCTGGAGAGCTCCGAAGCTGGGTAAACTGCTCGTGTGCTTCGCCTCGATCCGCTCTTCGTGCGATCTCCGCCCCCCGCCGAACCGAAAGGGGCTCGGTCCACCGGTCCCATAGGTGTTCGTGGATCAGCCTCCTCGACAGTTACGGCGGTGGAAATTGTGTTTCGTGGTGCTCCTGGATATTTTTGGGGTATGTAGGTATATATAGGAGGAAGAAGTACGTCGGTGGACGCCCGAGGGGCCCATGAGACAGGGGGCGCACCCTAGAGGGGGGGCGCGCCCTCCTATCTTGTGGGGCCCTCGGAGCTTTCTTGACTTGCACTCCAGGCTCTCTGGATCAGATTTGTTCCAAAAATAACGCTCCCGAAGGTTTCATTCCATTTGGACTCCGTTTGATATTCCTTTTCTTCAAAATACTGAAATAGGCAAAAAAAACAGCAATATGGGCTGGGCCTCCGGTTAGTAGGTTAGTCCCAAAAATGATATAAATATGTAAAATAAAGCCCATAAACATCCAAAAGGGGTAATATAATAGCATGTAACAATCAAAAATTATAGATACGTTGGAGACGTATCAAGCATCCCCAAGCTTAATTCCTGCTCGTCCTCGAGTAGGTAAATGATAAAAAAGAAATTTTTGATGTGGAATGCTACCTAGCATAATTCATAATGTAATTTTCTGGCATGAATGTTCAGATCCAAATGAATACAAAATAAAAGTTCATATTGACATAAGAAATAGTAATACTTCAAGCAAACTAATCAAAGTAATCATGTCTTCTCAAAATAACATGGCTAAAGAAAGTTATCCCTACAAAATCATATAGTATGGCTATGCTCTATCTTCATCACACAAAGAATTTAATCATGCAGAACCCCGATGACAAGCCAAGCAATTGTTTCATACTTTAATAATCTCAAACTTTTTCAACTTTCACGCAATACATGAGCGTTAGCCATGGACATAGCACTATATGTGGAATAGAATGGTGGTTGTGGAGAAGACAAAAAGGAGAAGATAGTCTCACATCAACTAGGCATATTAACGGGCTATGGAGATGCCCATTAATAGATATCAATGTGAGTAAGTAGGGATTTCCATGCAACGGATGCACTAGAGCTATAAATATATGAAAGCTCAATAAAAGAAACTAAGTGGGGTGCATCCAACTTGCTTGCTCACGAAGACCTAAGGCACTTTCGAGGAGGCCCATCATTGGAATATACAAGCCAAGTTCTATAATAAAAAATTCCCACTAGTATATGAAAGTGACAACATATGAGACTCTCTATCATGAAGATCATGGTGCTATTTTGAAGCACAAGTGTGGAAAAAGAGATAGTAGCATTGTCCCTTCTCTCTTTTTCTCTCATTTTTTTCTTTGGCCTATCTTTTTTTTTCCTTTTGGCCTTTCTCTTTTTTTCCTTCTTTTTTTCTTTTTGTAAAGTCCGAAGTCTCATCCCGACTTGTGGGGGAATCATAGTATTCATCATCCTTTCCTCACTAGGACAATGCTCTAATAATGAAGATCATCACACTTTTATGGATTTACAACTCAAAGCTAGAAGAAGATATGACTCTATATGAATGCCTGCGGTGGTGTACCGAGATATGCAATGAATCAAGAGTGACATGTATGAAAATTATGAAGGTGGCCTTGCCACAAATACAATGTCAACTACATGATCATGCAAAAAGCAATATGACAAAAGTAACGTGTGTCATATGAACGGAATGGTGGAAAGTTGCATGGCAATATATCTCGGAATGGCTATGGAAATGCCATAATAGGTAGGTATGGTGGCTGTTTTGAGGAAGATAAATGGTGGGTGTATGGTACTGGCGAAAGTTGCGCGGTACAAGAGAGGCTAGCAATGGTGGAAGGGTGAAAGAGTGTGTATAATCCATGGACTCAACATTAATCAAAAGAACTCATATACTTGTTGCAAAAATTTAGAAGTCATCAAAAACCAAAGTACTACGCGCATGCTCCTAGGGGGATAGATTGGTAGGAAAAAACCATTGCTCGTCCCCGACCACCACTCATAAGGAAGACAATCAATAAATAAAATTGTTCTCCAACTTCATCACAAAGCGGTTCACCATACGTGCATGCTACGGGAATCACAAGCTTCAACACAAGCATTCTTTAAATTCATAATCACCCAATTAGCATGACTTTAATATCACTACCTCCATATCTCAAAACAATTATCAAGCATCAAATTGATCATAGCATCCAATTCACTTTCTATGATAGTTTTTATTATACCCAACTTGGATGCTCATCATTCTAGGACCAACTTCATGATCATAGCAAATACCATGATGTTCTAAAAGACTCTCAAAATGATATAAGTGAAGCATGAGACACTAGCAATTTCTTCAAAATTAAGAAACCATCGTGCTCTAAAAGATATAAGTGAAGCACTAGAGCAAAACTATCAAGCTCAAAAGATATAAGTGAAGCACTAGAGCAAAAACTATCAAGCTCAAAAGATATAAGTGAAGCACATAGAGTATTCTAGCAAATTCTAATCAAATAGGCTTCTCCCAAAAGGTATTTACAGCAAGGATGATTGTGGTAAACTAAAAAGCAAAGACTAATTTAATACACGACGCTCCAAGCAAAACACATATCACGTGGCGAATAAAAATATAGCTCCAAGTAAAGTTACCAATGAAAGAAGACGAAAGAGGGGATGCCTTCCCGGGGCATCCCCAAGCTTAGACGTTTGGTTATTCTTGAATATCTTGGGGTGCCATGGGTATCCCCAAGCTTAGGCTCTTGCCACCCTTTATTCCATAGTCCATAAAAGCTTTACCCAAAACTTGAAAACTTCACAACACAAAACTCAACAAGAAATCTTATAAGCTCCGTTAGTGGAAGAAAACAAAACCACCACATAAGGTAATGCAATTAACTCATTATTTATTTATATTGGTGTTAAACCTACTGTATTCCAACTTCTTTATGGTTTATAAACTAATTTACTAGCCATAGATGCATTGAAATAAGCAAACAACACAAGAAAAACAGAATCTGTCAAAAACAGAACAGTCTGTAGCAATCTGTAACTAACGCAAAGTTCTGGAACTCTAAACAATCCTACCAAAATAGGAAGTCCTGGACAATTTGTCTATTGAAAATCAGCAAAAAGAATCAACGCAAAAGCACGTTCCTGTGATTTAACAAAATTATATTCGTGCACGCAAAGTTTCTGTTTTTCAGCAGAATCAAATCAACTATCATCGTAGGTTATCCTATATGTTCTACTTGGCACAAACACTAATTAAAAGATAAAAACACATCTATCCAGAAGGTAGATGCAAGATTTATTACTAAACAGGAGAAAAGACTAAAAACATAAATAAAAATTGGGTTGCCTCCCAACTAGCGCTATCGTTTAACGCCTCTACCTAGGCATAAAAACAAGGATAGAACTAACGAGTGCTATCTTTGGCACTAGGTTCATAAGTAGCATGCATGATAGATTCATAAGGTAATTTGACTTTCGTTCTTGGAAAGTGCTCCATGCCTTTCTTTAATGGAAATTGGAATCTAATATTCCCTTCCTTCATATCAATAATCGCACCAATCGTTCTAAGGAAAGGTCTACCAAGAATAATAGGGCAAGAAAGATTGCAATCTATATCAAGAATGATTAAATCTACGGGCACCAAATTTCTATTTGCAACAATAAGAACATCATTGATTCTTCCCATAGTCTTTTTAATGGTGGAATCCGCATGGTGCAAATTTAAAGAGCAATCATCAAGATCATGGAAAGCTAGAATATCACATAAAGTTTTCGGAATCGTGGAAACACTAGCATCTAAATCACACAAAGCAAAACACTCAAAATCTTTAATTCTAATCTTTATAGTAGGTTCCCACTCATCATTAAGTTTTCTAGGTATAGAAACTTCCAAATTAAGTTTTTCATCATAAGATTGCATCAAGGCATCAACAATATGTTTGGTAAAAGCTTTATTTCGACTATAAGCATGAGGAGAATTAACAACAGATTGCAACAAGGAAATACAACCTTTTAAAGAGCAATTATCATAATCAAATTCCTTGAAATCCGAGATAGTAAGTTCAATATTATTAGAAGTAGAGGATTCTCCAATCTCGCTTTTACTAATTTTAGCATCAAGATCTAAAGACTCCGAATTTTTGGGACGCCTTCTAGGCAAAGTGGATTCATCATCACTCTCATAATCATCAAAATTCATATTGAAAAACATAGATCTAATCACAGACGCATCAATAACTTTAAGATCCTCATCATTATTTTCACATAATTTTTCTGGTTTAGCGGCCATCTTATTGACTAAGGTGGCTTGCTTGTCAGAAATTTTGGCTATAGCATTTTCAAGCCGGGTAATTTGAGCGTTAACTCCATAGAACTCTTTGTTCATATCATCAAGCTCTTTATTCATAAAACCCAAAGAACTCTTTTGTTCCTTAAGCTCATTTCTAAAGAAATTATTATGCTCAAATTGCAAATTCATAAAGCTTCTAATATTTGATTCGATCTCATCCATCCTTCTGAGAAGGTGGTCAGGACCCTTAGGCGTGGCCATAAGGTCAAACAAGCAAACAAGCACACAAAAGAAGGCAAGCAAAAAGAGAGGAGGATATAGGGAAAGAGAGGGAAAATAAAATGGCAAGGGTGAAGTGGGGGAGAGGAAAATGAGAGGCAAATGGCAAATAATGTAAATGCGAGGGAGATGGGTTTCTGATTGGTACTTGGTATGTCTTGACTTGAGCGAAGACCTCCCCGGCAACGGTGCCAGAAATCCTTCTTGCTACGTCTTGAGCTTGCGTTGGTTTTCCTCGAAGAGGAGAGGGTGATGCAGCAAAGTGTAGCATAAGTATTTCCCTCAGTTTTGAGAACCAAGGTATCAATCCAGTAGGAGGCTCCTCAAAAGTCCCACGCACCTACACAAACAAACTGAGAACTCGCAACCAACGCAATACAGGGGTTGTCAATCCCTTCACGGCCACTTGCGAAAGTGAGATCTAGTAAAGATAGTATGATAAGATAAATATATTTTTGGTATTTTTGATATAGATGCAAAAAGTAAAGATACAAATAAAAGTAGATGGAAAGCAAATATGATAAGAGATAGTGTCGGGGAAACTGATCCACGAACACCTATGGGACCGGCGGACCGAGCCCCTTTCGGTTCGGCGGGGGGCGGAGGTCGCACGAAGAGCAGATCGAGGCGAAGCACACGAGCAGTTTACCCAGCTTCGGAGCTCTCCGAAGAGATAATACTCCTACTGCTTCTTGTCTGGTTGTATATTGTGTTCTTGCTCGAGAGCGATGATTGCTACAGTACGCTCGAGAGTGAGCGTGGGTGTGTTCTGGCTTCCAGCCTTTCCAACCCCCCTCTACGTTGCGCATGGGCCTCCTTTTATATGCTCAAGGGGTCACCGATAGGTGGCAACGCATGCAAGGGCAAAAAAGGAAAAAGAGCTGCGGTAGGTACAACTACCTATACTGTAGATACAGTGTATCATACCTAACTCTGACGGCAGGGGACAAAGGCATTAAATGCCCGTCTGTGTCGCCCAAACAATGCAGAAAGAGACCGTCAGGGACGCCACCGATTGCCACGATGGCTATCTTGTCAGCGCTGCTTGCCACCGTGCACCGCTGGCTGCACAGCCTCCCGCCACGCGCGCCTGGAAAGGCCCCAGGGCGACACGTTGGTGGATGTGCTGGAGCGCGGGTGCGGAGTGGCCGCTTGCCGCGGCAAGTGCCTTGCCGCGGTCGTTGTCTTGCCGGGCCCGGGAGCTTGTCGCTCACCGAGCCTTGCCGGGACGCGCGGCGCGTCACGACAAGCTTTCTTGAGATGCCTTGGTCGGCCTTCCCAGCAAGCTCCTCTTGCCGGGGCCTTGTCGCCCTAGCTTGAATGCCTCGGTTGGCCTTCCCTGCAAGCTCCTCTTGCCGGGGTCTTGTCTTGAATACTTTGTTCTTGAACGGCTCCAGAGGAACCACGGAGGACCTTGGCGGTCACCCAGCAAGCCTTGCCGTGGGGTGCTGCGACTGCCCGTGCACAAGTTCGGGATACTAGGGTACCCCTACTCTAGTACACCGACAGGAGCCCCCGGGCCTGGGCCACACATGGTGCCGAGCGCTGTTGGGCCAGGCCCAAAACAGGGCACGGGCACGCGCTGCCTGGGTTGTGCCGTTTCTTACTCCGTTTCCACCGCGCCCTCCCGAACGGCACGCATCGAATGCGGCATCGTGGGAGAGATCGTGGGTGGTTTCTTTATTCGGAAAAGCATAACGTTCGCCCCCTCCCTCTTTATAAGCAGAGGAAATAGGGGCAGTCGCCCATCTCGCCGGTTACTACTCCAAAATCTTCGCCGCTCCCCCCTTCTGAGAGAGAGCAGCGCTCCGCTCCCCATCGCCACCAGCACCACCAACGCCGTCGACCTCTCCCACCACCTCCGCCATGGCTCCGAAAGCCGACAAGGGGAAGGGCGTGAAGTCGGCCGAGGCGCGGCGGCTTGCGGCGCTGCGGAAGGAGCGGGCAATCTTCCCCCCCCCCCCAGCTCGCCGCGAAGGAGCTGAGGGAGTACTACTACCTTTTTTGGTCAACGCAGACGCAAGCGCATCCGCGCACGAAGGTACTCTCAGCTGCCGCCTCGGAGCTAGCTCCAACTGGGTACCCTTTCTTCGCGCTGTTCTTCTACTGCGGGCTCTGCCCGCCCTTCTCTGAATTCTTCTGTGATATCATGAACACCTACGGGCTCCACCTCCTTGATTTCACCCCCAACGCTGTTCTGACCATGGCAGTTTTCGCACATCTCTGCGAAAACTTTGTCGGAGTCCATCCAAACGTAGCCCTTTTCCGCACTTCTTCATACCCCGAGTCGAGAGAGGAGAGCCCCTATCCGGCGGAATCGCCTGGATCTCAAGACTTGGCAAAAAGGACGCTTATCTGGAGGGCGAGCTCCGTAGCAAGTGGGACGAGTGGAGAGCAGATTGGTGCTGGATCGTCGAGGAGAACCCGCAGCCGTTTACCGCCCAGCGCCAAGCCCCTGTAGTGCGCGGCAACGATTGGAGCAGCGTGGCCCCGGAAGACGCTAGGCTGAAGATTGCCGTCACCAGGATCCTACGCCTTAGGCTTGCCGGACTCACTGTAGGCGCTATTGACGCGGATTTCCTTCGCTGCCGCATCGCCCCCTGCAGGAGAGGGGGAGACCTGCCTGGGAGTTCCAGAACGCGGCAGATATCATGAGGCTGCGCCCGGGCCTCAACTTCAACTTTACTGTCTTGGAATTGGATGCGATGCTTCTGGAGCTGTTCAAGCATGATCCTGAACATCCTGGCGCGTTCAGGTTGCCGAGGAACATCATCCCGCTGTGCAACAACTCATCGCTTGACCGCATCCGTGCAATGATGCCGCTGTGCGACTCGCATGGAATCGTCCCCACTTGGCAAGAGCCTGCAGATGACGTCATGCAGGAGTTCTTTGACGGGTTGGTGGAAGTGGCAGTTCGCCCTGATGAGTAGAAGAGCCTCACCCGCGACACCACTGATGACAAGATGCGGCGCATCGCCACCAGGCTGGAAGAGGCGACAGCAGCCGTTGCTGCAGGCCAATTTGGATTCACCGTGGAGGAGGCGGAGGCAGCAGAGGCGGCAAGCCTTGCCGAGCGGGAGGAGCTTGCCGGTGAGGAAGAGCTCGTCTGGCCTGAAACAGAGTCGAGCGAGCCTGCTGAGGGCGCGAGCGACTCGTTGAAGATCGGCTCCACCTCTTCTCCACCTTCAGCCAGCTCGCCGCAAGCGGAGCCCCAAGCTCCACCAAGAAGGCGTCTCCGCAGGGCCGGGGACGCAGCAGGGCGGCAGACAAGTCAACAGCCGCCGCGCCGCGTGACACGCTCTACCGCGGCAAGCACTATTGCCGCGGGAGCGCCTCACGCCGATGCGGCAACTGGAGCGGGGTCCTCTCGCGCCACCGCCACTGCCCCCGCCAAGCAGTCGAGGGAGCCTACTCCTCCGCCTCGTCGCACCGGAGGGGAGCCGGACTTCGATCTCTCCGCGCTCAGCTCCGACGAGGAAGAAGAAGAGTAAGATTTCTCTGCTGTACTTGTAGTTCTTCAATTTTGTTGCTTTGTCTTGTATCTGATTTGCTTCACTCTGAACTTATTCCTTTTCAGGACGCTGGCTCAGAGAGCGGCGAAGAGAGCCAAGGTCCCGGTGATTGTCATCGAGGATGAACCCATTGCACCAACGGGGGACATGCCCGAGACCACCTTGCCGGACCCGTTAGCTACTCCTCAAAGCAGCCCCCAGCGCAGCCCCCAGTGTAAGTATATGGTTTACTTCCTACTGTTAGGCGCGCATGGGTGCTCCTTATTTTGCTGATATCTTGATTGTTGGTTTGTGTAGGAGCAGAGCAACCTCACCAGGAGCGTCCGGAAACCGCTCCCAAAGTGCCATCTGCTTCGACCACACCGCCAAGGGAGGATTCCCCGGCAAGGGAGTGTTCTCCGGCAAGGGAGAATTCTCCGGCAAGGGACAGTTCTCCGGCAAGGGGCGGCACCAGCGACCCACCGGTGATTGAGACCACGACTGCAGATCCCAGTACAGGTAACCCTCTCTCCTGAAAACTTCCCTTGGGTTCTTCTTCTTCTGATTTTTCTTTCTAAATATTTGCTTGACTTTTCTCCCTCTCCCGGTTGTCAGATCCTTCCGCCATAGAGCCAATGGAAACTGAGGTCGCCGGCGAGGAGAACGCGCGTGGCAACACCGATGACACCGTGGCCACCGAGGAAGGAGCCGGCGCTGATGAGCCCGCCGGAGAGGAGGCCGCCAAAGCTGCCGCCACAGAAACTGGCGAAGTTTTGACTCATTTTTGACCCGATCATCCCGACCGTGCCGCCGTGGAGTCTTATCTTTGTCTGGCTCTGATCTCTGGAAGCGATTAAACTTCTTCTGCGGGTTATTCTTCTACTGCTTATTGTCGGACCCTTCTTTCCTCTTATACAGATTGGGAAAGTATTTCTATTAGACGTATATTCTTAAACACATGACACCTTAGGCGCACACTTTATTCGGACAGTGGGGCACGATGCTCTAAAAGAACTTATTAAAAAAACATAGCGGTAACGGCTATTTTAGAAAGCACCTCTTCCTTTCCTGAAACTCAAACAACCTACTAGGCTACTAAAAGGCTAATCCAGACAAAGAAGATAGCGAGAAAACGACTCCTCAAGCCGAAGTAAGGGCGGGACCATCTTCTTTTCTGACCGTTTGGAGCTGCGGCCTAAACCTTCCTGTAATCCCTGGAGCTTCGTCAGAGCCTTTTCCTTCCCCACAGGCCAGAGCTCAATTTACCTTCACCACAGCTCTAAAATAAGGAGAATCAGCTCAAGATAAAAGGGCTCGCACACAATTGATCCGGGTCAACACTTCCTATATCTGGTTTCGGCTTGATTTTGACTCCTTGTAGGGGCTCATGACAGTCCTGTAGGGGATCCAAAGGCTTTCGAGCAGTAGCGGCAGCGGGGCGGGAGAGTTGGTTATTCAATTGATCCTCTGATGTTGGCCCTTCTGCATCATCCAGCAAGGCTCGAAAGTCTGAGCTATTAAGGTGCGGTTGACGGATAAGAGGCCTTCGATATGTTAAGGGAGAGAGGGGAGAGTCATTCCAGAGTTGGGTGGGAATCGTTGATAGAAATTTGGATTTTCCCTGAGGTACGATAGCGTCTGAACTAAAGAAAGGGAATATGGAAAGTGAATGTGGTAAAGGATACCAAGAGTAGGTTCCCTGAATGATTTTTAGGCGTATTTTCTTTGAACAAATAAATCTATAAAGAAAATAGGATGGATCTTCCACCTATGCTATGAGTGAATCTTATCATCACTGGCGAGTGGTATCGTATCACCGTCTTCGTCCTGAAAACATCTGCAGAGCTAAGCCAGTGTAGGCTTTGACACTACTTATATTCGCTACAAGTATTACACTCGCTTCGCTACACTCTTCTCTTATGCTTCGCGCTTCGCATAGGCTAAATAAGCCGCTCATCCCTGGCGAATCCTACCCACATAGGAATGCGGAACCATCGGGGAAAGGCAAAACATATTCAATCCCAGGAGAGAAGTCACTGGTTCGATAGGACCAGGGAGAGGACCCTGATCACCTTGCCAACGAATTCAAGGCCTTAGGAAAATCATCCTACAATGGACCGTAGGGACTGAGAACGAAGAAGACATAAAAATAAGGTTAGGGGGGATAAAAAGAAAACCTCCTCCCATTCAAAGTCATCTTCAAGTACCTTTTTGATTTTTTACCGAGTATGGATGGGTCAACTATAGGTTCGAGTTTAGCCAAGATACGTACACGGCTAAGTGTATGAAAATCCAAGAGAGAATCAGAAAATCTAAAAGCTAGGAAGGAGAAGACCGGGTGATTGAATATGACTTGCTAACAGATCCTACTCTTCCTGAAGCGCTAGTTCTATTCACGATGGTTCAGTTTCGAGAGCAGCTAAAGTAGTTACCTAATAAGATAGATGAATATTCCACGATATACGATTATAAAAATATTCTTATAGAAGTCTAGTTCTTTCTTCTTTTAGAAAAGGAAGTCTTGCTCTCCTTTCTTGCCGCTACTTGCATTGCGAGCCAATCTTCAAACTGTTACGGAGAAGTCGTTTACTGATTAGCTGCTTGAACATGGAAATATTTCGGCATATTTGCTCTTAGGTTAGTATGAGAACTCGACTCTACTCGTGCTATAGTCGAGGATGTACTTATACTACTCTAAAGAGGGATCAATTAATGGGGTGCATTTTTCTTAGGGCAATTCTAGGCAAGACCTTGAATCACAGGGTTTGTTCCTGGCAACCCAGCATTCTTTATCTTGGCGTAGATTGGTGTGATGGGACGGATGCCGTGAAAAAGCTTTTTTCTTTGACCGGAATCAACAGGTGTGAACCCATCTAGGATGAGTCAAACATAGGGGGAAGGGCCTCCTGGCAATATCTGGCATACTAGTAATCGATTATTTGGCCTTTTGCGATCGAACAACCTATGAACAGTTGTAGCCTACATAACCTACCTACCGAGACCAAGGGAAGAAGGTATCAGATCACTGTAGTTCTAGACCCCTTTTTTCAAATAAAGGAAGTGACAACGTTTGCCCGAAGAGGTTGAATCAATAGTAAGAAGATACCACCCAGGCACAGAATCCGAAATAACAATCAGGAATAGGACTAGGAGAATGAGGTCTAATTTACGGAGTCAAGCTGTAATTGGGCTTAGTGCTCCGATTGCGCCTTAGGACTAGGACTGATAGGTAAATGCCCCTTACTCAACCAATGAAGGCGGGTAGGGCTTTTCTTTCTTTTGTTTAGGATTGGCAAGAGGATGGCTGCCTCGGCTTCAAAGCTGTTAGAGAATGCGCTCTTATCACTACAGGGACGCGAGAGAAATTCCTCGAAGGTAGTATTAAAGGGATGGGGCATTACCGGTGTTAGCGACGAAGGGATTGTTTGCAAGAGAAGGTTGCCCTGTTAAGATAAGAACAGGGGGCATGCCATGCATAATAGTAAAAAAAAAGGGCAGAGAAGAGGATTGAGGGACAGAAGGAGCTGGAGGCCAACAAGGAATAGAAGAAGTTGTTCCACTCGTAGCTCTTCTTTTTTTTTAAAGCTTAACTCACATTTCGGGAGCGGATGCTGCTCGAGCTAAAGATATGCCCCCAACTCTTGAACAGCTCTCACTTGCCTTGGCCGATAGCTTAGATGACCGACCGTTAGGCATGGTTACCAATGATTTCACAGTATATATCTTGTTTGGTGAGCCAACCGGCTTCACCCGAGGATGAAGGTAGTAGAACAAAGAGGAGCCGCATCTTTTCCTGGCCGGAGAGGAATCAAGGTCCATCTCATTAAGGCCGAACATTTAGTCTCGTTCCCGATAACAATAGGGAACATCTGGTCTTGTTTGGTTTTTCTTTCAAGGATTTTTTCTTTCTTGCAATTTTGCGAACTTTGAATGCATCATTTCCTCCATTTCTCGGAACTTATCGCGGAATCTAGGCCCACTAGGACTTGGCGGGATTTCTGGTAAATCAATCTCTCTCAGGGGTGGAAGCCAGCCCCCACTACTCGATGTTATCACTCTGCAGGATTCGACAATGGATTTGTCTTCCTCAGTCTCTTTGAACTTTTCCAATCCTCTATTTTCCCCAAGTCTTCTTGAGTAATATGATCCCTGAAGGTCAATCCTTTCCCTTCCCCCCTTTGCCCTTTCAAATGAAAAAGAACTACCAATGCAAAAAAATGAAATGAAATGAACAATAGCTACTTCTTTATTAAATTACACCGAAAAGAAAGTCTGTAAAAAACAAGAGCCAACCAAAAACTTAACTACCCCTTGCCCTCCCACTGAACCCTTCTTTCTATCCAAAAAAAGGAAGAGTGCACCAAAAAAAAGAATCCAGAAAAAACTCCGCAACTTACGCTCTCATTGCAGCGGCACCTGTTAAAGTGGCGGCAAGAAAGAAAAGACCAGAAGAAGGTTTTTTAATACCTCTGACGAACCGAACCAAGCAGTCTGATCATCCTTGCCCGTCCCCCTCTTCTGTCAACCGTTGAAAGAGCATAGCCCAGGAATGAACCATATCGATCCAAGGTTGCAAGGAAAGAAGAAAGGTAAACCAGACCATAGGAATCTTCTGATGAAGTCAATCAGAGAGGACGGCTAGGTTCTTTGTTGCCTCATCTGCTTAGCTTATAGAATTACATGGTTTATCACGATAGACATTCCAATCAATGGTTGGACGATCAATACCATCGAACTATTCCATTCCACTGCTGAATGACGGAAACGGAAGCTTTTTCTTACTGATGGACTAATCCTGGGAGTTCAGACTGATGGTTAGATGGTTGTTCGCTTGTGTGCTTATTTTCCTTTCCCACTCAAAAACAAGTGTTACAGAATGTTCTTCAATTCAAATAGGTATGATCCCGTCCATCCTTCCAGAGCTAGGCACCTGCTTCAGAATGAGAATCTTCGACAGAGATCATTCCTTCAGTTCAGCAATCAATTAGATCCATACTGACTTAGCTTGAAGCATGGCTTGCCGTTTCGAGGCTCGATGCTACTCTTGGGAACATTATTGATACATCCACTTTCAAGCATCTCGTAGTTGAGCGGTACTGCCATCAACAGTACCAAGATGGAAAGGGACTGCTGAACATGGATAGAACGAGAGTCGAACTCGCATGTCTCTCTTTTCCTGTTAGTTAGGAAAGAAAGCCGATATAAATAGCTCCATATTAGCGAATTGCCTCTGACTACTCTTCCCAGGCTGGTCAAACTATAGGATTCCCATTCACTTAGTAAACTTATTGGACAGACGGGTCAACCACTTGACCGAGGGGAGTAAGGTTCGTCACCACAGTCCCGATAGAAGGTCGAGTTTAAAAACAAACCGAAGACAAAGCAACGAATGAAAGGAAGGACGGCTCGCTTCGCTTTACAACCAGGGCGGGTCTCGCTGCCGGATCAATGCGCAGGACGCACGATCTACAAACAACAATAGAGAGAGCCAACCAAGAACGAAAGAACCTGGAAACAAACCCGCGAGCGAATACCAAACAGAGTAAGAAGGAGGAAGGGCCGAAGGCAGCTTACTAAGCGAGAAGGCTCCAAGCAATAACGCATTAGAAGGGAGCTTGCTGCTTTGCAACCTAAGCGGTATAGCTAAGCTTACTCATCAAGGGCCGATAGATAGAGCTGCTCTTGTTGCTAATGGAGAAAGATTGGAGTGAAGTTTAGTATGCTTTCTAAGATCAGAGGAGGAAAAGAATGAAGGTGTGGGCGGGAAGGAGGAGGCAAGGCCCCCTCAATGTGTATTCGACTACTCATTACGGAACCACCGATTGATCCGATTAGACTTCCCGTGGGGTAGCGCGGGGAACTTGCTGAATCAACTCCTTGGAATCGGAGGCCTGACTGAGGATCAATCCAATGGTAACCTCAACCTAGGAATGCCTGTTTCACTTCCTTGACAGAGCCAACTGAGATGCTCTGTCTCGATGTTGACCTAACATGGATTGATTCTAAATTATGAATCCAAAATCCTGATCTCGCAAAGGATCCGCAATAGCTGTGTGTACTCGAGGACTCTTAGGGAAAGAAAAGCACTTTTCTCTCTTAGCAGTTAGACCGGCTATGGGTGGGTTGGTTATATACTGCGCCTTCCTTCTTCGAACCTTTTGGTATGTATTGCCCCCTAACTATAGATCAGATCCACCGGACCAGAAACTCAATTCCGCACTGCTGCTGAGTCGTCGGACTTATCCACCTCAGGGATTCGTGGAATTTCCGTTTTTGAATTGCGTTGGGGGAAATGGATCCGGCGATCGCACTGACGGCCCTGAGGCCGCAGGAGCGCCAGGCACTGCGCCGACCGCCGATCCCTCCGCCGCTGCCGGCGCCAGGCTCCGAAGAGCCCCAGCCCGGCGCCTATCTGAAGGCCGGCGATGGCATCTTCATCAAGCTCCCCTGGGCGTCAAGCTCCAGGGCGCCGGTCGAAGGAGAAGTCTTGAACGGAGAAGTGCTTGCCTCCGCTGGGCTGACTTTGGTCGACGCGCCAAGCAGCAGCAGCGGCAAGCCTGAGGAGGAGCGGCTGCTGCGGAAGCTGCTGGCGCTCTACCGCGCCCGACAAGCCAAGCTGGAATCCCGCGAAGCGCTTGTCGCGAAGGTGGGAGTGGATATCGGGAAGCGTGCGGAGGAGCTTCGGGGCCTGAGGCAGGAAGCTCTCCGGTCCCTGGCAGAAGAGCGGGAGCAACTCGCTGAGGAGCGGAAGACCTTCCTCCTCGAGAAGGCGGAAGCTGAAGAGCAACAACGGCTGGCTGCCGAGAAGCTATTCGCGCAGGAAGGCGAGCTGGCGCAGCGCAAGGTTAACCTTGACAGCTACGAAGAGGAGCTTGCCGCGCGGGAGCAAACAGTTGGTGGGGCTCTAAAGGAGGCAAAGGACGCCGCCGCAGCTGCCGAGGCCGCCAAGAGGGAGCTGGAGGTGAGGGTGGCGCAGCTGGAGGCCGATCTCAAGGCGAGCGGCGAGGAGCTTGCCACGCTCAAGCTCGAGCGCGAGAAGGATGCCGCCGCTCACGGCGAGCTGCAGGGTCTCCTTGTCGAGAGGAGCAAGGAGCTAAGCGCCGCTAAGAACTCCAACGCTGATCTTGAGCTAAAGCTGGCCACCCTGATCCAGACGCTGGATGGTGCCAGGGAGCGGGAGGCGGCCTTGGCGGAGAAGGTCAAGGCCGACGAGGCGCTGCTGGCGAGTGCCGCTGCCGCCCAGAACACCTTCAGGGAGAACGTGGAGCACTGGACGGAGGGCCTCGTGGATGTTGCCGCCACCATCGACGGGGAGCTGGCGCAGCTAGGGATGGAGGATCTTGGGCTCCTCCGATGAGCGCCTCCAACCCAGCGCCAAGCTCAGCTTGTTCTTCAAAGGCGTGGCGACGGCGCTGCAGCGACTCCGGGAGAGGATCCCAAAGCAGCTGGCCGACGAGTCGCGCAAGATCTGCGCGGGAGCTCTTCAGAAGGTACTAGTGAAGGTGGCCTTCCGCAACCCAGGCCTCAACCTCACCAACATCCTCAGATCCTTGCCGTCGGATGCTGACCTGGAAGCGCTCAAGGCCCTTGTCGCACCCATTGTGGACAAGGTGAGCGGGATCAAGAGGGTTGAGGGCGATCGCGTAGATTAGGCCGCCCGTTTTCTCTTTTTCTTGTCGCTGCTGGTCATGTCATGAGAACAATCTGTTAGAGCTGCGACAAGCTATCTTGTAATATAACTCTATTTTGGATGTCGATTGCTGTGTTATTTCCTTTACTTGATCCCTTCCTTTGTATGTTTTTGCCCTACGCTTTTAGGGAACTTGTCGGCGCAGGCACCTTAGCCGCGAGCGCTGAGTGCGGAACGTCAGCAGCCTGCTGGCGGTGCCGCTACCGACAAGAAACCTTGTCGCAACTAGTTGCAGCTCACTTAGGTTGTTGAGCGGACTCGAAACAAAGTAAGGGCGCAACTAGCCGCGAGTTGGTTCCTCCGCGCACAGGTTTTCCATACAAGCACGGTCGTTCGAGGAAGATAACTTAAAAAATTTAAAAATTGATTGCTCAAACTTTGGCAACTTAGCTTTTCTGTCGTTTGCTTCCCGGCAAGGCGAAACTTTCTTGAACGACGCCTGGTCCACACCATTATCTTCTCCTTTCCCCCCGGCAAACTTGTAGGCGAGGGAACCTTCCTTCCTTTGGGAAAGAGAAACAAGAAAAAATAAAGATATGGGGCCTTACGGCTTGTTATTGCTTACCGGGGGTAGGTGCTGCACAGAGTGTCAGATAATACATGCAAAAAAGAAGAAAGCATGAAATCGACAAGATGTGCGGAGCACATGATCTTTATTTATGCACGGGGTCTGCGCCCGGCTTTGTACGAAGGATTACATGCAACAGCGGCAAGACTTGTATAAAAGGTGGTTGCCGGATTGCCGGAACAGGTTCCGGCAACCGCGCCCTACGGGTAAAACTTACGAAGATGCTCAATGTTCCAGGAGTTGCTCACCGGAATGCCATCTTCGGTCTCAAGGCGGATAGCGCCAGGCCTAGTGACTCGTTTCACCCGGTAAGGGCCTTCCCACTTCGGCGTCAACTTGTTGGAATTCTTGGCGGACTGAACGCGCCGAAGAACAAGGTCGCCTTCCTCAAAACTTCTGGCATTAACTTTGCGGCTATGGTAGCGGCGCAAAGCTTGCTGGTATCGAGCAGCTCGTACAGCAGCCTGAAGACGGTCTTCCTCAAGGAGCAGCGCGTCATCTTGTCGCAGCTGCTCTTGCTCAAGCTCATCATAAGCAAGCACTCGAGGTGACCCGTATATGAGTTCCGTGGGGAGAACTGCCTCTGCTCCATAGACTAGAGCGAAAGGTGTCTGGCCAGTGGCTCGATTTGGCGTCGTTCTGATCGACCAAAGAACCACCGGCAGCTCCTCAATCCAGTTCTTTCCGCACCTGCGCAGCCTGTCGAAAGTCCTGGTCTTGAGCCCGCGCAGCACTTCAGCATTTGCCTTCTCCGCTTGACCGTTGCTTCTCGGATGAGCAACAGAAGCGAAGCAGACCTTGGCGCCAAGATCTTGGACGTACTGCATGAAGGTGCGGCTCGTGAATTGCGTGCCGTTGTCGGTGATGATCCTGTTAGGGATCCCGAAATGGCAAACAATCGACCTGAAGAACCTGACTGCTGACTGTGCTGTCACCTTCCTCACTGGTTCCACTTCCGGCCACTTTGTGAACTTGTCGATTGCAACGTACAAGTACTCAAAGCCCCCGACAGCTCGGGGGAAGGGGGCGAGGATGTCGAGCCCCCAAACCAAAAATGGCCAGGATAAAGGGATCGTCTGGAGAGCTTGAGCTGGCTGGTGTATCTGCTTGGAATGGAACTGGCACGCTTCACACTTAGTTACTTGTGCAGTTGCATCCTGGAGGGCTGTCAGCCAAAAGAAACCTTGCCGGAACGCTTTGCCGGCAAGTGCTCTTGTGCCAATGTGGTGACCACATATGCCTCCATGTATCTCTGCCAACAGTTGTTGTCCGTCTTCCCGGCGAATACACTTCAATTTCACACCATTGAGTCTTCTTCTGTACAGTATGTTGTCGACAAACTTGTACATACTTGACTGTCGGGCTACTCTTTCTGCTTCTTCTTGCTCTTCGGGAAGTTCTCCTGTCTGAAGGAAATGGACAATCTGTTGTGCCCATGCTGGAGCTTGCGGCTCGACAACAAGGACTAAAGGCACATCTGCTGCTGCGGGAACATCCGCTTCTACGGCAAGGGCTTGCGGCCCAGCCGGAGCTTGATGTTCCCCGGCAAGCTTGCCGGGGCAAGACTTGTCGGGAGCGTCTGCTTCAACGGAACAAACCCTAGGGCTTGTCGGAGCAGACTGCTCCTCAGCACTTTTGGCGTTGATCATGAGGACCTTCTTGGCGGCGGCTTCGGGGAGCTCTGCCGGAAAATAGTCACCAGAAATCAACTTCCTCTTCTTGCTCTGTCCAGTTGATGGCGTTATAGAAGGTTGAGTCAGCTTGAGCACAAAGATCCCTGGTTCCATAGGTAACTTAAGTGCGGCGCACTTCGACAGGCCATCGGCAATGTCATTCTGAGCTCTTGGGACATGTTCCATCTGCAAGCCGTCAAAGTGCTCTTCTAGCTTTCTCACTTCATCAACGTAATCTTCCATCAATGGACTCTGATAATTCTTGTTCACTTGGCGGACGACAAGCTGTGAGTCACCCCTGACAATGAGCTTCTTGATCCCAAGGTCTGCTGCGATCCTGAGACCGGCAAGCAAGCCTTCGTATTCTGCTGTATTGTTTGTTGCTTGCTCCTTGGGAAAGTGCATCTGGACTACGTACTTGAGGTGCTCTCCGGTGGGTGCAACAAGTAGCATGCCAGCACCGGCGCCTTGCAGCGAGAAAGCACCATCAAAGTACATCAGCCACTCTTTGCTTGCTTCCTTGACGGGGATGCTCGTTTCTGGAATTTCTTCATCCGGTGTTGGCGTCCATTCTGCTATGAACTCTGCCAATGCTTTGCTTTGGATAGTTGAAGTGCTCTCAAACTTGAGGCCAAAGCTTGACAGTTCCAGCGCCCACTCGACAATCCTGCCTGTTGCTTCTGGATTTTGCAGTATCCTCTTCAGCGGAAAACGAGTGACGACTGTGATCTCATGTGCTTGGAAGTAATGGCGCAGCTTTCTCGAGGCCATGAGAAGGCCGAAAAGCAATTTCTGCACGCCAGAGTACCTTGACCTAGCCCCCTGCAGAAGGGAACTTACAAAGTAAACTGGGCGCTGCACCATTCTCTTCTGCATCTCCTCACGCGCCTGCGTAGATCCTTCTTTGTCGGGACCAGAGCTTGTCGGCGAAGCCCCCTGCTTGTCGCTGGATGCACCTGCCGTGGTTGTTGGCTCATCATCCGCCTCCCTCTCCGCCACTAACGCAGCACTAACCACTTGATTGGTTGCCGCTATGTACAGCAGCAACTTCTCTTGTGGCTTAGGTGTGATAAGTGTTGGAGTGGAGGACAGGTATCTCTTCAAGTCCTGCAGCACAGCCTCCGCTTCCGGAGTCCATTTCATTGGACCTGCCTTTTTCAATATTTTGAAAAACGGCAGGGCGTGCTCAGCAGATCTAGAGATGAACCTGCTGAGAGCAGCCACGCAACCGGCAAGCCTTCGTACATCCTTGATGCGCTTCGGTGCTTCAATCTGCTCGATGGCCTTGATCTTGTCGGGATTGGCTTCAATTCCCCGCTGAGACACGAAGAACCCGAGAAGCTTGCCGGAGGGCACTCCAAACACACACTTCTCGGGGTTAAGCTTGAGGTTGATCTTGCACAGATTTGCAAAGGTTTCATCTAAATCTTGAATAAGGGTTGCCTTGTCCTTGCTCTTAACCACTATGTCATCCATGTAGGCTTCCACATTCCTGTGTATCTGTGGCTCAAAAGCGACATGGACTACCCTTGCAAATGTTGAACCAGCATTCTTTAACCCGAAAGGCATCTGTATGAAACAGTATGTGCCACATGGGGTGATGAATGCGGTCTTCTCCTCATCTTCTTCTGCCATGAAGATTTGATGGTATCCTGAATATGCATCAAGAAATGAAAGCAAATCACATCCGGCTGTGGAGTCAACAATCTGGTCTATGCGTGGCAAGGGAAATGGGTCTTTGGGACAAGCTTTATTGACATCAGTAAAGTCTATACAAAGCCTCCATTTCCCTTTGGCCTTGCACACGACTACAGGATTGGCCAACCACGTAGGATGGAGCACTCCTCTGACAAGGCCTGCTGCTTCCAACTTCTTGATTTCTTCTGTGATGAATTCTTGGCGCTCCACTGCTTGCTTCCTGACTTTCTGCTTGACAGGCCGCACATGAGGACAAACGGCAAGATGGTGCTCGATTACTTTCCTGGGAACACCGGGGATGTCAGACGGTTGCCATGCAAGCACGTCGACATTCGCCCGCAGGAAAGCAACGAGCGCGCTTTCCTATTTAGGGTCGAGAGTGGCACTGATGGTGAAGGTACCACCAGTGCCGTCCTCCTTGGCGGACACCTTCTTGGTCTCTGGTGGAGCTGCCATCGTCTTCTTATACTTGCCGGTGGAGCTCGATGGTGCATCCTCGACGATAGCGCAGCACTCCGAAGAGGTGCGCTTGCCGGAGTGGGCATCAGAGTTCTTGCCGGACTTGGTCTTCGCCAAAGATGTCGAGGAAACTGATCCACGAACACCTATGGGACCGGCGGACCGAGCCCCTTTCGGTTTGGCGGGGGGCGGAGGTCGCACGAAGAGCAGATCGAGGCGAAGCACACGAGCAGTTTACCCAGCTTCGGAGCTCTCTGGAGAGATAATACTCCTACTGCTGCTTGTCTGGTTGTATATTGTGTTCTTGCTCGAGAGCAATGATTGCTACAGTACGCTTGAGAGTGAGCATGGGTGTGTTCTGGCTTCCAGCCTTTCCAACCCCCCTCTACGTTGTGCATGGGCCTCCTTTTATATGCTCAAGGGGTCACCGACAGGTGGCAACGCATGCAAGGGCAAAAAAGGAAAAAGAGTTGCGGTAGGTACAACTACCTATACTGTAGATACAGTGTATCATACCTAACTCTGACGGCAGGGGACAAAGGCATTAAATGCCCATCTGTGTCGCTCAAACATTGCAGAAAGAGACCGTCAGGGACGCCACCGATTGCCACGATGGCTATCTTGTCAGCGCCGCTTGCCACCGTGCACCGCTGGCTGCACAGCCTCCCGCCACGCGCGCCTGGAAAGGCCCCAGGGCGACGCGTTGGTGGATGTGCTGGAGCGCGGGTGCGGAGTGGCCGCTTGCCACGGCAAGTGCCTTGCCGCGGTCGTTGTCTTGCCGGGCCCGGGAGCTTGTCGCTCACCGAGCCTTGCCGGGACACGCCGCGCGTCACGGCAAGCTTTCTTGAGATGCCTTGGTCGGCCTTCCCGGCAAGCTCCTCTTGTCGGGGCCTTGTCGCCCTAGCTTGAATGCCTCGGTTGGCCTTCCCGGCAAGCTCCTCTTGCCGGGGTCTTGTCTTGAATACTTTGTTCTTGAACGGCTCCAGAGGAACCACGGAGGACCTTGGCGGTCACCCAGCAAGCCTTGCCGCGGGGTGCTGCGACTGCCCGTGCACAAGTTCGGGATACTAGGGTACCCCTACTCTAGTACACCGACAGATAGACTCGGGGGCCATAGGTTTCACTAGAGGCTTCTCTCAAGATAGCATAAGTATTACGGTGGGTGAACAAATTACTGTCGAGCAATTAAAGAAAAGCGCATAGTTATGAGATTATCTAGGCATGATCATGTATATAGGCATCACGTCTATAACAAGTAGACCGACTCCTGCCTGCATCTACTACTATTACTCCACACATCGACCGCTATCCAGCATGCATCTAGAGTATTAAGTTCATAAGAATAGAGCAACGCATTAAGCAAGATGACATGATGTAGAGGGATAAACACATGCAATATGATATAAACCCCATCTTTTTATCCTCGATGGCAACAATACAATATGTGTCTTGCAACCCTTTCTGTCACTGGGTAAGAACACCGCAAGATTGAACCCAAAGCTAAGCACTTCTCCCATGGCAGATCAATCTAGTAGGCCAAACCAAAATGATAATTCGAAGAGACTTGCAAAGATAACTCAATCATACATAAAAGAATTCAGAGAAGATTCAAATATTATTCATAGATAAACTTGATCATAAACCCACAATTCATCGGATCTCGACAAACACACCGCAAAAAGAGATTACATTGAATAGATCTCCACAAGAGAGGGGGAGAACATTGTATTGAGATCCAAAAAGAGAGAAGAAGCCATCTAGCTAATAAATATGGACCCGTAGGTCTATGGTAAACTACTCACAACTCATCGGAGGGGCAAGGATGTTGATGTAGAGGCCCTCCGTGGTTGCTTCCCCCTCCGGCATAGTGCCGGCAAGGGCTCCAAGATGGGAACTCGTGGATACAGAAGGTTACGGCGGTGGAAATTGTGTTTCGTGGTGCTCCTGGATGTTTTCGGGGTATGTAGGTATATATAGGAGGAAGAAGTACGTCGGTGGACGCCCGAGGGCCCACGAGACAGGGGGCGCGTCCTACAGGGGGGCACCCTCCTATCTCGTGGGGCCCTCGGAGCTTTCTTGACTTGCACTCCAGGCTCTCCAGATCAGATTTGTTCCAAAAATAACACTCCCGAAGATTTCATTCCGTTTGGACTCCGTTTGATATTCCTTTTCTTCGAAATACTGAAATAGGCAAAAAAACAGGAATATGGGTTGGGCCTCCGGTTAGTAGGTTAGTCCCAAAAATGATATAAATGTGTAAAATAAAGCCCATAAACATCCAAAAGGGGTAATATAATAGCATGGAACAATCAAAAATTATAGGTACGTTGGAGACGTATCAAGCACCCATCACAAACTCATCTCCCTCGCATTTACATTATTTGCCATTTGCCTCTCGCTTTCCTCTCCCCCACTTCACCCTTGCCATTTTATTCGCCCTCTCTTTCCCAATCTCCTCCTCTCTCTTGCTTGCCTTTTTCTGTTTGCTTGTGTGCTTGTTTGTCCTTATGGCTTTGCCTAAGAGTACCGACCACCTTCTTACAAGGATGGAAGAGATTGAATCAAATATTAGAAGCTTTATGAATTTGCAATTTGAGCATAATAATTTCTTCAGAAAAGAGCTTAAGGAACAAAAAGGTTTTTTGGGGTTTATGAACAAAGAGCTTGATGATATGAATAAAGAATTTTATGGTGTGAACTCTCAAATTGCCCGGCTTGAAAATGCTATAGCCAAAATTTCTGATAATCAAGCCACCTTAGTCAATAAGATGGCCGCCAAACCAGAAAACTTAGATGAAAATAACAATGAAGATCTTAAAGTTATAGATGTGTCTCCTATTAGATCTTTGTTTTGCAATATGAATCTTGATAATTATGGGACTGATGATGAGTCAACTTTACCTAGAAGGCGTCCCAAGAATTCTGAGTTTTTAGATCTTGATGCTAAATTTGGTCAAAGTGGGATTAGAGAAGTCATTACTTTAAATAGCATTGAACCCACTATCTCGGATTTCAAGGAATTTGATTATGATAATTGTTCTTTAGAAGGTTGTATTTCCTTGTTGCAATCCTTTGTTAATTCTCCTCATGCTTATAATCAAAATAAAACTTTTATCAAACATATCGTTGATGCCTTGATGCAATCTTTTGATGAAAAACTTAACTTGGAAGTTTCTATACCTAGAAAACTTAATGATGAGTGGGAACCTACTATAAAGATTAGAACTAAAGATCATGAGTGTTTTGCTTTGTGTGATTTGGGTGCTAGTGTTTCCACAATTCCGAAAACTTTATGTGATATTCTAGGTTTCAATGAACTTGATGATTGCTCTTTAAATTTGCACCTTGCGGATTCCACCATTAAAAAGCCAATGGGAAGAATCAATGATGTTCTCATTGTTGCAAATATAAATTTGGCGCCCGTGGATTTTATCGTTCTTGATATAGATTGTAATCTTTCTTGCCCTATTATTCTTGGTAGACCTTTCCTTGGTACGATTGGTGCGATTGTTGATATGAAGGAAGGGAATATTAGATTCCAATTTCAATTAAAGAAAGGCATGGAGCACTTTCCAAGAAAGAAAATCAAAATTACCTTATGAATCTATCATGCGAGCTACTTATGAATTTACTGCCAAAGATGGTACTACTTAGATCTATCTTCGCTTTTATGCCTAGCTAGGGTCGTTAAACGATAGCGCTAGTTGGGAGGCAACCCAATTTTCTTTGTGTTTTTTGTTTTTGTTCCTGTTTTAGTAATAAATCTTGCATCTACCTTCTGTTTAGATGTGTTTTTATCTTTTAATTAGTGTTTGTGCCAAGTAGAACCTATAGGATAACCTATGATGTTAGTTGATTTGATTCTGCTGAAAAACAGAAACTTTGTGCGCACGAATTTAGTTTTGTGAAATCACAGAAATGTTTTTTGTGTTGATTCTTTTTGATGCTGATCAATGGACAAATTGTCCAGGACTTCCTATTTTGGTAGGATTTTCAGAGTTCCAGAAGTTTGCTCTAGTTACAGATTGCTACAGACTGTTCTGTTTTTGACAGATTCTGTTTTTCGTGTGTTGTTTGCTTATTTTCATGCATCTATGGCTTGTAAAATAGTTTATAAACCATAGAGAAGTTGGAATACAGTAGGTTTAACACCAAATTAAATAAAGAATGAGTTCATTACAGTACCTTATGTGGTGGTTTTGTTTTCTTTCACTAACGGAGCTTATAAGATTCCCTGTTGAGTTTTGTGTTGTGAAGTTTTCAAGTTTTGGGTAAAGCTTTTATGGACTATGGAATAAGGAGTGGCAAGAGCCTAAGCTTGGGGATGCCCATGGCACCCCAATATATTCAAGTATAGCCAAAAGCCTAAGCTTGGGGATGCCCTAGGAAGGCATCCCCTCTTTCGTCTTCATTCATTGGTAACTTTACTTGGAGCTATATTTTTATTCGCCCCATGATGTGTGTTTTGCTTGGAGCGTCGTGTATTATATTAGTATTTGCTCTTTAGTTTACCACAATCATCTTTGTTATACACACCTTTTGGGAGAAGCCTACTTGATTAGGATTTGCTAGAATACTCTATGTGCTTCACTTATATCTTTTGATCTTGATAGTTTTTGCTCTAGTGCTTCACTTATATCTTTTAGAGCACGGTGGTGACTTAATTTTGAAGAAATTGCTAGTCTCTCATGCTTCACTTATATCTTTTTGAGAGTCTTTTAGAACAGCATGGTATTTGCTATGGTTACAAAGTTGGTCCTAGAATGATGAGCATCCAAGTTGGGTATAATAAAACTATCATAGAAAAAGAATTGGATGCTATGATCAATTTGATGCTTGATAATTGTTTTGAGATATGGAGGTAGTGATATTAGAGTCATGCTAGTTCAGGTGATTATGAAAAATACTTGTCTTGAGGGTTGTGATTCCCGTAGCATGCACGTATGGTGAATCGCTTTGTGATGAAGTTGGAGCACAATTTTATTTATTGATTGTCTTCCTTATGAGTGGCGGTCGGGGACGAGCGATGGTCTTTTCCTACCAATCTATCCCCCTAGGAGCATGCGCGTAGTTCTTTGGTTTTTGATGACTTCTAGATTTTTGCAACAAGTACATGAGTTCTTTTGACTAATCTTGAGTCCATGGATTATACGCACTCTCACCCTTCCACCATTGCTAGCCTCTCTTGTGCTACGCAACTTTCTACGGTACCATACACCCACCATATACCGTCCTCAAAACAGCCACCATACCTACCTATTATGGCATTTCCATAGCCACTCTGAGATATATTGCCATGCAACTTTCCACCGTTCCGTTCATATGACATGCATTACTTTTGTCATATTGCTTTTTGCATGATCATGTAGTTGACATTGTATTTGTGGCAAGGCCACCTTCATAATTTTCGTACAAGTCGCTCTTGATTCATTGCATATCCCGGTACACCGCCGGAGGCATTCATGTAGAGTCATATCTAGTTCTAGCTTTGAGTTGTAATTCTTGAGTTGTAAATCCATAAAAGTGTGACGATCTTCATTATTAGAGCATTGTCCTAGTGAGGAAAGGATGATGAAGGCTATGATTCCCCCACAAGTCGGGATGAGACTTCGGACTTTACAAAAGAAAAAAGAGAGAAAAAGAGAAAGAAAAAAAGAGAAAGGCCAAAAAGAAAAAAAAAAAGAGAAAGGCCAAAGAAAGAAAAAAAGAAAAGAAAAAAAAAGAGAAAAATAAAAATAAAAAGAAAAAGAAATAATAAAATGAGAGAAAAAGAGAGAAGGGACAATGCTACTATCTCTTTTTCCACACATGTGCTTCAAAGTAGCGCCATGATCTTAATGATAGAGAGTCTCATATGTTGTCACTTTCATATACTAGTGGGAATTTTTCATTATAGAACTTGGCTTGTATATTCCAATGATGGGCTTCCTCAAAATGCCCTAGGTCTTTGTGAGCAAGCGAGTTGGATGCACACCCACTTAGTTTCTTTTGTTGAGCTTTCATATATTTATAGCTCTAGTGCATCCATTGCATGGCAATCCCTACTCACTCACATTGATATCTATTAATGGACATCTCCATAGCCCGTTGATACGCCTAGTTGATGTGAGACTATCTTCTCTTTTTTTGTCTTCTCCACAACCACCATTCTATTCCACATATAGTGTTATGTCCATGGCTCACGCTCATGTATTGCGTGAAAGTTGAAAGAGTTTGAGATTATTAAAGTATGAAACAATTGCTTGGCTTGTCATCGGGGTTGTGCATGATTAAATACGTTGTGTGATGAAGATAGAGCAACAGCCAGACTATATGATTTTGTAGGGATAACTTTCTTTGGCCATGTTATTTTGAGAAGACATGATTACTTTGATTAGTGTGCTTGAAGTATCACTATTTTCATGTTAATATGAACTTTTATTTTGTATCATTTGGATCTGAACATTCATGCCACAATAAAGAAAATTACATTGAGAAATCTGCTAGGTAGCATTCCACATCAAAAATTCTGTTTTTATCATTTACCTACTCGAGGACGAGCAGGAATTAGAGGGCGCGCCCCTATCTCCTGGGCCCCTCGGGCGGCCACCGAAGTACTTCTTCCTCCTATATAAGCCTACTTACCCCGAAAACATCCATGGAGCCAATGAAACACAATTTCCACCACCGTAACCTTCTGTATCCATGAGATCCCATCTTGGAGCCTTTGTCGGCGCTCCACCAAAGGGGGAATCGACCATGGAGGGCTTCTACATCAACACCATAGCCCCTCCGATGAGTTGTGAGTAGTTTACCGTAGAACTTCGGGTCCATAGTTATTAGCTAGATGGCTTCTTCTCTGTTTTTGGATCTCAATACAATGTTCTCCACCTCTCTTGTGGAGATCTATTCGATGTAAACTCTTTTTGCGGTGTGTTTGTCGAGATCCGATGAATTGTGGGTTTATGATCAAGTTTATCTATGAGAAATATTTGAATCTCCTCTGAATTCTTTTATGTCTGATTGAGTTATCTTTGCAAGTGTCTTTGAATTATCAGTTTGGTTTGGCCTACTAGATTGATCTTTCTTGCCATCGGAGAAGTGCTTAGCTTTTGGTTCAATTTTGCGGTGTCCTTACCTAGTGACAGAAAGGGTTGCAAGGCACGTATTGTATTGTTGCCATCGAGGATAAAAATATGGGGTTTATATCATATTGCATGAGTTTATCCCTCTACATCATGTCATCTTGGTTAATGCGTTACTCTGTTCTTTATGAACATAATACTCTAGATGCAGGCAGGAGTTGGTCGATGTGTGGATTAATAGTAGTAGATGCAGGCAGGAGTCGGTCTACTTGTTGCAGACGTGATGCCTATATACATGATCATGCCTAGATAATCTCATAATTATTCGCTTTTCTATCAATTTCTCGACAGTAATTTGTTCACCCACCGTAATACTTATGCTATCTTGAGAGAAGCCTCTAGTGAAACCTTTGGCCCCCAGGTCTATCTTTTATCATATAAGCTTTCAATCAACTTTTATTTGCATCTTTACTTTTTGCATCTATATTATAAAATACCAAAAATATATTTATCTTATCATACTATCTCTATCAGATCTCACTTTCGCAAGTGGCCGTGAAGGGATTGACAACCCCTTTATTGTGTTGGTTTCGAGTTCTTTGTTTGTTTGTGTAGGTGCGTGGGACTTTTGAGGAGCCTCCTACTGGATTGATACCTTGGTTCTCAAAAACTGAGGGAAATACTTGCGCTACTATTGCTGCATCACCCTTTCCTCTTCAAGAAAAACCAACGCAAGCTCAAGACGTAGCAAGAAGGATTTCTGGCGCCGTTGCCGGGGAGGTCTTCGCTCAAGTCAATACATACCAAGTACCCATCACAAACCCATCTCCCTCGCATTTACATTATTTGCCATTTGCCTCCCGTTTTCCTCTCCCCCACTTCACCCTTGCCGTTTTATTTGCCCACTCTTTCCCAATCTCCCTCTCTCTCTTTCGCTTGCCTTTTCTGTTTGCTTGTGTGTTGGATTACTAGTTGCCATGGCGCAAGATAATACCAAATTGTGTGATTTCTCCAATACCAATAATAATGATTTCCTTAGTACTCCGATTTCTCCTCTTAATGATGTTGAGTCTTGTGAAATCAATACTGCTTTGCTGAATCTTGTTACGAAAGATCAATTCGCCGGCCTTCCTAGTGAAGATGCCGCTACTCATCTAAACAACTTTGTTGATTTGTGTGATATGCAAAATAAGACAGATACGGATAGCGATATTGTCAAATTGAAGTTATTTCCATTTTCACTTAGAGATCGTGCTAAAGTTTGGTTTTTGTCTTTGCCTAAAAATAGTATTGATTCTTGGAACAAGTGCAAACATGCTTTTATCTCTAAGTATTTTCCTCCCGCTAAGATCATCACTCTTAGGAACGATATCAATGAGTCTCTCAAAGCAATGAGAATTTCCATTGATGAGTGCAAGGAAAGAACCGCTAGATTGCGTGCTAAGAAAGATTGCTTTATAAAAGCGTGTTCTTCTAGTTTCCATGAAAATAATGATGAAGATCTTAAAGTTATTGATGCGTCTCCTATTAGATCTTTGTTTTGCAATATGAATCTTGATAATTATGGGACAGAAGATGTGTCAACTTTAGTTAGAAGGCGTCCCAAGAATTCGGAGATTTTAGATCTTGATGCTAAATTTGGTAAAAGTGGGATTGGAGACGTCTTGACTTTAAATAGTATTGAACCCACTAGCTCGGATTTCAAGGAATTTGATTGTGATAATTGTTCTTTAGAAGGTTGTATTTCCTTGTTGCAATCCGTTGTGAATTCTCCTCATGCTTATAGTCAAAATAAAGCTTTTACCAAATATATCGTTGATGCCTTGATGAAATCTTGTGATGAAAAACTTAATTTGGAAGTTTCTATACCTAGAAAACTTAATGATGAGTGGGAACCTACAATAAAGATTAGAATTAAAGATCATGAGTGTTTTGCTTTGTGTGATTTGGGTGCTAGTGTTTCCACGATACCGAAAACTTTATGTGATATTCTAGGTTTTCATGATCTTGATGATTGCTCTTTAAATTTGCACCTTGCGGATTCCGCCATTAAAAAGCCAATGGGAAGGATCAATGATGTTCTCATTGTTGCAAATAGAAATTTGGTGCCCGTAGATTTTATCGTTCTTAATATAGATTGCAATCTTTCTTGCCTATTATTCTTGGTAGACCTTTCCTTAGAACAATTGGTGCGATTATTGATATGAAGGAAGGGAATATTAGATTCCAATTTCCATTAAAGAAAGGCATGGAGCACTTTCCAAGAAAGAAAGTCAAATTACCTTATGAATCTATCATGCGAGCTACTTATGAATTTAGTGCCAAGATGGCACTACTTAGATCTATCTTCGCTTTTATGCCTAGCTAGGGGCGTTAAACGATAGCGCTAGTTGGGAGGCAACCCAATTTTATTTGTTGTTTTCGTTCCTGTTTAGTAATAAATTTTGCATCTACCTTCTGTTTAGATGTGTTTTTATCTTTTAATTAGTGTTTGTGCCAAGTAGAACCTATAGGATAACCTATGATGATAGTTGATTTGATTCTGCTGAAAAACAGAAACTTTGCATGCACGAATTTAGTTTTGTTAAATCACAGAAACGTGCTTTTGCATTGATTTCTTTTTGCTGCTGATCAATAGACAAATTTTCCAGGACTTCCTATTTTGGTAGGATGTTTAGAGTTACAGAAGTTTGCGTTAGTTATAGATTTCTACTGACTATTCTGTTTTTGACAGATTCTGTTTTTCGTGTGTTGTTTGCTTATTTTGATGCATCTATGGCTAGTAAAATAGTTTATAAACCATAGAGAAGTTGGAATACAGTAGGTTTAACACCAAAATAAATAAATAATGAGTTCATTACAGTACCTTATGTGGTGGCTTTGTTTTCTTTCACTAACGGAGCTTACAAGATTTCCTGTTGAGTTTTGTGTTGTGAAGTTTTCAAGTTTTGGGTAAAGCTTTTATGGACTATGGAATAAGGAGTGGCAAGATCCTAAGCTTGGGGATGCCCATGGCACCCCAAGATATTAAAGGATTGCCAAAAGCCTAAGCTTGGGGATGCCCCGGGAAGGCATCCCCTCTTTCGTCTTCGTTCATTGGTAACTTTACTTGGAGCTATATTTTTATTCGCCACATGATATGTGTTTTGCTTGGAGCGTCGTGTATTATATTAGTCTTTACTTTTTAGTTTACCACAATCATCCTTTCTGTACACACCTTTTGGGAGAAGCCCACTTGATTAGAATTTGCTAGAATACTCTATGTGCTTCACTTATATCTTTTGAGCTTGATAGTTTTTGCTCTAGTGCTTCACTTATATCTTTTAGAGCACGGTGGTGGTTTAATTTTGAAGAAATTGATAGTCTCTCATGCTTCACTTATATCTTTTGAGAGTCTTTTAGAACAGCATGGTATTTGTTATGGTTACAAATTTGATCCTAGAATGATGAGAATCCAATTTGGGTATAATAAAAACTATCATAGGAAGTGAATTGGATGCTATGATCAATTTGATGCTTGATAATTGTTTTGAGATATAAAGGTAGTAATGTTAGGGTCATGCTAGTGGGTAATTATGTAATTCAGAAATACTTTTGTTGAAGTTGCCAAGTCCCGTAGCATGCACGTATGGTAAAAGTTGTGTGACAAATTTGTTGCATGAGGTGCTCTTTTGATTGTCTTCCTTATGAGTTGCAGTCGGGGACGAGCGATGGTCTTTTCCTACCAATCTATCCCTCTTGGGGCATGCGTAGTAGTACTTTGCTTCGAGGGCTAAGTAGACTTTTGCAATAAGTATATGAGTTCTTTATGGCTAATGTGAGTCCATGGATATACGCACACTCATCCTTCCACTTTGCTAGCCTCTATTATTACCGCGCAACTTTCTTCGGTATCATAAACCCTTTATTTACCTTCCTCAAAACAGCCACCATACCTACATATTATGGCATTTCCATAGCCATTCCGAGACATATTGCCATGTAACTTTCCACCATTCCATTTATTATGACACGTTCCATCATTGTCATATTGCTCTTTGCATGATCATGTAGTTGACATCGTATTTGTGGCAAGGCCACCTTCATAATTTTCATACATGTCACTCTTGATTCATTGCATATCCCGGTACACCGCCGGAGGCATTCATATATAGTCATATCTTGTTCTAGCTTTGAGTTGTAAATCCATAAAAGTGTGATGATCTTCATTATTAGAGCATTGTCTCGGTGAGGAAAGGATGATGAAGACTATGATTCCCCCACAACTCGGGATGAGACTTCGGACTTTAAAAAGAAAAAAAAGAAAAAAAAAGAGAAAGGCCAAAGAAAAGAAAAAGGAAAGAAAAAAGAAAAGAAAAAAAATAAAATGAGAGAAAAAGAGAGAAGGGACAATGCTACTATCTCTTTTTCCACACTTGTGCTTCAAAGTAGCACCATGATCTTCATGATAGAGAGTCTCCTATGTTGTCACTTTCATATACTAAGTGGGAATTTTTCATTATAGAACTTGGCTTGTATATTCCAATGATGGGCTTCCACAAAGTGCCCTAGGTCTTCGTGAGCAAGCGAGTTGGATGCACACCCACTTAGTTTCTTTTGTTGAGCTTTCATATATTTATAGCTCTAGTGCATCCGTTGCATGGCAATCCCTACTCACTCACATTGATATCTATTAATGGGCATCTCCATAGCCCGTTGATACGCCTAGTTGATGTGAGACTATCTTCTCCCTCTTTTTGTCCTCACAACCACCACCTTATACCACCTTAGTGCTATGTCCATGGCTTACGCTCATGTATTGCGTAAGAGTTGAAAAACAGCTGAAGCGCGTTAAAAAGTATGAAACAATTGCTCGGCTCGTCATGGGGGTTGTGCATGATGGGAGTATTTTGTGTAATGAAAATGAAGCATGGCCTAACTATATGATTTTGTAGGGATAAGCTTTCTTTGGCTATGCTATTTTGACAGGACATGATTATTTGTAAGCATGCTTTGAAGCATTATTATTTTTATGTTTTATAAGCTTTTATCTTGAATCATTTGGATCTGAATATTCATGCCACAATAAAGAAAATTACATTGAGAATTATGCTAGGTAGCATTCCACATCAAAAATTCTGTTTTTATCATTTACCTACTCGAGGACGAGCAGGAATTAAGCTTGGGGATGCTTGATATGTCTCCAACGTATCTATAATTTTTTATTGTTCCATGCTATTATATTACCCCTTTTGGATGTTTATGGGCTTTATTTTACACATTTATATCATTTTTGGGACTAACCTACTAACCGGAGGCCCAGCCCGTATTGCTGTTTTTTTGCCTATTTCAGTATTTCGAAGAAAAGGAATATCAAACGGAGTCCAAACGGAATGAAACCTTCAGGAGCGTGATTTTTGGAACGAACGTGATCAAGAGGACTTGGAGTGCAAGTCAAGAAGCAGCCGAGGCGGCCACGAGAGGGTAGGGCTCCCCCCTATAGGGCGCGCCCCCTATCTCGTGGGCCCCTCGGGCGGCCACCGACATACTTCTTCCTCCTATATAATCCTACGTACCCCGAAAACATCCAGGGAGCCAACGAAACACAATTTCCACCGCCGTAACCTTCTGTATCCGCGAGATCCCATCTTGGAGCCTTCGTCGGTGCTCTGCCGGAGGGGGAATTGACCATGGAGGGCTTCTACATCAACACCATAGCCTCTCCGATGAGTTGTGAGTAGTTTACCACAGACCTTCGGGTCCATAGTTATTAGCTAGATGGCTTATTCTCTCTTTTTGGATCTCAATACAATGTTCTCCCCCTCTATTGTGGAGATCTATTCGATGTAAACTCTTTTTGCAGTGTGTTTGTCGAGATCCGATGAATTGTGGGTTTATGACAAGTTTATCTATGAGAAATATTTGAATCTCCTCTGAATTCTTTTATGAATGATTGAGTTATCTTTGCAAGTCTCTTCGAATTATCAGTTTGGTTTGGCCTACTAGATTGATCTTTTTTTCCATGGGAGAGTGCTTAGCTTTGGGTTCAATCTTGCGGTGTCCTTACCCAGTGACAGAAAGGGTTGCAAGGCACGTATTGTATTGTTGCCATCGAGGATAAAAAGATGGGGTTTATATCATATTGCATGAGTTTATCCCTCTACATCATGTCATCTTGCTTAATGTGTTACTTTGTTCTTTATGAACTTAATACTCTAGATGCAGGCAGGAGTCGGTCGATGTGTGGAGTAATAGTAGTACATGCACGCAGGAGTCGGTCTACTTGTTGCGGACGTGATGCCTATATACATGATCATGCCTAGATAATCTCATAATTATTCGCTTTTCTATCAATTGCTGACAGTAATTTGTTCACCCACCGTAATACTTATGCTATCTTGAGAGAAGCCTCTAGTGAAACCTATGGCCCTCGGGTCTATCTTTTATCATATAAGCTTTCAATCTACTTTTATTTGCATCTATATTACAAAATACAAAAAATATATTTATCTTATCATACTATCTCTATCAGATCTCACTTTCGCAAGTGGCCGTGAAGGGATTGACAACCCCTTTATTGCGTTGGTTGCGAGTTCTTTGTTTGTTTATGTAGGTGTGTGGGACTTTTGAGGAGCCTCCTACTGGATTGTTACCTTGGTTCTCAAAAACTAAGGGAAATACTTACGCTACTATTGCTACATCACCCTTTCCTCTTCAAGGAAAACCAGCAAAAGCTCAAGACGTAGCAGTTATCGAATCCAAACCGGAACCCGATAGCTTAACGGCGACCCGTTACAGTGGAAGCCACGTGTCGGTTGCCCTTGACAAAAACACTTACATGATGTGGTATTTATCATCATGGAAGTGGACACTTCCGTGATGATAATTTTAGTATTGTCATGGAATACTTCTATGACAGCACAGGTATGACTATCTTGATTCTGTCATAAAATCGTCATGGATGTACATGCATGACAAAAAACGTGACCTACTGTGACAAACACGTATCATCACGGAAGTTTATTTTTTTGTAGTGTTCTTCGTCCGAACCCGACAAATCAAAGAACCCCTTTTGACTTAATTCATCAAGCTCTATGCATCCATACTCATCGCCTGGCGAACCATCTAAATCCATCATTTTCCCTACAAAACAATCACAAAAAACTAGTCAGACAATGTGTAGAACACATGGAGGGCAAGGTGTAGTCTAAGAGTAGCCGGATCGTACCGTGGCGGCGTCCGAGCCAACGACAGTGTTCGTGGTAGTGAGAATGGAGGGGAAGAGTGTTGTAGTGGTGCTGGCAGCGCTGCAAGCTCAGTACAGCGGTGGAGCAAGGTTGGATAAGCGAGAAGAGACAAGAGGAACAAGCCAAATCGACGAGATGGGTGGTGGAGTTGGTGCAATTTGAGGTGGTGTCGGGTTGTCTAGTCTGACATGGCAGACCCCAAGGCCTTCCCATATCTGGACCAGATTGGGGCTCAATACATGGGGTGCTGATTAGACCAGATGTATAGGGCCTCTATGCGGCGTCCGTCTAGGTCCCTTTTCTTGATCGGTCAGTGACCGGGCATCCACCAAGGCTTTAGAGGCGGGGTAGGGATTTGGTGCAATTTGAGGCGTGGTTGGGCTGTCTAGTCCGACGTGGAGGACACCTAGGCCTTCCCATATCTGCCACGGATTGGGGCAGGATATGAGCAACGCTGATCAGCTCGGACGTATAAGACCTCTATGTGGCGTTTGTCTCCAATTTTTTGACCGATTTGTGACCGGGATGTCCGACTGGGCATTTAGGAGCGGCGAGGGGGGTTGGTCCAATTTGAGGTGGGGTCGGGCTGTCTGGTACCTGACGGACGTGGCCCGGGCCTTCCATATCCGCCCTAGATTGGTATTGTTTATGAGGGGTGTTGGTCAGCCCGGACATATAGGACCGCTATGAGGCATCCATTCGGGGGTTTTTTAGCGATTAGTGACAGTCGTTGTACGGTCGTATGGGGGGTGGGGTGGGGTTCGAGCCGTCCAGATATAGATGCTCTTACCATGGTCACCACATGGCGGCTCTTTGGGCCAAATATGGCTTAATTTGGTTTTAAAACATTTATTCCTAAGGCTTAAACATGACCTACAAATCGTTTCAACCGTTCGATTATTTGGGTGTGGCTAGGTCTTAGTCGACTGAAAGTTAACCAAGTCCAAGTCAAATGACATAACATGTAAGAAAGAAAAAACTAAAAAGAAAAATTTGAACGGATCTCCGTCTAAGATCTACACATATAGCATCGACTGACAGTCCACTGAGATTTAGGAATCCCGTTTCCCTATAAG